>CM032382.1:9579354-9973132 GCA_019023105.1 Diglossa brunneiventris | reverse complement strand
ACAAGCTGTTGAATTAATCAAGCAAGAACTTGAACCTCTGAAGCAGAGCAGCACTCAGCCAACATTACAGAAGCTAGCTCAGTCTACACCTGTTCTTACCACATGAGCTGAAAATGGCAGAATCAAGTCATATCTCACTTGGATTTTACCTTTGTGCCATCCTAAGCATCTACTCATCAGTCCTGGTCAATTGACTGTGGACATGTGTCAGTCAACCTAGGACAACATGCTTTCCATTCTGGGGCCTGGATCAAAGACTGAAAGATGGATAATAATTTAAAGATTAAGTACTTACTTCTTAATTAATTCCTGCTAAAGAGGAAATGTTTGTGCTAATCCCACCATCTAAATATAGATTAAAAATGCAAAAATACAAAAGTAGACACGGATATTGACAGGACTGCAACAGGATTATTTTTAAATTATATTTGAACAGTTTCCAAAAAACATACTCTAAGAATATTTCTTATGTCAAATCCTAAAAATAAAGATGGGAATGAACTATAGCCCTGGTAGTTAAATATATATAAGGTCTGAATAATAACTCAAAAAACATATAGATTTTTAAGTAATGCCTAAACTTACTGTTTTAACATTGAAGTGTTTGAACCCTTCTGCCCAATCCTAACCTCCCCAGCTAAGTCATCTGATATATTTGCCTCAAACTTTTTTTTTTTCAAACATTCCCAAAGCATTTTAGCTTTTTGTTAAATTTATTATTGTTATTATTTTATTTTTAATGTGTAAGAATTAAAAATTGCACAACTGTTTTGCTTTTTTCCCGTAGATCTAATTCAGAGAATCATTCACATAATAACAATTTTCTGAACAGGAATGCTTTTTTCCAGTCAAGACCAAAAAGAAAAAAACATGTAAAAAACGTAAATGTGAAAAAAAATGTATTTCTTGAACTGCTGAATCTCCTTCTGTTTTCAAAACACCTCCCATGTGTATATTAATAATTCTTAGACTCATGGTGAATAATTGCAATGTGAGTAAATTGCAACCTTATGGTAATACAGAAAAAGATTATGTATGGCTGCAGATGATCTTGCTCTTTGAAGTAGCATAACATGGAATAGAGGAAGGTCTCTTCATTTGTCAGCTTCAGCTGTCTAATAACTGCTACAAAGGAATTCCATTCTGTTTTTCAAACACAGACTCATAGGACTGATTGGACCTCTGATGGGTCATATCATCCAGATAGTATTTAACTTTTGATGTTCAAGTAGAAAACAGATGAAAAATTAAAAAAAAAAAACAGTAAATGTATCTTTTCAAGTTCACTAATAAACTTCTGTGTAAATTCCAAATTATGGGCAATTTCTAATTTTTTTCCTAAGTTATCTGTAATGACATATGATCTGTACAGCTCTCCTTCTTTTCTCTGCTATAAGTGCTGTAAATTGCCTTTTCAGTTAAATGTGAAACAACATCTGCATGTACAACATTGACAAATGAAATGGGAGTTTTTTTAAACCTTAACTGGGAGTCAGAAATTGTCAGCACATCAAAAAGTCTATTTTTCATGGGAAAAAAAAAAAGCAGAGTAAGTTTTTATTTTAGTAAAATTAAAAGACTTTCATTTTGCCAGGAACATGAGTACAACAGGCAGATGATTTTCAAATTTGTCAGGGCTTCAATTAGTCCTAACTGTTACAGTAATAAATTCTCAAGGAGCTGACGTGCTAAAGATGAAATAAGATTTCTGAGCCTTATTTTGCCATTCACTTATGTGGAAATAATTCCACTTTCTCTGTATTTATTTATGTAAACTTGACAATTTTAAACATGCACTCTCAGGATCAGAAGAAAACCGACATGGTGAATTGGACAGTCTATTGCGGTTAGATAGACTCAGCGTCTAGAGCCTTCTTTTTTCTTGTACATTACCATTTTTACTACTATAAAATTTTTCTCTAAATGGCCTGCGCTAACTATAAGGTGACAACAGATCTTTAAATACCCAGCCCAGCCAATCAGAATAAATCTCATTTGTGCAAAATAACCTCTAGTAGTTCCTTTTTACAATTGCAGCAGGGATCTCACTCCTTTGCCTCCAGTGCTACTTAGGCTAGCCAAAAGCACCCTTAAAATGGAATATCAGTAACCACACAAAAACCTCTAGCACTGGAATGTATGAAAAATGAAAACTAAATCCAACCCCATTTTGGTATTCTACTGCATGTAACTAGCTCCTTTTGAAATAAAGCATATTGTTACCAGACTCTGAGTTTTTTTTCCGATCTAGTAAGAAATCTGTGTTTGGTGAGAATGATGTGATCAATGAACACATTGAAAAAAGTCATCATTATTACTTACCAAGATAACTGTCTAAAATGTGGTACTTTAAACTTCATCATAATCCTTTTTATTTATGTAATTCAACTCCCATTTTAAAAGCTGCACTTACTTCCACGTCAAGGAAGTATAAGGGGACTAAGTGCAGTAGAGCATATGTTTGAGAATTGCAATTTGAGAGAATACATTCATGACACAATTTAAATGTTTTACTTTCAAATAAAAACCATGTGTTTCAGTTGATGTTCTCCTTACATTTCTATTAAAAGTTACTACTATAGGAGTACAGCATGAATATTGAACATTAACGATATTAATGTCTGGAGGCGACAGCCAGATGAGTGCTAAGTGCTGGAGCTAATGAATATATATTTTAGGGCAAAGTTATGTTCTATGCAATTCGTACCTTTTTTCTTTTGTGTAGGTAAACCAATATTTTCAGTCATTTTTAGAAAATGTTTGCAAATGTTGCTGTATTTTCTGATGGCAGTCTTTATTTGTCACTGTTCACTGAATTGCTGTCCCACTTAGTCAAAATTTGCTGATTTAGACAGTGCCTTATATGTAATACCACGCTCTGTCTTCCCTAATTAATGTGTAATGAGGTTTATCGCGAGCCATCATCTAAGTACTGATAAGTAAGTAAGTAAGTAAGTAAGTAAGTAAGTCACTCACTCACTCACTCACTCACTCACTCACTCACTCACAAAAAAATAAAAAAACAAACTCAACCTAAAACCAAACCAAAATCAAAACAAAAGAAAACAAAAAAACCCCACATGGGTTGACATCAAAACAGTTTGATAACTGGGTGGATATAATTGGGATTTATTAGGAATAAGGTATGGGTGTTTGGAGTGAAGCTATGTGAGTGGAGAGCACTGAAAAACTTATGCTGAGTAATATTTACAGAGATAAAACCTATGAAATCAACAAAAAAGTCCAAAGTAAATAGGTTGAGATGGGCTCTATTTTCGTCATAAATGATAAAATAAATTTGCAGAAAAGACTGTAATTTATTTATTTATTCATCACACTGTATACTGAAAACTAAGCTGAAACTTGGTGTTGCAGTCAATACTGTACCTACAAAACCACCCAAACTGGAACTAAAATGTTCCATCACAGGTCCTTTGCAGAGAAGCAAACAGAAGATTTGAAATATTTTTCAGGTATGGTTGGGGGTCCTCAGCAGTGCAGAGAGAGCTAAGATAGAGTTGAGCTACAGGTTGTGGAAAGTGCCTGCAGAATGCCATGCCAGCACAGAAAAGCTTTTCTCCTCCTGACATTGTGGGGAGGAGATGTGATGCGGCAGATGCCCTGCGCAGAGAGGAGCCTGCTGGAAGCTGCCAGACACCTGAACAGTGTGTGATCACTGAATATAAGGACATTAAGAAAGTGTGTTGCTGACATGGCAATGTGTGATAGGTCACTTAGTGAAAGATACCGTATAAGGAAATGCTGCGTCTTGAAGAGGCATATAAAACCATTTCTTCGTTTGTCTGAAAAAATGTCTCAGTATCCCTGCTGGTCTGAGTCCCTGCCTCAGTCGTTACACAGCATAGTTTTAATAACTGTGTTATTTCAAAAGAAAATGTGCTGATTTGTATTTGTATCACAGTCCAATACTCTCTGACTGGGTCCTTTTAAGTATTCCACAGAGGGAGGGCTATATTTAATGTAAACTTTATTTATTTGAAGATGATGTTACATGGGATTTCTGTTTTACTAGATAAATCAAATGAAACAAAGTGATGAAGTAATGAAATAAAATGTACTGAAAACACAATAAAAATGTTGGTTAATCAGTCACTCTATACATTATTCCATGCTGCATTGTGGTACATTTGTGGATACAATTGCCTTTTCCCATCTCCTGTGAGCCTTCTTCCATATTAGGCTTTTATTTGTCAGTAACAGGTAACTGTACAGCTGGTACTGCAATTTTATTTTCCTACTGCCCTCTCTTACATTTTCCGGGAGGAAAAAAGGTAATGAGAATAGAATGCACAACTCAGGCCTGCAACTTACCAACAGGAGAAAGAGAGAGAAAAGGAGGTAAAATGGAAAGACTATATTCTTTAGTAAGTATGTATTTCAATGGAATTAGTTTAAGTAAGGCTGTTCCCCATGTTTTGTGTTCAAGGACTGTTGTGTTGGTTCAGATCATTGGCCTTAAGCAGTGTCCTGCAAAGACTGCTCTCTAAGGCTTGCTACAAGGTAATGCATCTGCTGGTATTCCTTCTCAGGAATCAGTAATTTTATGACATCCTGAGCCAAGTGATAACATTCATTAGTCCCCATGGACTTTTGTTCCACTAATTCACCTAATCATTTTTTTTCAGATTAATTTGTACTTTTGGTGCTAATGACCTCCTGTGGAAATTAATTTCCCAGTTTGATGTTAAGCACACTGTGAAAAATCATTTCCCCTTCAAAAAAAGCCCAGGAAAATGTTGCCTGCTCATTTCAGTGGGACCCTGCCAGGTTGTTTTGGTGCTAAAATGAGTAATGAATAGTCTATACTTACCTTCTCTGTACCATACCTGATTCTGCAGGGATGTATAATCTATTGCTCTAATGCTTCCTTCATTTTTCAGGTTTTACAGTTCCTTTTCCTCTAAAAATAATGGTATAACTTCAGCCATAATTGTTACTCTTCTCTGCATTTTTGTGCTTCAGTATTTTGAAAAAGGCTTACAATGCACATAATGTTCAAGATGTGACAGTACAATAGTGATATCTTCTGGTCTATTATTCCCTAACATTTCCTAGATTTTTGGACTGAACTGCCCACCATTCCTGACAAAATTGTGCTATAACGAGTAGTTCTCAGCTGACAAACCAAAGTCACAGGTACTTTTCCTTTTGTTCATCATTGTGCATTTTTCAATTTGGCATGTCCTCTATCCCACTATCTCCTCACCAGCTAGAAACATTTGCAGGGATCTTAGTTTTGTCTTTGGAAAATTTTCAAGCAGCAGCCACCTTAATCCCTGTACTGTGTGCAAGTGCCCAGGTGCTGGTGGCGAGTGGCTTCAGAGCCACCTCTGAAAGGAGAGAGTGAGACTGCTCTGTGTGGTTTCAGTTGGCACCAGTGCGTTGCAGCTTGAATTGCTGCTAATAAAGTCCAGGGTAAAGAAACATAAAGGGCCGTTGCATAATATTCAGAGATGTTTAATTCGGCTGCGGTGAGATCTTCAGGTCCCAGACATCCACACACCCGGAGGGTCCAGCTTTCTCCCTCCAGGGGCCCCTGGGGCTGACCTTGGTCCTCGGGCAGTACAAAGGTGAGGCCCAATCAGGGAAAAGGGAGGGAGTGGTTCAGGAGCACCTATATTCAGACATGGGAACAGGGGAAGGAGCCAATAGGGTGTAATTTAGGAGAAGCCCCTCCAGGGCCTCCACACCAGTGGACCCCTTTTTAGGCCATGTCTGAATTCTTCAGCCAGAGTAGTCATGCCTTTGTGCAAAAATATTAAAGGAAGTGAAAGGAACAGTGGGGAAAGAGAGGAGGAGGAAAGAAAGCAGGAGTGAGAAACAATGGTGGGATCACTATGGTAAGAGAAGAGACTTCCCCAAAGAGACTGTAGCTTCCAGAGGACCCACAACAGCATGGAGGAAAACTATGAAACTAAGGAGGAGCAGTGAAGACAATCCTGACCTCAAACACTGTGCCACTCAACCGCCTCATTGTAGGGAATATGTGTAGCCTGTGATGCTATCAGGAGCCAGGAATCTGGAGTGAAAGTGAGTGTGGGAGCGTAGGGGAGCTGTATTTCTCTTTATGCGTTTTTGGCTTTGTTTTTGTTTCCCTAAATGATCTTACTCACTTTAGAGAGAGGATTTTGAAATACCAAAGGCAGGTGGCACAGCAGCCAGGAAACACCCTGTTGTGAAAAATTACATTTTCAGCTTTATTATTACTCCTAATCTGTTGTTAGTAAGAGGATTATTTATCCATCTTTTTATCCTAAGAAAGTGTGCTGGGGTGACTTTATGCTGGTATTCCCATCATCTGTCTTTTTGCTTAGAAATGGGTCCTGTAGCTTTAAGCTTGGCCCTAAAAGAGAGAGACAGGGGAGCGGTGGAATATTTTCATAGTTTGTATTCAAAACACAGAGAGATAAAGAGTGCAGTGCTCTCCAAGTTCTCAGCTTTTGCAGAGGGAGAGAGAGGGAGATTTTCTTTTCTTTTTTTCGCTGGCTTTCCTCGTTAGCTATGGTGAGGAAGGTTTTCCCAGGACTGTGTCTTTTTTTCTGGAACTATTCAACTTCTCTCCAGTCCAGAACACAAGGACAATTGCCCGGGGGCATCCTCCAAGCTGCTCTGTGGCCTGGACACTGGGTCCAAATCTGGAGGGATTGAGAGAGGCTGAAGAGACTGAGACATACTCACTGAGGACTCTCAGAACGACAGAAGGACTCTCTCTGAATTTGCCATCTCTTCAGAGCAATGGTCTTATGCTGTCTGTTTCATTGTTTACTATTATTCATTTTTTTTCATGCTTGTGAATACTTTGCATGTTAAATAAACAGTTTTTTTACACTTTTATCCAAGGAGATTTTTCTCCTGACCGGTTGGGAGAGCAGCTGCTGGAATTCGTTTTTTAGAGATCCCTTAGGGAAACTTCCTCCTAAATTTTGTCCCAAAGCAGGACAGAAAGGTAAGTTTTTCTTAACTGTCTTTAGTGATGGATATGTTAAAATTTGCTTTAATATGGGAATAGCACATTATCTTGCTTTTGCTTTATTGCAACCATTTCTCTTTTTTTGTTATAATTTCAAACCATTTCCCTAGTAAATAAACCAGAGTCAACAATTCTCTACAATACTCTGAAAGGCCTTTTAAAGGTTGGTGAATATAGCTTTGTTTCTGATCTGATGCTGAGGCTTCAGGAAACTAGAAATTATGGCTAATAATTTTGCAGTTCCATGTTTGAGTTTCTTTCTTACTTTTGACTCTTCCACTTTGGATGCTGAGAATTTTTTACTGCGTATTTCATTGATTAGATTGATTTCATTAATTTCATTAATTTGATGGCACTGATTAGATGTTCTTTTTAGGATAATGTGTTAGAGTCTTTCCTCAGAAAAAATGGTTCCAAGGTGAGAACTTGTGAGGCAGCTCTCTAGATGATTCTCGTGCAGAAGAGATTTTAGATATCTTATCCCTTCATTCTGATGCCAGCACGTTTTGTCCGTTTTGCAGTCCCTCCTCTAATGCAGTATAATGTCATTGTGAGAAGCACTAAGTTAGACCATGTACCATGAAACATACAAGAATACAAAAATGTCTGTCAGCAGCACACTTTGCAGGTCACAGCCCATCCTTGGTTATGTGGTTGATCAATTCTTTTTTTCACTATAAAGCTGGGGAACATGTTCTGCATTCCTGATTTCCACAGTTTTTAGCTTTCAACAAAATAAATGTAGTCCTGCATTCTTTGAAGGACAGAGATGAAAAATCTTATTCTTCCTCCCTGGAACAACAATGAAATACTAGTGATGTTTTCAAAAACTGACAAGCACAGAGCTTGCTAGATGACACACTACACAAAGAAAACAGGTAAGCCTAAAATAAAATGATCCCATGGCCTGGGCTCAAATTACTAACTCAGAGTGTTGGAGTACACCTGGTATTTTAAAGTGGACCTAAACTTGCTCACTCATTTATCAGATCTGCCTAAATCAAATCAGACAGGCCTAAAGAGAGTGGTGAGGACCATTCCCTGTGACTCTATATTTATCAAAAAGAAGTGTAGCAGTCTTACAGCCAGCCCAGCCTTCTCTAAGCATGCAGAGTTGGTAAGGCAGCTAAATCCAAAAAATTTAAATGAGAAAGAGGCAACTAAAACAATCTGGCATGAATAAACCTGCTCTAGAACTTTATATTAAATTCACAAGGCAGGCTTACAGAGAAGTGTCAATACTAAATTGTCATTTACTACATTTAGATCAGGATCCTTTACCATCTAAACAAGAGACAGAGACCATCTGCTCTTAGTGTGCACAATACATACAAAATTTATGTACTTTTAAAAGATCTTAGTACCTAGTAATTAATAATATAAGCCTCTGTTATGGCCTTATTATATCAGGAGCCCAGTCCCCAGGGGGACAGGGTGCCCGAGTACCAGGCTTAGCTCAGGCCAATGCTGCGGGGCTGCCCTCTAGCAAGCAATGGTGGTTATCAGCTCTTATAGTGATTTCAAGCTCTTAGGATTTCTGCTCTTGCTTGCTAGGCAGGGGTGCTCCCTGGCCGAGGCTGCAGCAGACGGCAAGAGAGGAGAAGGAGAGGCGCTCGGGGGTTCCGCAGCGATGGTTTTATTGAGGGATTTGCGAAGGGTCCCGGGTCAGCTCTACTTCTCCCGAATGGGCTAAGGAATGCCTCTTTTATAGGGTATGGGGGGATCCAGATTTGACCAATTGTAAGGGTTGAAGTAACGTAGCCTATAGGGTTACAGGGATAAGCTTTGGGGTGGGGGTCAGGGAGACAGGGACTAAAGTTACTGTCTCAGCATTCCTATTATTCAATTCTCCTTTGGGCTTTGCCCATGTCTGTGGAGTCTGCTACAAGTAACGGCTTCATTTTACCTGAACAGCATATTATTTACATACAAAAGCTACATTAAAAACAAGCAGATGAGGTAAGGATACTCCAGCTAGAACCCATAATAAAAAATTACTAGTTCTGCTGTGGACTCTGTTAAAAACTGTAAAAGTCAAAAATGTAAGATGATAAGAATATCCATGAAATTAAATAAAGGATTATCCTTATTTGCGAGGAATCAGAGGAAAATATTTACAGTGTTAACATTTAAAATAGTCATAAAATAATATTTGGTACACTAGTACTTCAAAAAACATAACCAAATCTCTTGTCCATATATAAGGTCACATCTGGTCTGTTTCTAGCTTGAAAGCTATGTGACTTAGTGTATATCTGAATATGTATATACAAAGTTACATATTCATTTATATGTGTATAGATACACATTGCTTCTTCATTCCCCTCCCACCCCCCACCCCCCCCAAAAAAAAAAGATACTGGATCCAAAATGAAAAAAGATACCCCATGACTCCTTGTAGTCATTTAAAGGGAGGAGAAATGGCTATCTTTTTGTGGATCTGCAATTTTGGACAAATGTTTTCTTTTTTCAGTTTGAATTTAGGCATGCTAATTTAACACATAAATTGCAAGGGAAAACATGCTTCTTTCAGTAAAAGCTTTGAGTAATTATCTTAAACCCAGCTAGCTTTGAGTTGTTTCATATTAAGGAATGTTACTTTTGAAGCTGTCACCAAGCTTTCGGATTCCAAAAACAAGCCAGGCAAGACCATCATCTCTTGCAGAATTGTGATAGATGCAGGAATTGCTTAAAATAAGTTTAAACATTTCCTCATGGTTAAAAAGCTGACATCATTCTCACTCCAATACTACCCATTTTTAGCATTAAATAATGTTTTAGTTTTTTGTAAAGCTCATTACAATCTCCCAGGCTATGCTCAAGCTTGATTCCGTTCTTTTTCTAAAAGGAGGAGAATTTTACCATTTTCTATTTTATTACTTCCTTGCTGATTTTCACATCTTCACAAGTAAAATTTAAAGCAGTGATTCCAATGCTTACAGAACGCAACGGGCTTACCTTGAGGTAAAGACAAGAAAATAACAGATACAGCCATTATGAGAGTGAGTCCCTGCAGTGATGATGTACTATGTGTATGAGAAGAGCTTAAAAAAATATTTGTAAGGGACATTTAATTTAATTTTTCATTCAGTCCAAATTCCTCTGAAATTATTTTTCAATCTGTAAATCCAAGTCCGCAATGTTATGTTACCAGGCAAATATTTTTTAAAAAAAGCTTCTTCAAGAATTTCAGTTTACTAGTGAGAAATTTGAAAGGACTGATGATTCATTATATTTTATGACATTTAACATGACATTAAAATATAATTTCATTGCCTTCACACTTTATTTTATGTATGTACATATCAGTTACATTTGTCCAAAATAATGTAAAATGTCTTCTGGAATGCTTTTTATGTAATTGCCTGGGCTTGGGTATTTTGTGTAGGTGGTTTTTTTTTGTTTGGTTCGGTATGTTTGTTTGCTTGTTTGGTGTGGTTTTCGTCTGTTTTAATTGGTTGGGTTTTTATTTTTTTAGGGATGGGTGAATGGGTGGGTGGGCTTTTGTGTAGCTTTCTCTTACCCTATTACAATATAGAAATAAATTTATTTTTTGCATAAGTCCATCAGAACATAGATACATTCCTAAAAATGAAAGAAAATAATTGAAAGATCACACTACCAATGCTTATGATACAGTGAAGTACAGTAAACCACCAGTTAAGTTAGGGTCAAAACATCATCAGGCGGAGAAACAGCTTTCAGCAGTTGTTTCACTGTCTTTTTCACCTCACAGTCATCACAGACGCAATTTGTGTCACCACGGCAAAATATTGAAATAATGTTATCATTAGCAAGACAATGTAACTCTTTCTGCGGAGGCAAGCACTCTAGAACTAGGAAATACTACTATCAAGCTGGTCACACCTTAATTTAGTTCCTGTATTTCCTACGGAAAACATGGTAGTTATTACCTTACTCTTCCTTCTACTTAATTCAGTGTGTTTTGGTCTCATAGAGGACTGGAATGAATTATAATATTTTATGTGAGAATGGGGCAAGAGAAAGGCTCTGGAAAGTTAGATCCCTCTTCATTTGGCCCTCGGGTTCCTTCAGTAAGCACCACCTTATTTACTGGGAAATACAGTAGAGATCCTGTGGCTATGCTGATGCAAAACATATCCCAGTTCTCAGGGCTATAGCATAAGGCTCCAGTGTTGTCACATGTTAAAAGATTTCTCTTAAACCTTGTAGAGTTTGGCAAGGGAGGACTAAGATTTTTCTGTCAGGTATCATTCACAGACAGTGCTGGGGATGGGGACCTGGGCTACTCTGGGTATCTTTGAAAGAGGAGAAGAAAGAGGAAGGTGATTGGAGGGCTCTTGAACCAGGATTGCAAACCAAATAAATACAGACTCTGATTTGCAGTAGCAAACACTTCTTTACTGAAGTCAGCAGAGGTGTACTTGTGCACAATGAAAAGGGAAGTCTCTGATCCTAGCACTTCAGTGTAGGCAGCCAAATGTTTTGGCCAATTCTGGTATCTCTGCGTTTGGGATTAGTGTCTCTCCCTCACCTCAAAGCTATGCTGTGAAAATAATTCATTAATATTGTAATCCTAATGATAAATATCAGATAATTCCTGAAAGTAGGTTATTAACATTGTCCACAGAGCATAGTTTGAAAGGGGGGACATTCAATTGAACAGTATCTGCTACTAACACTGAATGAAATGGGAGACTCGTGCAAAATGTGCACTCAGTCAGATGAACTACATTTACATAGTAAATACTCTTTCTGCTATTTTCTAATTGTCAAGTAATTAATTTTGAAATCTATTAATTTTCTTTTAACAATTTTGTGGTTCTTTAATAAGCAAGCACACTACAATTAATACACAAATTTCAGTAGAGACATGCCAGTTTGAGAAAAGGCATTTGATCAACACTGGCATTCCACAATTGTGAACCAGATTACCCAATTTACTGAGTACCTAGTTCCAGTAAAAATGCTAGATTCTTTTATTTGTCTTGAGACATGAGAATGTGCAAGTAACAGAACTCATGCCTTATATATAAATCTATACCTATGCAGCCAAAGAAATCTGAAGTAGTTAGCCTTACTCAGAGCTGAAAAAAAAATCAGTTTACTTAAATACAAGGATTTACTGACCAATTTAGTTAAAGACAGATAAAGATATTTAGTTAAAATTATTTAAAAGTACAAGAAGAAAAGGAAAGTAGCAATTAATCTTAAATTACAATAGATCTTTTTTGGAAAAAAAATCTGCAAAGTAACAAAATTTAATACAAAAAGGCTTTTAATAAAGTTTTTTTAAATAAAATAATTTCAAAGTAAAACTTAGTAACTTCTTTCTTACTAAATCAGCCACTCTTTCAATATCTGAAGCCTAAGCAAATTAAAACATTGGACTGTATTGTTCCACTAAATATAAAGCAATGCTTTACACTGATGAATTTGTTTAAGTGTGACGTCATATCTCTCTGTCTATTTTAAAAGTAGGTTAAAGCCATTTTCAGTAATTTTAAGGTGCTGAATCATAGACCACTTCAAGAGGGTAATGATGTATATAAAATAAATGCACTGTTATAATGTTTATATGATAATACATTAATTCAAGTACGTTATTATGTCCATCTTAGTTTTAATGTGTGACCCACTAAACTTCTTTTTCAGAACTATACCACCTATTTTGATGTAAGCTGTCAATGTAATGTTAATAGAAAAACACCTTAAAATAAGTTGAAAACAAAACCCAAATACCAAATACAATTACAATGCATTTCAAGTCTCCTGTAAAGGTTACAAGAAGAGTTTTGGAATCTGTCTTCTTGGAAAGTTTTAAATTTAAATAGAGATAAATTCAGAGAATTATCATGGAACAGATTCCTTGAGGGAAAACATTGTTTTGGGCAGCATTTTCTAGATCACGTTGCATAGTGTACGGTAAACTACGGCAGTAGTCTATTGAAAAGTGTCTTTCATGCTTAATTTGACATCTGAGAAATTGTCCCCTGCTGATCAGTTGTTAACTGAGATCTATAGGTCTAGCAGGCAGAAACATTTTTCCACTGAGCATCCTTTCCTGGTGTAATCCTTCCTGAGAAGCATCTAAAGAAGCTGTAAGTGTTCATTTAAATAACTGTCAAAAAATGATGATTATGAGCCTGGTCTCTTGATCATTCTTGGACAGGCTTTGCCTCCTTCAGTGAAGCCTCTGAGAGCTTCTGGGCTGGGAAAACTGAGCTTTGCTTGAAGACAACCTCATCCAACAATGGCTGAATTTATTTGAAGTAGATCAGTTTCAATAACAGAAATCCCATAAGAGCCACCCGAGAAAGGTGACCAATATGTTAATCAGAAGTTGTTTGTGATTCATATACCGTAAATGTATCTTCAGCCATTCTTTCATAGAGTAGAGGGAGAACTGTAATTTTATGTAGTGCTGTTGTAGTCTGATTTTGGTAGTGAAGTACCAACTTTCACACAACATTTCCTATTTAGAGGCCTCACCCTGACAGTGATGTCTGGACTGAATTTCCTCCTTCCCTTGAGGAGATGAAAAGGAAAATCCGGGTGTTTGCAACAATGCTCTGACAGTGTTACTCTGAAAAAAATCTTTGAAACTGTCCTCACACAGAAATTTTTATACCAAAGTGAAGAGGATGTGCCCAAAAGTCTCAAGGAAGCTAAGTATTGTCCAGGGCGCACATAAGTTTTTACTTTGATACCTTCACTCTGCCTAAAATTTCGACTTCTGCAAATTTTCCTGGATTTGGTTGTATTGTTGGTGACTTGAACTGAACATTTCACATAGTGATGAGTAGGTTTCTTACAGATGAAACATTTTGGGTACATTTTAGCTTCACTTCTGACCCTGAACAAGTTTTGTCTCACTGAAGTCTATGAAATGCACCAGACTTAAAAGTGGCAAGTATTAGGCAGATTTTGATGCTCAGTTGTCAATAAATCATAAATAATAGAATTTCTGCTGCTCAGTCTGGAAATAAAGACCACAGACATGAATGACCTTTGGTTGTAGAACAGTTGTAGAACAGCTTCCGAAGTTGTTCTTATGGAAGAGCTTAATACATTTAAATTGAACTCAAAGTTCTACATTAAAATATTTGGTTATCAAGCTTGATAATACTGCACTTCCACAAGGTAGGCAAAGTGCTCTTGGAATGTTTTTTCAAGGTCCAAAGTTAATTTTTAAAAAAGACTAACAGGCAGACTTTATCTTATTTTATATTGAAGATTCACATTGTATTCCATCTGGTTCATGGTTTCCACTAAGGAAAAATCTCTAGTGAGCCAAATACACAATGAATGACAAACGAATAACTAAGGTAAGTATTGCACCCCTTTATCAATTATATTAACTTTTTTTGGCTTTTTTTTCATTTTAAAAAAAGGTTCAACTCAAGTTTATATTTTCAAGCTGCTTTTAAACTAGTGTTTGGTTTAACCCCAGTCAACAATCAAGTACCACACAGCCACTCATCTGCTTGCCCTCAGTGAGGAGGGGAGTCAGAAGCGGGTTGAGATGAAAAGCATGATAACAAAAGAAATAAAATTAATAACAACAACAATTGAAACAACAACAATAACAATTGTAATGATTAGAAATGAGAGAGAGGGAGAAGTAAAACCCAAGAGAAAGAAGCGATGCACAATACAGTTGCTCAACATACACTGAATTATGCCCAGCCCAACCCTCGGCAGTACTCGCCCTCTCTCAGCCAACTGCCCCTAATTTATGCGCTGGGCATGATGTTCTATGGTCTTGGAATAGCCCTTTCCAATGAGCCATTCAGGTCACCCGATCTGGCCATGGTTCCTCCCAGCTTCTTGTGTAGCTCCTCATTGGCAGAGCATGAGACACTGATAAGACCTTAACTCAGGGTAAGCACTGCTTAACAAGAGCCAAAACATCAGTTCATTATCAACATCACCTCACACTGAATCCAAAGAACAGCACCTCACCAGCTACTGGGAATAAAATTTACTTTATCCCAGCTGAGACCAGAACAAGCAACATCCAAGAATTTCTTCCTTGTTAAAAATTTTCCAAGTATTATTTAAATTGTAGTAAGTTACATTTTATTCCTTGTAGAGCTACACAGACATGCGTAATTTATTTTTACTCTAATACAGCTTTTCATGCTCAGGTATTCTTAATTTTTTTTTTCAAACAAAGTAGAAAGTCTTTTAATTTCTCTGATTATTTATTTTCCAAAAATAACTACTTGTATAGAATCTATCAGATAATGATACATTAAAAATGTTAATTTAAGAGTTCTCCAAGGCTTTAATTCTCAGGCTTTCTCTAGTAACTCTGCTACTCTGTAAATGCAAAGACATAAATCTGGTGTAAAAAGAGTATCAGCATTGCCATGTGGCTGTAAGATCTTTTACTTTTCAGTTGAAGAGATAGCTACAAACTGTAGGTAGGACAAAATTGTCCTAGCAATTTCCCTTAGTCTAGTGCTTGCTTAGTTTATAGAGTAGTGAATATATTTAAGTTATCTAATAAAATTCCTGCTGATTAATGGAGAACTTACCAAGATAATTTTTAATTAAAATTATCGCAGGATGAGGACATACTTTTTTTCTTTTTTTTTTAAATTGATATTTTACCCTAAGTTTTAATATCTTAAAGGAGCCTCTTAACTGTCTCATTTCTCATTGTATTACTTGAGAGCAGAGGAGGATGTCAATATTTTATGTTTAAAATCCAATTCATTCAGCAACTACTCTTTAATATCTGAAGAATTCTCTGGAAGTGGAAAGCTATTCCTGCTAGCAATTTTCCAAGCCAACATCCTCTTTAACAGATTTCCCTCTAATGAGATTTTAATTTTTTTTTTCTTTTCATTTTTCATTATGGTATTAGAAGCAGATTTTTATTTCACAAGTGCAAGATTTTCTATATGCATTGAAACTGTACATGCATGGAGACTGAGATGTGCTTAGCCACTTACAGTCTTTCATTATTTCTTTTCTAGTTTTAAGCCCATTGATCAATCAGCAAGTGTATATTGTCTTGGTAACACAATACTACTAACTGAGGAGACCACCACTTAGAAAACAGCTAGGGCCCAAACTTACTTGTTGGAAGATTTAAGCAGCTGAATGAAAAGCTTATGCTAGGATTAAATCACTGAAGACCAAAAATGTAAATGAAAACCTATTAAGTTTCCTCTCACCATTACCTCTTCATAAATATAAAGAAATTATATGGTTATTTAGCACTATTGGTTTAGGAAGGCTAAATGCAAACTTATACGTTTGGGTCTTGGGCAGAATTTTGGAATGCTTGTTTCCTTGCTGTGTCATAGACTTCTGCAGAAGTCAGTTCCTCCAAAGACAATTTATTTGGCTGGCACTGATCACAATATCAAACATCAGCTTCACAGAAGCAGCGATGAATTGAAAAACACTACGATGGTGCATAGTGGTGTTAAATCTACCACAGATTGGCTGGTGCATGAATGGGGGGGGGGAGGGCAGTGTAACACTGGTGAAGCATGTATAAATGAGTTAGGAAAAAAGGACTTTTTGGTTTTACACCTCAGATTGATCAGAACATATGAAGAACTATACACGTCCACACTCCCGAGGCAAAGTAATTGTATTCAACATCAAAACACAGCATGCTTTTCCATTTTTAGGAACATGCAACTGTGGAACATATTTAGAAACATACCACCCCCCCCCCCCCCCCGCAACAAAAAAAGCTCTGTGTAAAATTGCATCTATGAAACTAGTGAATTAACCTCACATCCTCACATCTAAAAATGCAACGCACAAGGTTTAGCATGCATTTTCAAGCAGGGACTGTCGGGAGTCCTAAATACAGCACTGGTTATTTTTGTTCAGTTAAAAGGCTAGTAACAAAAGTCACCTGCAGCTGAAACAATTGTACTGTACCTGCTGTGGTATCTCTGGGAACTGTGACAATCCATCCACCCTGCCTCAGTTTCCCTGTGTGATAGCCCAGACCTTCTAGGAAGATTGTCAGATTCTCAAAATAAAATGCTGCAAGGAGCTAATTGATTCTCCTGAGAGGAAGAGTGAACAATCATTTGTTATGGTAACTTACCTCCTTTATCAAATTATAATATTTATAATTAAAATAAACATTTATTCCATCTTGGCTCTACTTGCAACAACCTCCTTATTGGTCTGTCCTTAGCTGAAACAAACTAACTCAAAATGCCCATCTTCCTCTTATCAAAAAAAAAGTCTTTAACCAAATCTGGCTAGGACTGTTGTCTCATATGAGATCTCAAGAACTGAATATTTGGTTCAATTAATTGGAAAACAGTGGTGTAGTTTCCTTTCTATGATTATAGATGTTTCTGTAAATCCAGGGACAATTCTCTGTGGGGGAGGAAATTTTGCACCATTGTGTTCCGGTAAAAAAAGGTGACAAATAACAGTAGTGTTCCCATTAGTGTTCTGCTCTTATATATTTAAGGATATGCTGGAGGTTCACTTGCTACAGTAGTTAACTAGTTACCAGATGACCATTACTGAGGCCAGTTGCCACAGAACAACCCCTGTCCGCACTGTTAAACTCTTTAAAAAAGCTGCCACAGCTGCCCCCTAGACTTGTTGTCCTACCCCACACTAACTTCTAATGCATGCACTTAAAGATGAGAGAAAGCCCTATTTGATACAGACCCCCAGAAACCAAATAAAGAAATAAAGACCAGAAAAAATAATGGCAGTGTTTTTTCTAATTACTTAGTAGTAGATAGGATTAAATTCAATTGCCTAGGAGTTTACCTTCTCCGTATTGTACCAATACAATATAACTATATTGTCTTCTGTATTTTAAACCCTGCTACATCTCCCCAAGAAGATCTGCCTGCTTTGGAGAGAATACAGTTGCAAATTTTATGGCTCTAAATCGTAATGCATGAGCATTTCTTCATGTACATCAGACCCTTTAATGTGCACATGACAGCATCTAAATTAGATTTGTTCTCTGAAAGATAATGCCTTAAATTTTTTTCTTTGAGAGGTAATGCCTTAAATACCTTTATGATATCCTTCACGTTCTCAAAGACTTATTAAATCCTTTATGGTTTGCAGTGGAGATTACAGACCCTCTAAGAAATGATTTAACAGCATCCTCTAGGATAAAGTCACTAATGCTTTTTGTCTCAGTAAGTAGTTCAAAATAGCTTTGTAAACAAATAATGAAATAGTGGTAATTTTTGTTCTTTGGAACTTCTCTCTTTTCTGCTTCAACAGATGCAGCTGGAGCTGTAGTACAACAGGAAGTGAAAAAACTGCCAGTATCAGCACAGCAGCTGTGCTGATAATCTGTGTTAGCTACTGGAAGCTAAGGTGATTAGTTCTTACACGCATATGAATGTCATAGTTAGTGATATATTCCTGAAATATTGACATTCCTACCTTTCTACAGGAAAGATATCTTTTTAGAAAGGAAAAAAAAAAAAAGAAGTCTTTATTGGAACTACATCTATGTTTTTTCAACTTCTATATCTCCTGGTTCTAAACAAAATTGAAAAGTCATATTTCATCAGGAGAAAAATGTCAGACAATCTGAAAATTGCCCAACCTTTTTAAATTGCCTTTCTATTCTTTTGTTATAAAAGAAAAAATATTAAATAACTGGCAAATATGTCAGTTAACCTTCAACAAGTAAGTCTGCTTTCTCACAGAGAAAGCAAAATTGCTACCCAGGACTTCTGCTAATAGACTGTGTTCTCCAGTACTTACTTCTGTACCAAAAAAATGCTCCTATCAATATAATGTTGATCGGGTGAGTGGCCAGTACAAGCAGACGTAGCAAACTTAATCAGAAAAAAATTTGAGCTGTCTGGTTATATCAAGATAAATCTGCTAAACAAGCAAACAAACCCACCCCACCAACACAGGAGTCACAGAACATGCAAGACCCTACAGAGCCATTGTTCCTTTGCTGGAAAAGCAATGAGTGTGGTGTGCCCTCCTTCACCAATAAAGAGCTATTTCTCATCAACCACAAGGCCAGCTTTAATACCACGAGAATCTAATTTGCTCTAGTTCTCATGCTGTTTATAGCACCCCCAATTTAATCACATCATCAGCTCATTAAACATCCAAAGACTTCTGAAAATTTGTGTGCAAGAGGCTTTGAAGCCTCAGTCTTGTTATCAAAATTAATTAATTTATTTGAAATCCAAGTTCCTTTGCCATGAAATGAGATAAGCTAGAAAGACTGACATGAAGTAGTGAGAGGAAAATTAGAAGAATTTCTGAAAGTTTGGTGTCATATTTCATCACACTTTTTTAAAAATAAGCGGGATACCTGTCTAAATGATAGGATTTGTGAGTTTAGAGAGGGAATGAATCCTCAAAATTCATGATACTCCTTGTTTTTACTTGCTGGAATGCAAGCCTCTTGAGTTCCTCAGAGAGAGAGATGCAGGGGTTGAATTAAAGCCTTTAGAGAAATTAAGATACATTAAGCCACAGAGATATGAAGTAGAAGTGTAGGTTTAAATTTTAAGTAAGTGGAAGTGGTAGAAGTGGAAGTTATACAGTGAGTTAGTTCCAGACATAACAAAAATCTAACAGAACTCTGCTTGTGCCTCTGGAACAGATAGAACTCTATGCGTAAATAGATAGACCTATTCACATAAATAGATAAACTTAAATATGTAAATTTTAAGTAATAAAACGTATAGTATATTTGTGTAAATAGATAATAATATAAACACAGGTTTTTAGGTAAAAATTGACATTACTTTCGCACTACTTGAACACATTAGAATCAAGTTGAAATTGGTTTGGAAACAATGGTTTTAGAATCATGTTTTTAGCTGATTGGATGTTTCATGAATAAAATGCCCTGTAATGGGGTGCAAGAAACTATAAGGAGAAGAGGGAGGAAGAACAAGAAGAAGAAGAAATGAAAGAAGAAGAAAAGGCTATGGTCCCTGCTGTTGCTGCTCAGAGCATTGGACTCTACGCCAGGGAACAATTGTTGCTGCTGCTGCTGCTGTTCGTGCATGGAACCTGGGACTCTATACCAGAGAGCAGCCTTGCAGCAGCAACTTCTGCTTGGGACTCTACGCCAGAAAGCTTTTAGCATGGACTTTAATAACTTGAACTCCTTGCCTTCGAGACTGATGTATTCATGCAATAAACAACTTTACTACAACAAACAACTGCTCATGTCGCTTTGAAGACCTGAGGCCCAAAACAAGCTTGACTCTACTCATGTAGGTTCCCTGAGTTCCTGTCAAAACATTGTGTTTTTCTCTCCCAAAGAGAATATGCAGGTATTTTACATTTTTAAAACTACAATTAGATTCACCTCTGGTTCTCTTAGTTTGAAATGTTAATATGTGTATTTCTCAGGTATGACACCTCTTTACCCTATTTCAAATGTTTATGTTTTTGCACACATATAAAAGACTGAAACAATTAAAACTAAAATAAATATGTCTACCTGCAATCCGTGTCCTTAAATATGTCTACTATTGTTACCCAATCACACTCCTCTGCATAGTGTTTGCTACTACTCCTCCAGCTCACTTTCTGCTGTACATTGCAATAAATGCAAAGATAACGGTCTATCACAGCAGAAAATTATGAGTACATAAGAATTACTTTGAGGCACTGGTGGGATAAATCATCCATGAGGTTTAGTTGTGTAAGTGATTTTAAGTGATTTTTGTTGTGCCTTATATCTTGCCCAGACTGTCTAAATAGAAACACAAAGATACAGACTTTACAAAATTAAGTAGAAACATGATTGTATAATGATTGGCACATAATAATTTTAAAATCTGCATGTCTTCAATCCTCATTATGCTAATGGGATTTTTTTAGGCTGAGAAACCAAGTAAAAATGAGAAATAAACTGGTCCAAATTTGATGTTGCTTGCTCTGATGACATTGCCTTGGCCTCCCACTGAGTTGCTCTTTCATTCTTCCTTCTTAACAGGATGGGGGTTGAAAATAAGATGGAAAAAAGTTCATGGGTTCATATAAAGAAATGGACATCCCTTACCAATTGCCATCTTGGGCAAAACAGTCTCAACTTAGGGAGTATTAATTTACGAATATTGATATTTAAAATTTATGTGAATGGCTAGAAACAAAGACAAAGGCTAAAACTCCTTTCATCACTCTCTCACTTTTCCCCAAACCTAACTCCTTCTCTCTGTTTTTTCTATTGAAGAACACAGATGGGTGGGTAGTCAGGGTTGAGGTCAGTCCGTAACAATTCTTCCCTGCTACTCCTTCCCCCTCCTACTTTTCCCCAGTTCCTGAGTGGGTCCCCACCATAAGCTGCAGTTTCTTTCATGAAATACTCACCTTCTACTCCAGTATAGTCCTCCATGGGCTGTAGAGGACAAATTGCTTTAACATGATCCTCCCAAACTGCAAGAGAATCTGTGCCCCAGGGTCTGGAGCGCCTCCTCCTTTTCCTTCACCAACCTTGGTGAAGGCAGGGCTATTTCTCATAGCTGTTTTTCTCACTCCTTTCACTCTTATGCAGTGTTTTACCATCTTTTTAATGTGTTTTCCAAGAGGCACCAGCATCTTGGCAGAGGGCCTCCACTGTGCCTGGTAGTCTTGTTAGAGAGGGCTCAACCAGATGTATCTGGTTCTGGACAGCCCCAGTTCTGCCAATACATGGGAACCTACATCAGGAACGGGAACATAATTCCACTATTCCTGTCTTTGCAATAGGGATGCAAAATGATGAAAATCTGTAGCAGGAGAAAGAATTTTGAAAGAACATCTTACTGTTGCTGCCAACAACACACAAGACAGACTAAATTCATGAAACTTCTTCCTCTAGGAAAGCTTTTAATGATAGCAACTCTTTTACTCATTAAGTCAAAAATTATTACTCTTAGCAAGCACAAATATGAAGGATCATATATAATGTTTTCCCCTAAATTTCTTAACACCCTGATAATATAGCATTGCCATATGTGAATATCAATCACTCCTCCTTTGGCTACACTGGAGGTTCCCAAACTTCATCTGGCTTCCAAACACCATTATTAGATGATTAGGTGTTCTGGAACAAATACAACATGCATGTAAATGAGTTCCTAGGTAAATTTCCAAAAATTAGGGTATGCTTCCAAATTTTCTCTGATGTCAAGCTGCACTATTAAAGACCTAAGAGGTCTCTCCTAAAAATTCTTCCACAGAAAGGAAAAAAAAAAAAGACATTAACAAGAGAAAACGTGATGGAATAGGGTGCTCCTGTAGATCCTTGTTCCAAGCATGAAATTTCTATGTCATTCTATTAAGAATTAATATTTACTGGTCAGTACCTGCACATACGAATGTGAAGACACACTTACTAATGAGATACATATTATTACATACAAATTATAGCCACAGAGATGTAATTTCCAAAGTAGGAGACCAAAAAAAGAAAATCTTGTAGATTGTCAAAAGTTCTTCTTTGTATAGTACATCATGATTTATTATGTGCAATATTATAATCTGAAGTATGCAAAATTTCATTGAAAGGGAGGCTACATCACCATATAACAAAAAGATATGTAAGTATCAGTATAAATTATACAAGAAAAAGAGTTCTTTTACCTCTTGTAACCAAGAAACAACTAATTCAAAACTGTTTGAGTGATTATTTCTCTCTTATTTTTTGGATATGCCACCATCTCAAGAGTACACTATCAGCTGTTATCAATGTATTTTGAGCAGTTTATATGTACAAAGTGCAGATTTCTTTGGTTCTAATTTTCTTCTTAAAACAGTGTTGTCACTGTCTTTCATATTTCAGTGAATGAAAGTATTTAATCCATTAATACAAGTATAATCTGCTATTTTTCCACTGTTACAAAGCAGGCAACTTATTAAACATATTCAGCTCAATATCCTCAAATAAAATGTATTCCTTAGAGTCACTAGTCATTGTAATACGCCTGAGTCTGAATGAGATGAGGAACAAAAACATAAAGAAAAAGACATAATAGTGAAGTATCCTCAGAAGCATATTTCAGCAGTCAAGAAAGAAAGACAAGCAAGCAGAAGGAATCTGACAACACTACAGTGACTCATCCAGCTCTGCCTCTTTCTTTTGGACATATGAAAAGTTCAACTACAAATCATCTTTCAAAGCTTATTTTGAATAGTGCACAACAGTTACCACTGCTATATAGAAATCTATGCATGGAAAAAAAGGCTGGGAAAGATAAGAAAAAGAAGCTCCAACTACAGAATTCATTCAGCATCACTTACTGTTATGGTTTAGTAACTTAATATCATACAGAACTTTCCTTCAAATTATATTATATCAATATCTAATCATGAGAATGATGGAAAATATTTATTTTAATAAGAAAAAGTTACTTTATATCTTCAGGCAGAAACATGGATCATTTATCAACAACTATAATCACTCAAAGCACCTACAATAGTGTGAATGCTGACTTGCTATTAAGCACTTCAAATAACTGAGCTATCTTAAGATGTGTTGTCCAAGTACACAGGTTTTCTTACCAGCAAGATGTGGGATTCTTCTTTGAATATTCATTGTTTTAAACAGAAAGATGCATTTAAGTAACAAAAAATGTATTCCACTGACCACTTTACTCAGCTTATGCAAAAGATATAAAGAAATAAAAACAAATATTATACAAGAGTATTGCTTTAGTCTTTCTCCCTTAAATCTCATAATGTATCTGTAATTATCAAATAATAGAGGCAACTATCTGATAGATATGGGATTTTAACAGAAATTAGGTTTGTTATTCCATGCCAGGGCTTGAACCCTGACAACAGCTATGTAGTATGCAGCTGTTCACTGCACCTTGCCCTTGGAGGGATGAGCAGGATAATTAGAAAAAAAGTGAAACTTGTGGAATAATAAGTTTATTAGTTAAAACAAATTTTACTAATCATGTTAATGCTAATAATAACAATAAAAATACTTATAATATTGGAATGAAAATAAGAGAGAGAAAGGAATAGAACCCAAGAGATGGAAACAATGCACTATAGAATTTCTTACTACCCACTGACTGATGCTCTGCAAGTCTCCAAGCAGCACTCGACATCTGCCAGCCATCTGCCCCCAATTTATGTACTGGGTTTGATTTTCTATGGTATTGGAATATCCCTTTGGCCATTCACCTCTCTTGGCTATGCTCTCTCCTGGCTTCTTGTGCAGCCCCTCACTGGCAGAGCATAAAACAGTAGCAACTCCTTCACTCAGAGTAAGAATTACTTAGCAAGAGCCAAAACATCAGTGTGTTATCAACACAATTCGCGCACTGAGTACAAAGCACAGCACTGTACCAGCTACAAATGGGAGGAAAACCAACTCTAGCCCCACCAAAATTAGGACATTCCCACTTTTTGTGTGTAATTACATATCTGACAAGGATAAGTTATTTATGGTCAGTACCACTTACTGAGAATGTCTTCTACATCTTCAGTAAAAAAACATGGATTGTCTATACCTCTGTAAGGAATGTCTAAGCTTCAGGAAGATCACAACACTCACAAAAAGGAAATTAAAATTAAGACAAATTACACATTATAACAATGATTTGCTCAGCAGTAAAAACTGCAGGAATACTTTCCTTGTGACAGTCCATCCTCTTCCTTGACTTTCCTTAGTTAACAGAGAAAAGTTTTTGGGGAGTAGAGCAGCTAGTGTGTCCACAGGCTAGAGATGCTGCACATTGCTAATGTTACAGATATCCCCATGTAAATATTAGAATAAATAAAATTGCTTCCAGGAATTAAGCAAAGGTGATGAGAGTTTCCAACAGCACCAAGCTCTCTCAACAGCAGCAGTATGTCAAGAGAAAATGCACAGGACTTGCACTTGGACTGATCAGGATGCATTTTGACATCTTGATCAGAAGAGCAGGCAGGCAAATAACTTCAAAAATTTTCACGCATAAGCTGAAAATGCACCATTCTTTCTCTTCTTTTTCTTAAGACTCAAAATTTCCATGAACACAGTTAGCACCTTTGTTTCAAGTCCTTGTTTGCTAAATATTACTTCTGAGACTTATCAAAACAGAATGGAACTTTCTTTGCTGTATTATTAGCACATTCTTTCTTTTCAGGCTAATTTAAGAGCTGTCATCACCTATGAGCTACATTCTGCTATTTCACCCTTATATAAACAGTGATGTATAATGTCTTTTCCTGTTACAACAGACTAAATTCAATCTGAAGAGTATGTATTGCTTTTGTTGTTGGTATTTATTCACAGAGATCTAAAATACATTTCTCATCCATGCTTAAAGAGTATGCATAAAATGAAAACAGTAATATATGATACACATGCCACAAAAATTGTTTGAAACAAAAGTGACTAATGCTATCTATTTTTATTACTGCTTTCTCATATACTAAAACCAGAAGATCTGTGAAACTAGTTCAGTGCTCCATTGAAAAATCAGTGGAATCGATGAGCAGTGGACAAAGCAAAATAACTAGGTATTTACTGCTGTAAACATTTTAAGATATTTCCTTTAAACACTTCAACACAGAGTAAACCAGGTGATGCTCCTAAAAGAGTTTCTAGAAAACACCCATAATGTCAATTTTACAAAGATGATGGAGGGCAAACAATAACAGAGAAGATTCAGACTTGCAACCCATCTGCTTTCGCTACTCCAGTTACTAAAAATTACCAAAAATGCATATGAAAAGAATCAATTAAGATTGGACTTGTGATTGGAAGTTAACTCAAATTAATAAAGTGTAATTAGCATCACTTTTGTGGAAGAAAAGTCCTAATATGGGAAATGTCTTAATAATAGACCAATTTTAGCATTGCTTTCCTTAAGGAAGATGAGTATCATTATTTCTGATTCAGAGCTGGAGAAAATTAAATATAACAAATGCCATGACTTGCCAAAACAATGATTTGGGACAGTAACAGGCATTTAGGCTCTCATTTCAGAGGCCAACACAAGAACTCACAGTTTCTTGTTTAGTTTTTTTCTAATTCCATATGCAACATCCAAGGCTTATCAGGACTTAAATTTAAGAAATGGATCTGGTAAAAAATAAAAAGATTACTATCTAAGCCAAAATCAAGGCCTCCAAAGCTCTGTTACCTTAATAAATTCAGGAGTAGCAAAATATGAAAATCTATATACCAGGTTTACTACTAACCATATAGTTTCATATTTGTCTGTGATAGCTTATAATTTAAAAAAAGCAAAAAAAACCCAAAAGAAAAACTTGTCTCTAACTGGAAAAGACAGATAAAAACTGCACACAAATATAAAAAAATGTTGTATCCAGGTTAAGGAAATTCCCAGCAGGATGCCCTAAGTAAATACGGTACTGTACTGATTGCTCAGTAAATAACTTCTAAAATGTTTTTTTTCCCATTATTCCCAGTAAGTTCAGGGTTAAAAAATCTGAAAGCCTTTCTGATGGAATACTCACATTTAGTCTTGACTACCAAGAAAACCACTGAAAATCCTTTTAATATTAGCACAGGAGGTAACAGTGTTTCCTGGTTTAGGGCGAATTTGGGAGAAAACCTCCAAAAGGGGGCCCCTCCAGAAAGAAAAGCCACACGGCCCCTTCCCCTAGCCAGTTCGGGAAGGATTCCTCAGAGACAAGTGGAAAGAACCTGTTTATTTAACAGGCAGAACACACCCCAGCACACAAAATGAACAATACCGGATGACAACACTCTTTCGCTACTCTGAAAAAGATGACAAATTCAGAAAGCCTCTCCTTGGAGTAGTAGCTCTGTTATCAGTCCTTCTGGCGCTGGGGTAGCTGCTGCAGGTCACGAAGTGCAAACTCTCAGTGTTTCCCAGGTCCCAGTCCGGAGCAGGCTTGAGTAATTCTAAAAAAGGGAAGGAAAAACAGTCCAGGGAAAAATTCGGGCTTAGCTAAACTAAGTAATGAGAAGA
This sequence comes from Diglossa brunneiventris, assembly GCA_019023105.1. Taxonomy (NCBI): domain Eukaryota; kingdom Metazoa; phylum Chordata; class Aves; order Passeriformes; family Thraupidae; genus Diglossa; species Diglossa brunneiventris. Next base: position 9,946,264 of record CM032382.1, on the reverse strand, counting down.
AGCAAAAATAAGAGCAAAGCAGGAGCAAAGCAGAAGCAAGAGCAGGAGCAAAGGAAAAAGCAAAAGCCACACTATGTACTGCCCCGTCTCTGTGTCCCACCAGCTGGGGGGGGGCAGGTTGATAACAAACCAAAACTTTCACTCTTCAGAGCCAGTCTTGAAGGCACAGAACACAATATCCAGCATAAACAGAACACATGAATGGGGATACAAACATCATAACATCACCCTAGGACACAGTGGAACTGAGTAGTATACTGCTTAAAGTTGTGTGAAAGGAAATTCATGACAATATTTTCCCATTGATTTTATCAGTTCTTAGCATGATACTAGAATTTTATGAGTCTCTTCTGAAATGTATGTGATGTGAGTATCTGGTGTAAATACATGTCTGTGCAGAGTTACATTTAGGGAAGCATGACATACCACGTTGCTTTCCAAGTTCTTATATGGTCTGGAAGGTATTTCAATGTTCATTTATCTACTTCTGGAGTAATATGATTTATATCAAAGAGATGATTGTATGTCATAGTACCCTCTGCCATCACTGGCCTAAAGTACACATTAGAAGCATAAATATCACTAAATAAAAGAACTTAGATCAGTACAACAGCATAAATTCTTGTGGGAACAATGATGTATTAGAAAAAGAGGCTTCCAGTTCATTGGTTGCTTAGAGGATCACAATTACACAGAGGAGAAGCTTTTGAGTCACTTGTAAAAGGCATTTTCAGTGTTTTGTTTCAGCAAATGTAGTTCTCAAGCAAAGTTACTCTAGACATTATCCCATGGAATTTGATCACTCTTCCTCTATACTGAGCAAAGCTATCAAAGCTTAAAGTGATTATTTTCCTGTCCCCATGTCAACTATCATTAGCTGCTTGAACTGACGTTGCAAAATAACACAAGTCTATTTTCAGTTTAAAAGATATGACTGTGCCATGCACTGATTTCAGGTTGCAGATGAATAAATGAAGAGTTTTGTGTATGTCTTCAATAATAAAAAGTAATAAATATAAAATAAATGGAAAGAGATCGATCTACTGTGTAACAAAACCATATAATCTATTTAATAGTGAGCTGGAGCCCATGCAATCACTGAAATGAAATGTTTTCTTCCTGTACTTATTTTAGTGACTACTTGACTTTTTGAAATGTATTTTCAGATCTTTTTCTCCTACTGTTCTGAAAATAGTCTTGTGCTAGTATTTGATAACTAAGGGTATATGTTTTGGAAATCTTTCTTCTTATGTGATGGAAAAAGGCAGAATGTGTATTGTGATTCTTTCTGCACAGTAATTTAGAAGGCACTGGTTTCAGAGACTTTGAAGACAATTTTTTCTTAATGTCTTTGAAGACAATTTTTTCCTAGTGCCATGTAGGACTAGGAAAAATCACATCATCACTACAAATAGTTCAGACTGTATATGTTAAAGAAAAAAACAAACCTCTGCTTGGAGGAAAGAGGTCTCTAATGAATGGGTGTGCAAGGCAATGACCAGCTATTGTCCATGAAGTAGATCAGAGGACTGAATAACTCATATCAACATTGGACCAAAATCTGAACTCTGATCCTAATAATCTCCACAAACTCTGTTTGGCTGGACAATTTGAAAGAGTTTCAGCTCTACATCTGTGGCCTGAATTTTATTAATTAAATTATTAAACCGAATCAATTTATGCCAATATTCCAGATTTCTGGAGGAGAGACAATTCCAAAGGTCCACGTAATTACTGATCTCAGAACAGGAATCAGTGTAGTCTCTTCAGGAATGTTGTGTAAAATGGTCTTTAATGAGAAGAATACCCAGAAAAGAGAAAGCATTTTAGCATTCTAGTCTGATTTCATGCCTTTGTGACACGTATCTTATATCAGAAAAATGTACTACTGTTTTGTCTCATTGACCAATAGAAACCAGACAGTATTTATAACCATTACTGACTAAAAAAATCAAACAAGAAAGTAATTTTGTCATTACTTTGCAATGCCTGGAAAGTAGGGTAAAAGGTCAACTCCTGGTAAAGCCTACTATAAAGACAGAATATTCTTTACCTAGATGATGATGACATTCCTGTATCATTCTTCAGTTCCGAAATCCTGTGATCCCTGTGTACTTCCTCCTTGGGCAGCTTAAGTGTCCTTGTTATTGATGTGGAGATTAATTTGAACTGTACAAGACGAATCAGAAAAATGCAGCCAGTCAGCAAAGCCTCTCCTCTGTTCTCTAACTTGCCTGTGAGTCACTCACAGTTCATTAAATAATGTTAATTAGCAGAGAAATTATGGCATCTTTTATTTCATTTGCTTAATATATTTTAATAACCAGCATCTAATGGCAACCATGTATGCTGGATGTAGTGCTACTGAAGACTGAAAGGAGGAAAGAAATTTTTGTCTTCCAGAGGAAGCTGTGGCAGGACTTCTACCACCCTTCCTCAGATGGCTGGTGCAGATGGGAGGGATAAACCAGGCAAGTCAAAGGTCCAACACAGAGGTCATCTCCTGGTGCCAAAAGGTCTTCAGTGCAACCAAGAATCAGCATCTTAGTACAGAGAGCAGATGTGGGAAGAGATAAAAGAAAATAAGTATTAATAACTAAAAGGCCTTGTTTTACACCATAAAAGCCACAAAAATTATCACAAAGGTAGAAGCATCTAACACATTCCCTGGAAATGTGCAAGATGGCTACTCCCTGAAGCTGGATGCATCTTCACGGTTACTTTTCTGGAAATTGAGGGAAAGGATTTCAATGTGTGCCCTGTTGGGCGGCTGGTCATGGCTTGAGCTGGATGCTGATCAACGTTCCAGATGGCGTTCCTGCAAGACACAACATTCTAGGTGTCTCAGGCAGTCCTTCAGCCACCAGATAACCTCAGCAAGGGGCAGGCAGTTCAGCTCTTAGCAGCAATTTTCAGCTCTTAGCAGTGATTTTCAGCTCTTAGTGATTTCATCTCTGCCCTTGAGAAGTGTACCCTTGCCAACACAGGAACAAGGAGACAGGAGCACTGTGTGATTGTTCCACAGAGGTAGCCTTTATTCCAGCACCCTGCTAAAGGTGCCAGTGATGACATTTGAGCTCTCTCCTGAACAGGGCAGAAACTGAGGTTTTTATGGGGAAAAGTGGGAGTGGTACAAAGGGGTGGCGGGGTGTGGGACCAATCAGTCACAACAAATCTACATGGGACTCCAAAGCATGTTGGGAACTCACCATGACCCACAGAGGATTTCTCAATCCAGGAGAGTTTGAGAAGATCTTATAATATCCAATTCAAGGGATACCTCTCCAGGGGAGAGGGTTGGCATGCCTGTCTCCACAGTGCTCCATCAGCAAATGGATAGTAAGATGCATTGAATCCTATACTATTTCTTTGCCAGCTGTAATAATTGGTACGTCTATGGTGTATGCTATCTACTAGTAGTTTTCCTTTTTTTTAATTTATTCCTGTGTAGTAAATAACCCGTTTAAAGTCTTATGTGAGAGTAGGTTTTAGGGTGCTGGCCATCCCAAAAAGATTACTGTCTGCTGCCAGAAGTCTGGACAAAAGGCAAGGACTTATCTAAATGCTCATATCTATTTGTAGCAGAAGCCATGGCTCAAGATTTTTTCTTAGCCATCCTTTTCCTTTAACAAAACAAAATAACCCAAACCAACTAACCAACCAACCAACCAACCAAATGCCTCCCCCACCAAAACTCAAACAACAAAACTGCCATCACCACCAAAAACACCAACCAACCAACCAAAAAAAAAAAGCAGCAAAGGATTGCAGGACCACTATGAAAGAAGCAGCAGCAAACTGGCAGGACAGTTTTACATCAGTATAGCGCATTTAGATGTTGGCTGCATCCAACCCCTCTGTCAAAGTAGTTTTATCATAGTAACATATTCATGTTGATGCAGGAAATCTCTGATGCCTGTGGAAATAACACATTTCCTCTGTAACACCTGGAATATTATGATATGGTATGTAGGTAGAATTCACTGTCAAGCGCAATACATGTTTGGAAGATTCAAAACCTCATTATGACCTATATGTATTTCCAGAATATTTCTTCAATGCCGTGGTTTTTGCAGCATATTAATGTAATTTTAACATGCAAAGGTTAATAGTCTCTACAAATTTTCAGCCATCCAGTCTCTCTCTTCATCATGTAATTTCTTAATACATAGGAGAAGTCAACATTTATGACCAGCTCTGGTGAAGCTGAAGATTAACAGTGAGATACATTATGCCATAAATTCTTTTTGATTAATCAAATTGATTCATCAAAAAGAAGTTGAGTCAAATTGAGTCTTTAAATTTGCATCCAGTTTGATCCTACTTTGTTCATTATTAAATTTCATAAACATTCCCTCAAAACAGATGCCAATTAATAAATGTTAAAACATCTATCAGACAGTTTCTATTCACAATTAATAGAATGATTATTTTTGTTATTCACAAGAAGTTCTTTCTGGACATATACAAAATTAATCAGAAATAAAACCAAATCTTTAAATATGTTAAAACTATATATTACACATAGCTTACATTTCAGTTGTCCTAATAGTGACCATTTCTGTAATTTCCGAATTCATTTCCCATGTTACGCAGAAGAATACAGTAAAATAAAGGAATTTCACATTACCTGTACAGATTTCCACAAGGATACATGTCAGGAGTCTTTGTACAGAATTATAGAAAAGATCAGTTGTATCAGAGAGAGGAGTAGTCAGCATGCAGAAGTTATCTGGAGGCAGCTCCCACTTACGGTAAAGCTTCTCACAGCAAACTGATGTTTAACCACGTCACAGCAAACTGATGCTTCTTGCCTTTCTTTCTCATGTTGATTTGTAACAGCAAAACATTAACTTTAAGCTAAAACGAAGCACATAGTATCTTCAGGCAGAAGTAGTTCTCTTCACTTGTATTTTCATAAAAACCCCCTTTTGTTGCCTTTTCAGGACAAAGCTGTGTCTTTAAGTCATAGAGCCAAAGAACGGAAAGACCTTTAGGATTACCAAATCAAACTGTTAAGCCAGCACTGCCAAATCCATCACTCAGCCAAGTTCTTCAATGGCACATCTTCAGATCTTTTAAATATATCCAGGGACAGCCACTCCATCACTTCCCTGGGAAGCCTATTCTAACACTTGGCAACTCTTCTGGCTATGAAATTTTTCTCAACATCCAGTCTAAACCTCTCCTGCCACAATTTGAGGCGTTACCTCTCATCTTCAGGCTGTTACCTGGAAGAAGAGACCATCTGGATACAATCCCCTCTCAGGCAGTTGAAGGGTACCCTCTGAGCCTCCTTTTCTCCAGGCTGTGCACCACCAACTCCCTTAGCTTCTTCAGATCAGACTAATGCTAGAGACCCTTCCCCAGATCTGCTGCCCTTCTCTAGATTCACTTTGGTGCCTCAATGTCTTTCTGGTCATGAGAGGCCCAAAACTGGATACAGGATTTGATGTGTGATGTCACCAATGCTGAATACAAGAGTATAATCTATACCCTGATTCTGCTGGTCACACTAAACTGCTGTTTTCCAGCTGCACAATGGCTTCTTTGTTGCCCATGCTGCATTCACTGGTGTAGATGCACTCCAGTTGAGCTATTAATCAATTTACCCATGGTGACTGGGGAGGGCATTTCAGGATTTTTCTTTATAACACTTGAAATAAAGGCTTACTTATTTAAAAATACTTACTACAAGGTGCTATTCTGAACAGATAGATTAGAATCTCTCTTCTTGCATTCTACTTACGGGCCATCATGGTGGAGTAAATAAAGAACCTTGCCATTAAGAGAGAATTTTAAGAAATATCTGAAAATATACACAAAAGTTTGTGAAATGTTAGTTTCAGATGTACTGGTCACTCCCATAAACTACAGATGCACGGAGGAAAAGTAGAGCAAGGAATAGCTAGCTGTGCTTAACCATGCTGCCAGTGATGTCTAGGAGGACCATTTTGGACATTAAAAGGGCAGTGACAGAGAACATAACTAGTCCAAAAGACTGAAGTATAGTAGTATACTCCTAAGGGACCTTTTGTGACCACCTTGTCTGACTTGCAGTGATGCCTTTTTCAACCTAGAAATGGAACAACAAACACTTTTGAGATGATATTGATATAAGAGGTAATATAAAGCTGGTTTTTATTGGAGGCCTCCAGGGGCATTTATGGAAAAATGTCCACAAAAGCCCACCTACACGGGGGAGCATACAGTTTTAGAAGTTTGGTAAATTAGCTTAATTGACTAAAAAAGCGCCAATTAGGAGTACAAGTGATGATGCAATTCCCCCCACAAATAAATCCCCTTCCAAGTCCTCCCCCCTCAGATGGGAACTGAACTTCTTGACTAAAAGGTGTCTTCAAGAGTTGGTTTTGGCTTGGATTCCTAAGGAAAACCAAGAAAGGATAGGGGCTTTGTATTATGTTTGATCTTTCTGCCTATCAGGACAGGAAAAGTACTAGGAGAACTAGCTACAAATGCAGTAATAGGCTACAGATCTCCAAATAGATGTGTGAAGAATAGAGAGAATATGTAAAAAAAAAACAAACACACAAAAATCAATAGGCATCACTAACTCAGCAAAAGCTCTAGGTTTTCATTAATTATTTGTTGCTGACCAATGGCAATATGGCAGGAGAAATCAGGATTTAAATTTTAGAGACAGAGTTGATTCAAAGTCTTTAGTATCCATGTTCATGAGCTTTTTAAAAGGCAGAAATATTTTTCTTTCACTTGCTTTACATTTGGATAATAGTACCTTACTGACCCTTGTTTGATGGGCTGAGAAGTTTATGTTTGCTACATTTATACTTATTATTAAAAGACCTACAAATTGGTTAAAATAAGTACTACAAATTTATTTGTTTCATATATGGACTTATAATTAATATGATTCTTGCTGAATATTCTCCAGTTGATAGAGACCTTGAAGAATTTGTGGACACCTGAGCTGGATATATTATTTAAAAATAAATTGTACATGTGCTTTCAAAATCTCATATTTATTAAGTTACCCTTGTATGTCCAAGCTTTGTTTAGAACACTTCACATCAACTTAGAATCCTACACTTCAAGGCAACAGAAAATACTTCTGTGCTTCCTTATGTATCACTTTGAATATTGATATATAAATGAATATCGTTTGCTTATTTTCAGATTACCAAGTAGTCCAGATCCACCAGTATATCTTTCATTATTTAAATTTTCTCTGTGATATTCTTTACTATAATAATTGTCATAATAAATATGTTTTCTTCTAAGGTACTGATAAAAATCAAGATAACCAATATCACAAAAACATCAAGAACTCTTTGGTGAAGGCTATTTTCTCACCTAAAAGTCCATACTTGAATATTCTTGTTGTTTTTCCCTCCCTCTAAGATGATTTCAGTGTTCCATGATTTATTAGTGATCCAGCTAAGCAGTTCCTGAAAAGTTTATTAGAATCTGCTGCTTAACATCCATGCAAGTTTTTATCACACCTGAAAGCATTGCAATAGCTACCCTCCACTTCATACAAAACAAACTCATAATTGTTAGACATACTTTTTTCTCAGAAGGTCTCATTATGGTGTCATTGAAAGTTTTTTGCTTCTTGTATAGCTCCCAGAAAAAAGAAGAAATTCTCTAATTCCCAAATGCCAATTCAATCTTTGAAACTTTATTTCCCTTGTTGATTTACAGAAACTTTACCTTCTAATTTATATTAATGACCAACAATCTCCTTTTAGTTTCAAGAATAACAGATTTACTTTATATTTCAGTGTCTTAGTTTGAATAAGACAGGTGTCTGCTAAGGAATGCAGGAGCCTCCCTTAAAATGGAAAATGTAAACCCTCTCCCTCCGAATTATTATAATAATGAAATTAAGGGACTCTCAGGCAAAGATATGGGAATAGAAATAACAGTTCTTTACTAGGAAATTAAAATACAAATGCAAGAGTATAACAAACAAACAAATAAACAAAAAACCTGACTGTTGAAGGGCTCTCCAGCTCACAGATCATTTTGTAGATGGGGATCATGGCATCTCTATTCATCCAATGCTGCCGGTGGTGCACTGTCGAGATGGCAACTGGTACGTGTTGCTCTACCACCCTCAGGAATCCTACTGCAGGTGGGTTTTCTGATAGTCCAGGCAAGGTGTTCAATTACTTAATGTTCTCTGCTTCTACAGCAGCTATTCCAAACCCCCCCCCCCCCCGAGTCCCTTTGGGTTTTTTTAATAGCTGTTTTGGAGGAAGTCTATGCCTAGAATACATGGGGCCTCTGGGCTGGTCACAATAGGATGCTTTTGCCACTTCTTCCAGGTCTGGCTCGCCTTGGCTTCCAACAGGGTCAATTGCTGTGATCCCCCCATCACTCCAGTAATGGAAACAGGCTCTGCCCCAGCATGTCCCAGTGGCATTAGGGTACACTGCTCACCAGTATCAACTAACACTTCATATTTCTGTGGCTCTTATGTGCCAGGCCATCAGATCCACACTGTCCGAAAGACACAGTTTTCCCATGCCTCTTCTTGGCTAGAGGCATGGGAAGGCTCCCTCTAGCCCTCGTTGTAATTTTCTTCCTGGGCATATGTACTAGAAGTTCCTTTAAGGCGTTCTCACAGACCATACCAGGCAGCTCGGTCATGGGAGGTTAAGGCTACCTTCACGTAACTGGAACTCCCTTGGTTAGTGTTTCCCTCCTTAAGCTGATGCACCTGTGCTGCCAGGATAGAAGTGGTTTCTCATCCCACCTTCCAATGTCTTCCCCATAGTCACACAGGAAGAACCACAGGTCAGCTTGTGGGGTGTACCCTCTCTTTTTAGCTGGGGACATTGGAGTCTGATTTTGGGGCTTGTGACTCACACTGGTGCTGCACTGTGTAAGTCTTCACCTCCTCCCTCATCTCCCTCATCTTCTCTTTAAACTCCTCTTTGAATTCCTTAACCATGGCAGAGACACGAGTCTGCATCAGGCCATTGATCATACTCTCATAATTTCTAAGATTGTTGGCGACAGAACTAGCTGTCTCTTGGTTGTTATCAGCAATGAAGGTGGTGTATTGAGATAGCCCTACACTTGCCAGATTCTACAGCATTTGCCCTGTGCACCTGACCTTGTCGGAGTCATTATCATGCTGTTTGCCCTTTCCAAAGAGTACCTCCCATACTGCCACTTCTCTCAGCTATTGGATCCCTTCCTCAAGGGTCTTCTAGCACATTCCATGATGATGCTCCTGCATTGTCTCTCTGTGGACAAACCTCTTTCTTACACTCATTAAAAGCTGCTTCCAGAGGGAAAGAGACCCTGGCTCCCTTATGAATACCTGATTCATATGTGACTCTTGGGTCAAGGGTCCCAAATTCCTTGCCTAATCACCATCCACTTGCACGCCTGTACCCATAAGGTCCCAGAACCTAATTATAAGCCTCATACACCTGTCGTACAATGTCTTTGTGCAGATTAATGAGACTTTCATACGTCAGGGACTCAATGATGATCTCAACTGCTGGCTACCCTGTGGGTTGTTGGAAGCCCTCTTTTCTTATCTTTATTATCTGCTTTGATTTCATCTTAGACGTCCTCATTTCCACTGGGGCGACTGTAGCTGGCTGTGAATGTCCTTGCAGTCCAGCTGGAACCTGGACAGTTGAAACGTCTGTGGGTTCTATTGCTGCACCATTGGACTCTCCATCTTCTTGGCAGTGGGAGGGTTTCTCACCAGCTGGGGAAATGTATTCCTCCAGCATCTAGTGTATCTTCTCTTCCATTACCCCCATCCAAATGTGGGCAGTTTATTTTTGAGGTGGGCTGTGGGACGGGGTTAGGCAGTGGGGCAGCATTCCTAGTCTCTGAAGCTGTTCTGGGGCAGCATCCCTATTCTCTGGGGTAGGTATCAGGGTGGTTATCCAAGTCAATCTTCCTTTACCTCTAAATGTTAAATAGAACAGGCATATCAGCAACACTAACCACTGTATAATACCATTAGCATTTAGAGAAGATTTGAACCCTTCAAAAACTGGTGAGGTAGACCCAAAAGAGCTGGTTTGGAGAAAATTTCTGCTGGTGTCATTTCCTCACAGTAGGTACCATTATTGTGTGTGACAGGTCTGAATCCATGTGTCCGCCTTCCAAAGGAAGTTAAAATCCATGAGTTCCTCACTTTATTAACCCATAAAACTGGACAAAAGCCACATTAGTCTTAGTTATGGGACCCATGTTTAGATAAGGGCCTGCAAATGGGCAAAATATAGCCAGAACCACATGCCACCCAATCCAGGGTAAGCATGGTGATATCTAATGAGGTTTCTGTATCTAGCACAGAAAAAATTAGGTTAATCAAGAACTGTTAATCTAATGAATTAGGTTAATTAATAACTTTTTTCACTCTTTTTCTCTTGATGCCCTCGTACCTCACGTTAGGTGCCAAAATCTGTCTTGGTTTGAAAAAGACAGATGTCTGCTAAGGAATGCAGGAGCCTCCCTTAAAATGGAAAATGTAAACATCCCCCTCCCTCCAAATTACTATAATCTTGAAATTAAGGGGCTCTCGGGCAAATATATGGGAATAGGAGTAACAGTTCTTTACTAGGAAAATTAAAATACAAATGCAATAGTAAAACAAACAAACAAACAAAAAACAGACGTTGGCTGCAGTCCTCCTGGAGTGACAGATGTGGTTCTGTTGAAGTAGCGATTCTGTAGAAGGGTGTAGGTTTCATCTGAAGGTCCAGTAGTGGTGTAGATGGGTCTGGTCTTCCTCTGGGAATCCAGTGGGAAAAGGCTGTCTCTCTTGTTCCAAATCTCAGATTATATCCAGGTAGGAATGCTTGTCTCCTCCCCCTGCGTGGAGCATCTCACAAGGGGTGATGTAATTTTATCAGTCATGCAGTGAGATTCAATGGCCCATTAACAGAAGATATCTCCCTGGAGGGAGGATTGGTTGTGGAAGAGAAAGAAAACAGCCCAATTAACAGAAGATAACTGCCCCATCTCCGACAGATGGCAAGAGAATACACAACCCCAAACCATATCTTACAACCCAGGATAATGGATAAATGTACAAAGTCTGTTACAACCTTGTAACAGACTTTGTTAATTTTTACTAATAGATTAGGAGTGCTTTGGTTGATCAGATTTTGTGGGGTTGTGGTATCTCTCTTTTTTAAGGCAGTCTGTAAGAAATAAACTCTCTACATCACACATAATACATTCTGTATTAGGAAATAGGTTGCCATGTCAGTAGATGTATCATTAACAGCTTTCTCTTTCTATTATTCACTCCACTTTCCTAATAACAATGTAACCTTTAAAATCTTCAAACTGCCTCTCATAATCAAATGCTTATTCCTGGGACACATTCTTTCCCGTTACCCTAAAATGCAAAACAAATTATCATACTTGTGAGTGAAATACAGCAGAGCACTTTTGTTATATATTTCAGGTTATAATTTTGAGATGTTCATTAGAGAAGACAATTCTAGTTAATTTAAACTGCAAGTATTATATATGCATATTAATTCAGCCATAATATATAGAGATATATGACTGCTGAGACTTAAGCATGTTACTAAGACGTTATTAAATACAGTACCTATTTTAAGGACAGCAGGTCTATTAGAAGAGTTCACACATTTTCAGTGTTCTCAGGATAAGAGATAAGGAATGTTACAGATGCCATGGTAAAATACAGAAATAGGGAAATATTTTAGTTTCGCATTTAGAAAATATTAGATTATATTTAGGGAAATATTTAGTTTCATTCAAATATACAGGCACCACCTGTATATACAATGTAGTTGTTGAAACCCTATGGACAAAGCGGTATGCCTTTGTTAAGTCTTCTGGATCGTTTAAAAAGGTAGATTTCCTTAGAGAAATCGTCTAGCAGTATTGGTTTCCCATCCCATTTGTGGTATCCACTTGCCTTAATGCTGTAGAGCTGGGTAAGCACGCTGATGCCGTGATTGTTAAGTAAGGATGATGAGCTTCTCCATCAGCTCTTGCCAGCTGGGTTGCAGAACAGACTGTGACATCTTGGCCTTCCACTGCCCCCCAGGACAGTGGTTCTTGGCGTGGCTGTGGTTGCCTCAGAGCGCTATGTAGAGCTCTGGCTGCAGATGGTGGTTGCTCTGTATGTGGCTCAGTGTCTGCCCGTGGCTGTGGTGGGGGCACAGCCCCCCCTCTCTGTGGTGGGGGGCCCCACTCTGCTCTGCTCCTCCCCGCGGCTGCCCGGGGCCAGCAGGGTCCTCCAGCCCCATGGACGCTGGCTGCTGTGGCTTCCCTCAGGCTTCTTGAGCCCTGGCTGTGCATGCATCAGGATGTAGTGTTCCGTGGTTCCGGGTTCTAGCATCTCCTGGCGCTGGGCACTGTCCGACTTCCGGCTACTGCCTGTATCCCAAAGCTGTGAGTGGGCGTGCCAAGCAGTGGCTGGGCTGTCCAATCAGCTTCAGGCAGGGACGTGGCATCTGCTGTTTGAATTTGAATCCCGGGCTTCTCTGTGCCTTCCTTCTGAGGATGTTTATCTCTATTCCCAAACGGCGTATGACTCAAGTGCCGAGTTGTGGTGGTGTTCGCAGGGGTCCCAGGACGAGAGAAGAAGAGATAAGAATCTTGACTCCGTGTTTCAGAAGGCTGATTCATTATTTTGTGATATATATATATACAATATTAAAAGAAAATGATATATTAAAACTATACTAAAATAATAGAAGAAAGGATTTCATCAGAAGGCTGGCAAGGAATAGAAAAGGAATGACAATAAAATCTTGTGACTGCTCACAGCCTCAACACAGGTGGCTGTCATTGGTCATCAAGTAAAACCAATTTCACATGCTGGGTAAACAATTCTCCAAATCACATTCCAAAGCAGCAAAACATGAAGAAGCTGAAGCTTCTCAACTTCTCAGGAGAAAAGATCCTAATGAAAGGATTTTTCATAAAATTTGTCTGTGACACCGGGTGAATTTCCAGCTAGCCCTTTCATGGACTGTACTGAGATTGACCCACCCCTGACCTGTACTGGTCCAAGTGGCAGTAGAGCAGGGCTGCTAAATGCCACAGCAGTGAGGCTGCTCTCCACAGCACCAGCTGCATCTGCGCCAAGGATCGGGACAAAGAACAGGGAGGAACCCTTCTTATGGTTTCCCAAGAAAGTTTATTCCCAGAAAGGGTCAGGGACAAAAGTCAGTGAACACAGGCTTACATCAACTTATATATGGAGGAGGGTATAAGGGGAGGAAACAAACCTTAACCAATTGCAAGGAACCTGGGGAAGGAGTGCAAGGCAGGGCATACAATGTCTAGACCAATAAGGAGTAACAGGGGAGGAGAACAGCTTGAGCAATTCATTGGGGTCTCAAGGGATACACAAAAGACAGGGTAAGTTCTAGAAAAAAAGGCAGGGCTTCCTGATAGACAAGGGAGGAGGGTAAGGTTATAATGATGGGCATGGAAAGAACTGGAACTGAAGGTAGGTCTTTAGGAAGATGGACAAGGGAGGTGGGAAGATATGACTCAGGGGCAAACGATCTGCATAGGGGAAATGGAACATGCCATTACAAACTTCTAAAGAAAAACACACCACCACAGGCATAGACTTGTTGAGTTATAATTAGGGTTATCTATGACTGTGAGGCCTTCAGGCCGGTTGTTAGCCACCACACAAAATGTTTTTCCAAATATGAATGCAGACTTAGGAAGCTGAAGGTACACAACTATCCTGACAGAGGTAGCAGAGATGTTAATGGTGTTTTACAGAAGAAAAATTTAAATCTTTTCTAGGCTATAGCTTTGGCACATAGTGGTGTCCTATTGCCTAGGAAGACTACAATTCTGGTTGACAGATGTTTCTCTCAAAGTGAAATAATGATTTTTGAGTTTTTATGCACAACATATTTACAAATCCAAGAAAAATATGTGAAAACTAGCATGTTTCTTCCACACTAAAAACCAAAATCTTACCAGGTAGGAAGAAATTATGCTTTGGTTTTGAAAAATAGAGCTAGGAGAGCTCTATGTCTAAAATTATACCATAAAAGCCTAGTGTAGGCATATGATAATTACTGCTGGACCACTGCACCTAATTTCTTTTGTGGTTCATATCATACTAGATATGATGCTGAACAGTTAAAAATTAAGCAATTTTTTCATCACCATTACAATGTCTTCCAAGTCCAGAACATAAAAGACATAAGAACATCCTCCATTATGAAATTTGGAGCAAGGTATCTGAGTCTCCCCTATTTCTACCACTTCATCTGTTGTTGGATAATTGTATTTTTACAGCAACTATAACAAGAACAAGCCCACATTGGAAACATTATTCTTGTTTCTGTTAAAAAATAGATATTCCAATGGGAGATTTAATTGTGAGTAGCAGTAAAGAAATATGTTGGTAATGGACAACTGTTAGAAATCATGAATAAAAATAGCATTTAAATGTCTTAAGAGAGGTTGTATACTTAAATATATTTATAAGGCAAATAGGAAACTGAGGCCTCCTAGTTTGCAGACAAACTGTTCAAAATGTTTTTTGCCAGAGATTTTGCTTTTCTTACTTAAGGGTGATAAGTCATTGCTTAAGGGTGATAAGCCATTACTTAACTACATTCTAATAGGGCAAAATGCTGTATATCTTATATGAAATGTTTTTTTCAGATGAGTTTCACTGTTTTGAGAATTTTGTCCACTGAAGCAAGGATGACACTATACATTAGATGAACCATTACACCTTACAACATTACAGTTTACATCCTTCTGGCTATTGTCCATGACCTTTTCAAAATGCAACAATTTATTCAGTCATGGCTTTTGTGACTTAACTTTTGCCAGCAAAAGACATTTGAAATGCTATTCAGGCTTGAAATATCTACAAGGTAGCTCTAAAAGTTCTTTTTTTTTTTTAATGAAAGTGTTTCGTTGAGTTTTGAAAAATGGAAAACTTTCAAATGCAAACATTCCTAACCAACTTCTTCCTTCACAGTGGTTAGCTCCAAGATTTAGATCAGGCAGAAGCTTAATAAAAACAGAGTGTGCACCTGTTGGAAAAAAGTGGTTATAACAGTGAAATTAACTTTCCTTCATTGGCATTACACTCAGGATTTCATGGTGTAACACCTGGTCTGAGCTTCTCTCTAGCATGGAATCCAGAGTTCACACTAAAACTCCTTTTCTGCCAAAGGTAATTTAGCTTGATTATGTTTTTTAGAAGTATTTGTCTTCATGAGTGGGACTTAAAGACATGCCTGGGGCATATGCCTCTTCAAAAAGTGGTTGACTTAAGTAAAACTTCACAAAGTTAATCCTATAGCTTACTTTTTTTATTTTCTAGTAAGACTTCCAAAGATACACAGAAATAATTAAGAAGTCTATAATTAATTGGCTAATTTTTTTCTCATTGTGATCACACACTTTCATTTTTTGATAACAGGAATGTTAAGAACTGAAAAGGATACATTAATATTGAAACGCACATACTGAATTACCCTTGAGCTAGCCTCAAAGCCCTACAATCTAATCTTCAAAATTTTGCATATATCATTCTTGATATAATTCCAGGTAATGAAGATTTTTTAATAGAAGATATTGAAAAGCCTTCAAAGAAAATGGAGTACATTTCCTGAATATAGTGCTAGCTTAAAATAACTGCTTCATTGGTATTACTGATGGCGCTACGGATAAAGAACAGCATTCTTTACCCATAGAATAAAGTCAGGATATATGAATTTTTGCTCAAGATTATGTCAAAAAACGTGTGCAACCTTATCTTCTCAATATTCACAGTGAAGTGGGATAATAATTCTAGAATTGCTGCAAGGTTACAGGATTTATTTCATTAACGTAAGTAGTGAACTTCTAAGATTCTTGCATAAAATGTGCAGAAGTTTTTTATTGCTTTAGCTGAACTCTAGCCTCTAATATGCTACCTAGTAATTTTTGAAATCACTTGTGAGAGTAAAGGGAAAATAATAACAGTCCCTTTGGCTAAATATTACCCTTTCTCGAAATGGAGCATTAGCAAAAGAGGACTTATTTTAGAGATTCTAGATGAAAAAGGCCAGTAATATGTCATTCATGCTTCTCTTTCAACTCACATATACATGTTCAGGACTATGTATATGTATGGAATCACAGATTCATCCATGCTTTCAGGTCAGAGGAATGAACATATCTACATCATTGATTCTAAGTCAGCATAATTAATTTATAAATGAAGGATGAAAAGGCAGAGGGGTCAACATCTATGTTTCTGCAATGAAATATTCTGATGGCAGAGTTTCGTTACTTTCTTTCATTACTATGCAGAAAACTAAATCCAAACTCCACTAAAGAAAGTATAAGTTGTATTATTATTTTCAATAAACAAGTCATCGGCCAAAATGTTCATGTCTTAATAAAAATATATTAATAAAAAATGTATGCCAAGTATCATATGGATTCATTAGATACTGGATTCTGCATATTATTTACTGTGGGTTTTGGTATTGTTTCTGACTAGAATTCTCACTTGAAGTTATTGGGGAAACAAATTCCAGCAATGAGACTTTTAAAACTGCAGATATAGATGTTTTGGAGTTTCATATCTGCAATAATATTGTGTTAGGAATACCAGTTTGCTGATCTGTCATAGGTCAGGAAAATGTAAGATAATGAACAAGAATTGTGCACATTTTTGTTACTTGTAATCCATAATGAATGGGGAATATAAATGTGAAATATGAATAATTAAAAAAAAATGTTGCCTTAAAATGCATTTAAAGAATATTTAAGAATAAATTTCACACAGTATACACTCACTTGTGTATTATGACCTACAGGTTTTGTGTTGTAATCATACATGGAAGATTATGTCATTCTGATTTGTGTATTCCAGAGGTAAAAAACCCACCTTATATGTTAATATATTTAAGGCTAGGGCTAACAGCTACCTAAAATGTGAAACTAATTACTTACTGCAGAAGGTATTATGTTGTGACATTTTGTAAATGAAGCATGGTATAATTCCAGAGAAGAGCTGTAATTCTGGGTCACAGTGAAGAATTTACCTCACAGTGTATATTTTCCATCTGCACATTGGGGAAGTTGCATAGACTATGTCAGGTTTCTGAAATTCATGTCAACAGGTGGTAAGACACAAACAAACAGACAAAGAACTAAATCTATTTTTATGGAGACTGAAATGTTGTGTAAATGGTGCTGTTATTCACGGTGCGGACCGATAAAAATTTCTTGCAATACTTAATGTTATACAAGCCGAGTAAAGGAAAAAATAACCAGAAAGATTGATTGAATAATTCACTTTATAAGGGGCATCAGGAAAAGAGAATATTTTAAAATCCTTGCTTGCATGTAATTTATTAATTGTTGGGACATGATTTCATTTTATCCATTAATTTGCTAATTCACTAATATATCTGTGATTTTGTATCACAGATTGGCGAATGCAATTTTCACATCATGTAACTTTTAACCTTTAGATGACAACCGGCAGGACAGTATTGTTCCTTAAATACATTTTTAATGTAAAATACTCTACTTTTTCAAATTTTTTTCCTTTATTTCTAGCTTATCACATTCAAATAAAAATAGGAGCTTTATAAAATGGTTGTAAAAACCTCAGTTCTGTGAAAATTTATGACAGTTATCTCTAATGCTCTGTCTCACAAATAAATCTTTGTTTATACATAACTCTTTTGAAGAAATATTAATATTTTTCTGTTTGCTTATGATTACTTGTATAATATGACTCCCCTTGAATACAGAGAACTAATTAAAAACATGTAATGGAGAAGTCAGCATGGAACAACCACAGAAAATTATGCTGTGAAGTTCCTGATGGAGAAAGTTATTGCCTGATGGAGGAAGGACCACTTCTTGCTTTGTTTCCTATGGTTTAACAGGATGCCTTCTCACCAAATCCAAAACAGGATAAACAAGAATAGTGAATCCTTTAAATATTGATACAAATATAAAAGCACGTAAATTTGCTGTCAACCAACATGAAGAGGTGGAAAGAGGGAGCACATTCACCTTTCTATGAAGAGATGTGTTTATCATGCTGGAACGACCTTGGAAATGTTTGCAATTGGAGACCAAGATATAAACAAGAACAAAATCTGCAAAATGTGAAGCAGCCCCTCTACAGTCAGTGATTGTATGGACTCACTTGCAGCACATTTTCCACTATGGGATGTAGCAATTTAATTCACTGAATGAAGAAGTTCCAGAAAAAATCAAAGTGAATGAGATGACGCATAAGGAACCTGACAAGGGAGAAGACCTGGGCGTTGCTTAATGTGAAAAAGGAAGGCTGTGGATCATGTAATTGTCACTCTAAAATAGAGCTGCAGCAAACAAAAAAAGTACAGTGTGTTCTCCATGTCCAGAGTGGACAGAACAAAAAATAATGGTCTTCAATTACAGTAAGGAGGATTTAGTTTCAGTGCTGGGAAAGAAATTCCAATGGTGCAGGCAGAGACCAATGGAATAGGGTGTGTGGGAAAGACACTTGATTACCAAGCCTGGGTAAAACTATGAAGGCTAGCCTGAATCTAAGTGAATCTAATTTGAGCTAGGACCATAAATTTGATAACTGAGCTCTCGAACACCCTTTAGCCATCTGTTTCCATGATGCAGAACTAAATGTGGGAAAATAATAAAAATAGATTTCTTTTTAAATCCTTCTAGGAATTATTTCTCTGTCACAGAAACTTTTTAGGTGACGTTTACAGATGCCAAAATTATATGAAACTCTTAAATTATTATGAGTAACAGATGCAGAACTACCAAACACAAATCTCGACTAAGTGCTTCTGATCTTGATAGTCTTCCTGCATTTTATATAAGAGGAATTACATAGAATTTAAAGTAAATATTACTAGGGAGGAAAAAAGCTACACGTCATTGTGAGTGGCAGTAACCTAAGTCTATGGATCTGACCAGAAAAAAAAATCACTGTTTTAAAAGAAGTGTTGGAGGCCAAAAAAAAGAAGAGAGGAGAAAACCAAACCAGTGTATGAACAATTGAAGAACACAAGAAATATAGGGTTATGAAATAAAAAACACTATGCACTACTATTTTATGGACTTTCCTGTTATTAATTTCCTATTAATTAAAACAATTTTCAGATCTCAAGTCTGTGACATTTACTCAGAAAGCTGTAACATTAGCTATTAGAGATATCTTCATCAACAAAGCAGTGAAGACAGATAAGAAACAAAAAAATGCTTACTGATCATGTTAAAAATACAGATTTCTAATTTCCTTTTCTGAACTTGAATAATGAATACAAGAGGAGTTTAAAACTAAACCATGTCATTTTAAGAACTGCAAATGGATAAATTATGTGGGTTTAAAAGCCTAGTGTATTGTGGAAGATGATATTAATTAATAGGAATGCAACTTACGTTACTCACGTTAACAGCAATCAAGCATTTCAACGAGGATTCAATTTTCCAGTGTATCTTAGACATACAGGTTTTCTGCTATGAAAGTGAAGAAACACTGTCAAAAGCAAATTAAAAAGTATTAATAATTTAATGTTTGACAAGACTCAAAGCAAAAAATAAATAGCCTTATTATCAACTACATTTTCGTTTTTCAGTATAAATGCCACTACAAAAACTTGACAGAATAAGTACAAAATTTCAAATCCGTTGCTTAGAAAACAAAACTACAAACTAATGCTTCCAAATAGGACCATTTTTTCTGCATTAAAAATAACATTTGTGTTTAACTATAGATCTCAGTCATGTGATCTCTATTTAACATTTACATCTGTTTAACTGAAATTTTGCTAAATAACTCACCAGGAAAGGACTCACCAGAAAATCTGCAAGCCTTTTCATTTAGCAGTAGCAATCCTGTCCTAGTTGTTAATGTTGCTAAACATGCCTTCAGCTTAACTGTTAATGTCAAAAATTGAAAAGGAACAGAGAAACAGAACTCAGCACCAATATGGATGCCTCACCTGCAGTGGTATTGACCTGATATATATTGCAATGATAACCTTTTCTAGGATTTCTGCTTCTTGTACACAAAATAAATAGCAATTTTTGTTATACAGATTACAGAATTTTTATTTCCAAAATATTTTAATATCTGCTTTCCAGCAGATAAAGGCTTAGAAGGAATGGGAGCTGGTGCAGCCAAAAGTAATCAACTTGCAAAAATTTGGTTCTGATAGGTACCTGGTAAAACCAAAAAAAGCAGATAGCCAAGTAGGTGCATAGTCCAAGTGATTTGACCTCTCATGCAGGTATATTTAATGTGAAACACATGTTATTTAAAAGTGCATATTAATTTAGAGATCCTGATAATAAAAAATAATTTTGAAATTTGAAAGGGCTTTGAAATTTGATGAACCTGTTGCTGAACTTAGTAGCAGAGATGCAAAGATTAGGTCCTGCTGCTGGTATGTGAATTCCCACAATCAAAGTTTTGGCATTTTTTTACAGAAACAAACAGACTAAATTGCAACTGTCAAATGTCAAGAAGTCTACATTTTAGCTTCAAATTTTAAGACAGAATAATTTACACAGAATAAAATAAGGACAATATGATCATGGCCAAGAAGGTAATCCTTCCCTGATACACAGGTGGTGTCTCTCTTCATTTTAACACAATTCCTCAGCTATACAGCACAACTTATCCAGAGTTTTCAGTATAGTGAGAGTTCATAGCAGAGCAGCCTCGAACACATTCATTTGCAGCAAGGTACTATTTTATAATCATGTGTTAATCACTGTGGAGAAAAAGGATATTATCCTACACCCACAGCATGCTTTCCCATCCTGCATTAGCAGGAGTTAGTGGGCCATTTTGAAAAACTGACAAACTTAACATGGGACTGTGTCACACTGTAGCCCTCTATTCTGAGAATTTTTTTTTTCTCCTCCAGTCAGTAATTTGTCAAATATATATTAAAAAATCACTTATTTATTCTGTTTCTCAGCCAAGAGATGCCAAAATAATGCATGTTCATCAGTGGATTGGTTGATATAGATGAAGGTTGCCACTGTCAATACCAAAAAATATAAATATCTATGGGCAGTCTATTAACTCATACTTACAAATACTAATTTAAAATATATTACTACCTCAGTCTCTGGAGATGTAAGGGGTTGGAGGTCTGTGGGATATCCCAAGCAAACAAAAACACATGGTTGAAAGGGATAATAATTTGTCCTTAACAAGTATGGAGAAAACACCAGTATGTCCTCCAAGATATGTCTGACTGAAATGAACCCAGGTCATAATATGAATGTATGTATAACCCAGTCTGTACATGGACAATGAGGTATTTCCACTCAGCAGTCCTCACTGGAACTACAAGCCATCTCTGCTGGCTTTGCATGAAGCCTCTTAGACCTTCCAGTATGATTAGTGCCTGTGCCTCCCAGGAAAAAAACAGCTGGAACAGCTGTCTTGAAATCAAGAAACATAGCATTGCTTACTTTTGGACAGGGAACTATCTGTTTTAAGATAGGAAACCTGTCAGTAAGATTATCTTTCCTTTTTCTGCACTCTCCATCAAGGTGATTTATTTATGTTTCATTCAATTGCATGCAACAAAGTTATACAACAGGTAGACAACTATTACTCTATTTTACATTTTGGTATTTTTAGGGGGGAAAACCGTTTCTGCACAAAAATCACCACAAAGCAGTGTAGAAGGATCTCGGTTTGAGACAAGTTTATGGGGAAACGTCCTGAAATGCTCAAACACCTCCTCTGAAGAAGGCAGCCTTCAGCACTCCCTCCCCCACTTCAGCTAGGAAAGGAATTTCTTGGTGGAAAGTGAAAAATAAGTGTTTATTTAGCAAGCGGAGTGAACACAGGGACAGGGAAAAAAGGTATAACTGTTAGTATTTGAACCTTCTCGCTGTGGAGAAAGCTGGTGTATTGAGAGTTCTGCTTGGCTTCTCCTGAGGTCCGTAGCTAGGATGCGGTGTCCCTGCAGCTTCCCGCGCCGGACCGCGGCGTTGGGGCTCCCGGTGATGCTCTGGTGCTCAGACAGGAGCAAAGCTGAGCAGCTCCAGAAAAAGCAGCCACAGTCCCGGGAAAAACTTCTTGCCTCAGCTAACAAAAATAAGTTAGCTACAAGCAAAGAATCTAACTCCCTCTCTCCCCTGCAGAGCAGAGCTGAGAAAAAAAAGGAGGGAGTATCTGTGTTTGAACACAGACTGCTGAAAGGATTCCCCCGGCTACCCATCTCTCCCAACCTAGCTTAAAGTTAAGGACCCATTTCTGGGCATAAAGCAGACAGAAGGACATAGAAGATACTTAATGGCACTCTTGCTCTCATGGAAAAGCCACCAATAAAGAAATACTAACCAATACTTACAAAGCAATCACAGTTGGACAGAAAGGAACTCTTCCTCTAGTATAATTGAAGCCTGCTTTCATTTTCTTAAAGATCACAGAAAAATATATTTATAGATTGTGGAAGAAGCCATCACAATATGAACTCTCTCAGTTCTACTGTAAGGTTTAATGCTGCATGAACAATGTGTCACCCCTCTGCCACAAAGGATTTAGACATTATTTTGTATTACAGGACTCGAAGCAAATAGGATTTCTGTAACTGAATTAATTTAGCAGTGATTAATGGTTCATTTGATCAAACAAAAAAGCTTTCTGTTTGCTAGGAAAAGGGCATGTGAAGGACAGAAAAAGACCTTTTACGGGTCTTTCAGCTTGCAAATATACTTGCAAAATACTCGGAACATTATTAAAAATACCCATCTGAGGATGATCTTCAATTAACTTTTCTTCCAAATTTGGTGTCATGCCTTTCTCTATAGATAGTAGAGAATTTTTTTGCATTGGTGGCTGGGATTACTGACATAAAAGGCTTTGCAAATGAAAGCAAAACCACACACCACGCACTGCCATTGCATTTTATTTTCCACTAGCTAAATCAATTATTTGAATAGCTGTTCTGTATCTAAATGACAGCATTAAAATATTGGCATGTAGAGATTAAAAAAATAAAATCTTGGTTTTCACCCTGTTTTTCCCAAAGCAGTTAATAATTTTGGCCAAATGTTATTCAGGACAAGTACTATCACCATCTGCTACCAAACTGCAATTCAATAATCCAGGATATTAATTTTAAAGAGATTTGGCATCATTGTACAGTTAGAATTCTGTCATGAAGAGCACACAAACTGCAGTATCAAAGCAATTCTTTGTATTTCCAAAATTCACCTTGCTTCAAAACATGTGTCATTTTGGCCATCATCCAGGAGGTATAATACATCTAGGGGTTTTGTCCTACAGTTTCAAAGACACGGCCCATCTCTTCTTCTTGAAATTCTTCTGTATTTCAATGACTGGTAAAGCCATAGATATAATACCTCACAGAAGAAAATGCATATAATTCTCAACTGATTCCAAGAAATTGTCAGTATCTGATCAAGCATAAGCCAGCTAGTCATGGGAGATGTGAAATGTATCAAGTACTTCACCAGAGAGTTCACAGGGATTCATATTTAACACAGCTTTCTCAAACATTGCTTCAAATATCTGTATGTGGCACTTTAAGTATTTTTATATAGGGAGCCACACAGTAAAATCTAATAAACAATAATGAAACCATGATACACAAACCACAAAGTGGTTTTGCATCTCAAGATTTCTACAAGGAGCAAAATGCATAGAAAGGAAAAATGGAAATAAATAACATTCTCATTCTTTCCTCCTTCCAATCAAACTATATCAATCTCTAAATCAATCAAAGAGAAAGACAGAAATTATTGATTTGTGAAAGCATCTATCCGAAAAATATTTTAAGGCATAGTAGGAAATAAAGAAAATTTTGATCCCACATCAAATCGAAAAAATTACGGAAGACACATTTGGTTAAATGAATAGATTATCTGAGGTACAGAAGATGTATGAATACCTTGTCACATGCAGCAGAGTAGATTAACCAGAAGATTCAGAATGCTAATGCAACAGACATAGCGACTTGCACTCTGTCCCTGCAGTTTTTTAATATTTAACTACAAGAAACCTTTCAAGGATATGTTATTTTACAGGAAATTGTAAGGATGAAGTGATTTAGTATATATATATTGAAACAATGAATGCAATTTAAATTTTAAAAAGCACAGTTTTGTTAAATACTTTGGCAAATTCAGAATATTTAGGGTTACTAGGAAAGGGTATCTTCTATAATTAAACCTTGAATATGCACTTATTAAATAATTATTTTAAAAGAAGATGGATGACATTTTCTAATTTCAAGAAACCCAATGAATTTCAGGTTATATGACTAGCCATAATCAAGATTAGTCACAATCAAGATATTTGATTGTGACTAATCTTTTATTAACCACACAGACAAAAGTAGAGAACGGTAAAGACCAAAACACCTGAATCAAATATTGTCATTGTCAAAATTTATTTAGATATTATTTCATCTTGTCCTGAGAACAGCTGAAGATAATTTTTGTGGAAGGCAGAGAAGAGTTGTTTCTGTTGTGTTTTCTGTATTCTGTATCAAGAATATCTATCAGGCCTTAAAATGTGGGTTTATCACATGCTGAAATCTCCTAGGTTGTTAGCATTTTTTATCATATTGAATGTTTAATGATCACTTTCATAGTTTGGAAAAGAAATCTTCAAGCATTTCAACATTCATATCTCAAAAGTATATAAAAAGGAAAATTTATAAAGGAATATAGTGTTCAGCAAAGAGGCAGCTAGTGAGGTCAAGCGCTTGCATCTACTGTGTATAACTGAGCCTAAATTTGCAAGCTCAAGCTTATTTCCATGACAAATACATAAAATATACTGATCAGATAGACTCTAATTGCCATTTGACTTTTAACCTCTAGGATTAACTCTATACTGTCTAAAATGGAATGAATGACAAATATCATTAGACTAGATTAAGAGTGTCTCACCACAGGAACATGTCTCAAAATACCCATTTCAGAAAAAAAGAAATGAGAGTTCAGTAATATTTTTGTGTACTACCCATATTAATAACAGTACTTTAGTGCATTACTTAAACAAGTTTACATTTTAGAGTGCTTGTTCTCAGAAACTGTCATGTCTGTGTCTGATTTTTTAGGCTTCCACCTAACTGCAGGTGGAAGACCCATGTTTATCACATGTCATCCTTTTGTGCATGTCATAGTGAGGCAGCTCTTTCCTTTTGCCATGTACACTGCATAATTTTAAATAGACCATTAATTTATAGTGATCCAACAAGGGGAATAACTGAAGGAACAATAGACTAATGATTGAGTAACAGTCTGTAGAAGTTATTAGATCAGACTGCAGGAAGAGCAATTTAATATTATTTCTTGTCCTCTGTAAGGGAGTAAAAACAATTTCCCTGAAACTTTCATATGCTTGGTCAAGTTAATTAGTGCCCTAGTATTTAGTGCAAATATAAATCATTATCCTTGCTCGAATGCATCATCATTTTTCTGTCTTGTCTCCTTAATGCTACCTTTAGTGTTTCTTGCCTTAGAGAAGATTACAGTTAAATTCTTCCAATTACCAGAAGACTAAACATTTAATGAATGGAAATATTCCAGTAATAGGAAAGAATTATCTGCAGATAATGCTATTTCTTTTTGTTACTAACTCATGTCATGATTACTTATAGCATGTTATTGCAATAGATATCAAAGTGCAAAAATATTGGCAGGGATAGTCTTGCCTTACATATATTTCTATGAATTTCTGACTGTTGAGGATAATGACCTTATCTTTCCAGTGCCTAAAAGCAAAAAGTCACATTTTTTTTCTAATTGATGCTGTATGTTGATAGCATGTGACATATTTATTGCATAGTCCCCTTTGTATGAACCCATGATGTCAAAAGAGAGAAAAGAGTTGCTCTCCTCCCTTCCTACACGCATACACAATTAGATAAAAAATGTGATAACAAAAAGGTCTGTGCGTTTAATAAGGTGATTACTCTCCATAATTCTCTGTGAATTCTTAGCAGCATAAACATTATCATTAAGGCTGTTACAAAAGTGGACTGAAATAGAGGGAAAATTTAGACCTGGTACTACAGTATTTAAGTGGGGTTGCAAAATGATTTCATGAACTAACAAGAGAGTAAAGGTACATGTAAAAGATAAAGCTGTTCATTCCTGCCACCATATGCTTAAAAAGAGCATTTATATATCTAAGCATTTTATATATCTAGATTTTTAAGTGTTAAGTATTCAGTTTTCTGGTCAAAGTAGGGATTCCCGAATTCTGAGAATTCAGAAATGTTAATGTAATCTTGGGTTTAATGATTTTTTGCCCTCTTAAATTCAGAAATGCAAAAAGGACTCACAGTAAAGAAATCATCCTATATTAATGAATTATTTTAATTGTTAAAAGTGTAGCTTTATATGCAGCTTAAATGAAGAAGAAAGGAGGAGAGCATTCTTCTTAATTCAGGAAAGGTTTTCAGGGAGAAAAAATAGCAGTTTGAACCACATTCAGAATGTAAGTAGGAGTTTTATTTATCATCATGTACATATTTTCTGTGAGACTTTGACACTTAAAAAAAAATTGCTGTTGTTGTCTTGGTTTTGTTTGTTTGGTTGTTGTTGCTTTTGTTTTCCCAGTGTCTCGTACCAAATTCCTGAATTCATATACTCAAGAGTGTGAGGTTCTGTCACTGTGCTTGTATTAAGCCTTGTAATCCCTCAGTATTTCTACATAGTAGTGGGCCAGTTGTGATTACTTTTTGATATTCATTTGAAAGCTTCATGAGAAAAGAGCTGTAAAGTAAAATGCTCCCTCTTCTTACCCTGTCACTATCCACACCACACTTCCTGCTGCTGGATTTCTGTGTAACTTGTACACATAGATATACTCCTTTGTCATGGAAATACTAAAAAAAAAAAAAAAAGGTAACAGGGTGAAACTAAATGCAAGAATAGAGTTTTAATTATTTCTGGACAGTTTTTTATTAGTTTCTATGCTGTTACAACAAGAATAAATTATTTTGCTGGTAGTTCAAAACAATCTCTCAGTATCTTACTCAGAGGATTAGAAGACTATAAAGAGTTGGGATCAGTTGGTAAAGGAGCAAGAGCTCCATGCTTAAGGAAGGGATGTGCTTGGGGCATTGTAAAAGAAGATGTTCATGGGTAATTTACAGTCAGAGAGGAAAATGTATTAAGCGAAGAGCTTGTTATGGTAACAGGCTGACTTATTTTTTGGGAATTGTCACTGGCCATCCTAGCAACCTATCTGATTATTTTAAATAGTGACAAATTGAGTAAATTAAATGTTATTTTAAGCTAATACCATATATTCAAAAGACACATACAGCTGCTGCTTTCTGTCATCACAAGTTCAACAAAACCACACTTATTTCCAGCAGGAAGCCCACAGCTTGGTGAAGCATCATAAGAGGTATGACACTAACACAGTGATCTGTGTTTAACTGGAAATTAGTCACATTTCACCTTGTCTTTGAAATACTCTGAAACAGACTAGAACAGAAGACAGCTGTAGGTGTAAATATCTTGATTCAATCATGCTGTTTGATGTTGTCCCACTACCAGTAGGATTCAGAAAGGTTCTAGTCCCCAGTATCTCAGCAATGCAGGTGTAGCAGCTGAAACTAGAACAGACATGCAGTAGGACAGAGGTAGTAACACACCTGGGGTTAAAAAGCATGCTGTCATGAATATGTGGTGATGTTCTGTTTTTCTACTTTTTGCAAAAAATTATGAAAGATGAAATGCAGTGATTTTGGCCGGTGTTTCAAATGGGTCCAAGATGGCACCCCTTTGTATTAGTGTAACTTTTACAACTTAGAAGAGTTATGAAACCTGCAAGGAACACCATTGTCACACAGTTTAGTATTACTAAAGATTTTCCAAAAGGTAATGAAAGTGTCAAGGTTAAGCTGCATACAATATTCTATTAATCAGTATCTAGCTTTAGGTCCATCTTTTCCTCAAGGCTGCCCATCTTCAAGGAGCTCAGCAAGGAATTTACTTCACTTTTTCACTCTGTTTCTACAGTACCAATGACATGATTCCCTTTCACAAGCTGCTTTTTTGAAAAGGGGTATATGAAAAATAGGGAGGCATTGTATGTAGTTGATTAATTATACTGGAAACAGTAATATAATTAGGTGCATTATAATCTCTTTACTACCCCTTACTATCCCTAAATGGGAACATTGGAAAAACGCATAATGCTTAAGGAACTGTGAACTGTAATAAAAGTTTGTTGTCAGGAATTATTATGTAGCCTTTAGAATAAATTGTGAATATTTCTTTCCTAATCATTAAAATGCAATATGCTTTATGAAAGATGTAAAGGTTGGATGTTCTATGCAACAGAAACCTTGACTATATTAAAAGGTCAATATTTACTAAAACAACATAAATATAAATTAAATAAAAATAAGGATTACTAAATATTTATATTTGCTCAAGCTGGTTTATTTCTGAAAGCTGTGAGTACTAGGAAAACAAAGCTTTTTAAAAGCCTTACGTGTAGAGGCCCATGAGCCTACTGGAGAGAGGCTAACAGTGACGCAGTGGAGAAATGCACCATCGTCTCTGGGCATTCCCCGTAGGTTCCCCCCTATATGGCAGTCCCCATAGTTCCCCCCCCCATAGGGGGGAACTAACATTAAAGCTTCCCCCATGGTGCCCTGCATTAGGTTAATTCATCCCAGTTCTGTCTTCTCCATTGGCATGTTGGCCTTCCCTATCCTTTTTACCCTTATATGTTTATGTTCTAGAAAGTTCTCCCTCCCTTGTTATCCCATTGGCCTTTATAACCCTGCCTATCCACCCTGGCATTCTCTGTTGGTCCCTTCCCTGTGTACCACGCCTGAGCCCTGAGATCATTGGATTCCTGACACTCTTCCCCTCCCCCTCTTTCCCTGTATTTATACTCTGAACTCTCCTTTGTCTTCGTCTTCTGCCCCTGGATCCCTTTGTCATGTGGACATAATAAACCCTTGTGAGAACTGTACACAGATGACCCTCCTGCATCCCATCTGTTAGCTATCCGTGGCGTGCTAGAGCGTAGATTGAGTGTGTGCTGCGTGCCTGCCCAAACACTTTCCACCCAAAGAGGCTTGTGGGAAAGGTAGCAGCATCTACCAGCCTGCCTTGCTGCTACACTTATGAATGAATATTCAGAAATATCTAAAATTGTTATGAGAATATAATTTTGTTTATGATTGCAAAACTCCAAACAATAGACATGACATCACTAATAAAAGTCCTTTATGAATAGCTTAATAAAATCCATGCATTGCTTGTAACTGTGTCTTGAAAAACAGCCTTGAGAAGAGAATAAAAATTCATACCGATATTCCAGCTCTCTCCAATTGATGTTCCTCCTCATTCTGCTGTTTGTTAATTTTTGTAATGCTCTGGTAAAAGTGAGAATATCTGACAGAAATTAAAGCTGCCTAATTCTGCTTGGAAATAAAGGACTGAAAAAATGACACCTTAACTTTCATAAAATCTCTGAACATTTTTAGACATTAATTTTATTTTTTAAATATTATTTTAAACTACAGAACTTCCTTTAAACTTTTAGAACCAGACTGCAAGTACTTCTTTTGGGTTTGTATCATAAGACTGATGTCATATGGAAGCATCTACAACACATAATATTTTGCAGTTTTGATGAAGTACTGGGAAAGGGTTTTTTTTTTTTTTTTAGTATTTATAGTCACCCTTATAATCCTGCTCTAAAAATAATAAAATTTAGACAACTTAGACTATACTAGTTTGTTTTGCTAATCTGATAGATTTTTTAAAAGGTCAAATTTTTGCCAGTTGCTACTAAATATCTGGTGAGGTCTTCCTTTTGTAGACTCATCTACAGCATTTCAAATTCCTCTGATTGAAATACTTCAGATCCCTTACTTCTGAGTGAAAAACCTGAGTGATAGAAGCCTCAAATTTAGTACAATTTTTTTTGTGAAGGGACTGGACTAAATATGATTTTCAAAGAAGGCCTAGCACACAATGAAGTAGTCTCTTCTGTAGGGGCCGAGTTCTGTAAGGAAACGTCTGAGTCCCATAGATTTGTCTCTCTATACCAGACAAGGACACCTGCCCTGGACCAGGACACCTGAAAGCAGTTAAATCATGCTTTTTCAGACCGATTTCTAAAGCAAAGGTAAGTCCAGTCTGGCCACTTTGGAAGGATTCCAGGAAGGACCAGAAATAATTTCAGAAGAAATTTCAAAGCATAGTGATAACAAGATTTAGGGACAGAGGTCCAATGTGTTACAGATCCTTGACTTTCCACAATCTGCAAAGTGTGTATCTTTGTCTTTCCTTTCCATCCACTGTGAGAATCCTTCCCACTTGTGTATAATCAAAAGTAATTCTGTGGAAATACAAGGAAAGGTAGGGGGAAGGCATATGGAAACAGGGTGGGGGTGGGGGGAGGGAGACACCTTTTGGATCTGCCTAATGGCCAAAGAAAAGAAACAAATATAATTTAACCAAAGCAACAAGCTATAGTTAGCTAGCTGAAGACAAAGAGTTCAGGAGTAGAAATATTGATGACATAAATATCCCAAACTTGTAAAAATTTCTTTGTAAAGACAGAAAATGACATGAAAAGGAATTGATGAGACATCGATGACTCCGTGAAAATTGTTTGAAAAAACTCAAAATCGCTTTATCTACTAAAGCATTTCCTTTCCTAGAAGAAGTCCTGCAAACAAACCCGTTTGATGAATTATATAACAGCATTATAGATGCAGTACAAAATGCAGTGCTGGAAGAAAACAAATAATAGAAAAACAAAAAGCCTTGACCAAACTGACAAATTCAGAATAAAACTTAAATGAGGAGGAAAATAAAATGACACAAAAGTAACAAACCAAACCAACCAACCAACCAAACAAAAAAGGCCAAAAAAAAAAAAAAAGCTCCAAAATTCTATGTGTAGAAAGTGTAATTTAAATAAATGCTGCATTAAAACTCAAAATACTTATGTAAAGTGGTTTCCCTTAAATGGAAATGCTAATGAACTTAATTAATTCCACAGTTTCAGGTAAAGTATTTGCTTAAAAGAAAAACGTACTCAGTTTAAAATTTACTATGACAGTTTGGAATACAAACAGACTACAACATAACTCTCCACTTTAGTAAACAATAATATATAGATTGCAGAATTCTGCAATTTTAGCAGTACTTGAAAATCTGTGTGATTCTGTAAGGTAGAACTTTTGCTTTTTTACTTTAATTTACCTAATTTTAGACACTTATGTTCCATTTTTTTCCTGTGAGACCCTGTGCATGAAGACCAAGCTACCCAACCCACCTGAACAACCTGTGCTGGTGGTCTGTCATCCTTACAATGAAATGGAACTTCATGCATTTCAGTTTGTCTCCATTGCCGGTAGATCTGTCATTGGACACTACTGAAAATGAGGTAGTATTGAGACTGTTCCTCTCAAACTTTCAAAGTGATTGTTGCCTTCCATGGGGGAAGCTGTGAACAGTTCTATTAAACCAAGATGGTCTAGAAAGAAATTAAGTCAAATGAGACAACATTGTACCTGAGAACTCTTTATTGGCACCGAAAAAAAGTGCCGTACTAAAGAGGTCTGGAAAAGACAGAAAAGGATGGTGAAGCGAGAGAGAGGAGACAGACAGAAAAAGCGGGCATTACCACCCGAAGTCAGGGAGCGCCGCCGACGGCCAAGCGTCGGGGAGTGTGTGCCCGCTGGCTGCTGGGGAGCCTGCGCAGCTCTCGGAGAGGGACGGCTCCACAGGCACAGCTCCCGCGGCCGCGGGCAGCCGGACACCGGGGTGAGTGAGGGAGGGGGCGCTCGGGCGGGAGGTCCGGAACGCTGGACAGGATGGCGGTGGGGATCGTGGTGGCGGGCTGGACCGGCGAAGCAGGGCTAGAGGCAGGCAGGAACGCAGGAACGAAGCAGGCAGGGCGTCGGTCAGAACACAGGGAGGCAGGACAGGCGGCGGCTGGGACAGGCGAGGGATGGGGCGGGACACAGGCTACACACAAGGCTCGGAGGTCAGCCAGAGTCCAACGAAATGCCCAGCGAGAGGGAGAGCGAGTACTTGCGGGAGAGTAAGGGCCGGCAAGGGCGAAAGAGCCAAAAGGCAGGCTGGAGCTAGGGCAAAAATTAGGCTAGGGCCAGAGTAAGACGCAGACCTCAAGCCTGGGCAAAAAGATAAGACCAAATGCCCCAACATAGAAAGCCCTGACTCAAAAAGCCTGAGTCAAAAAAGCCCCAGAGCTTGTGCCTCAGTTATTTTTATGCCCCCTGTCTCCTCCCATGATCTGCTTGCTGACAGGAGACCACTGGCACAGTGTTCCAATGTTCCACTGCAGTCCATTGGTGGAGACCTTTTTCCATCTATTGGAGAACCCCTCTGAAGGGTGCAGTATCCCTGGTGGTCTGCTGCCTGCTTGTCCCATGTGGGACATGAAATCGTTGCCGGGCAAAGTAAGAGACAAGGCTTTCTCCCATCTTCTCCTAGTTGACTCCTGCAAGCAGCCCATGTGCAACCCCTCCCCCACATGCCTCTGACAACAAGTGTTGAAACAGAAATCAAGATTAAATTGGCTCCTCACAGTAACATTAAGGAAAA
Source organism: Diglossa brunneiventris (assembly GCA_019023105.1). NCBI lineage: Eukaryota > Metazoa > Chordata > Aves > Passeriformes > Thraupidae > Diglossa > Diglossa brunneiventris. The sequence continues at coordinate 9,913,687 of CM032382.1, read as the reverse complement.
ATCCATCACCTCCTATGCTTATCCATACTTAGAGTTCCTAAGTCGATTACAGAAGCTAGTCCCTCACAGCAAAAAAAGTCCTTAGGTCAATGCAACATAAAATTGTTTAGAAATGATTCTCATAAAACCCCAAACAATTTAGGAAAACTAGAAAGTTTAAGACTTCCTGTTGTAAAAAAGACCAGACGTCAGTCAGCACAGTAAGATGACTTATGGAGACGTATACACAACTCAGAAAAAGTTGCTTGATGTTTGCTGTTTATTCAAAAGGAAAACACTTCCTGTGGTACAAACATGAAGTGCTAGTTACCTAGTAGCTAGCCCCTCTTGTAGCCTGAGAGTCAGTTTCAGGATTCAGATTTCGTAAGAAATCTGGATAACTGTTTCACATGTGAATGAGATATCAAGACTTATTTTGGAAGGCATCAAATGAATAAGCATACCTAAAAATCCAAATAAAATTAAATTGGAGACATTTAATTTAGATGGATTAAACAGTTAGTTTGTGACTGGTGACTTTGTATTGCCCACTTCTAGAAGTTAAGAAGGAGATGTCAGGCCCTGAGAACTCTTCTAGTTGCCTACATCAAGGCATGTATCAGATTTAAAATGCAAGTGTTGGACCTTGGTCACCTTAGCACATGCCCATTGCCGACTCATAGCTATTTTAATTCACTGCTAAGAAACAAAATTCAATCTAAATCCCTGCCTACCTTATTTACCTAAAGTTATCTAATAAATCCAGATAATGCAGAGTTCAGGTCAGAGCATGTATGAAACACAAACAAAACCATTTTATAGTAACAATGCTGTCATGTCACATGTAAGAATTTGATTTCTAAGTTCATTTGAACATGAAGTAAGCTCAATCCATTTCCAGTTGCAGAGAAATCCTCTAGGGTGCAAAATAAGTAGATCACTCTTCAAGTTTTTGTTTGAAACTGAGCCACTTCACAAAAAGATAGGCATAACCCTAGTGCTAAAAGAGAACAAGCCAGAGTGATAGCTAGGGGTGGCAAATAAGTCCCCACTCATCCACTCACTAAATAACTCACTCAGTCTGTCTCAGCATGAAGGGGGAGAAGCAAGAAGGGCAAATGTTGGAGAACTTGTGAATCAAGAGACTGCTTAACAAGTAAAAGGGAAAAAAACCCCAGCCCTCTAGTGATGCAAGAGCAATCACTCACCACCAGCACACTGATGCCCAATCAGTCCCCAGGCAATAGTTATTGAACAAAAACTTCCACTCAGTTTCATTGGTGAACTAGATCTGACATATAAAATAGCACTTTGATTAGCTTGGGTCAGCTGTCCTGGTTGTGCAATCTCCCAGGCTCTTGCTCACACCCAGCCTACTCCTGGTGGGGCCACAATAAGAAACAGAGGTGTTGTCCAAGTGCTGTTCAGCAGTAGCTAAAACATTGGTGTATTACCAACATTGTTTTGGTGACAGATCCAAAACATAAAATGCTGCAGGCTGTTATGAAGAATATTTTCTGCATCCCAAGCAGATCCAGTACACCCATTCTCAATTAATAACTGTCTACAAATTTCTTGGAGACCTCAGTCTGGGCCTATAGTCATGCTTCCAGTGTTATTCATCACCATCTATATACACAGGCTGAGAACACAGGCGACGTGCGTCCTGTCCTACAAAGATATTCCTGGACAGGCATTTGACTCAGGAACTGCTCTATAAACTTCTGAAAGCGTGGGAAATAAAAATAAAGATCCTTTCTTTTCACTTTTGTTCACTGAAAAGCACTCTGGGAATGATTCAGCTGCAGGCTGGAGAGTCAGTTGATAGCCACCTTGTGTGCGAGGCAGTGATTAGCTGGGGAGATGCATCGACACCATATGAACAGAGAGATGATTGGATAAAGGGATGTGTGAATAATGATACTGCAGGGGCAGTATGAGTGCTTCTTTCAGGCAGCCAATGAGTGCTTCTTTCAGTTAAGTTTAGAGTATAAAAAGAGACTCAGTTTGTTACAATAAATGATCTTCTTCAGAGCAGCAAGGAAGTCCATGTGTCTTTGATCCCCATTGCTACAAAAATATTTCTTAGTATTAGAGCTTTGATGAAAAGCAAACAAAACAACAACAAAATCCCAAACAAACAAAGCAAAAACAAACAAACAAACAAATAAGGTTCTGAAATATAATGAGTGCTTATATAAGTGTTTTGAATGACAAGATTAAAATTAGGGACCTGAATACCAATCATCCCATGCAGTGCTCTGGTGCATTCTGATGGCACATGCTATTGATTACTTGATAAAGTATGTGTCTAGCAAGGAAAAGAAGCCAAATTCAAAAGTCTTTACTCATCTTTACTTATGAATGTTGATTAATGACTTCCTAACCTTTTCTTCAGTAAGAGCAAAGCAGTAGAATTCTACCAGTTAGATTAAGAAAAATATGTGTGTTTGTCTTATGGCCAAGCAGAGCTACCAATCAAGCGATGCATGAACAAAGCAGAGAAACCAATCAAAAAATGTGTGACTTTGTAGACCAAGATAAGAAGTAAATATAAATAATGTCTAGAAGCACAATAAACAGCTTTTGCTTGATTCACATTGAAGCGCACAGAGTTCTTTGGCTTTTCTCCACATTTACTGAATACAATTGAACTTACTCCTCTTAGTTGCCTACATTTACAAAATTATTTGTCAATATAATATTCCACAATAAAGAATATTTCCACTAGAGACAACAAACTCAGAAATTCCCCTTTGTGGGCTGTAGCTCAGCTCACTCAGTCTCTTATCAGTCCCTCCAGTGCTAGAAAATGCCGTGGCCCAGGCCCGGCCTCGGTGGGCCACAGGTGGGAGTTCTAGGTGCTCTTCTGGGTTTTCAGTCCAGAGCAGGTTCAAACAGTTCCAAGAAAAAGAAAAAACACAGTCCAGGGAACTTCTCTGCCTTAGCTAGCTAAAAACTAACTAAAAAGCAAAGGAGAGCTCTCTCCCACAGTCCACTCTGTCGACAACACAGTCCAGGAGAAGGATGTGGGGGAGCAAGTGCAGTTTCTGATAACAAACTCCACGCTTCTTCTCTCCCCCCCTTCACTCTCAGAATCAGTCTTAAAGGTGCAAAACTTATTTCTGGGCTAAGCCGACAAATGGGTATACGAGCATCATAAAGTCATCCCAGGACACAGTATATAATATTTCTCCTCTATTTTAAATATGTTTGTTCTTACTTTCATTTAGTGAATAATGAAAGAATATTGGTTTTCTTATGCATCTGATACATCTCTTTGCCTTTTTCAAGACTCAAAATTTTCTCTGTGTAACTCAGTACAGTTATACTAGGACATTCTCTCATACAAGTATACAGTTATTTTTATTGCTTGCTTTGGTGTTTTTATTAGGCCTTTATCTTATTACCAGTTTAGACTTCTTTTGGATCATGGACAAGAACTTCAAGTGGCTTAATTTAATCATCCTTAAGTTGTCTGTCCAGTGTTAAACTAGTCAGCAGTGAAGACAGATGAGTCATCCTCTAGGGATGTCAAAGTCAGTTATTTAAATAAATAGAATAAACTCCTTTCTGAAGATAATTGTCTGTTCTTTCACAAATTTTGTAAAGAACTCAAAGGAGTCTTGGACCACACACTCAGATATTACATTAATAAAAGAGAATATCTCTTCATTCTAATTTGTGACTGTAAAACAGTGAAGTATTGTTAGTAAGATTTTGGTGTTAGAACGTATCAAAGATTTATAAGGATGTTTCTTGTGGAGCTTTCCTGTTCTGAGGTGGCTGGAATCTGATCTTAAGACTCCTCTTATGGGACACCTGATGAAACCCCAGGTCTGCTTCCCCCTCTCTGCTCTCTCTGCTTTCTCGGCTCTGTGGGTTTTGCTCAGCCTCCCAGACCTCCACCTCCTCCCAACCCCAGCACAAGGTTTGGGGGGGAAATAAAATGGACTCTCATTATAAACAACGAAGAGACTTGTCTCATCTGTTTTCTCTGTGATTGGCTGTGGCCTCCCTGGACATATTGATGTCACAGTATCATCATAGTCCCTCTCTGTAATCTCTCCGAAAACATCAACTTTCCAGAGGTCATATCAATAATATATATCCATATTCAGACCAGAGCCTCAGCTTCAGCAAAAGAAGGCAGGTATAAAGTACAGTGTAGAAGGCAAAGGCTTATGTTGTCAAGGGCATGATAGGACATGCTCCACCTGAAAGTTAACATTAAAGGCTGGAATGCTGGGTTCATCTGAGCAAGAGAATAGAAATATACCTGGAAAGGAAACTGAATAAAACAAACATGTTAGTAATTATCAGAACAATATTTACCTCTTTTAAGTCCACTGTATGCACTGATGAGAATGATTATGGACATGTCTGGTAGGTCATTTGCCAAATTCCACATTCTGAATCAGTGTGATCCTTCGAACAGAAACGGTCTAAAGAATTACAAACATTTCCTGTGAAAAATGCATATTATATGATTGGCTCTTCACAAATATTAAAATGAATACTATATGTATTATGTTGGAAAGTTATCCTGTATTACTTTTATTAGAGAGTACTCTTTTAAGTAGTGCTGTATTCATCTCTTTTAAGTAGTGTGGTAAATATAGTTTTTAGGCTATAGCATATTAAAATAGAAACTATATGAGATAAGATACTTTTTGTAACTAGTGCAAGGAATGGAAAAGATAATCAAGAAATTCTTTGCATGATCCTGTCTGGATAGAGATAACAGCAACAAGACACCAATAATGCAAGAAAAGAATTATTGCCTCCTTATCGGGAAAGCTCAGACTTTGAGGAACCAAGAAGATTGATTTACAAGATGAGGGGGGAGATCTAAAATTAAGCAGAAAAACCCTACTGTGAAAGGAATGTTTGAATAATGTATGAATATATGAATATGCAATAGTGAAGTGATATGGCGAATAAATAGACTCCACAGCCTGATGTAGTTTGGAAGTGGGTATATATTGTCAGTGCCCAGCACAAGCGAGATAGTTCTCATGAAAGCTTTTGCCCCAAGCCTTGGTCTGAGCCACATCTTTATTCATGAAGAAGTTCCATATGCATTACATTACACAATCTCCTCATGCATATTCAAACCCTGGCCCCGCCTGTCCTTGCCTCGCATGGTAATTAGATCCACGCCCTTCTGAGCATGCGTTGTTTGCGGTGGTGGTCACACAGCGGGGGGGGGGGTGGTCTTTGGTGGTCTCTGAGACTGAAGGTTGTGGTCTTCCTCATGACTGAACATTTGAACTTTTCTCCTTTGCCTGTGTGCTGTGGTCCCTTGGTGCTTAGCTGAGTATGTCTGTCAGTTTTGATCAGCTTGGAAACAGAGGAGCTCCTTTATCTAGGTTTCTTGCATTCCCTGGTCTTCTCCTGGTATTGTCCTTTATCGCAAGAAGCTTCAGAAATTTGCATTTTCCTATGCTCTTTGTATCATTGTCCTGGTTTAGGGCGAATTTGGGAGAAAACCTCCAAAAGGGGGCCCCTCCAGAAAGAAAAGCCACACGGCCCCTCCCCCTAGCCAGTTCGGGAAGGATTCCTCAGAGACAAGTGGAAAGAACCTGTTTATTTAACAGGCAGAACACCCCCCAGCACACAAAATGAACAATACCGGATGACAGCACTCTTTCACTACTCTGAAAAAGATGACAAATTCAGAAAGTCTCTCCTGGGAGTGGTCGCTCTGTTATCAGTCCTTCCGGCGCTGGGGTAGCTGCTGCAGGTCACAAAGTGCAAAATCTCAGTGTTTCCCAGGTCCCAGTCCGGAGCAGGTTTGAGTAATTCCAAAAAAGGGAAGTGTTATAAATGATCAAATCAGTAGCCAATTTATCAAAAACTGACAAAGATTTATTTTGGAAAAAAAATTAAAAAATATAGAATTTCAAAACCTCGCCACAACCAAGTCAGCATCAGCCCTGGGAGCAGCCGCTGGGTGCCTTAGGGTCCGGCCGACACAGGGACAGCCTTTCCCCAAAGTGCACCCCGAATGCTTCCAGGAGCCAGCTTATATACCATTTATTCTGCCTAAGGCAAAGATGACCACATATTTCTTTGTGTCCCTTAGCATGTAAAGTGGAGTCTATACATGCGTAGAAACAGACAAAGACCAAGTCAGAGCTCAGACGAATGTCTGATCACTCTGGTACAGAGTGCATTCACATGGAATAAATCCTGAGTGCTGTGAGGAAATTGATCTCAGGTGCGGGGTCTTGTGAGCCTCCTCCGGACTGTCCATTCCCGGAATGTCTTGATCATATCTTCTCCTGCATTAAAATGCAAGAAGTCTTCTCTGGTAGCTCGAGCCTGTCCCTCTGTCTCATTCATGCTGTCCGGGAAGGGGTTATGCATAGCTGGAATGCAGGAAGTCTCTCCTGATGGCCTGGGCTAGTTCTATTCAGACCGTCCGGGAAGGAGTTATCATATGTATAGCTGGCCCCAATAGGTCGGGGAGGGCTGAAGACTGCAGGCTTTACACAGTAACCGGTTTGATGTTATCTTTTTCCAAGAACAGCTCAGGCTATTCCCAGCCGGAACAGTTACAAATACAGGTTTTGGCTTTTTCTTATATTTTATACATTTATTCCTAATTCTCTATAGCATGAATTAACCTATTACCTATAACAGAAGGAAAAACAGTCCAGGGAAAAATTCAGGCTTAGCTACACTAACTAACGAGAAGATGCAAAAAGTAAGAGCAAAGCAGGAGCAAGAGCAAAGCAAAAAGCAAAGCAAAAAGCAAAAGCTGCACTATGTACTGCCCTGTCTCTGTGTCCCACCAGCTGTGGGGGCCAGGCTGATAACAAACCAAAACTTTCACTCTTCAGAGCCAGTCTTGAAGGCACTGAACATAATATCCAGCATAAACAGAACACGCGAATGGGGATACAAACATCATAACATCACCCTAGGACAACCTGGGCAGAGGTTTCTTAAGTAAAAGGTTAAAATTCAACACATAATTCTACAAGCTAAAATTTAAATGCTTAATTTATATTGCTAACTTAAATGAACGCCCCCTAAATCTCCATTTCAATAGACTATTGCTTTTAAAGCATAATCCTTTGTTAGCAAGGTGTGCTTTGTGGCAGATTGCCAGGCATCCGGATGTACATAATTCTTTGCTTTTTATTGTCTCTTATTGTCCTAATTTTTATTACTATTTTAATTACTATTAAACTTCAAAAATTTTAACAAAAGTTGAAATTGTAAAAGTAAAAGGTTTAAAGTTTTTCACATTTCCTGTCTTTCTTTCTTCAATACTATATAGACTTAGAATACTAATTTCATTTTTCTGCACAACCATCTTCCAAGGTGTTAGAGTTTTAGGAGTTCTCCTTTTGCTTGTTTGGGGGTTTTTTGGTTTTTTCCCCCCCTCATAAATAATTTCCCCCCATATGTGTTGCCAGGAGACAATAACAACTGGATACTTGACAGAGACAAAAGAAGGTGTCACAGCTCAGGGGAGGGATGCAGCTCTCTCTTTTTACATGGGGTCTCTCCTGGAGGGCAGAGATAGTGTAAGATTTAGACTGGGAAAATGGGGTTGTGTGCAGCCCCTAACTCTTTTATACTCGGCAGGGAGAGTGGCTGCTGTTATTGTGGGGAGAATTCATCACCATGGCAGGGTTCTTGCTACAGCTGCCCTTCTTCTACCATCAGTGGAGCTTTGTTCCTAAGAGCAGTGTTTGCACTTGGACTTTTCACCATCTGCTCAGGTGCCTCAGGAGAAAAAAACCCCGGGCTCCCGTGCTTGCCTTTCCCTGCCCTGCTGGGAGCTGGGTGGCTGCTGCTCCACCTCCTCCACTTCTTTGCCATGGTTTAGAGCTTTCGCTGCACTAGCCCTGCACCCCTGCCTGCTTAGAAGCCCAGTGGTTCCAGCTACAACTGGAACAACTCATCCACCACCCCTGGAATTTTCCTCATTCCTGCCATTCCAGCTTGCTGCTTCTGAGGGTCCTGCTAGGGCACCGTGATCAACTGCCCCAGGGGGTTTGTGAAGCTGTCCCGATCCATCCCAGTGGCACGGATGACGGGGTGGATTTTAAGGTGCAAAAATAACCATCAAGGACACAGGGGATTTACAGCAATAAAAATCAGTACAGTTTTATTGAAGATCACAACAGAAGAGTGTTGGTGTAGTGGGGAACCGGAGAGAAAAGGAAAAAGCAAGGGAAAGAGGGAGGAAAGGAGGGAATGGGTATTATAGCTACCGAAACCGTGGCGTCGCTTCTTCGGTCCAGCCATGAAGAGCTCAGCAGGATACCAGGTCCGGGGAGATCTCAAAGGCACGGTTGAACTGGACCCCAATTATACTATTTTTCGTTGGGGGAAGGGAGGTGGTTTCATAACTAAGACAATGGTTGTCAAGGTGGGGAGAAGGTACAGGACAGGGGGGTACTGGTACACAGAGTCCGAGCCCAGTAACCAGCAAGAGCCATTGTTTTCATGCCCCAGTGCTTGCTCTGGGCAGCCTTCTCCCCACACCGCTGTGCACTCCCCCCCCGAGTTTGGGGGTGTTCAGTCCCAGTCTTTGGAAAAAGGTACAAGGGGGTTTCTTGCAGAGGAGCTTCTCGTCTTGATTCCTTGATGAAGAAGCTCGCATCTCTGCCTGTCTGTCATGATGGTTGAAGGCAGGCAAGAGGGGTCTTTTCCATTGGAAAGGCGCCATTTCCACAGTTCAAAGCCAGCCAGACCGAAAGGGGTGGGGGAGAAAGCCCAAATCCATTGCATTGTTCAGAAGAAGCAAAATGTCCCATCCAGGTTCAGTGTGGCGTATCAACAGTGAGCTAATTTCTCCACCCTGCACTGGCTTAACAGTTTTCTTGACAGTCGTGAGGCAAAAATGCAGGATTTCGGACAGACTCTCACACGACCCCGTGACTCACGATTGTCTTGAGGGATCTTCATCAGCAGAACTCTGGTCTTCAGGTTCTTCAGAACTCGTCACATGTCGGTAGCATAACCCAGAAAAAATAGAGACGACAGGAAAGAGGAGGGGAAAAAGAAAGAGAGAAGGAAAAAAAAAGAAGAGAGGGGAGAAAGGGAAGCAATAAACAAACATAATTAATATTGATTACAGTTTTAACAATTTTCACAAATGATTGATTAATATTTCTTTATAACAATTTCAGAAATTTTAAATTAATTATAACAATATCATTTATATAACAATTTCAAAAAATAATTGAAACAAATCACAGATAATCAAAACAAGAACAACAAACAAATCATTCTAAAAATTATTTTCTAAACAATTCACTATAGATCAGAAAATAATCTTAACCAAAATCATACTCAGGAATCAAAATTGCTCTAAAGAACATATGCTTAATTCATAATTGTTTCGTGTCAAATGTTTTAGGAGTGTCCACTGTGTAGAGGACATCGGCTAGGCTATGTGCATCGATTATAGATGTCAATCTCCTTAGCTTTTTCATCATGCTCCAATTCATAGCGAATAGGGCTGCTGACAAGATAAAACCAAGCACGATTAAAATCAAAAGGACAACAATGGGATGACACGCCCTGTTCAGAACACCTGTGGCAGTAGGTGACCACCCATAGAGGGTGTCCCACCACCTGTGCTCGGCATCTTGCTTTACCCTCTCCATGACCCGGTGTATTTGTCTCACGTTATGATGAACAGTCACCAGGGTCTTCTGTCCGCTTTCCTTGATTTTCTCGAGGATCTCAACCAGGTCCTGATGCAGCAGCAGTTGTCTCACCAGGGTGAGGTCCATCCCAATAGGAGTAGGCATCAATTTGTGAATCAGTGTGTAGTTGGATTGCAGTAGGTAGTGAGAAGTAACTGGAGCTTCATAAGAGAAATCACATCCTGAAATCTTAGTTAAGTTACAAGCACAGAAGTTTGAGTGATTCTTTGTATCTACTACAACATCTTCTACAAGCACAGAATCACAGATAGTTCTAAAGCATGCACATCCATCGCCTATGTATACAAGAACTGTTTCAGAGGCCTCATTAGGACGAATTTCAAAATGACAGATGTTTTGCTCTGTGTCTAAACAGATATCCTGAGCTACGAGTGCATTGCTTTCACAGATGAACCCTTGTTGTTCTTGGACAATACAGGATTCCAGATTAACAGTTTGCCATTTGTCATCAGACTGACGGGCCCATCCTCTATGCTCTGTAGGATAGAGAACAGCTCCGTCATGGTTTAATCCTAATGCAATAACAGGGAAAACCGAATGCACAGAAGCATTGCGTATGGTTAAAACAAAAGCAGTGGCTGTGTTTGAAACAGGGTCATAGGTAAAGTTCACCAGGTTCCACCAGGATTGGAATTCTTTTTCAAAGTCAGTGGCACTGTCCCAGACTATTTTCCGAATTTCTGTGGGGAAAGTGCCTTCCTCGCCTTCTCTTATAATTGAGGCAGAGACTGACTGCATCCACAATTGTGCCTGGATACAGCTGAGGGCTAAGGAAACATTGTTTTGTGTAGCACCAAGTGCATCAATTACCAATTTGTACTTTCTCCCAATTTAGTAATATGTTTGATTGCAGCCACTGGTGTGTTCACAGAAGCCAACAAGAATGATTGCAGTGGTTGCTATAATTTCATCAATCTCTAATTGTGGCAGCCAATTTATTCAAGTTCAGTTAATTTACATGTTATGTGTAATATCATCACCTGGTGTTACCATAAAAGGAAGGGAAAACATTCTTTCTGTTGTCCATCACTAGTGTTATCATGCTTTATCAGGTCTTCGTGTCCCTCGGAGTTCTTCTGCAAAAGCAAACACAACAGACTCTGCCACGAAGAGGCAGAAAAAGTTAGAACGATGGAATTGCCAGAGAGGTTTTGAACAGCAGTGGTACTTCCCCTACAGTAGTGGGAGGTCCACCAAAAACAGGTTGTCCAGGGTAATGTGCTGGGTTCTTGAAACCATCTGGTCTCTATAGTGAAGGAATTATGCTTGGAGCTGTTGGGCAAAAAGCAGTGATTTTGGAACACTCATTTACCCCCCATCTATAGTAAGAGGTGTGAGAAGTCCATTTAATCTTTTCACCTTCTGCCCAATCCTGCACAGTTTTGACAGTAAAGTGAGAAACATTATCAGATTGAATTTCCTGTGGTTTTAGGAAAATTCCAAACCATCCTTGCATTGCCTTAACAGTAGTATCTCCTGCAGCTCTTTTTAAAAGCATCGGCCTGGACCAACCCAAATATAAACATAGCATAAGACTTGGTGTAAATACAGACAAGAAAATAATTTTGTCCCTTACTTTGGAAAATACTCCAAACAGTTAACAGTTCCTCAACCTGAGCATTGTCTTCTCCCTCTCTGTTAGCAGGAGCGGGGGAGAGAGGAGGGGTTGCTTTAATCATAGGGGCAGGTTTATTTTGGCTGCTATCCAAGCTCCCAGTTTCTTGGGTCGCCCAGTTCTCCTCTACCTCCCTGGGAACCAAGCCGACCCCAAACAACCTCCCTTCCCAGGTAGTGTACCTTTTCTCAGTATCTTTGAAACCACGGGAATAAAAACCAACAGGCTTTGTCAGACCCTCAGGACCCTGCTGCCATATAGGAACAGAAAGCCGTGAGGAGGCACATCCCCACTCCACCTGAAAGGGATCTATAGGATAGTTAGGGTCCTGTGCTTGGTGCACTGTCACTTCAAAAATCAGCAATTGAAATGTTTTCTTCTGGGAAGAAGTCCAATCCCATTTTATTCTTTTTCTCAGCAAGTCATAAAGAGAAACAAAAGGGTCATTCTGGTTTACTAAGAAGTTTATCTGGTCTTTCCATAGGAGACATAGCTACTATGGTTTTCTGAAGGAGAATTGCTGTAGGTTTAAATGTTTCTGGAAGCCCTTCAATTAAAGAGGTCATAATTTCAGGCTTTACAGATGATTGAATTGGTGACTCAAAACCAGGAATTAATTTCCTTTCATGAATCAATTGCAGGCAGCCGGCTTTGTGAATGTTTTCCTGGAGTTCGTCAGGGGTACCGACCAAAGGGTCTCTCCTTTCCAAGGGGTTAAGCCCCTCTGCCCAATGAGCTGTATGCTGAGTTAGGGACCATGGGAAGCCTCTCTTCCATTCCTTCCCGTCTGGACCAAGCCGCCATTACAGCGTGCTCCCTGGGCTCGCACCACAGCGCCCTCTGCATCCATGAGGGAATCACCGCACCTGCGCTGCCCAGTGGGAACCACCAGCGCCCCTGCCGGCTGTGACCATAACTAGACCAAAGGGAAAATGCCTGTGGCCGAGAAGGCTGTTACGGGGTTTCTGGTTCTGGGTGTTGTCACTGCCATTGTTGTTGTCGTAGTTTGCTGTGTTATGCATACTGGTAAATAACTGTTCCTATTCTCATATGCTTGCCTGAAAGCCCCTTAATTTCAAAATTATAATAATACAGAGGGAAGCATGTTACATCTTCCATTTCAAGAGGCTCCTGCCTTCCTTAGCAGACACCTGTCTTTTCAAACTGAGACACAAAGTGAATCAGTCCAGATGGATAATTGATCCAGACTTATCGCTGTCCTGCACTTACTGAAACTTTTAATTCCAGGTAGCTCTTGATCTGTACAAGACTGCTACATAAAGTTTTATTCTAGGTCTCCCATACTTCTCAGAATTGACTCAAAGCTGAAATTCAGAGGAAGAGGGTCTCTGTTATTCAACCTTTGAGTGAACTTGAAGCTTCAGGTAACACATCCATCTCCAGTCACATGTATATATGTATGATTATTTAATTTCTAGTGTGTTTTTAAAATCAACTTTCAAGTACCAAGGGTAGTGGGACTGTTTAGATTTGACTTATGTAGTAGACAATATTTGCTAAAGATTTGTCAAAAAAATCTGCAAATCAATAAGATCTCTCAGAGGTCTTTTCTTACATATATAGAATCTTCAATCCTGCTTTATTTTTCCTAGTCTTCCTTATAAACTGCAGTCCTTTGTTCTTATGGCCCACAGCATTCTTTAGAGAAAGGATTTACAGTATTTTGCCTATTCATCTGATTCTCTTTCTTCTGAAGTTTAAAATTAGTTAAAATTCCCTCAATTTTCTAAGAAAGTAGGTTTTTTACTGTTCCTCATTAGTTTCAAAACCAAATTCAGTTTTGAATTTCTCTAGTGTCTGAAATATCAGTCACATACAAACCTCATTTTTTTATAGAAATGTGATAGCAGCTTCCTCCTCTAGTGGGACCTTCAGCTTAACTGCTTAGCAAGATTAAAATCTTAGGTGACTTTTGCAAGTAGCAAAATGGAATTACAGTACCAGACCAACCCCTTAAGTGTTCTGAAAATGTTTTAATTATTCATATAAACTTAATAAGAAATTAGGTTGTTTTCTAAGTGAGAACTCTCTCAACTTGAACATATTCTTGACTGTAAGCAAGTGCTAGGAACCTAACTAGAAGCCAAGATAAAACCATAGCTAGCAGAAATAGCAAAAATCACTTCAGAATCAGTTGCAAGGAGGAACCAGCTGCAAAGAGGGTACACAAGAAGCACAATGCAGTTGCCATTTATTCAGTTCCCTGTAAAGTTTGCCATATTAGATTAAGAAGCTAAGTAGCTAATGGGGTCATTAATTTGTTCCAAAGCAGGCCCTGTAAACATCCAGTTGATATAGGGAAACCAGGAGTAACAAGACATGAATAACTTTAAATGGCACAACCCATTTACAGAAGTAAATAGAACTCAATGAACTTATAAAAATTGAGTAAATACCTTTAAAGATGAAAACAATACTAGGTCTATTATTACAGACTGAATTGCTTGCTAATTGTAAAGACTGTATTAATGCCAATTTATTAGCAAGAGCAGAAAGACCACGAAATACTTCTATTATCTATGATTTGATTCTAAGTTCTTTTCTATCGCAGAGAGTGCTGTTACAGTAAGCCAATGTACACGACTCCTCACTATTATTAGTCACTTAAAAACATATACAATTTTGACTTCAAGAAATTCTTCTGTCAGTATCTGGCCTGTGATGCAGAGCTCAAAAAAATTGCAGTGGTTCATGTAAGGTTGTGTGGAAGGAAAGTGGCTAGTCCTTGAAGGGTAAGTGGTCAAGGGCCTTTTCAATAGAAAAATTTTCAGAAAAAGAGGAAGTCATAAACAACAACACAGACACAAACCTTTCAGTGCAATGATAAGGGAGAAAGAAAAAACAAACCTTGTCAATCACACTAACTGGTAAGGGTATGTGGAGTGTCTTTCTACGATTTTATGACTTCTGGGCTCTGCAGCAGTCTCCTCACATCACCCTGGATCACCTTTTATTTCAGATGAAAAGAGCTATTTCCCTTGCATTTTTTTCTTGTTTACTCTATTGACAATGTATTGCATGTGTTTTGTATTAGGAACTCTGTTGCAGTGTGGCAGGGTGATAAAAATGCTGCCGCCTTCTTTGAAACATCTCCTTCAGAAGCTGCTCAGAGTAAGGCCACAAGAACAGCCATTTCAAGTCCATGCACACACACACGCCACAGATAGCTCAGCAGAGGAAAGACAGGAAGGGTCTTTGTATGATATGTTCCAGTGAGGATTTATTACATCCACCATGCCAAAGGAACCAGAGACAAAACAAAAAATTGTGACTATGTGGTCTGCACAACTTAAGAATGGGGTCAGTGACCAATGACCTGAGGGCATAGGGGCGGGTAAAGGGCAGGGCAAAGGGCAGGAACCTGTAGGGGGAATGAGAGATAAATAATTGGGTTGCAATGTCAACTGGGCAATGAGGGAGGCAATCTAATGTAGATGGGCAGTAGTGCTGCAAAGCATCATGGGTTAAGTCTTCTTTGTCAGCCTAGATGGGGAAAACTCTATGATACAGTCTTCCAAGGCAAGGCTTTGAGGATTTCCCTGAGGGTGAGGAGTCAGAGGATTCCACAGAACTCCTTTTTCCAGTCTTTCTCTTGCACAGAGAGACAGATAGAAAATTATGGCATTTAAAAAATATACTGTCACAGGTCTAGCAGTTGATGGACTGAAATTTCAAATAATAGGGTATCACCCGTTGAGAAGTCCAGATGACATGTACATTGCTTGTAATCTTTCATATTTCCTTTCTGCTGCTGTGTTCATATTCAATTATACTGTGTGTTCCTGCAGCCCATAGATGTTTATACATCTAGCAATTTGTTACATTAACAATCAATTATCAAAAGGTTGATTAATTGAAAAATAAAGTCAGCGAAGATGACTTCTCATCAATTCGTGGACAAATAGCAAATTATTTTCACATACAGCTATCATGGGTAAAAACTTAAACATCTGGAGGGAATTTCAAGTAATGAATTTATCAATTTACAACTTGATAATCCAGTTCTGGCATTGAAAGATAAAATGAACAAGCACCTTTTGAGAACAGCCCTTGCTCCTGGTGTGATAAATGGATGTGATTCATGCTAATAAAATTATATCAATAATTTGGGAAAATAATAAGAAAAAGTATATGTGGTCAGTGTTAAAGAGCAGGAGGGTTCCCTTACCTATGTTTCTTGTGAGAAACTGGATATAGGATGTAATGCTGGAATAAGCAGAATATCCAAAAGTAGAAATGTCCTTGAGGAGGAAAAACTCCCAACACAAAATTGGTAGAAATAAGTAAGATGACTCCCAAAGCAAAATCGGCCTTGAGAAGAATAATGCTGGGACAATTCCAGATAGGGAGTCTAAAATAGTGGTCTTATCTATTAAATAAATAAGGTTTAATAGGAACATAGTGCTTACTTGTATAACACCAAGCTTAATGCGCATGTGCCACCTGCCAGGTTATCCAGAGGGCATGAGAGGAAGACACTGGCCTTCCTCCAAGAAGACCACAGAAGAGCCAGAAGACCCCTTGGAAACAATGGGAGTATGCGCTGTGCAGTAGAGTGACGTAGATTTCAAGAATCGAAAATAGGAGGGGATTTATGGGAAACTAGTAATGAATATGTATTAGCACACAGTATGTAAGTTGTGTTTGGATCCTTTTGCCTTTGTACATGAGGGTGGGAAACCCTTCCCATACCCCCGATTGGTTTTCCTTATGCTTTATCCAAACCACTGCCAAATTTCTTTTCTATAACTACTGAATTATATCTGATTTTATTACTTCATCTCAATTAAAATTACAGACCTCAATTAAAACTGCTGATAAATTTTAAGTTTGTGATTTATGGAATTGGACATATGGGACCTCATTCATAACATTGGGAAACATCTTCTTTACTCTCTTCCTGGTCTACCATCTTGTACTGCAGATTACCCTTTGGGGCAGCAATGAGTACTAAGAATTGGGTATGACAGAAACACTCTAATTGTGCTAAGATCATTCTAATAAATACAAGTATCCATAAATAGATCTGGGTTGGAATGCCTGTGCACACTGGTGGCTGAGCACTCTATTTTAAGAACACAGAAATGGGTTCCTCAGCAGAAGTCCTGCTTCTGTTATACATCAGCTCTTATCCACTGCACTGAATTCCCATGTGAGCTTCAGACAGGAGACGACACTTGCCCATGGAGGTGTGAAGTAGTCTACTAAGGAGATGCACATAAGAGTGAAGAGGCTGAAAGTATTAAGTGCTGTAAATGGAGAGACAATGTACAGCACAATAAATGAACAAAAAGTCACAAGAAGACTAAAGAAGGAACAAAAAGTCAAGTAAAATTATAAAATCATTCAAAATTTGCTTTCACTGATCCTATGAGGAAAGAAAGAATTATATGGCTATAAATATACAGAAAGTAATGCTAAATTTTTTCTGGCCAGAAGATTTGATAGCAAAATGTTCTGATTGCCTTAGAGTTAGAAGGGGTGGCATGATAATCTGTCTAGTCTTGAGATGAAAGCTGAGATAATTAAGACTGCTTTGTCTACAGCATGTAACACTAAAGTGTAATATTTGAAATTTCTTTTGCTTATGCCCTGAAAGTTTTATTTAAAAAAAACAACAAAACAAACAAACAAGAAACCAACAAACAAACCCAACAGATAGCCATTCTCTGGAATACTGTATGTCAAAAATCTTCAGGAAAAATCAGCTAGTGACAAAGAGATCAAACTCGAAGTTACCATGAAGAATTAGTGAAACATAACACACAGAGCATTCAGCATGCCCTTTCTTCTTATAGGTTGCATGCACCGGTGTTTCATTGTCGACAGAATTCTCTGCGGCTATGAACTATGACGCACACTGATATACAGAAGTAAATACTTTGCTTAGAAATACACATGAAGTTTTATTCTCTTACAATGAGAAAAATTAGATGCTCCCATGAGCTAACTGCTAAAATTGGCAACATAGTTATCATACAATTACTTTCATTTTAAGTAGGGCTGTTCTAAATGTATTTCAGGTTCGGAATGTCAGATCATATTTAGAATCAAACCAAACACAGTAGAAGGAAACTTTAGTTGTCTAAAATATTATAGATGTATCTATCAAAATCTCTTCTACCTACTGTCCTGTACACTCTGACTAAACAGCATGGAGGAGATGGAAGGGAAAGATTAAAGAAGGAACAACATAAAAGAAGCTAACCTGTCATCAAACAGAAGTAACAATCAGGAGACATCTATAAATAAATGGGACTGAGAGTCAAGAATGTGCCTCTTGTCTTGTAAAGTCAAATTTTAATGTAGATTGCAGGGGGCATAGTTTTTCACTGCAGGAAATTTGAAGTACATAGTTACATTTTCAGCTAGTTAAGCTATTTAAACTACTGTTTGCCATTTACTGAATGTGCATAAACAAGGCCTCTTTCTGTAGTATGTATCAGATAAACATTTTTGAGTGCATTATAGCTTAACAAGAAAATTCTGCAGCTTCAGAATGTTTATAAACCTGTCTCTGTCTGCAAGCATGCAGTGATATGAACAGAAGCATCCCCGTTGTGTTTAGGAGGAGACCTTATGATCACCAATACCTCAGTACAAAAACCAAACCTGAAATTTCTAGAAAACATGGAATTATTAGCCCCATAAACCTAGATTATTTTCATAGTTTCAAAAATGTTCTTTCTTTACGTAAAAATATCCCCACTAAAATTCAGCAACTATTTAAGACATTGTAGTAACTTTCCAGTCACATCTTTATCATAAATCAGAATCCAATTGCTAAAGATTTGCTTTTTTCTTCTCACACTGGGCAGAAAGAAGCCCCTTTATAATCAGACTTGGCAGCTGTGATAACTGATAAGAATGTATTACAACAGTTTCATTCCTCTATTTTGAAAATATAAAAAAAGTCAGTTTTACCAATTCAGATAAAAATTCTGACTATAAACCAAATTCCATGGTCTTGGAATAGACACTTAAAAAGTTTGAGGTGGGTTAAGATCAACAACTTTGGAGGGGAAAAGACTTTAAAAATATATAAAGGACATGTTGCTAAATCTGTTCCCATTAAAAAGAGTGTTTTAGATCTATTTCTGCTTCATTATCTCACATTAATATAATAATAGTATTACTTGATCCCAGGTCTTAAAATAGCTGCATTATATTTAAAATATTTTACATATATGATAATTTCAGATTCTCTGTGAGATGATTAGAGCTGAATATTACTGGTTTAAACTAGCAAAAGTACTTGACATGCATAATGCGTATTTTGGCTGTACTTAAAACTGACAAAACTATGCCCAATATGGTGGTGTGTTTCTCTGTTACAAGTTTGTAATGGTCTGTTCCATTACCTCTATGAAGATGGTTTATACCTGAGTCGTATCCTCCCACCACCCTTGTCCATCTTCCCAAAGACCTGCCCTTTGTTCCAGGCCCTTCCGTGCCTATCATTGTAACTCTACCCTCCTCTCTTGTCTATCATTGTGGCCCTGCCTTTGTTCCTAAAACTTTCCACATCACTTGTATATCCCATGAGACCCCATCAGTGTACTCAAACTGCTCTCCTCCCCTGTTACTCCCTATTGGTCTAGACATTGTAGTCCCCACCTTTTACTCCTCCCCTGGTTCACTGCAATTGGTTGAAGTTCTGTGCCCTCTCCCTGTCACCTCCCCCTTTATAATTTACTGTACTTTGTCGTTCTCTGTTCTTTGCCTCTGGCTCCTCTCGAGAAAAACCCTCTGGGGAACTTATGCAAGGGACCCCTCCCATTCCTTTATCTTGATCCTCGATGCCTTTTAGGATCAGTTACTGTAGACAGCAGCACAGCGGTTTTGGGTGCTGAGCAGCCCTGCTCTCACCACTACCCAGACCACCCTCAGGGACAGGGAGGGACCAACCTCGATGCTGTTCAGGAGAGTGCTAGCCTGGGAATATCTCCCGTGGAACCGTGTCAGCGCAATGAAAGAAACATCAGACACAATGAAATGTTTCATCAGTCAAAGTTTTTTAGTATTGTAGTGTAGTTTTCATACTCAAATAAATTAAAGCAATAATCTGCAAAAAGAAAGGGGAGTTTCTTGAGTCATTCTAATGCTTTTGTAGTGCTGAGTCAAATATGTCTGTAAAGTGCCAGAGGAACTGCAAATTGTAAAGTTAATAAGATGTTTTTACTGCAATAGTTTCTGATTTTATACAGAATATAAACAAGTTGAGCAGAGAGAGTTATCTAAGTAAGAACACCACAATGGTAGTGCAAGTGAAGGAGCAATTTGGATATCAAACCTGCATTTCAAAGATTTTTCTTCTGCCTTTTTTGTTTGTACAAGGCTAATAATGCTTTAGTCACATCTTCATTCCACATAAAACAAATGTATAATGATAGTAACACAGGAAATAATAGAAGAAAAAGAAAATAGGATCCAAGGTTGATCTCACTCCTTTCTATTCATTGTCACACAATAAAACAACCTACAACTAGAAACCAAACAATAATTTTTCAAAACACTTGAGACAGTGAATTGACACTGAAACTGTCTCCTTATAAGCAATGATTTGTAGATGACAACAAAAAAAAAGTCTTAAATTTTGCCGAGCTGTTCCTTTTTATTTTTATAATGGTAATTCTTAATTGGGCTTTTTGTTTTATTTCCATTCTATTTATTTGTTTTCCATTTTAGTATCAAATACTCATCCTACATTTTGTCAGTGTCATATGCTGATCTAGCCCTGTCACACACCAATCTTTGTAAGCATGACTGTACTGATTCCTGACTATGTAAATAGAAAATCAGGGAGACACTATAACACTGATCACCCACACTGCATTCCATATTTCTTCATCTTGTTTTTGTCTATAACTAGCAGTATTCACTGGCTCAATAGCCATGCATTATTCAAGAAATATGAGAACTGTCTGTGGTGGGAGTATGAACCTGACTGCAACATTGCTATCACTGTTGTTACTTGAAGAGCATGCACATACATTTATCACTTCAGATCACATACGCTATTTGGGGTCCAGAGGAGGCCAGAAGCTATGTGCTGTATTACAGATCCATCTTCAGTGCAAGAAGAATATCAGCATAGACCCAGATCAAGAGATTGGGGTTTATGGTTTATCATGATTTTAAGAACCTCATTATTTAAGAACCTCTTATTTAAGAACCTCAGATTCATTATGCATTTTAGCATTTTCCCTGGCATGCTTAAAGTGCGATTCTGGCTACCAGCAAAACCAAATTCCTGAGGCAGTGAGGAGACTTTACTAGAGGCAGATTTCTGTCCCACAGAGCCAGCAGTGAAGGCAATCCAAGAAGCTTATATCATCAGGCATGAAGGGCCAATTCAACACAGATAAGTGTTCAAGGAAGATGATGAAATCGCCATTTGACAGTACTTAAATAGCAGGGAGGCAAAATTTTAAATTATTTAACAATGTAGATGGTAATCTTGAAGACCATGGTAGTCCCAATGATAAAACTGTTCATTCATTCAAAACCATCTGCTTGGTCACTCTTCTACTACAAACACGAAATTACTTCATTGACATCTAAACCAAAAGGAGCTAGTATGGATCATTCTCAGAAAAGTAAAAATCTAAAAGACTCTGCTCCTGTACTGATTATCTAATTCAGATGATTTAAAAGTACTATAGACAGATGAGATAATGAGATGTAAACTGGGGACTCAAACATCTTAGCAAAATACTAAACTGAAAAGAAACCAGTGTTCTTGATAAGGGACCAGATCATTTGATAACAATCTTACATGTCTAAATGCTAGAAAAGTCCATCAGGCATACAGCAGTAATATAGCATCTTATTTGGTATTTATCCTTTTTCAAACAGTAGATAAACATCCTCTCAGAAGTGCCAGTGCAGTTGTCATATGCTTGTTTCGATAATACGAATACTATTCTCTTGTCTGTGTAATTCACCATGAATTGACTAAAACATTAGAACAAAAATGAAATTGACATGACGTATAGTTAAATTAAATATTTTTGTACTCAAATTCAGTGGCTGGAGCTACTAATAGCTCCCCTTTTCTTTTGTATAAAGTGACTAGTTCTTTGCTTGAAAATTTAAGAGAAATGCCATAGACAACTGATCAATCAGTCAGTTATAACACGTGCCAGAAGTTGGCTTCTTCAACCCAATCTGTTCATGAGGACTCTTAGGACTCGCATCACATCTATCCAGTGTTATTGAATGTGGGAAAGCAGTGTTCAGTGAAAGATGGTTGTGGAAATATTCTAACAAATCCTCAAGTAATGGTTATATCAATGTACTATCTAATTTATCAAAGCAGATCCAGCTGTTGAAGTGAACCTTTTAAACAGTAATGTTAGAGTTCCTGCTCTGTCCAACTTTTGTAGGAAATCAGATGCCTGAATACAGAAAGTCTCAAATCTTGTCCATTTGCCCAACAGATCTTCTTAACTGTGCATTTAAAAATAATTTTTTTCCATCATTATGAATTATGGTTTCAAATGGGGAAAAAACTAATGCTAGTCCAAAGTAATTTACAATGTTGATTCAGCAAGCTTTCCAAACAATTACATGCAATTCTTTCAGTTTAGAGACACTCAGAACTTAATAAACATGCAGAACTTACTGAAGAATGTTCCAACTGCTGCATTTCCCTACTAAGGCTTAGTTTGGTACATCCCCTGGGATGTAAAATACTTGTGTGATGTTTGACTCCAAGTCACCACTTTTAAAAACTCTTTAATAATCAAAATTAATTTCCTAAGTTAATATGCTTTTCACATAACTTGTTCTATTTTGATACATGTAAATATCCATTTATAGTAACAATACTTGGAACATCAGAGAAGAAAGTGAACAGGACTTATTTAATAATTTGAGTTTAAATGACAAAGAAGCAGCAATGACAATAGAATCAAGCACCTATCTATGAGACTGTGACAAACTTTCATGCAATAATTATCACATCGATAATTTCTACCCTTAGGCTACCCATAGGCTATTTTCTACCCTTCTAAATGGTTTTCTGTAATAAAATAAATACAAAAATATTTTAATCTAATTTAGGAGAATACCAAAAAAGGCCACCAAATATCTTATGTATGCATATAGCCACACTACTTAATACCATGAAATAGCAAAATTTTAAAAAGTTAATTACTCAATCTTTATCCTTAATTTCTTCAATGAAATTTATAAAACGATTGCTTTGGTATGAGAAAGAGTTTACAAAAAGATAAATTCCAGATCTCTTCTTTCTCATCAGCTGGATATTACAATGGAAGATTTATATGTAAGTTTTAAAGTATAACATATTGCAATTTGAGAAATATAATGGTATCGAAATCTTAAGATGCTTTCAAATTTGAAAAGTTGCAATGACTAGGGAATGACATCAAAAAGTTCTCTCAGCTTTTGCAAATTATTTGTACATTTCATTTGCAAAAAGAGCTTTTATTTTTCCAATTGCTTCCCATAAAAATTTATAGAGAAAATAAGCATTACCATGTCAGACCAAGATATATGATAAAAATCAAGTAGGTTGCTAAAGTTATCTGAATATAAATATCAAAGATGTGTATAAAATTGTTTCTTATTCTGCTGTACAAGAATAATGATGTTGCAAAGAGATGATCTTAGGCTCCAGGAGCCATAATTATTACAATATCAAAGAGTCAGGATTGTTTGGTTTGGTTTTGATTTTTCTACTTTCCTTTTTCTTTCATTTTCCCCCCTTTTCTTCTATCTCTCTACAATATGGCCATAATGACAGTTTCCAGTTATTGAAGAAGTAATTTTATACAGGAAATACATGCAGAGCATTAGATAATCCTTTCTTACAGATTTTAGATTTTCCAAAGCTTCATTTCCTTTGTTTCTTCTATCTATGTCATCCAGTAAGAGTCTTAGAAGTTAAAGTAATAAAAAAAAAGGTTTTTCCTAGATCTGTAATGATGTTTTTCCTAGATCTGTAATGATGAACTAGTTTTAGCTCAAGCAAGTTATTGAATCTGTAAACTGAAGAGCTTGAAAAGTTATTTGAGGTCTCAAATAAAAGGCTATTTATGAAAACATTTAGTTGTTTCTAGTCTCGCTCTTGAAATCTAAATGCCTGAAATCTAAAGAAACCCTAAACAAACAGATTTCTAAGGATAATCATCCTGATTCTATCATTTCTGCCACTGAAAAAATGAAGCTGAGCTTTTGTTCAGAGGGGTGGGGTAGGAAATTCCTTTGCTATGGGTGATCTACTTGAACATCAATTGTATTTTTTTCATTCATATTGTATGAATGCAAACTCATAGGAGAATGCAAACTCTTCACAGGAGCTGTGAAAGCTTTATTAGAATATCAAGATAAAAACAGTACGTAAACATAAGCTTTGTTGATTCCACTTCTGTCAGTAGGGATTAACTGACTAATCACTAGTGGTCTGTGCATAGAGTAAAACAATAGTTGGAAGCTGGGTAAAAAGATGAATGTTATTGCACTGCTCCCTCATCCTCAAAAAGACCAGAGGAAGAAGTCAATAATGAGCCACCCAACAATTCTACAAAAGCAATCTATAAGACAGTGAATCAAACATAACAGATAAAATTCCAAGCTTAGAGATACAAATTCCACAGAGACACAACCCTGCACTGGTGTGGAACTGGCTGCATCCCTTGTCGGCTGCAGAGGCAGCTCTGCCCCCACCTGAGGTGCAGGGGAGGTGTGGCGTCATGTGTTTTTTAAGTATGATTGTTGGTTCTGTTACAAAGAACAGTTATTTTCTGTTAGTTAGGAAAATGGTTTGATCCTCTTGTTAGCGTTCAGAAACACATAATCATGAGAATGATTATATGCAGGTGCTTTTATTGAAGAGCTCTGAGTGTCAGGGGTACAAACCTAAATCTGACTCCAACATGGGTTCAGGATGAACATGTTTTTATATTCTATTGTTATCTAACTTTCATGTTCATTATTAAACTTATATTGTTCTACTGTATACATAGATTGCATCCAAGCATGGGCTCCTCGTGGTCCCCCTCAAACTTCTAACATAGTTTCTCATGATTCTTCTTACGATTAAACAATAATTATATTTAATTACTAAATAACCATTACATCTAACAATTATATCATTTATCATGTATTGCTTACACAGGTGCAATTTCACATGATCTGGCAAACACAAAGCCTAACATTTTCAGAGTCTATTTTTAACATTTTTCCAGGGCCCCACTAAGTCCAGCTTCTTTCTAACTCCCCAAATTTAATGATTTTAAAACCTTTTACTATCACTCTGTACCCCCATTTCAGTCCCTCAGAATGGTTTCTCCCTAAGTTGTTTACTCCCTGCTTTTCCCGACACCTGACTGTCCCCCCGTTATGTCCTTAAATGCCTATGTCAATCCCAGTAGTACTACCCACTGCCCCTGCCTGTCATCATAACCACCCCCCTTTCTTTCGAGAAAATTCTGTATCAATCATCCCCACCTTGCATGATTCAACTCCAAGGCTTCTTCCCTCCTCTGTGTAATTCCCTTTGGTTCTACCACGTTATACCCCTCCTCTTGCTTTCATTCATTGGTTGCCTTGTATTTCCACCCCTCATGCCCACTCCCTTTATAAGTTATCCAGACCCCTTTTCCTTGGCACTTATCCCTGGTCCCACTGAGGAATAAATCCTCTATGGTATCTATACAGGTGTCCTCTCTCTCATTCCTTCGTCTTGGATCCTCGCAGCCTGCACTTGCCTGCATCACCATGCTGCAGCCTTCACCACTACCTGGGTAATCTCCGTGACAGCCGGGGAGTGGCCACTCTTGTGGCCCCCTCTGGTCACTCGAGGAGCAGCTAGCCGGTATCTCTCCACTCCTGTGACTGCAGTGCGAGCTGCAGTGGGTTAGGAAACTCAGCAGTGGGGCCAATCCACATGCTACCTGGGTGGGAGGAGGAGGAGGCAACTGTCCCACTTGTGCTGGTGGAAGCGAAGGGGCAGGAGCGACTCCGGCTCCGGTCCGAATAATTGCTGACTGTGGAAGTGGAGCCGCTAAAGGCTTTGGTCCTTCCTGCGCATGTGCTGGGAAGCCAGGAGAGAGCTGCTCTGGGTGCCCTGTGGGCAGTGCCGGCCCCCCTTGTGGTGCTGTGGGGGAAGGAACCAGTTGTGGCCATCCATTAACAGAGCGTTCCCTGTAACGGATCATTCCCTGTAAACGGATCATTCCCTGGCTGGCTGTGGCGGAGAGGCTGGTGGCTGCCCGTGCAGTGGGAGGCACTCCTGCAAGTCCGACTGGGATGTGCCTACCGAGGTGGTTTCACTTCTCCTTGGGGCACAGCCCCTCATTGCTTTGGAAAACATCGACCAAATTGGTAGTAGTGGAGGTACACTCACATCTCCTCTCCTGAGTCCCTCCAATAGAAAGAAACCCAGGGAGTCCCAGGCCTGTGGATCCAATGACCTTTCCACATCCATGGGGAAATAATGAATTTTGGCCCAACCAAAAAGCCTGTAGAGAGCATCTTCTGACACAGGAAGTCTCTTATAACAAATCACAAGTTTCCACACCGTAAGGGTTACGTGTTCCGGCATAGAAATTCAGATGGCCATTTTTGCAGGCACCTCTTCCCAATCGCAAGCCCACCCTGGGTTGCAGGCAATGCTACTGCTGAGAAATCTGTTCCCCACCCCGGCTCTTAGGCTATGACGCCAAAAACGTGGTCCCGAGGGACAGATCTTCTCCAGGAAGATGCAGGGAAAGGTTACATTATCCCTTCAGAAAAACAAAAAGGGTCTGGTTTCGAGTGGTGCTGCAGGGTCCAAGCAAGGTCCCAACGGAGTCCCGGCAGAGTCCCAATGAAGTCCCGGCAGAGTCCTGGCAGGGTCCCAGCAGAATCCTGAGGTGTCTCCACCCATCCTGTGACTCCATGAAGGGGTGATTGATGTAACACACGTCGGGTCACCAATTGTCATCGCAGGCCCCCCGACAGGTAATAATTAGCATTGATTCCATGATTCACAGAAGGCTGATCTATCATTTTATTGTACTATACTTATTAAGAAACCCATTGCTTTTAGTGACAGGTACGATACAGGTGGACCTAGTTGGTCCTCCAGTCCAAACACCATCACCACTGGCTAATTAAGAAACACCCTGTGGTAAACAAATCTTCATAATACATTCCACATGTTCACAACAACAGGTGCAGCAGACCAAGATAAGAATTGTTTTTTTTCTCTGATCTTCTTACAGCCTTTCCCAGGATGATGCCTGGGAAAAGTTGTGTTGCCCTCTGTAGCCAGAGAGCTGCTGCCACACATTTATGTATTTATGGAGTTGTAGAGACAGTTTTTAAGATGGAGAAGGGAATTGCTTGCATGACTGTAAATATGGCTGGAAGGAGAGGCTGAATCAAGGACCATGAAAAAATGAATGTGTTGAAAGTATTAAATGTGTTTAAAAAGGAGCTGAATTAAGTTCAGTGTCAGACTAGTTATTAAAAAATTGTTAGCTGTCTGCTTTTCTTTAGATTTATTTGAGGACCCCTCTTAATATTAATTATTCGTTCTGTGAAGACTTGATGCAGTAGTGCTTTTTATTTGTTTATTTATTGTAGTTTTGTTGAATTGGGGTTTTCTTCTCTTTTTTTTTAATAGACTTGTGTAGTCTCGTCCCGCAGCCACAGGAGCCGACATGTGCCGGCTAGCTGCTCCCAGGGAGGCCCGGGGAGACCATGGATTCTGCCACTCCCAGGTTCTTCGCAAGAACCCCGGGTAGTGGTTCTGTCTGCGGCGTGGGTGGCGCAGGCGAGAGCAGGACTACGAAGCACTGAGGCAAAGGAAGGAATGAGCAGATACTCACACGGGTGCCAAGGCACTTTATTGTCCCAGGCGGGACCAGTCAGAGAAGGACCATTGGGAAGACACTGATAAAGGGGATGGGCGTGACAGGAGGAGACACGAGGGAACCAATAAACGAAGCCCAGGGGAGGAACGGTGGACACAACTGAACCTATAAGGATTGCATAGGGGAGGGAAAAGGCTCAGGAGGCAAATCATATCTTAAGTAAGGGATAACTGACATAGAAATTTCTCAAAATAAAGGGGGGGTGGTTACAATGATGGACAGGGAAACTGGGCAGCACCAGGAGGGAGGAGATAAACTTATAAGGACATAAGGAGAAGGACTAGGGGATCGATCACCTTAACAGACAGGTCACTGGCGGAAAAACAAGGGACAAACAACTCAGGAACAAACCATTGTGAGGGAGAACATGGGGGAAACTGAGGGTCAAACCAAAATCTCTACTTATAAAAGATAACCAACTTTACAACAAAACCTGTATAAACCACACAATGTTACAGACTTGATTCTAGTCTTGACACTTTAAAAAATGCGTATGAATAATCTCAGCTATACTTCCACTTCTATGATCTAAATTTATGATGATTGCAAACTTAATTTGGTAATAATGGAAGCAAGACTTTTCCTATTGAAGAAAATGGCAAGACAGTTTATTAAGTAGAGCTTTTAAGAAATGAAAAACAGCATGTTGGGCTAGAAAACTGGCCCAACACATCTTGCAATATTAGGAGATATTGTAAGCAGAAGCAAGAGTAAAAATAAACAATTTTCCCATCATTAGGAATATTCTGGAATTGTTTTGTGAATTAAATGCAGCTTGGAGGACTCACAGAATGGGAGAGGAAAAGTTACCTATACTGTTATTGGCAGCAGACTGCTGGGAATACAGGGAACTCGGTGCATGTTATAAATGATCAAATCAGCAGCCAATTTATCAAAAATCTACAAAGATTTATTTTGAGAAAAATTAAAAAATAGAATTTCAAAAACCTCGCCACAACCAAGTCAGCGTCAGCCTCGGGTGCAGCCGCTGGGTGCCTTAGAGTCTGGCTGACACAGGGACAGCTTTTCTCAAAAGAGCACCCCGAATGCTTCCAGGAGCCAGCTTATATACTATTTATTTTGCCTCGGGCATAGATGACCACATATTCCTTTGTGTCCCTTAACATGTAAAATGGGATCTATACATGTGTAGAAATGGACAAAGATGAAGCTCGAGCTCAGACAGTTGTCTGAGCACCCCGGTACAGATTGCATTCACATGGAATAAGTCCTGAATACTGTGAGGAAATTGATTCCAGGTGCGGGGTCTTGTGAGTTTCCTCCTTGATAGTCTATTGTTTCCTCCTTGACAGTCCATTCCCGGAACTTCTTGATTAAATCTTCTTCTGCATTAAAATGCATGAAGTCTTCTCCGATAGCCTTCCGTCCCATTCATGCCGTCCGGGAATGAGTTATGCGTAGCCAGGGTGTTGGAGACTTCTCCTGATGGCTCAGGCTAGCCCCATTCAGGCTATCCGGGAAGGAGTTATCATATGTATAGCTGGTCCTGGGGGCTGGAAGCTACGGGCCTTACACAGTAACTGTTTTGATTGTTATCTCTTCCGAGAACAGCTCAGGCAATTCCCAGCCGGAACAGTTACAAATACAGGTTGTGACTATTTCTTATATTTTATACACTTATCCCTAATTCTTTATAGCATGAATTAACTTTCTACCTATAACAATATCCCTCCCCTTTTTCTTCACCAATTTAATTCATGCCTCTACAACTTTTATGTCCTACTTGATCTATACTATTCTTATTTCCTATTCACTATAAAATTCTCACTTCCAGGATACTTTTTCTCCTTTTGGTTACACTATTCTATAATCTCCTGGCGGGAGACCCTGATATTCCCCATCATTTGTTATGGCTGATATCTGGGTCTCAAACCTCGCCAGTGCTTCTGCTGCATTGTTAGCGCGGCTCCCATCTCCTAATTGCATGATTCTTGGAGTGTTGGTTCTGGAGGCTTCATCAGTATCTACAGGAACAATGGCGATTTGCATTCCCTGGATTACAGAATGGATCAATCTTATAAAGCAGGGGATTAAGCAAGGAAGGAACAGGATTCCAGCTACTGAACAGAGTACTAAAAATATCACTTTGTTCCACCATGCTCCGCTGAACAATTGGTCCCACCAATTTGGTTGCAAAATGGAATTCCATTTTTGGACGGGGACATGTGCTACTTTTTTAATTTCAGCAGCCAGATCTCTTATGGCTTCCCCATAGTCGTCAATTTCAACACAGCATTCAGATTCATTGAATTTTCCACACACTCCTCCTTCTTCAGCTAATAAATAATCTAAAGCTATTCGGTTCTGATATACGAATGCCTGGACTTGAGTGTGTTGTTTACTTAACAATTCCAATCCTTCTGAGGTACGGTTAGAAACTACTTCTACTACTGCTTGTAGCCTGATTAATCTGTTTAGTAGGTAAATTGGAGTCCTGTACCCATAGGTTCCATCTTGTGCCCAAGTGGCCGGACCATAGTAATCAATTATTCTCGAGGCCGGCCACTCGTCTTCCCCCCACATCTGTTTACCTCCTATTTCTGGTACTGCCTGTTTCCAGCTTCTTCTTTCTCTTCTTAGGGTTTCGTATAGAGGGGCTCCTAGTAGGTTGCTTCTAGTTCTGGGGAGGGTGAAAAAGACTGGGTGAATCATTCCTAGTGTGCAGGATCCCCTCCATCTGGAGGGTAATTCACTATAAGCTTTCTTCCCACAAATCCAGTAAATTCCGTCAGGGGCCTTCCATTTAAGGTTAATTCTTTCGGGGTTTCCCTAGTACTCTCTTATCCCGTCTAAAGATTGGAAAGGGTTAGCTCCAGGGCTCTTATTCTAGCATAGTTTGATCTTGGGATTCCATTCACAAGTTGTTTTATTCTGCTTGTTCCAATACCCCAGGGGAGGGGTTGGGTGCCATATTCTATCTTTTGTATCTGAATTCACTGTGAGGGTGAGATCACATGGAGTGTATCCCACCATCTCAGTGTATTCTGTTCCCTCCCGACTGACACAAACGGTACCTATTACCCTCAGGTTTAAACTCCAACCCTCAGGTCTCAGTGCTATCTGCGAGATTCTTGGGTTATCCCATTTGAGGAGCTACTCCGGGGTCAATCCCTCCCCCGTCCAAGGCTATTTCTCCGCAGATTTTAGTTCTCCACAAATCCAACAATTTGTTAGACCCAACTCAGAGGCAATCTCTTGTACTAATTCAATGAACAAATTCCTGTCAGGAGAGGGAAGCCCCTCGCTGGCATATTGTCTTTCTAGCATTTCATATTGTTCTCCTAATGTTTTTGATTGTTCTTGCTCAACCCTTTGCCTCCTTGTTTCTGATTCCCTTCTCTTTAATTCTTGGGTTAATTCTCTTATTTTCCCTTCAGGATCCTCATTGTTTCTATTCTTCATAAAGCAAATCACTTTATCATATTGCGGGCACTCTTCGTTAATTTTTCCTGGTACCCGATTTAACATGATATGCTGGATATCTAACTTTGAATTTTTAGCCATCTAATATATCTTCTCTTGCATTCTACACATTCTTAGTCTATTACTGTCATAACACAACGGGTTCACCTGGTGATAAGCTACGAATATAGATTCCGTTTTTCTTCCAACCCACATTGTTCGATTACACTGGGTACAAACGGGAACAGATATTGGTTCTAGACTTCTTTTTCTTACCCGGTGCTTGTTTGACTGTTTGTATCTTTTCCCCACCTCGGGACTGATACACCAAGTCCTGCTATCCAATTCGCATAATTTAACCCGAGTGCCATTCGTCCAACAGTACCTGTCAGTTCTCTTGAGACATTCCTTTGGGGCTTGGTATGCTGAGTGTCCCATGTCGTCTGCGATTGAGACCGCCGGCGTGCAATTTCTGCACTCGTCCGCGGGGCTGTAGCCTCCGCTGTTTCCTGGGACCTCACTGGGCAGGCCCTGCGTCCTGCACATGACTAGGCTCAGGCTAATCAGGATTCCCACCAGGCGGACTCCTCTGCCTTTGCCTCCGCCCCCTGGGTTGCCACCAGCGGCGGGGAAGACCATCTTCTCGGCAGCAGGAATCTTCTTCGGGGAAGACACCCTGAGACCTAGCCGCATACCTCTTTTTAAAGGCCCCCCATCGTGATGTTTTGATTGCATCAGAACTGCACGGGACCTTGATGGATTTCTGGTACTCCACACCCAATATCTCTGCCCGAGACCTAAGCTTTCCACGCACCCCATTCTGAAAGATTCGATACTACTCAATTGAATCTAATTCGATAATTCCTAGATTTGTGGCCAAGGTCAGGATACGACTAGTCAATTCGTATTCTTCGTCCAAGCACCGGGTACACAACCCCTTTGGTCTTTGCCCCCTTATACAATGGATCACAAAACACCCCTGACAATATTCACACTTGAAATAGACAAACGGATAGCATTCACAACCCGGTAGAGTACAACTTATTCTGTCGATGTCGGTCATGGGCGGGGGCGCTGAAGTTTGATCTTCAAATCACCGGGACAGGAGGTGACTTTCCACTCAGACTCCTCCTCCTGCTGTTCGGCCTTTTTCACCCTGGAAGCGTGTGTCTAGCCCTTCTCCGCCGTCTGGATAGCTGTATCTGTGGTCAGGAGGACAAGAAATGGACCTTCCCAGTGAGGGGAGAGCGGCACCTCTTTCCACACTTTGACAAACACTTTGTCTCCTGGCTGGATTTTGTGGATAGCAAACCCAAGAGGGACGCTCTGAGTCACTATCCCGTGCTTCCGAAGTTCCTGTAAGTTTTTGTTTATTGCAACCAGGTAGGGTTGGATCTGACTATCTTCTAACTCGGGGTGTCCTACGGGCATTCCGTGCCTATATGGCATCCCATATAACATCTCAAATGGGGAGAGTCCCGTCTCCGAGTGAGGCATGGTCCGGATATTAAGCAGGGCTAAAGGCAGGCACTTCAGCCAGGACATTTTTCTCTCCAGGATTAGTTTTGACAGTTGTGATTTTAATGTTTGATTCATTCTCTCCACTTGTCCTGAGCTCTGGGGATGCCACGGTGTGTGGTATTCCCATCTGGTGCCAAGTGCCTCGGCCACCTGCTTAATAACCTTTGACGTGAAATGGGTTCCCTGGTCTGAGTCAATATGATTCACCACCCCGTATCGAGGTACAATCTCTTCTAGTAATTTCTTAGCCACAACTTGAGCCGTTGCTCGTGAACTCGGAAAAGCTTCTACCCAATGAGTCAATTTGTCTACAATTACCAACATGAATTTGAACCTTCCTACTTTTGGTAGTTCAGTGAAATCGATTTGAATTCTCTCAAACGGTCGGTATGCAATGGGTCGTCCCCCGAGGGCTGCCTTCTTGGCCCTTGATTTGTTGATCTTTTGACATACTATACACCCCTGTGACTCTTGTTTTGCTAATTCATAAATTCCTTTACATCCGAAAAACTTTAAGAATTGTTCCGCTAGGGCTTGTGCCCCCCAGTGAGTTTTCTGGTGTAGCTTCCGTAAGATTCTCCTGGCCAACCCCTTGGAAACTAGTTCCCTCCCATCGGGTAGCCTCCACTTACCTTCTGTGATCGCCGCCCCGACCTTTTTGTAGTATTCGACCTCCTTCTGTGAGGGCGGGGGGGTCTCATCACGTGGTTCTACTCCCTCGACCTCTGGGGTACTTACCATCATTAAAGCTGCGGCTTTTGCCTTTTGGTCCGCCAGATTGTTTCCCCTGGTTCGAAATTGAATCCCGGTCTGGTGTCCCTTTACATGGACCACCGCGATTTCTTCTGGTTCTCTCAGAGCTTCTAAAATTTGTCGGATCAGTTCCTTGTGTATTAGTCCTTTTCCTCTGGTGTTAATCAGTCTCCTTTCTTCTCAAATTTTTCCGAAAGTGTGTACCACCCCAAATGCATACCGCGAATCTGTGAAAATCGTTCCCTTTTTCTCTTTTAACCCCTTTAATGCTCTTAAGACAGCGTATAGTTCACAAGCCTGAGCTGACTATCCCGTGTTCAGAGGCCCCGCCTCTACTACCTTCCCTGTCTTTCCGTCTACTACTGCATACCCGGATTTTCTTTTCCCTTCTATTACCCTGCTTGAACTATCCACAAACCATTTTTCTCCTTCATCTAATTCCTCTTCTTCCAAGTCCTCCCTAATTTTGGTCTGCAGTTCTACAATTTCCACGCAGTCGTGGGTAAGCCCTTCTGTGGCTTCCCCAAACAGAAACTGCGCCGGGTTTTGGGCTGTCGTGGTTTGTAGCTCCAGGTCTTTTGACTGAATCAGAATGGCCTCGTACTTTAACAACCTCGCGTCAGTGAGCCATTTGTCTGCTTTCTGCTGTAGAATGCTCCTTATGTTGTGAGGGGCAAATACTGTTAGAGGCACCCCAAAAGTCACCTTCTTAGCTTCCTCTACTAACAGAGCCACAGCCACAATTGCCTGTAAACAGGTAGGCCACCCCCGGCTGACAGGATCTAATAATCGGGACAAATAACCCACCGGCTTCCTGATTCCCGCCCAATCCTGAGTCAGCACTCCGTGTGCAGTGTGGTTGCTAACATCTACGAACAAATGAAAGGGCTTCCTCACATCAGGGAGGCTTAGAACTGGAGCTTCTGTGAGAGCCTCCTTAATCCCCTTAAATTCTTCTTCATCCTTCGGTGTCCATTTGATCCTTTCTGTGGTGAGTTTCTCATAGAGAAACTTCACCTTTTCGCTGTAACCTTCGATCCACTGGCGGCAGTATCCTAGCAACCCCAGCAACTGCCTGATTTCTCTTTTAGTTTGTGGGGGTGGCAGGGCAACAATCCCTGCGACCCTTTCCGGGTCCAACCTTTTTCTTCCCTGGGAGAGCCAATGCCCCAAGTACCTCACCTCGGGTTCGGTGAATTGTAGCTTTGACTTTGAAACCTTCAGCCCTCTTTCCCCCAGGAAATTCAAAAGTTCAATCGTGCTGGTCCTTACCTCCCCCTCCCCCTGTCCTGCAATCAACAGATCGTCCACATACTGGAGGAGCTTTGTCCTCTCGCTTGGCACAAAATGACTCAACACTTGTTCTAGCGCTTGTCCGAACAAGTTCGGTGAATCTACAAAGCCTTGGGGTAGGCTTGTCCACCTGAGCTGTTGTTTCCGGTGGGTTTCCGGATCCTCCCACTGGAACGCGAAGTAGTCGCGGCTGTCCTCGGCTAACGGGCAGGTCCAAAAAGCATCTTTTAAATCAATGACACTGTACCAAGTGTCTTCGGGGGAGAGGTTATTTAATAAAGTATAAGGGTTTGAAACTGTGGGAAACAGGGTCTTTGTTCTCTGCCCGTAAATCCTGTACTAACCTGAAGCTCCCGTCGGGGCTTTTTTACAGCTAAGATGGGGGTATTGTGTCTTGACATGCACGGCTCAAGAGTACCTTTCTTTATTAATTCATCAATAACTGGTTTCAAGCCCCTTCTCCCTTCCATGGAGAGAGGGTACTGTTTGACTCTAATAGGTTCCTCAGGTCTTTCAATTTCGATCCGAATTGGTTCTATATCTAGTTTCTTCTGCTTCCCCCGGTACATACCAAACCTTTGGGTTAATCTTAGCTTCATCTATAGTAGTGAGACTATAAATTTTCACCTTGAGTTGGGCTTTTTCCACGGCCAACCCCACTCCCAAAGCCACCATCATGTCTCTTCCCAATAAATTAATATCTGCCCCTTTTGCCACCAATACTTTCCCTTTGTGGTTTCTATCCCCCAGGGTTATTTCTACATCCTCTACAATTGGAACTTCGAAGGGGTCCCCCTTTGCCCCATACACTATCATAGTTTCCCCACTTGGGGTACATCCCTTAGGTGTCTGTAATACCGTTGTCCATGTTGCTCCTGAATCTACCATAAACCACATTTCCTCCCGGTAGGGTCCCACCAACAATTTTATCAAGGGCTCCCTAGATGTTCCGGACCCTAAATGGAGGAGCCCCTGACTCCTTCAGTCTTCCTGAAAGATTTCCTGGTCCTTGGCCCTTTTAGGACAATTCCTTTTGAGGTGTCCTTTCTGCTTGCAGTAAAAACACTCAAAAACCTGTTTCTGTCCGTTTTGCACCCTCCCCTGAACTGGATTTGGTTTCGTGACCGGTATTCTCTTCGGGGCGTCTTTTCTCTGTTCTTGTTTCTGAGCCTCCCTCACTGCTGCGACGAGAACTTTAGCCTGAATCTTTTGTTTTTCCTCATCTCGGCGCATATAAACCCTTTGTGCCTCCCGCAGCAGTTCCTGCAGTTGCAATTCCTGCCACCCGTCCAGTTTTTCTAATTTTTTTCGGATGTCCTCCCAAGATTTTGCTACAAATTGTGTTTTTAGTAATACCATCCCCACTGGGGAATCCGGGTCGGTACCCGAATACATTCTCAGGCCCTTCCGGAGACGTTCTAACCACTCCGTAGGGGTTTCATCTCTGCCCTGACACTCATTAAGTACCTTACTCATATTTTGTCCTTTTGGAACCGCCTCCCGGATACCTGAGATGACCATGTTTCGCATATCTATCATCCTTTGCCTCCTTCCTCTGTCTGAGCTGCCCAGGAGGGTCTCTGGTTTGGCCACCGTTCTTCCCCGGTTCCCCCATTTGGGTTCCGTTTCTCCCAATCCTTGATTGCTGCCCCCCTGATCATTTCCCTCTCTTCGCTGTTAAATAACGATTTCAAAATTGCCTGGAGATCCTCATAGGTGTAAATACTTGTTCCCAAGAACTCATCCAACCTCTCAGCCACCCCCAGCGGATCATCCATTAGTTTCCCCATTTCCTTTTTGAACGCCCGTACGTCACTTGTGTCAATCGGGGTGTGCACATATCCAAGCACCCCCGGGGCTGTGGGGACCTCCCTCAAGGGGAAGATGCCTGGCTTTTCTTCCTCGCCCCCACTCTCTCCCACCGTTAACCTCCTTGTTCTACTCCGCGTGCAACGTCCCTGGGGGGAGTTGTCCCTATGGACGTCTTCCCTTTTATTTTCGTCTTTCATACGTTCTGGCGGTGGCGGCGGTGCCGCCGCCGCTTGTGCCTGTGAAGGGGCGGGCGCTGCCGCTTGATTCGGCAGCGGTGCCGGCGCGGTGGGCTGCGCTTGCACTGCTCCTGCACCTGGCTGCACACCGGGTGCTACTGGTTCCTCTGCCTGCTGCTGCAGACCCATGGGGTAAGGGGGTGGCAGGTTTTCTAAAGGTTCCCACCCCCCGTCTGCCTTCGCTGCTCGTCTGTGAGCCCGCACGGGGTACAGGCTGGGGCGAGCGTGTCTCCACATGTTTGCGTATTCGACTTCCTCCGGATCTAGGGGGTTTCTTCCCGACACGTGGTCGAAGAGCGACTCACATGTCCATGTTTCGAACGTGCCGAACAGCGGCCAAAACACATATTTTTCAAGTCGCCTGCCTCCCCATTTTTCTATACAGAAATGGATCATCCTTTCTTTGGATTTCCCTACTCTCTGTGGGCTCTCCTCCCAATGTTCCAGCATCCAGCCCAGAGCGCTTTCCCTGGGAATTTCTGGTAAGACCTTCACGGTGGTCTGGGGAGGTTTCTCCTGGGTTCTTTTCTGATTCTTGCTCCTTCCCAACCCCATCCTTTCTAGGAGTTTAGTAGTTCTACTTACCTTTTCTGTTCTCCGGGGTGTCCGTTGTGGTCCCCGCTTTCCTTCCCACTGTTAGGATCCCTGGCTGGTAGCGGGCCGCCAGTTTAAACCGAGCCTTGGAGAACCGCTCCGCTGACTCTAAGGTGTTTCTTACCTGTTTTTTTTTCTCCCGGTTTCAGAAGGAGAGCGAGTTTCTGGAATCTCCCAGGCTCGCCTTCCCCTTCTTAATCCCCAAGTGTGAACGGATTTCCCCACCAGAACTCTCCCGAGCTCCAGTCCCGTGTGTTTAGACAGACAAGGCACTCGCTTCCTTCGCGGCTGACCACGGCCCTCGCGGGTACGTGGAACTGCAACCTTGAAGTCCGCTCTCGCTCCGTGACCAGGTCACGTCTCACACACACGTCTCCGTTCACACTCCCTCCCAACCACGCAAATACTTACGGTTCCTTTTCTTTGCGTGGGTTTCTTCGTGCACGTTGAATTTTACGGGAAAAAAAACCTCGGATTTCTCCGAGAAAGGGCCCTTCTCCCTTGGTTGTGGCTTTTCCTTTTTGGTTTCGCAACCTCCGGGTCCGATTACAGATCCGACTCCTGTTGCGATTCTTTTACGAATTTGATTGGGTTTTTCGGGCTCCCAGTCTACCTGGGCCGCCGGAAATCGGCGGGGCGCCTCCCGGGGTGGGAAGGGGTCCCGAATCCCAGTATCAAATTACGTCGGGTTGTCACCAATTGTTATAAATGATCAAATCAGCAGCCAATTTATCAAAAATCGACAAAGATTTATTTTGAGAAAAATTTAAAAAATAGAATTTCAAAAACCTCGCCACAACCAAGTCAGCGTCAGCCCCGGGTGCAGCCGCTGGGTGCCTTAGAGTCTGGCTGACACAGGGACAGCCTTTCTCAAAAGAGCACCCCGAATGCTTCCAGGAGCCAGCTTATATACTATTTATTTTGCCTCGGGCACAGATGACCACATATTCCTTTGTGTCCCTTAACATGTAAAATGGGATCTATACATGTGTAGAAATGGACAAAGATGAAGCTCGAGCTCAGACAGTTGTCTGAGCACCCCGGTACAGATTGCATTCACATGGAATAAGTCCTGAATACTGTGAGGAAATTGATTCCAGGTGCGGGGTCTTGTGAGTTTCCTCCTTGATAGTCCATTGTTTCCTCCTTGACAGTCCATTCCCGGAACTTCTTGATTAAATCTTCTTCTGCATTAAAATGCATGAAGCCTTCTCCGATAGCTTTCCGTCCCATTCATGCCGTCCGGGAAGGAGTTATGCGTAGCCAGGGTGTTGGAGACCTTTCCTGATGGCTCAGGCTAGCCCCATTCAGGCTATCCGGGAAGGAGTTATCATATGTATAGCTGGTCCTGGGGGCTGGAAGCCACGGGCCTTACACAGTAACTGCTTTGATTGTTATCTCTTCCGAGAACAGCTCAGGCAATTCCCAGCCGGAACAGTTACAAATACAGGTTGTGACTATTTCTTATATTTTATACACTTATCCCTAATTCTTTATAGCATGAATTAACTTTCTACCTATAACAAGCCTGTTTTTCCCTTGATGGTATTTAGTGAGCGATCTCTCACAGTCCTTAACCTATGAACCCTTTCTTTAATTTCCTCTCCTCTTTCCAGCTGCAGAGGGGAGTGAGTGGCTTTTCATGGGTGCCTGGTGAAATAAACATGGGCAGGAGACTTTTCTCCTTTTAAATGCCCTTTATTAAAAGTGATCAGCTCTGGGGGGGAGAACCGACAGGTCTGCGCTCATGCCGCTGCTGCTCCCAGGAGTGACTTGGAGGAGGAGGAAGAGTGCAGCTTTGTCCACTGGTCTGTGGGCAGAGCTGGGGATTCCGTCCTCACCAGAGCATCGGAAAAATCTCTTGTTTGCTTTTTTGGTTTGACTCCCAGGGTCCTGCCTCTAGCCGAGGTCCTTCCTTGGCTAGGGCAAGGGGCAAAAAAGGGTCTCAGCGTCTCTGCAGGCTCTGGGCTTTGTTCCTCACGTCCAGACATCACTTTGATCTCTTAATTCTGTGTTGGCTCGTTGTTTTTGGGGTCTTTTGGTAAGTTTGGTGGGGTGGCTTTCCCGTGGCATGCTGGCTCGGGGGTCATTTGCATGCCCTCCAATGTCCCCTCCTTTCACTGTCCGAGAAGGGTCATCCACCTGGCAGCAAGCAGGGTAGTACTGACAAAAGGAGGGATTCTTAACCATCAACGACAGGTAGTTAACAAAAACTACTGGTGATTACAATAACAAACAGTTAGAACTCCACCCTGGCAGCAACTGGTCCAAAACCTGTTCACTCTGCAACCTTTAAAAAAAAATTGGCAGCTTTTTCTACTTATAACAGCTCACAGAAAGAAGAATTTGCCTCTGCAGCTATTAGCACATCTGGATACAAGAAGAAGAGGCTGCTGTGGAGAAAGCTTTTAGCTAAAACCCAGAAAATTTTGAAGAAAGCTAATGGTAAAAATTAACGCAGTATTGTCTTTCTTTTATCACTGTGCTATTAAGAAGTCCTTTCCAGGTACTACTGAAACGGCAGTCCAAACCACAGAAAGAGGGCGAATTCAGAATTCATGCCAGCAAAATCAAAGGACTTGTGAAGGAATCTGAGGGAATGGACTATCACATTTAAACCGGGTGATATCTGTTATAAATGATCAAATCGGTAGCCAAATTTATAAGAAAATTTAACAGTGATTTATTAGATTGTTAACAAAATAGAATTTCAAAAAAAAAGCACCACAGCCTCTGGCAGCGTCGAACCCGGGATCGGCGCTGGGTGAACCTGGATCCGACTGACAAAGTGTCAGCGTCTCCCCAGTGGTTCACACCGAATGCTCACAGTAGCTAGTCTATATACAGTTTATTCTGCCTGAGGCAGAGATGACCACATATTCCTTTGTGTCCCTTTACATGTAAAGTTGAACGTATACATGTGTAGAAACAGACAAAGATGAAGTCTGAACCCAGACGAATGTCTGAGCACCCAGGCAGGGGATGCATTCACATGGAATAGGTCCTGAGTGCTGTAGAGAAATCGTCCCCAGGTGCGAGGTCTTGTGAGCTTCTTCAGGACAGTACATTCTGGGAATGTCTAGATGATATCTTCTTCTGCATTCTGCAGTAGGAAGTCCCTCCTGATGGCCCGAGCCAGTCTCTTTCAGGCTGTCCGGGGAAGTGGCTTTCGTATGCATAGCTCAATCCCAGTCAGGGAGGTAACTGGCTTGATGTTATCTTTTCTGAGAACTGGTTAGAATGTGAATAGAATGCAGGTCCCAGACGGAGCAGTCATAAGCATAGGGTTTGATTTCTCCTAATATTTTATATATACTCATTTCTAACTTTACAGCATGAATTAATCTATCACATATATAACAATATCAAATTGACTTTCAAACGGGGACTGGGTGGTAATGGTTTGGGAAAACCCAAATGATCCAAGAAAGGTACAAAGAATAACACCTAATCAAGAAATAAGGCAAAGGTTACATCACTCGTTTCAAGCACTGCCTGAATAAAACATCTCCTTGGGGAGGAATACTTCAGACAGAAGGATCAGAACTGTTTTGGTCGGAGTTCTTATATTCTGACCTTAGCCTGTGATTTGTACAGGGGAGAGAGGGAATTACCATCTCCATCAGTACCATACTGTAAACTTTATTTGCTTCATCCCAGTACTGGACATGCTTGCTGGGTTATAAGTAAATGTTTGAATTGTGGGAATAATTGGTATTGTAGTTCACAAAATCTATGCTTTTGTTGCAAGAAGTGTCGAAGTAATAACTTTGTTTCATGGATGGAAATTATTAATGCCTGTTGAATGAGAGATACCTGAGGAACAGTGGGAACAGGTCTCTTCCCAAAAGAGGAATCAAACACTCTGGTGAGTTATCCATCTTTTGCCGAATTTAGAATTAATAAGGTTAAAGAATGCTTATTTCTCTGCTTTCCCTGTTGCACCACCACCATTTACAGTTTCTTAGCCTGATTTTCTTTGGTTCATATTTACCTCCAGTGCCTATTAAAAGTTAATTTTCTCTTTTATCTTTTCCCAGCTGTATTGTAACCAGGGGTTCAGCTGGGATTCCACCCCCAGTTCCCATCAGTCTTGATGTAAGGGTAGCTTTGTTACCTCCACCCCCTTCAACTTCAATCGGCCCCTGCCGCAGCCCCCGAGACCCCGCCGCTAGTAGGGAGGGGTCAAACACCTCCCAACCTTGACAACCTCAAACCTGGCGTACCCAGGTGCTCCTGACATTCTTTTTTCCTTAGTCAACATATCCTCTTTTACCTTCAAGGAGGGCCCGTTCTGCTAAACCTTTTCCGGACCCCAGTTTGGCATTGAATAACCTCCTAACAACCATGTGTTAAGACACTTCCCTGCCTTGAATACAGAAACTGCATTCACACTTCTGTTCTCTTCTAGCACCAAGACATCATCAGTCCACATTCCAACATCCCAGAGTCTGCTAACCACCCCTCCCCCTTCTTCAACTTCTCTCGTTCTTCTCTTCTTACTTTCTTTTTCTTTTCCCTATATTTTTCTCTTTTCTTTGATTCAACACACCTCGGACTGTACGAGGTGCACACACAACTAGTTTACTTCCAAAAGTAAGCTTACAACTTTCTTTTACTAGGATTGCAATAGCTGTTATAGCTTGAATACATACTGGCCAGCTGTGGCTTACTGGGTCTAACATCTTTGATAAATAAGCTACTAATCTCTTCATTCCTCCCCACTCCTGAATTAAAATTTTATGAGCTACTCCATTTTCTACATTTATGTACAAATGAAAAGGGTTTTTTCTAATGAGGGTAAGCTTAAAGCTGGTACTTAGACTAGTTTTAACTTCAAGTCTTCTAACTTAAAATCATTTTCCTTTGGTAATTTTCCATATAAAAATTTTATTGCTTGTGTGTACTTGCCAATCCATAATCTGTAATATTCCAATAATCTGAGTAGTTTTCTGATTTCCCTCTTTGAAGAGGGAAGGGGAAGTGATAAAATTCTTGCAATTTTCTCATGGTTGAGTTTCCAGCTACGGTTATTTATTAAGTGTCTAAGATATTTTACCTCTGGTTCTACAAATTGCAGTTTCCCTTTTGGTACCTTTAATCCTTTTCCCCCCCAGAAAATTCAAAACTATATAGCAGCTTCTCTAACTTCAATGTCGGTTTCTCCAAATAATAAAAGATAGTTTCTATTGGGCTTCTTTACTGGGAGAATAGGGGTATTATGAGGATACATATAAAGTTCTAATGTTTCATCTTTTATAAGTTCTTTTATTACTCACTTCAAATTTTCCTGTCCTTCTAAAGATATGGGGTACTGACATACATGTATGGGACAATCTTCTCTCTCAATTGTAACCCTTATGGGGTCAATATTTAATCCTCCCCTATTTCCTTCCCCAGCCCAAACTTCCTTGTTAACTTTTCTTCATCCTCTTGGTCTAATTTTAAAACTCTAGCTGTCATTTTCCTGCCTTTTGGTATAACCCCTATTTCTAATTTCACTTGTAAGTCTCTTCCCAATAAGCTGTCATCTGCCCCAGGCACTAATAAGACATCCTCCATCTAAATTTTAGTTTCTCCTTCAATTATCACATCTTTTAATGACAGGAACTGTGAAAACTTTCCTTTTGTTCCTGTTACTTTTACAGTGTCTTTGCTTACACTATAACTTTTTGGAATATTAAAGAGGCATGTTCTTTCTGCCCCTGTGTCTGCCACAAATTCTAATTTTTCTTCTTCGGGACTTACTTTTTTAAAGTTATCACAGACTCTAGATGGTATCCGTCTTTTAAAATATAGAGCTTATGACTCCTCTATTTTTCTTTTGTGCCCATATCTCAGAAGATTTTTTTTTTTGATCTTTTACTTGATTAGTGCAATTTTTTTTATAATGTCCTAAGTCTGTCTAACTATTCAGTTGGAGTTTCTTCTTTCTCTCTTAAAAGCTGTCCCTTAAATCCTTTCTTTTGCACTTCGCCTTTGATATACTGCCTCATTTATTCCCTTGATTATTAAATTACAGTATTTATTCGTGTGATTCCTCCCCTCCTCAGTGTTTTGACGCCACTCAGGAGGTGCAGTTGGCATTTTGTCTTCTCCGGGGGGCCCCTGCGGATTATCTTTTTTCCAGGCTTTTATTCCAGCTGCTCTGATTAATTGCTTTTCTTCCTGAGAAAATATTATTTTCATTATAGACTGCATCTCTTCCCAAGTATAAATGTTCAGGCCTAAAAATTGGCCTAATTGTTCAGCTGTGCCTATGGGATCCTCCAAAATACCTTTGATTTATTTCTTAACATTTCTGACCTCAGAAGAAGTCAAAGGGGCATTTACAAACCCTGTTCCACCCCCTCCCATTGGGACCTCTCTTACTGGAAATAGACCAATCTCTTTATCCCATTCTTTTTGGGTTTTATCCTCTATAGCCTTTCTCCTGTGTTTTGAAGAAGAATCAGGAGAGGGCTGTCTTTTAACCGAACTTTTAGTGTTTCGGTACGGTGCCTCCTCCAGAGAGTTCCTCTGAGACGGAGCTGTGGTTACCATGGGAACAGAGCTCAGGGCAGGACAGGGGGGTGAGGGGAGGATATCCCGCCGAGGCTCGGTCCTCCAAAGGCGGAGCATGGGCGGGGTCTGCTGCTGGTATCGCCAGAGGGGGATCTTCCGGTGGAGACCGAGCTGGAGCGTGGGTAGCCTTCATGTGGCTTATGGCGGCTGATCCGGCAGCTCCCGGCAGAGACAAAGCATGCGGGAGACCCCGGCAGCATCGGCGGTGCCCAGCACAGCCGGCACGGGCAGGGCAGCCAGGGATGGGACAGCCAGGACTCCCCCCCCTCGATGCGGTCGGTGCGGTGACCTAAGACCACGCAGCAGGACAGCCCCTCCCCCCCCCAGCATGGCCAGCAGAGAGGCTGCAGGTCAGGTGGCAGGGACCGGGGCAAATTCACCGACGGGGCCGGTGCTGGGGTGTGGGCGGGGACAGGCGGAGCTGTTGTGGGCAGCGAGCCGGGAC
Organism: Diglossa brunneiventris; assembly: GCA_019023105.1. NCBI lineage: Eukaryota > Metazoa > Chordata > Aves > Passeriformes > Thraupidae > Diglossa > Diglossa brunneiventris. The sequence goes on along the minus strand of CM032382.1, from coordinate 9,869,843 downwards.
CCGGGACAGGCCCCTCGTCCGCGAACGGAGGGGACAAGACCTGTAAAGGATCTCACTCTTTTTCTGTTTCTTCCTCTTGTTCTCCTCCCTTTCCTTTCCCCGTTTTCTTTTCTTGTTTTGTCTCGGAGGGTTTTGATATTTTAAAGATGTTATTTTCTTACGATCTCCCCCCCTAACATGCAGTATATTCTTTTTCTTCAGGATTAAACGTTTCTTTTCAAATAAATCCAGAGTGTAACAAATCCAAACTTCTGCTTGGATACTTTGAAATGGTCGATGAGCTAACTCACAACCTCCTAATGTTGTTTTTCTCATCACCTTTTTATTTATCCTTTGGCAAATTATACATCTTTCAGTTGCTTGCTTTGCTACTCCAAAAAATCCTATGCACCCATAGTTCCTTAAAAAAATGATCACACAAAGCCTGAGTACCCCAGTGGGTTTTCTGATGCATGTGTAGTATATGATAGAGATAATTCATGCTATTAATGTATAAAATATTGTAAGATCCAAACTATGTCTTTTTGACCACCCTGGCCGGGAGCAGTGTCTTTTTCATATACATCTAGTTCCCGGACTACTTTGAGATAACATCGGGTTCTTTAACGTAAGAATAGAAACTTCCAGGGTGACAATCACCAGCTTCCCTGGGGTAGCCAGGACCACTCAAGAGTGATTATCGCCTCGAAGATTATATCTACCACGATGATTGACGGCGCCACCCTGTTGCATGTGAATACTGACTTCCCCGAAGTTCTCTGACAACATCTAGACACCTGGACTGGATCTTTGTCTACTTCTGCACATGTAAAGCCCCGGTTCTGCATGTGAAGAGACACAAAGAACATTCGGTCATCTCTGCCTCGGGCAGAATAAACTGTATAAGAACTCGCTGAGCGAAGCAGCATTTGTGAACAGGGGAGACTCTGACACTCGGAGGTCAGATCTGTGTTCACCCAGCGCCGAACCCGGGCTCGACGCTGCCCTTGGCTGTGGTGGTTTTGACAATCGAAATTCGGTCTCGCGGACGAATTAATAAATCTTTGCTAAATTTTCTTATAAGTTTGGCTCTCGATTTGATCATTTATAACAATCTGGTGACAACCCGTTGTGATTTGATATTGTGGTTCAGGACCCCCTTCCCACCCGGGAGGCGCCCCGCTGATTTCAGCGGCCCCGAGCAGGATTGGAGTCCGAAAAACCAATCAAATTCACAAAGAACTGAAACCGGAGCCACAGCCAAGGGGGATAAAACAGGCCCAATTCTCGGCAAGCTCGGAACAATCCAGAGAGATCTCCGAGACCCGAGGTTTTTTTTTTCACTCAGAAAAATCAACGTGCACGAAGAAATCCACATGGGAAAAGGAACCGTAAGTATCGTGTGGTTGAGTGAAGCATGACCGGATGCGTGTGTGAGACGTGACTCTATCATGGGGCAAGTGCGGACCCCACAATCGCATTTCCACCATCCCGCAAGGGACGTGGTCGGTCATGGGGGAAGCGGAAGGCTTTGCCTGACACACGAGACCCGAGGCTCGGGGGGAGTCTGGGGGGAAAACCGGTCATGGTTGGGATCAGGAGGGGGGAAGAGACGAGCCTGGAAAATTCTAGGAACCCGTCTGCCTTCTGATCCGGAGGAAACAGGTAAAAATCAGTCTAAAAAGTCAGCAGAACGGTTCTCTGCTCGACTGAGTCAGGCTGGCGGCTTTTCGCGAGCCGGAGAGACCGACATTGGAAAAAGAAACGGGACCCGTGACAGACGTCCCGACAAAAGGAGAGAAGGTAAGAAAAATCGTAGAAATCCTTGAAAAAATGGGGTTGGGAAAGAGCAGACTCCAGAGAAAAGCTCACGAAAAACCTCCCCAGGGTCCCGGGAAAATTCTATCAGAAATCCCAAGAGATAGTCCCCTGGGATGGATGCTAGAACATTGGGATGAAAGACTGAGGAGGGTGGGGAAGTCCAAGGAGAAAATGGTCCATTTTTGCATGGAAAAATGGGGAGGGAGGGAGATCGGAAAATACGTGGTTTGGCCGATTTTCGGCACGTTTGAAGCGTGGACTTGTGAGTCTTTGTATGACCGCGTGTTGGATCACTGCCTGCAGGATCCTGAGGAAATTGAGTATGCCGAAATGTGGAGGCACGCTTGTACAGGGTATACCTGATACGAGCTCTCCGGCGCGCGGCAAAAGCGGGAAAGGAATGGGAGCCGTTGGAAAATCTTTCACCCCCTTACCTTGTGTCCCCGCAACAGCCTGAACCCATGCAGGCACAAGCAGTTCCCGAGATGCCTCCCGAGGCGAGGGTTCAGCAGGCTCAGGCGACGGCACCGCTGCCACCGCCAGAACAGGCGGCAGCATCCGCTTTCCCACATGGCCAAGCGGCGGCGGCGGGACAGCCGCTGCCGCAGGCTTCTCCAAAAACTGAGGAGAGAAAGGTAACCGTCTCTAGGGACGTCTCTGCCCCGGCCCATCAGACGAGGCGGCGGACAAGGAGGGCGACCACGGGGGACAGTGAGGGATGAGGAGGAGAAAGCCTGGCATCTTCCCTTTACGGGAAGTGCCGACAGCTCCGGGGGTGATTGGGTACGTACACACCCCGATAGACACCAGTGATGTGAGGGCGTTCAAAAAGGAGATGGGAAAATTGATGGATGATCCTTTGGGGGTGGCGGAAAGGTTGGATGAGTTTTTGGGAACCAGCATATACACCTATGAGGATCTCCAAGCAATCCTAAGATCGCTGTTTAACAACGAGGAGAGAGACATGATCCAGCAAGCCGCGATCAAAGATTGGGAAAAGAGAAACCCTAACGGGGGGGCCGGGGAAGAAAGGTGGCCAAATCAGAAACCATCTTGGAAAGCCCAGAAGGAGGAGGGAAGGCAGAAAATGATAAATTTGAGAAATATAGTCATTCAGGGTATCCGGGAGGCGGTACCAAAGGGGCAAAACATGAGCAAGGTACTCCGAGAGTGCCAGGGGAAAGATGAGACCCCCACAGAATGGCTAGAAAGGCTCTGCAAAGGTCTGAGAATGTATTCAGGAACAGATCCTGACTTTCTGGTGGGGATGGTGTTGTTGAAAATGCAGTTCGTGGCGAAATCTTGGGAAGATATTCGGAAAAAGCTAGAAAAGATAGACGGGTGGCAAGAACAGGGGTTGCAGGAACTGCTTCGGGAAGCCCAGAAAGTCTACATGAGATGGGATGAGGAGAAACAGAAGATCCAAGCCAAGGTTTTGGTGGCTGCAGTAAGGGAAGTACAAAAGCAGGAGCAAGGTAAGGACGCAGCGAAAAAGGCGCCGGTGAAGAAACAGGGTTCGTCACAGGGGAAGGGTCCGAGCGAACAAAGGTGGGATTTTGAGTGCTTTTACTGCAAACAGAAGGGACACATCCGAAGGAATTGTCCCAACAAACCTAAGGACCAAGCAATGTTTCAGGAAGATTAGGGGTGTCAGGGGCTTTTCAGTTTGGGGTCCGGAACACCGAGGGAGCCCTTGATAAAGTTAAAAGTGGGACCCCACAGGGAAGAGATGTGGTTTATGGTAGACTCGGGGGCGGAACGGACAACAGTGCAACAAATACCAAAGGGGTGCTCTCTGAGCAACGACTCCATGATGGTAACTGGAGCAAAAGGAGAACCTTTCTAGGTTCCAGTCATAAAAAATGTAGAAATAGAAATGGAAAATAAAAAGCGCAAAGGAAATATATTATTGGTCAGGGATGCTGGTTTCAATTTGCTGGGGCGGGACATGATGGTTGCTCTGGAAATTGGGTTGGCAGTGGAAAAATCCCGGCTCAAGGTGAGAATTTACAAACTCACCGTCCAAGACGAGGAAAAAATAGACCCGAGGGTGTGGTATGTTCAGGGGGAGGCCGGGAGGCTGGACATAGAGCCGATTCGGGTTGAGACTGAGAGACCAGAAAACCCGATACTTGTCAAACAATAACCCATCTCCATGGAAGGGAGAAGGGGTTTGAAGCCGGTGATTGACGAATTAATAAAGAAAGGCACACTGGAGCCGTGCATGTCCAGACACAACACCCCAATTCTGGCGGTGAGGAAAACAGATGGCAGCTTCAGGCTGGTGCAAGACTTAAGGGCTGTGAATCAGAGGACTAAGACTTTGTTCCCCACAGTTTCAAATCCTTACACTTTGCTGAACAATATCTCTCCTGAGGACACTTGGTACAGTGTGATTGACTTAAAGGACGCTTTCTGGACCTGTCCTCTAGCTGAGGACAGCCGCGATTATTTTGCGTTTCAGTGGGAAGGCCCGGAGACGAACAGAAAGCATCAGCTCAGGTGGACTTCGTTGCCTCAGGGCTTCGTGAACTCTCCAAATTTATTTGGACAGGCACTTGAACAGGTTTTAAGTCATTTTGTACCAACTGAAGGGACAAAACTGCTACAGTATGTAGATGATTTGTTGGTCGCAGGTCCAAGGGAGGAGGCTGCAAGGACGAGCACAATCGAGCTTTTGAACTTTTTGGGGGAAAAGGGGTTGAAAGTTTCAAAGTCAAAGTTGCAATTCACAGAGCCCGAGGTCAGGTACTTGGGACATTGGTTAACCAAGGGCAAAAAGAAACTGGACCCAGAGAGGGTGGCAGGGATTATTGCCTTGCCACCCCCGCAGACAAAAAGGGAGGTCAGGCAGCTTTTGGGGTTGTTGGGATACTGCCGGCAGTGGATTGAAGGGTACAGCAAAAAGGTGAAGTTTCTATATGAGAAACTCACCATGGACCGGATCAAATGGACAAAGACAGATGAAGAAGAATTTAGGGGAGTCAAGGAGGCACAGCAGCACCAGTGCTGAGTCTCCCTGATGTGAGAAAACCTTTTCAGTTGTTTGTGGATGTGAGCAGTCACACGGCACACGGGGTGTTGACGCAGGACTGGGCGGGGGTCAGGAAACCTGTGGGTTACTTGTCCCGGCTTTTGGACCTGGTCAGCAGGGGCTGGCCCACCTGCTTGCAGGCGATTGTGGCAGTGGCATTGCTGGTGGAAGAAGCCAAGAAGATAACTTTCGGCGCACCTCTGGTAGTGTTCGCACCGCACAACGTGTGGGGCATATTACAACAGAAAGCAGACAAATGGCTCACAGATGCAAGGTTGTTAAAGTATGAGGCCATTTTGATTCACTCGCAGGACTTGGAACTGAGAACAACAACTGTGCAGAACCCTGCGCAGTTTCTGTTTGGGAAAGCTTCAGAGGAATTGATTCACGATTGCGTGGAAGTGGTTGAATTGCAAACCAAAATCAGGGAGGATTTAGAGGAGGAGGAATTGGACGAGGGAGAAAAGTGGTTTGTGGACGGATCAAGCAGAGTAGTCAAAAGAAAAAGGAAATCAGGTTACGCAGTTGTGGATGGGAGAACAGGAAAGGTGATTGAAGCGGGTCCCCTGAGCGCGAGCTGGTCTGCACAAGCATGTGAACTGTACACAGTTCTGAGGGCATTGAAGGGGCTGAAAGGGAAAAAGGGAACGGTTTTTAAAGATTCAAGGTATGCCTTTGGGGTGGTTCACGCGTTTGGGAAAATTTGGGAGGAAAGGGGACTGATCAGAACGAGAGGAAAGGGACTGATGCATGGGGCATTTATCCGGCAAATCTTAGAAGCTCTAAGGGTGCCAGAGGAAATTGCGGTGGTCCATGTAAAGGGACACCAGGCAGGAATTCAGTTCCGGACCAGGGAAAACAACTTGGCAGACCAGGAGGCGGTGTTGATGACAGTGAGTACCCCAGAGATCGAAGGGGCTGAGGTCCCTGACGATCCTCTTCAGCCCTCCCAAAAGGAGATCAAATGTTATGAGAAGATCGGAGGAAAATTGAAGGAAGGTAAGTGGAGATTACCTGATGGGAGAGAATTAGTTTCCAGAGGTTTTACCAGAAGGATTTTGCGGAAATTGCACCAGCAAACACACTGGGGGGCACAAGCCCCGGCAGAACAATTTTTGAAATTTTTCGGGTGCAAGGGAATTTACGAATTGGCCAAACAAGAGGTACAAGGGTGCCTGATTTGTCAGAAAGTAAACAAATCAAGAGCAAAACAGGCTGCCCTGGGGAGTCACCCCGTTGCGTACCGACCATTTGAAAGAATCCAAGTTGATTTCACAGAGTTGCCAAAAGTGAGGAGGTTCAAATTTGTACTTGTAATTGTGGACAAATTGACTCATTGGGTGGAGGCCTTTCCCAGCTCACGGGCAACGGCTCAGACAGTGACCAGAAAATTACTGGAAGAAATTGTATCCTGATATGGGGTGGTGAATTGCATTGATTCAGATCAAGGAACACATTTCACATCAACGGTTATTAAGCAGATGGCTGATGCACTGGGCATCCGATGGGGCAATACCACACTCCGTGGCATTCACAGAGTTCAGGACAAGTGGAAGGAATGAATCAGACTTTGAAGGCGCAGTTATCTAAATTAATTTTAGAAACGCGGATGTCCTGGTTGAAATGCCTGCATTTGGCACTGCTTAATATCCGAACCATGCCTCACTCAGAGATGGGGGGCTCTCGCCATTCTAAATGTTATATGGGATGCCATATAGACATGGAATGCCGGTGAGACACCCCAGCTTTGAGGATGGTCAGATTCAACCATATCTGGTTGCAATCAACAAGAATTTGCAGGAACTCAGAAAACAGGGAATAGTGGCCCAGAGTGCTCCTCTGGGATTCGCTATTCACAAAATCCAACTGGGTGACAGAGTGCTTGTGAAAGTGTGGAAGGAGATGCCGCTCTCTCCTCACTGGGAAGGTCCTTTTCTTGTGCTCCTGACAACAGACACGGCCATTCGGACAGTGGAGAAAGGCTGGACACATGTGTCTAGGGTGAAGAAAGTCGAACATCAGAAGGAAGCACCTGAGTGGAGGGTCACTTCTTCCCCAGGCGACTTGAAGATCAGACTCCAACGTCCTTGTAAATGACCGACGGTGAGCGGATAAGGTGTATACTGTCAGATTGTGTATGCTATCCGTTTGTACACTTTAAGTGTGAATATTGTCAAGGGGTTTTTGTTATTCACTGTAGAAGGGGACAAAGGCCAAAGGGGGGCTGTGTACCCAGTGTTTGGAGGAAGAGCTTGAACTGACTGACCGTATCCTGACCTTAGCCACCAATTTGAGAATCATTGAATTGGGCTCACAGGAGTGGTTTCGCATTTTTCAAAATGGGGTGCATGGGAAGCTTAGATCACAAGCAGAAATTTTGGATGTGGAATGCTGGAAATCTATCAGGGTACCGTGCAGTTCTGATGCAATCAGAGTGTTACGGTGAGGCGCCTTTAAAAGGAGGTATGCGGCTAGGTCCGAGGGCGTGTTCCCCGAAGAATACTCCTGCTGCCGTGAAGATGGTCTTCCTCGCCGCTGGTGGCACCCCAGGGGGCGGAGGCAAAGGCAGAGGAGTACGCCTGGTGGGAATCCTGATTGGGCCTGAGCCTAGTCGTGTGCGGGACGCAGAGTCTGCGCACTGAGGTCCCAAGGAAAGGCGGAAACAAGAGCTCTGCAGATGAGTGTGGAAATTGCACTCAGGTGGTCCCAGTCGCAGGGGACGGGGGACGCTTAGCATACCAAGCCCCAAGGGAATGTCTCAGGGAACCTGGCAGGTACTGTTGGAAGAATGGCACTCAGGTGAAATTGTGTGAATTGGAGACCAGGATTTGGTGTATCAATCCTGAGGCAGGGCTAAGGAACAGGCAGTCAGATGAACACAAGCATCAAATGAGAAAACGAAGTGTGGAAACAATGTCAATCCCCGTTTGTAACCAATGTAACCGAACCATGTGGGTTGGGGGAAAGACGGAATTAATCTTTATCGCGTATCACCAGGTGAATCCATTGTGCTATGACAATGCAAGGCTGGGGATATGCATGATGAACAGGAAAATGTATTGGATGGCGAGAAATGCTAAATTTGACAGCAAATTAACTTTGAACAAAAACCCACTCATATTGGACTTGGCACAGGCAAACGATGACAGGGTGTGCCTGCAATATGATCGGGTTGTCTGTTTCAGGAGAAATAAAAATGATGAGGATCCTGAGGGGAGAAGGAGAGAGATAACTCAGGAACTGAGGCGAAGGGAGTCAGAATTGAGGAAGAAAAGGGTTGAACAGGAAAGATTGAAAACACTGGGAGAACAATATGAAATGCTGGAGAAACAATATGCTGATGGGGAACTACCTTCCCCAGACCAGAACCTGTTCATTGATTTTATGCCAGAGATTGCAACTGAATTGGGATTGTCAAATTGTTTGATTTGTGGGGGGCTGAAGTCTGCAGAAAAATGGCCTTGGAAAGGGGAAGGTTTGGCTCCAGAACAGCTCTTGAAATGGGACAATCCGAGGGTCTCAAAATTGGCACAGAGACCTGAGGGGTGGATTTTGGACCAAAGGGTAATTGGTACAATCTGCATCAGTCGGGAAGGAAGGGAGTACACTGAGATGGTGGGATACACTCCTTGTGTATCTACCCTGATGGTGAACTCAGACACAAAAAGCAAGGTCTGGCAGCCAGCACCTCCTTTGGGGTACTGGAGCCGGAGGAACGAAACAAATTGTGAATGGGACAAAAGAATGAGATTGGGCTGGGTCAAAAATCCAGGACCCAACCCTTTCCAATCCTTGGAGGGCATGAGAGAATACTGGGGAGACCCAGGGAAAATAAATATTAAATGGAAAGCCCCAGATGGAATTTACTGGATTTGTGGAAAGAAGGCATACAGTGAGTTACCCCCAAAGTGGAAGGGATCATGCACCTTAGGCATGATCCGGCCGGTGTTCTTTACTCTCCCGAGAACAAAAAGTAACCTATTAGGGGCTCCGTTATACGAGACCCTGAGAAGGGAGACAAGAAGCCTGAAAAAGATAATACCAGTGATAAGTGGTAAACAAACCTGGGGGGAGGAAGAGTGGCCAGCGGTGAGAATAACTGATTATTATGGACCGGCCACGCGTGCCCAGGATGGAAGCTATGGGTATAGGACTCTGATTTATCTACTGAACAGACTGCATAGGCTGCAGGCAGTGGTGGAAATTGTGTTGAATCACACCTCTGAAGCCCTGGATTTACTTAGTCAGCAGCACACCCAGGTACGGGCATTTGTGTACCAGAATCTAATAGCTTTAGATTATTTGCTGGCCGAGGAAGGGGGAGTGTGTGGAAAATTCAATGAATCAGAATGTTGTATTGAGATCAATGATTATGGGGAAACCATAAGAGGTTTGGCAGCCGAAATCAAAAAGGTAGCCCATGTCCCTGTTCAAAAATGGAACTTGATTTTACAGTCTTCATGGTGGGACAAATTATTTGATGGGGCCTGGTGGAACAAAGTGATGTTTTTTGTGCTCTGTTCAGTAGCTGGAATCCTATTCCTCCCTTGTCTAATTCCATGCTTTATTAGACTGATCCACTCTGTGGTCCAGGGAATGCAGATAGCAATAGTTCCCGTGGATCCAGAGGGAGCTTCTGGAGTCAACACATCTAAGATCATGAGATTGGGAGAAAGGAAGTATGCCAGCAATGATTGACGGCGCCACCCTGTTGCATGTGAATACTGACTTCCCCGAAGTTCTCTGACAACATCTAGACACCTGGACTGGATCTTTGTCTACTTCTGCACATGTAAAGCCCCGGTTCTGCATGTGAAGAGACACAAAGAACATTCGGTCATCTCTGCCTCGGGCAGAATAAACTGTATAAGAACTCGCTGAGCGAAGCAGCATTTGTGAACAGGGGAGACTCTGACACTCGGAGGTCAGATCTGTGTTCACCCAGCGCCGAACCCGGGCTCAACACTGCCCTTGGCTGTGGTGGTTTTTGACGATCGAAATTCATTCTCGCGGACAAATTAATAAATCTTTGCTAAATTTTCTTATAAGTTTGGCTCTCGATTTGATAATTTATGACACGTCTTCTAATATTTCCCTAGTAAGCATTTTATTAAGTAATTGTCTTCCATCAGAAAGTTTCCATTTCCCTGATTCATCTTGTTCACCTCCTATCTTGTTTAATTCTTTTTTCTCTGCTTCCCTAAACTTTGGAATTCCCAGTTTTTCCTCATTTGGAGTTAATATTAACATAACTCTTTCAGCTCCATTTTCTGCTGCATCCTTAGCTTCCTGGTCTGCCAAATTATTTCCTCGTATTTCTGCGGTCTTTACCTTTTGGTGTCCCTTAATATGTACTATAGCTATCTCTTTTAGATAATTTTAATGCCTCTAAAATAAGTTCCTCATGTACTAATCCCTCTCCTCTTGAATTATGTAATCTTCTTCCCTTACAAATGTTTTAAAGGCATGTACTACTCTAAAGGCATACCGTGAATCAGTATATTTTGTGTTAAATATTCTAGTGCTCTTTTTAAAGCATATAATTCACAAGTTTGAGCTTACTAGTTTAAGGTTAATTTCCCTTTTCCCATAGTTTGCATGTCTTTCCCATCAACTACTGCATAGCCTGTATTTTCTCCTTTTGCAAGGAGTTGTATCTCTCATAGCTAACATAACTCCCAAAGGGGCTATTTTGGAGTATTTCTGCTAGTATGCTTTTAATCCCCCCTTTTTTTTCTCCTGTATTCAACTTACTGGTTTTCTGTCCCATTTTTCAAAATCTTATCTATTCATCCTGCCTCTGTTTTTCACTTTCACTAACAACCTAAATACCACTTTTCTTTCAACTACACACACAGAAAAATAAAAAAGCTTTTTCTCACACTACTTTTCAATACAATACAAGGAGATATAGTGAAGCTTAAAATACACAATCTACATTACATATACTTTCATTTGTCTATATTCACTCACTTTTATTTCTCATTCACTTTCACACATTCTTTCACACCCTCAGGACACAAAGCAGACCCCTGTCGCCAGAGGATCGTGGGTCCCTGTGGCCCCCCCTCATCTTGGGGTTGGCCTCCGGGTTTCAGTATCGCCGAGTGTCCTGGGAGGGCCCTGACTCTGGTCGCCTCTGGTGCCAGTTCACCTGTGAGGCTGTCTGCATGTCACTCATACTCTTTAGTCACAGCTCTCTCCACATGCCCAGGGGGAACAATGGCTTGTTTGTGGGTCACATACATATCTTTCCACAGTCCCCCCCTTCCTACCCGCCCAAGAAGTTGAGGCTGATGTTGTGTTTGACTCACTTTCACACACACAACAAGACAACAATAAGGTACCTTTTACTTTCAAATCACCTATTACACTTTTAGGTGTTACTGGTCAGTCCCAGTGCTCTTGCATATCCCTCAATCCAGCTGTGTTGCCCAACCCCAGATGCTCTTGGGCATTTTTTTTATCCCTCAATCCAGCTGTGTGGTCAAACCGCAGATGCTCTTGGGCATTTTTTTTTTTTTTTTGGCTGTGTTGTCTAACCCCGGATGCTCTTGGGCATTTTTTTATTCCTCAATCCAGCTGTGTTGTCCAACCCCGGATGCTCTTGGGCATACCCTCAATCTGGCAGAATTTGGCTCAAACCTGGATGCTCTTGGAATGTTACTCCCTCAACCCAGCAGGTTTTAATTCTGGATGCTCTTGGGCACTCTTATCCCTCAATCCAGCAGAATGTTTTAAGGGGCCCCTTTTGTCCTGTTTCCTAGTGGATTAGGCTAGGAAATTCCTGTGCTCCCTTCCTCCGAGGGGTCCAACCCCTCCCTGAGGCCCAGTCCCAGTTACCCTGGGGGATTCTCTCACTCCTTTTATCTCTTGCTTCATCTCTTTACTGGCTGCTTTTCTTGCGAAAAGACGAAAACGCAGCATGGGAGACTCCTCACTCAGGTAACAGGTCTGGGATAACCAGCCTGCCTCTCATTCACACACACATTTATCCCCATGTACCTGCCCCCACAAAAAGTACTTACCAATCCTTTTTCCTTTCCGGGTTCTTTGTGCACACTACTATTCTTAAGAGGCCAATTACCGCAGTTGTAGGGAGCCTTTTTCCCTTCTCTTTGTTTTATTGCCTCCTTTTGTCCTTCAATCGTAACCTGCGTCTGTCGGTCACACCAGGGGAAACAGTAAGGCTGCCAAATGAGGAAGGGTGTGCCTTCCTCACCCTGACTCTCCTAAAGCACCGGCAGCAAGGTGTTAACCATCCTCTGCTACCATAAGTGTGAAAAACGCCAATTACTTGTTTTAAAATTTTAAAAGTTTAATAGTAATAAAATCGTTATAAAAATAGTAATATAATTAGAGTAATAAAAATTTGGACAATTAGGATTTTGGGACAATATGAGACAATAAAAAACAAAGAGTTATGGACAGTCTGGGTACCCTTTTCTGGGCAGCATAAGCCCAAAAAAAAGACACACATTAACAGAGGATTAACCCCTAAAAGCAATAGCCCGTTGCATATTCATACACTTCATACATGATGCATAAATTCCATTCAAACAAAGGATTCTGTTTGGTCAGTGTCAACTTCTTCCTCTTAATCCTGACGGTGTCTTCAGGACTGAGCAAGGCGGGAAGAAGTTAGTTTCTTATGAAAAGAGAGCAATAAATTCTTCTTCTCTGAAAGATTTAGGTGTCCTGTGGCTGCTATCTAGTGCAAGTCCTCTCTTTAAAAAAAGTATCTTATATAGCATAGTTTCTATTTTAACATTATGTTATAACCTAAAACTATATTTAACACACTACTTAAGAAAATTAATACAACATAACTTTCTAACATAACACATATAATATTCATTTTAATATTTGTGAAAAGCCAATCATAAAATACACATTTTTCACAGACACACTCCAGGACCTCAATGTCTGTCTTGTATTAAGGGGTTCAAAACTGAACACAGTATTTGAGGTGTGGCCTCACCAATGCTGAGTACAGGGGAATGATCGCTTCCCTAGTCCTGCTGGCCATACTATATCTGATACAACCCTTGTTGAATCTCATACGATTGTCCTCAGCCCATTACTCCAGCCTGTCCAGATCCCTTTGTCAAACCTTCCTACCCTCCAGCACATTAAGACTCCAGCCCAACTTGGTGTCATCTACAAACTTACAGAGGGTGCACTCAATCCCCTCATCCAGATCATCAATAAAGATATTAAACAGGACTAGCCCCAATACTGAGCCCTGGGAAACACGACTTGTGACCAGCCACCAGATAAATGTAACACTGTTCACTACTGCTCTTTGGGCCCAACCATCCAGCCAGTGTTTTGCCCAGCAAACAGTCCAAGCTATGAGCAGCCAGTTTCTCCAGGTGAATGCTATGGGAGAGTGTCAAACGCTCTACTGGAGTCCAGGTAGACGACATCCACAGCCTTTCCCTCATCCACTAAGATGGTCATCTTGTCATAGAAGGAGATCAGGTTAGTCAAGCAGGACCTGCCTTTCCTAAACCCATGTTGACTGGGCCTGATCACCTTGTTGTCCTGTACATGCTGTTTGATGGCAGTCAAGATGATCTGCTCCATAACCTTTCCCAGCACCAAGGTCAGGTGCCCTTCAGTGTTGAAAGCATGAGCAAAAACTGTTTACCCATTTAGCTTATGGACACAGCTCCATAGCCCCAGGCCCAACCAGTAGCGAGACTGAGCCTGTATTTCCAGTAAGTCTCACTCATATACAATATCCATACATGCACACACAGCTGGTCACACAGCAGAAACACTCAGCGTTCACATAAACCCAACCAACACCAATGGCCTCATCCTGTTCTCCTCTCTGATTGATCAGGATGAAGGTCTGTTAGTAGGAAATATATACGTATATGCCACATGGTTCCCTCCAGTAGCTGGCCTCTGGATCCCTGGTCTCCCCAGTTGCTCGTACAGACCTCCCTTGACAGCACACCAACACATATATGTGTGCCTTGGATCTCCAATAATTGGGCATACACACTCTGTCCATCCAGTAGCTGCATCCTTGCTCTCCCCAGCTGCCTTGCGCACAGACATGTATAAAGGAGTCTCTTAGTCAACCCCCAGACCCTCTAGTTGGTCCCTCCAGCAGTTGGCCTGAACACCCTGGTCCCCTCCATGTGTCAACTTCTCCGGTTGTTGCATCCCCAGGGGCACACATGTGCACCTGGCTCCCAAGCCACTCTCCAGCTAATTAGGTGGTCACTCACCAACACGCGTAACTTCACTCATTCCAGTTGCTGGCACCCCAGACACATGGGCCCTTATGACCTGTGGTCTGAAGTTGCTGTATTTGTGGTCCCCGGGGAGTCCCCAGGGGCCCCCCTAAGCTGTATGTTTGCTGGCAGCAGCAGGCAGGCAAAGAGACTCCACACGGCTTCTGAGGGTGCTGATTAGATGAGGGTTTATTGGGGGTCCCACCCCCGGGAGCAGCATGGTTTCTGAGGGAGAAGGGGGGAAGGGGGAGGGAGGGGGAGAGAGGGAGAGCCTAGGGAGAAAAGGGCCAAGAGAGAGCCCGATGTCTCTTGCACAGCTTAACAGGGAGATTCAAAGTGGGTGCGGAATAAGACTTGGGCCAATGGGATTACAGATACATGATACTTCAGGGGAGGATCACAGGCTTGGAATAAATCGTACATTTTCGAGGGGGTGAGACAGAGCATACCATTTAACTAAAATGTAACACCACAGTCTGACTCTAGTTGCTAGCATTTAGACCTCTGTGCACACATGTACACACAGAACAGAGAGTTCCCTCACCCAGGAAAAGAGGTTAAATGGATTTTAATGAGAAGACAGGACAGACTGTGCCAATCAGGTACAGGGTATGGACAGACAAGCATACTGACCGACCATCTGCCTACCCGTGACCGGCCCCTTTTATCCTTCTGTTTTCCCGTGCTTGTTTTTCCCCAAACCACATAGATCCCTCCCCCTGCCTTTTCTTCCTCCCCTAAGCATCCTATAATAAGTCTTGTGTGATCCCCAAATGCTCTTACCTTGCATCCCATAATGTGTCCCATATTCCCTAGGCAGTACCTCCCCATCCCCACCCCAGTCCACAGGTGATCCAGAGAGCCTCTCCCATTGGCTCATAGAATCATAGACTCATTTAGATTGGAAAAGACCCTTAAGATCATCAAGTCCAACCATCACCATCTTGGCACCATCTTTGATGGGTGTCATCCCTGGACAATGACAATGGGACTGAAGCTCTCCTGGGACAGGAGAGGAGCTGGAGCAGGGTGTCCCTTACTCTGTGCTATCGGAGTTCCCCTGCCCACCATTGTGCCTCTGTGCACCCTCCTGGGTGTTGTGTGGAGATGAACCTTTGATGGGCTGATGGTTCTCCTGCAATAGACCTGGGCAGATTACTCTTCAGGTTCCTCCACTTGCCATTGTTCCTCTGGAGACAAGCTTTTTTTATCATATAATGTAACAGGGTGCTTTTTTCTTCCAAGAATGATTGTTACATTCATAAAAGCTGGTTAAAATTTTCACTTAACTTTCTGAGTTGTAAAGCTGTTTGGAGGTATGTCCAAATACATAGTCTGGGTGACTAGACCTGTGGTGCTCAAACTGATGTTGGGATCATGCTCTGTTTATATACTATACGTGGATACCGACAACTTTTTTATTTGGTTTTCTGGTGATATTCTTTATTGTAGCTCTGTTACTCTAAGGCTTCTCTGAAGCACCCTTGAAAGCAAGAGAAAAATATAGCTCTTGGCCAGGTAAATGCTTTGGCCAAGTGCTATATTTCTGGAATGAGACAGTTACTTGATGCAACTTTTGACTGGAGGAAAGCCTTCATTGAGTATATTCAACAGGGAACTCTCCTGCTGTGTGCTCAAGGAATCAAAAATCCTGAACTCCTTAACATCTGGAAAAGGTTAGATAGAAGTGACAATCCCAACAAACTTCTTGCATGGCAGGAAGAGCGAGTTCTGTACATAAATCATGAGACTGAGTATAGCAGAAATTCCAAAATCTCCACTGAACTTCACTTATGTGGACACCCAATAGGGAATTCTAGGTTCCTTTGATTTATTCAAAATAACATTCTTTATGATGGGTTTAGTGTGGACAACTTCTGCAAAGGACCCTTAACCAAAGTTTTCTTATTCGACTTGAATCTATCCTTATGTCTTTTCTGTTCAAGAATTCTATTTTAGGGACCACATAAAGCCTGGGCAGATTAAGATTTGCCATCACCTATTCTTCTCAAGTTTAAAACCAAACAACCCCCCCTCTACTACACTCTCTACGTAGTTTCATCTTAGATGCAGGTATTATAGTAGAGAGTGCGTGTGTGTACGTGCATGGCAGTGGGGTTCAGAAGATCAAAGGATCTTGTCTGGGATCCTGCTCCAGCATTTGAACACCCTCATGGTTAATAAAAACAAACAAGCAAACTCCTTATATCTAAACAGAATTTCCCATGTTCCAACACGTGTCCTTTACTTTTCATCCTATTACTGTGCACCTCTGAGAAGAGTCTGGCTCTGTTTTTTCTGTATCCTCTGGTCAGGTAGTTACAGACAGAAATAATGGCTCCTGGCACCTTCTCTTCTGAAGGCTGACAGGGTCTTCACAGAGACTCTATAGAGGTGAGACCCTGAGCCACATGATGCAAAGAAGGAGGGATGGCTAGTGGTTATGCTTTAACAAGAGCAGGATGGACATGCCCAGGTGTGTGTGTGTGTGTGTGTGTGTGGGTGGGTGTGTGTGGGTGTGTGTGGGTGTGGGTGTGTGGGTGTGGAGCTGGAAGCGTGTGACTTCTATCAGCAGAAGAAAGGCTCCTTCCCTACCTGCAGATCTGAATTTACAGAACCAATAGAGTACCTTGGTAGTCAAAGAGGAGAAACCAGCTCTGAAGGAGACTTCAGACCCAGCTGGGCCCAAACTGTTGTGATAGGTTGACCTCGGCTGGCTGCCAGATGCCTACCCAGCTGGTCTCTCACTCCTCCTCCTGAGCAGGACATGGGGAGAAAATAAGATGAAAAAGCTCATGGGTCAAGATAAAGATAGGGAGATCACTTACCAATTGCCATCACAGGCAAAACAGACTTGACTTGGGAAAAAATGAAATTTAATTTTCTTGCATGTGTCATTTTGCCCTTTCTTAAATATGCTTTCATAGAGGCTCCACCAGCTTCACTGATTGTCAGCTCTGGCCTGCAGTGGGTTTGTTGTGAAGCTGGCTGGAATTTACTGTGTCTGGCACAGGGCAGCCCCTGGTCTCTTCTCACAGAAGCCACGCCTGCAGTCCCACTCCTAGCTACCAAAATCTTGCCCTGGTGCACCCAATAGAACTGTGCATTAGCACCAAGAGGGAACATTGGACAACTGCAGTTGGAGTGTCCCTTCTGCAGGGGACCCATCTGCTGACCAGACATAGGATCATAGAATAATTCAGGTTGGAAGGGATCTCAGAAGGGTTCTAGTCCAACATCCTGCTCAAAGCAGGGTCAAGGCTGGATTCAGGCCAGGTTGCTCAGGGCTTTATCCAGTCAGATCTTAAAAACATCCAAAACCAGAGATTGCATAACCCCTCTGGGCAGCCTGCTCTACTGCTTGATTGACTTCATTGTGAAAAAGGTTTCTCCTCATATTCAGTCAGAGCCTGTCTTGTTTCAGCTTATGCCCATTGCCTCTCATCTTCCCATCATGCACCACTATGAAGAGCCTGGTTCTGTCTTCTTGTAGGAAAGAATATATCACAGGAGGTTTGTTGCTTGCTGGAGGCCCAGATACAGGATACTACAGAGAGGCTGCCAAGGCTCGTCCAGTCCTTTGACCTGTCACCCCTTACTGCTCATTTGTGTGGATGCTGCTAACACTGCAAAAAAGAGACTGACCTAGACCAAATCACAAGTGACAAACAGAGGTCTGGGAACAAGGGTGAAGTACATGGGAGCCCAGGTGTTTTTCTCAATACTGCAGGTGAAGGGAAAAAGCTCTGGTAGGAGCAGATGCATCCTATAGGTCAACACCTGGCTGCACAGCTAGTGTCCATGGGATCCTAATCGATTGATGAGGACTGCTGAGAAAGAACAAGAGACACCCGACAAAGTGGGGCATCTTTGCTAACTGGGGGAGAAAGATTTTGAACTAGGTCTGACAGGTCATGATGACCAACATCTGAAGAGAAATAAAGGAACAGAGGCATGGAGAAAGCCCCCCAGGAGACAGGTAGGCCCTCACTTTCCCTGTGAAAGCAGCACAAGTAGGAGTCCATGTCAAGTGCCTACTCATAAAAGTATGCAGCATGGAGGGAGGACACACAACAAAACCAAGAGAAGTCAATATTCTGGGCATACTATCACGGCTCTGTTCTCATGGGGAATAGGTCACATAAATGAAGTGCAGCTGGGGATGGATGAAGCTCTTCAAAAAAGACAGGTTGAACAATAGGCAGAGAGAAGTGCTCTGTGCAAAGGAGTAGCTCAAACACACAGCTTTGCCTTGGAGCAGGGGAGGAGCCAATCAAGAGAATGTGAGTAGAACTCAGAGGACAGAACAACACAGGCGATGCCTGGGTGTGGGAAAGAGATTGCTGTGTTGTTCTTGTGAGTTAGTGAAGGCTTCCTGAAGATAAGGATGGCCTCATATCTCTCTCAAGGAATTTACCAAGGCTATTACCATGACAACGCAAGGGAATGAGAGAAAAAAAAAAGTATAAGCAAGAAGATCTGGACTTTGGTTGGATTACACAGTGGCATGGCTCCTTTCACCCACTGAAAGTTTTGTTTTTTCTTTATGACCAATGGGCAGTGTATGTGTTCATTAAGTTAATGTAAACATCTTCTAAAACTATAAAAACAACATGCTGCTTTCATAAATAAGTCTACACACCCTTCTGACTGAGCCCTGGTGCTTTGCGCCGTGTGGGGCTCTATAGCGACATCTGGTGACCGTCCGCCATGATTACAACTGGGCTGTAAAAAAGGAAAAACAATAGGAGAGAAAAAAGTTGAAGGGCACCCTAATGAGTGAAGGCAGCAAGGAGGCTGAGGAGGTCCAGACCTAATTCAGACATCTGATTTGAGGTGAGCGACTGGGGAAAAAATAATGGGAAATAATTTATCAAATGAGGAAAAGACTTTTGTCCACGTGGAAAGCCTTATTGAAAAGGAAAAATGTTCAAGCTTCTGATTATGCCCTTTGTAGTTTACTGATAGGGTGTAAATCACAGGACTTTGAAGCTGATGCCGACGCTGCCTTTAGTGTCTGGGCATGGAAAAATGTTGGGAAGAGACTATGGGATGTGATATCTAAGGGGGATAAGACAGTGGTCGATTCGACTACTACCTGGATACTGTTGTATGAGGCGCTGAAGGAATGGAAAGCAGAACAAGATAGAGGGGATGAATTGGAGGAAGAGGAATTAGAGCAAGAAACTGAAGTAGAGGAACAGGAGGAAGATGGCGCTGAGCCTGTCGATGTATTTCCCCCGAGGAGGCTGCTGCAGCTGCTGTGGAGGCTCCCCCAGGGTTTTCTATCGTGAGAAGCAAACATCAGGCTAAGACTGTTCCTCGGTATTTATCTCTAAAAGACTATGTTAAACCTGTGTATACTTTGGCTGCCCAGCAGTTAGTTGAACTGAGTACTAAATCAAAGTACCTTATGCCTGCACAGCAATTAGCCAAAATGAAGTTACAGAAGAAGCAAAGTGAAGAACAGGCTGGGTCATCGGCCCTTCTATCTCTCCCTGGGCTCTTTGCCTCCCCCCCCCCACCATCCTGTGGGTCAGCTGCTCCTCCCCCGCCCTCCCATGGTTCAGTTGCTGCCCCCCCCTGATTTCCCTTGAGCTGTCTGCCTTCTCTCCATGTTCTCTTGAGCTGTCCACCCCTCCTTTGCCCCCCTTCGAGTCATCTGCCTCTGCTCCACCCCCCACTTAGCCGTCTGCCCCCCCTCTCCCTTCTGAACCGGCTAAACAAATGCAATCTTTAACATTGTGTCCTTCTTTGCCTAGCGATAGTTCCAACGATGAACTGCCAGTGATAAGTACATCTAAAACGATGCAGGGATCTGTTTGTGTTAGACCTTGTAGCAGATCCAGGCCTGCTGTTTCTTGGACGATACACAGGGGCCACGAGAGGCTCCTCAGGGATTGACATACCGACAGCTGACACAGTAACTATTTTTGACAAGATGTATATGTAAAGTGCCTCTTGATGCCCACAGTCCTATAGGCCAAGGTTTGAGTGCTTTTCTAATGGGAAGATCTAGTAGCACTATTCAAGGTATTAATGTGCATTTAGGTCTTATTGATTCTGATTATGCTATGGTGTCTGTTAGTGAACCTCCTGCTGTTATTTAAAAAGGCACTTGTATGGCTCAACTTGTCATTTTATGAGTTCTGTTCCAACTTTGGTGGACCAGAGTTGTGGCCCTGGAGGTTTTGGATCTACAGGATCACCTCAGGTTTTTTGGACTCAAAAGGTGACAGATGAGCGTCCGGTAATGCAATGTTTGGTCACCGCTAAGGGATGTCATCCAGAAACCACAACAATATCAGGTTTACTTGACATGGGAGCAGATGTAACTATAATTTCACAGTTTCTTTGGCCTCCAACATGGCCCCTCACTCAATCAACCTTTGGAGCTGTTGGGTTAGGTGGGTCAACTGTTGGTGCTTTAGCTGCTGTTGCGATCACTGTAACACATCCTGAAGGCCAACAAGCTAACATCAGACTTTATGTTACTAATGCTCAATCTAACTTATGGGGACGTGATTGCTTAACCCAATGGGGTGTTAAAATTACCACAGATTTTAGTGGGGGCCACTGGGATGCAGGGCCTTAAATGTCCAGTTGTATCCTTGATATGGTTGACATATAAACCTGTCTGGATTGATCAGTGGCCCCTGTCTACTGAAAAGCTTCTTGCCCTGCGAGGCTTAGTAGCAGAACAATTGCAAGCTGGACATATTGAAAAATCATTTAGCCCATGGAATACTCCTGTGTTTGTAATAAAAAGGAATCGGGTAAATGGAGACTTTTGCACTATTTGCAGAAAATAAACGCTGTGATGGCCCCAGTGGATGCTTTACAATCAGGTCTTCCAACACCTACAATGATTCCACAAGGATGGGAATAATTACCATTGATTTGAATGATTGCTTTTTTACAATTCCATTGGCTGATCAGGAGAAGGAAAAATTTGCCTTTACTGTGCCTTCTTTAAATCATGATGAACCGGGCCAAAGATATCAGTGGATGGTTCTGCCTCAAAGAATGAGAAATTCTCTGAGTATTTGTCATTGGTTTGTGGCACAGGCCTTATCTAATGTCCGAGAGCAATTTCACAATTTTTATTGCTAACAATATATGGATAATATCTTGTTGGCGTCCGAAAATAAACAACAATTATTGGCTCTTGAACAATGTGCTGTGACAAATTTAGAAGCCTTTGGTTTGGTTATTGCCCCGGAGAAAGTCCAAAGACAGATGCCTTGGAAATATTTGGGGTTGATAACCACCAATACGCAAATTGTGCCTCAACCTGTAACATTGGACATTGAAGTTAAAACTGTTGCTGATGTACAGAAATTGGTGGGTGCAATAGGTTGGCTTAGGCCATACTTGGGGATAACTAATCATCAACTGCAACCTTTTTTTGACTTATTGTCAGGGATTACTTCCTCTACCAATGAGAGACATTTGACCGCTGCAGCAAAAAAGGCTGTAGAAGAAGTTGAATTGGCCTTGACATCTAAATTTGTTATCAGGATAGATGTTTCTGTTGATGTACAATTATTCATTTTGAGAGATGATGGATGTTGAAGATTGCAATGCAAGATGTTTTCAATTACCATCTGTATGGCAGATTATCTTTGTCAAGTGGGCAGTTTGCCTTATCTCTCTCTTTGAGTGACCACATTCACACCTCCCTCGGGAGGGGACATCTGCTGATAACAGACTATTGAATGTCACTGCATGACTGATAAGAACTATAATATCCCATTGTGAGATGCTCTGCCCAGAGGGAGGAGCCAAGCATTGCTACCCAGATATAATCCAGAAGATTTTGAGACAAGGGCACGGCTTTCTCCACTGGATTCCCCAGAGGAGCAGCAGCTGTCTCTTCTTCCACTGGATCTTCAGAGGAAGAATACATCCTTCTCTACAGATCCCCCTTGCTCCAACAGAACCACACCTGATACTTCAGGAGGACTGCAGCCACATTTCCAATTGGACTGCCACCAACACCCTGACCCACTGGGTGTCAGGTTGGGTTCTGATTCTATCAGTGTTGTTCTAGTGTACTGCATTGTTTATTTTATATTTTATCCTTTTTTTCCCCTATTAAAGAACTGTTATTTCCTGCTCTCATATTTTTGCCTGAGAGCCCCTTAATTTAAAATTCATAGCAATTCGGAGGGGTGGGGAGGGTTTACATTCTCCATTTCAGGGGAGGCTCCTGCCTTCCTTAGCAGACTCCTGTCTTTCCAAACCAAGACAATGGCAAACCATGCGGATTGTTGTGTCAATGGAATGATAAATGAGAAGGCAAATTGCATATTTTGGAAATGGGTATTTCTATCTTTTGGGTCCCAAAACACAGCTCCAGGTCTCTAGGAGCTTTTTTCAGGCATCATCATCAAAGGTCGCAGACGCTGCCATGAAATTTTGGGCTGTGATCCTGTAATTATTGTCACACCTGTACAACAATGGTATTTTGAGTGGTGTTTTCAAAACAATCATGAGTTCCAATCTGCCTTATCTTCTTTTACAGGTCAAATAGCATATCATTTACCTTCTCATCCTATTTTGAATTTCTCTAGGGACATTCCCTTTCAGAGGAAACTGTCACATTCACATTTTCTGAAAAATCCCTTCGCTGACTCCAGCTGACCAAAGGGATATTCCAGACCATATGATGTCATGCTCAGCAATAAAAGCTGGGGGAAGAAGGAGGAATTGGGGGACATTTGGAGTTATGTGGTATATCTTCCCAACTAACTGTTACGTGTGATGGAGCCCTGCTTTCCTGGAAATGGCTGAATACCTGCCTGCCCATGTGAAGTACTGAGTGAATTCCTTATTTTGCTTTCTGCTTGTGTGCACAGTTTTTGCTTTTCCTCTTAAACTGTCTTCATCTCAACACATGAGTTTTCTCACTTTTACCCTTCCAATTCTCTCCCCATCCCACTGGGTGGGGAGCAAGCAAGCAGCTCTGTGGTGCCTAGTTGCTAGCCAGAGTTAAACCACGACACTGGGGAGATGTCTGCTGTAGACCACCTGATCAAGAGGAGGTAGAGGAAGCCTTCTTTACACTACTGGGAAAAATCCACATGATCTCAGGCCCTGGTATTCACAAGGGACTTTGACCACACCAGTATCTGATGAAGAGGCAACATGAAAGGACAAAAAACAATTGTGGAAGTTTTTGGAGTGTGTTGAATACAAACTCTTGATGGAGATAATGAGCCAACTAGGGAAAAATGTTGGACCTGTCACCCACAAACAAAGAACAGGTTGGGGACATAAAAGTCAATGGCACCCATGGCAACATCCACAATGAGGATGAAGTTGAAGATCCTGAAAGAAGTGAGCAAGATATACATCGCAAAATTTCAACTCTGGATTTCAGGAGACCAGATTTTGGCTTGTTAAAGGACTTGCTTGGCAGGATACTATGATAGACTGTCCTAAAGGGCAAAGAGCTCTGGAGGGCTGGTTGATCCTCAAAAGACAACTTCCTCAAAGCACAAGAATAATCCACTCAGATATGTAGGAAGTTGACCAAGCATGGCAGAAGGCCATGAACAGGGGATTCCTGACTGAGGTCAAAGACAAAAAGGAAGTACACAGAAGATGGGAGCAGGGAATGGCTCCCCAGGAGGAATATGGAGGTATATGCAAGGATTTAGTTTAGCAAAAGCTTAGCTGGAGTTGAAACTAGCAAGAAATGTGAATGGCAACAAGAAGGGCTATTATAAGTACAGCATCAGCAAAAGAAAGGCTAAGGAAAACATGTGCCCACTGCTCACTGGAGTATGGAATCTAATAGCTAAGGACATAAAAAAGACTAAGGAACTCGGTGCCTTCCTTGCCTCGGTTTTTTACAGGTAAGGTTGGCCCTCAGGTCTCCCAGATTCCTGAACCTAGTGGCAGACTCTGGGGCAAGGAAGCATCACTCACTGTAGAGGAAGATTGAGTTAGGGAGCGCTTCAGCTAACTGGACATACACAAGTCCGTGGAACCAGATGAGATGACCCTGAGGGTTCCTGATGACTGGAAAGAGGCAAACATCATGCCTATCTTCAAGAAGGAGAATTCAAGGAGATAAAGACTGGTAAAGCTCACCTCAGTGAAGCAGAGCTGCTTCCTATGCAGTCAGCCTCCAGCCTGTACTGTTGCACAGGGTTAGCCCAGCCCAGGTGCAGGATTTGGCATTTGTTTTTGTTGAACTTCATGAGGTTCCTGTCAGCATGTTTCTCCAGACTGTCCAGAGCCCTCTGAAAGCCAGCCCTACCTTCCAGCACATTGACTGCTCCCCTGCCAATTTTGGTGTCATCTGCAGATTTCCCAAGAGTATACTTTGTTCCCTCATCCAGATTGTTAATGAAGACATTAAAGAGTATTGGTTCTAGTACTGATCCCTGAGGGACCCCACTAGTTACTGGGCCCCAGCTGGACTTTGCACCACTGATCACAACTCTGAGCCCATGCATGCCATCTAATCCCATGAGCTTGTGTATGTCCAAGTGGGTTAAGTGGTTCCTAACTCATTCTTCCTCTACTGTGGCTACTGCTTCACTCCCCCAGACTCTGCTAGGATGCTCAGGGACCTGGGAGGCCTGAGGGAAGACCTTACCAGTGAAAACTGAGGCAAAAAAAGGCATTGAGTACCTCAGCCTTTTCCTTATTGCTTGTCACAAGGTCCCCTGCCCCATTGAACAATGAGCTCATGCTCTCCTTAGTCTTCATTTTGCTACTGATGTACTTAGAAAAACCTTTCTTGTTGCCCTTCACCTCCCTTGCTAGGTTCAACTCCAGCTGAGCTTTGGCTTTCCTGACTGCATTTCTACTTGTGCACGCAGTCTTTATATTCCTCCCAAGTAGCATGCCCCTGCTTCTACTTCCTGTGTACTTCCTTTTTCTTTTTGTTTCTGAGCTCAGTCGGGAGTTTCCTGTTCATCCATGCTGGATTTCTGCTACACTTGCTTGAATTCCTGTACATTGCAAATGTTCTTGTGCTCTGAGGAGTTTGTCCTTGACGATCAACCTGCTCTGTTGGGCACCCTTACCCTCCAGGGCAATTTCCCGTGGGATCCTGCCAAGCTGGTCTCTGAATAGGCTAAACCCTGCTCTTCTGAAGTTCAGGGTTGTAATTCTGCTGTTTATCTTGATCATGCTTCTCAGGATCTTAAACTCCACAGTCTCATGGTCACTGCAGCCAAGGCTGCCCTTGACCTTCACACCATCAACCAGTTCTTCATAAGATCATAAAATGTTGTCCTTCCTTTTTTGTGAGTAGCAGGTCCAACAGTGCATTTTCACTAGCCAGTTCACTGTTCACTCGCATCAAGAAATAGTCTTCTATACACTCCAGAAGTCTCCTGGATTGTTTGCCTCCTGCTGTATTGCCCTTCCAGCAGATACTGGCGTGCTTAAATGAGTACAAGGGCATGTGACTGTGAAGCTTTCTCCAGCTGCCTAAAGAAGACTTCATCTACCTCTTCTTCTGGATCAGGAGATCTGTAGCAGACACCTAGTACAGCATCACCTGTGATGGTCTGTCTTCTAATCCTTTCTCACAAGCTTTCAGCTGCTTTGTCACCTGTCCTAAGGTAAAGATCCATGCATTTGAGCCACCCCTTTGTGTAGAGCTTAACTCCTCCTCCTCGCCTCTCCACCCTATCTTTCCTGAAGAGCCTTCATCACTCCATTGGAGCACTTCAGTCAGGAGAGCTATCCCACCATGTCTCCATAATCCAAATGAGATGATAGCTCTGCAGCTGTGTACAGACTTCTAATTCCTCCTGCTTGTTCCCCATACTATATGCATTTCTGTTCAGGCTTTTGAGATGGGCCCTGAGTCATGCTGGTTTTACAGGGTGTGAGAGCCTCTCCTGTCGTGCTGTCCCCCAGATATGTTTGTTCTTCCCCTTGTGCCTTCATTTCTCTTCAGGTTACAGTAACCGTCCCCTGGCATACCTACTTTAAAGCCCACCTCACTCAGTTAGCAAGCCTGTTTGCAAAAACACTCTTGTCCCACTTCATCAGATGTATCCCACCCTTGCTCGGTAGCCCTCGCTACTCAAAAAGGGTCCCATGGCCATAGGAGCCAAAGCCCTGCCTGTGACACCAGCCACACAGCCATGTCATGACCCATTAGATGAGTCTACTTCTACCTGAGCCTTTCCTCCTCACTGGCAGTATTGAGAATACCACCTGGGTCCCCACGCCCTTCACCCTCACCCCAAGTTCTGTAGTCGCTTGTGAAATACTCCAGGTTACCCCTGGCAGTAACATTGGTGCCCACGTGGAAGTGCAGGAAGGGGTAATAGTCTGAGAGCCAGACAAGCCTTGGCAGTCCCTGTGCAACATCATGGATCCTGGCCCCTGGCAAGCAAAAAAACCTCCAGAGACATCAGCTTGGGTCAGCAGATAGGTGTCTCCTGTCCATCATGGGAGGGGATCTCCAATCACTGTCACTTTCCTTTTTCCCTTTGTGCAGACACAAGGTTTGGGCTCGGTTGGCTCTGATGCATACTCTGAAGGGTCTTGTTTGTCCTCATCGGTGCCCAGGACACTATACCCAGGGCAGTTGCAGGTTTGCAGGTAGAGCAGGAGACTTTCTTCCATTTGCCAGAAGTCATGTTTCCAGCCTTCTCCATCTTGACAGCCACCCTCAGCTCCCTGTTTGACCATGGTCTTTAGCTGTCCTTCCTTCCTTGCTGTGTGTGGCTCAGGCCATTGTCTCTGCAGAGTTTCTGCAAAGATCCTGTCAATCTCCTCATAGTCTTCCCTGATGATTTGCAGACTGCACACTTCTTCCTGCATCTCCTTCACCCTGGCTATTCAACACCTTGACCAGAGCACATCTCTCACAGGAGATGCCACCACTGCCCGCGGTCCCACAGAGAGGCCTCAGGCACTCTCTGAAGCCTGAGACCTGGGAAATGCCATCCTCCCACCCTGCCTCAACTGTTTGGATTGGGGTCTCCAGTGTGCCAAGGGCATTATCGCCAGTCAGTGCTGGGGAGTGTGCCCTGCTTCATGTTGAGACCATCGCTGCACAATCTTCAAGCAGCCTCACGCAGTCCTCAGCATAAGTGCCTGTCCCCTCTATACCACAGTCGTGCTAATAACTACTGCAACAACTACCACATCACTATCTGCTGCTCTCTATGAGGTGGATCCTCCCTAATCAGGAGTCAACCTTTCTATGTGCAATCTGCTGTGCAAACTGAGAGCAGTCTCTGCAGCATCCCAGGTGCCCTGCACCACAAACTACCCCTGCTAGTGGCCACATCTCTTTTTGCAGTGCTCTGGGATGCTGTGCTCCTTAATGAGCAACTAAATAACAAAATCATTGCATGCTTTGTAAAGGCTAGGAATTTCTATGTGTTTGGAAGATGTCATTTTTTTTCTTGTAGATGCGCAGTATACTGAAAGAGTGATGACAGATGCACCAAGTATAGCTGTTTATTGGTGGTGCATCAATTAAAAGATGTTAATGAGGCCCTAGGTTTCAGAAGTATGCTAAACAGGAAGAAAAAATAGAAGTGAATTTTACTAAGGGAACCTGACTGTTTTCTAAATTACTCGATTTAGAAGAGCTAGTGGAATGAAAAAAATCTGTTATTCCTGCTCTAAAGCAAGTTATTCTTGCTTTAGTATATATTCTAATATTTTTTTAGAGTCAATGATGACATATATGAAATACAGCTTGACTAGTTATTTGCCTGTCAACTTCATAAATGTAAATTATGTACTGATGATGAATGTTCTTAAAAATATTATTTAAGATTGCTTACCAAATGTATATCTTTTAGTTTAATGCATTACCTAGCCACCTTCATTTAGAGGAGTTGTCTTTGAGCAAAGCTTTTCTCAATCTGCTATATAAACTGTTGTTGGATTGAATGTCCTATCAAGCTTATCGGGAGACTTGCTGTTCACCCATCTCCTGAAGCTTAATTTCAGAGACAAATTGCAGTACTTATTTTGATGAAAATTGCCATTCTTTTAGGTTGTCCGAGGGATTATCTGTGACTCATTTCAGTAATGCTTTCATGATTTCTGTTGATGTAGGAGCTGACTACTGGGGAAAAACAGCTTTTTTTTTATAAGTAATACTGTGTTCAGTAAGGATTTAAAGGGTCTATTGTATTAATTTCCTTTGAATGTGCACAGATTGTCCTTGTCTGTTCATTTATAGACCTGGGGCTATATCCTGAATTTTCTATATCTGACATTTCTTTAGAACAACTTGGAAAGTTGGGACGGACCAGAAAGCATTATCTTAATTGCAGAGGGAAGGGTATACTGGAGAAAGTGGTACTATGTTGTGGGTATAGCTGTTTACTTGCAGTAGCTGGCTATGAGAATGTAGCCTTACTGGTTATGAGCCCCTTGTAACATTAACTTTAGTGTAGTATGTGTACTTCAGGAAACCACACCTTATTGTAGCTTTTCTATAACAAAGTAGAGCCCCTCAAGTACTGATTGTCTTCCAACTTATGTTATTCTTTAAATCTTAATGAAGCTGTGTTTGGGCAGGACCAGATCAGTTATGAGACCCTCTGGTGTTAACCAGCCAAGTGGCTTCTGCTAATTTTACATCCCAGTGTTTCTATTTCCCAGTGCCCAGTGCCCTCAACATCTTTCCAGAGGTTTGTGGGTGATAGGGGATGTGATACGCTCTTGGCCCAGGAGTCTATGAAGTTGTTTCAGGAATGAGTCCCATTGTCTGACTCGACTCTTTCTGGGGTGTCATGTTGCCACAGAACTGGCCTTTCATGGCCCAGGATGGTGTTTCAAGTGGTGACAAGGTTTACAGAGTATGTTTCTAGCTACCCAGTAAGTTGTTTCCACACAGCACTTGCCTTGACAAGTTTGTGGCAATATAGTCAATATACCAGGCCTCGCCATATCAATATCCCAGCCATCACCCACTATTCCAGATACACTTTAGTCGTGTGGCTCGCTTCATTGCAGTGCATTTTGCATTCATGAGTGACCCGTGTGATGGCTTCAATAGTCAGCTCCACCCCTCGATCACAAGCTCATCTGTACATTGCATCTCTCCCTAGATGTCCTGATGTGCCATGGGCCCTCCAAGTTATGAATAGATCACCCTTACTTTCCCAGTCCAGGTCCACCTGAGCCACTCCAATTCTGTTAGCCTGGTCTACCTGCTTGTTGTTTTGATGTTCTTCAGGGACATAGTTCTTGGGCATGTGTGCATCTACATGATGTGCCTTTACAGCAAGTTTTTCTACCTGGGCAGCAATGTCTTGACACAATACAGCAGCCCAGATGGGTTTACCTCCACACGGCCAGTTGATCTGTTTCCATTGCTGTAGCCACTCTCACAGGGCATTTGCCACCATCCATGAGTCTGTATAGAAATAGAGTACTGGCCACTGTTCTCATTCAGCAATCTGTAGGGCCAGCTGGATGGCTTTCACTTCTGCAAACTGACTAAACTTGCCTTCTCCTTTGGCAGCTTCAAGAACTTCATGTGTTGTTGCTTTCCACTGCCAATGGTTTCCTAAAACACAACAGGATCTGTCGGTAAACAGAGCATATTGCCATTCACCTTCTAATAATTCATTATATGTTGGCTCCTCTTGGGCACAAGCCACCTCCTCATGTGATGCTCCAAAATCTCTGCCTTCTGGCCAGTCCCCAATCTCTTCCAGGATTCCTGGGTGGTTGGGGTTCCCCACTTGAGCCCATTGCATGATTAATGCTCCCCACTTACTCCACGTAGTGTTGGTTGCGTGATGTGTAGAGCAGACATTTCCTTTGAACATCCAACGTAGCGCAGGCAATCGCAGTGCCAAGAGGAGCCGTGCTTCTGTACCAACAACTTTTGAAGTGTATGGAATCTTATTGATCGCACCTCTTGGGTCTGTGAAAAGTTACATCTTGCCATTTTATTCCCCAAAACTGGATGTCTTGTGCAGGTCCCTTGACTTTGTCTTATGGCAAAACCAGCTTTTGGAAGAATCTGGGTTATTCTGTCCCCTTTCTCAAACATTTCCTTTGCTGTATTACCCCACACAATGATGTCATCAATGTATTGCAGGTGCTCAGGGGCTTCACCCTGTTCTGGTGTAGTCTGGATCAGTCTGTGACAAATGGTAGGGCTGTGCTTCCACCCCTGGGGCACTTGATTCCAGGTGTACTGGACACTCCTCCATGTGAAAGCAAACTGTGATCTGCATTCTGCTGCCAAAGGGATCGAGAAAATCACATTGACAATATCAGTTGTGGCATGCCATTTGGCTGCCTTCAACTCCAGTTCATATAAGAGTACTAGCATGTCCCTCAATGGCAGTGTGACTTTGTTCAGGTCACAATAGTCCACTGTTAACTTGCACCCTCTGTCAGAGCTTTGCACTGGCCACATGGAACTACTAAAAGGCAAGCAAGTCTTTCTGATCCCCCATTTGCTCTCCAGTCAACAAATCAACTTGTGGATGGGAAACAGGGAGTCTTGGATGATGCAATATTGCTGCTGGTGCACCGTCATAGCAGCAATTGACATCTGCTGTTCTTTGACTCACTGCAACCCCACAACAGAGGGATCCTCTGAACATCTGGGCAAGGTAGGCAGTTGTTTAGTCTTCTCTGTATCCACAGCAGCTACAACAAAGACCCACTGGTATCCTTTTGTGTCCTTGTAGTACCCTCTCCTAAGGTAGTTTATGCCAAGGATGCACAGAGACCCCAGGCCAGTCACAATGGGGTACTTTCACCACTTGTTTCATTAGGCTCACCTCAGCCTCCAGCACAGATGGCAATTGGGATCCCCCTGTCAGTCCAGAAATCCAAATGCGTTCCACCCCCTTGTACCCAAATGACATTAGGGTACACTGTGCACTAGTGTCTACCCAGAGCCTTATAATCCCTGGGGTCTGATGTGCTAGGCCATAGAACCCATGCAGTCCAGTACACTCAGTCATCCCCTTCCACTGCCTGGCTGAAGGCAGGGACCCTCTATTCCTCATTGGAGTATTCATTATCTGACCCCTGCGGTGTCAGACCAGAAGTCCTTTCACCAAAATCAAGAGGAGAGGTGCACTCAGCCCTTCTTCTGCATCTGGGGGATTGCTGGTTGCCAGTTGCCTTTTACCATCTCAACAGCACCTGGAACAAAAGCCTTCTTGCATGACCTCTTCTTAGCAGCTGTCCTCTTCCACAAGTCACATATATGGGCTTCTAGTTTTGAGGTGGGCTCACCATCCCACTTCCTCATGTCCTCCCTCAGGTCACATAGGATGATCCTGGGGCTCCCTTTACCTCTGGCTGGGAGACGCTGGCTCTGTGGGGCACCCCTGACAGCCGAGACGCTGGCCCACAGAAATGAGGAGGATGAAGAGATTATATCTGGAATGCTGGAGCTGGTGGGACGGTCTCTCCACAGTTGGCATATTGACATCTGTCCAGTTCATCATTGACATGGTGTAGGAGTACAATACTGGTGCGTTCCAGACAAACCTCCTCCACATGGCCCATGTACACTGGATGTTATTCAGATCTTTGGAGACTTGGTTGCTGTCCAGGTCACTGTAGACAACTTTCACCACCATTAATTCTCTCAGATACTGGATGCCTTCCTCAGTAATGGTCCACTTCCCTCAGTAATTTACAAGATCATCCTTGAGGAGATATCTCACCTTCACACTCAACAGGAACCACCTCCAGAGACAGAATTGTTGCCTCTCTTCTGATTTCTTTGTCAATTTGCCAGTCCCAAGATAAGGATACCAGCTGCTGTACTTCCTTACTGTTATAGATGGGTAATGTGATGGTTGGGTCTTACAATTAAGAGATGAACATTATGTGTATGTTAAGAGAAGTTTTATAGGTATATAGTTATGTTATTTTGGTATGTTCTCCCCATAGTCCTCTTTCCCTTCCCCCCGTATTGTTGTCACTAGTCGGGACATTTAAGGGAGGGCAGGCTTGTTACTAGGAGGGGCAGCATGGCAACACCTGACCTCCAATCGAGTTGTAAGAAAGTGATCTCCACCAATGGATGGCAGAGAAGGAGTTGACTGACAAGACTTTGGGAGGGGCCAAGGATATAAGAAGCAGAGCATCCATTTTGTAGATGAGAATGTGGCAGTTTGGTTCCATGCTCTCAGCGCTGCAATTTTTCCTTATTCAGTCTCCTGTTTGTATTTTGTTAAGGTTTTAATAAACCTTTGAAATTTTAAAAGTGAACGTGGTTTCTCACATTACCCTCTAATTCCTGACTGTGGGCCCCCAATATCCCTGCATCAGAGCAATCAGGCAATTCACTTGCCTGGTTGAAGCCTGTAATCTTTCCACAGATCTTGAAGTTCACTTACTCAGGGTTAGGAACCATGTGGTTGTTATAGATAAGCAATGTAAAAGTTGTCTCTCACAATTAAGAAATAGATATTATGTGTATGTTAAGATGTGTAGTGATGTTATTGTAATATGTCCCCCATAGTCCTCTTTCCCCTCCCCTTGTAATAGCCTTAGTAGTCGGGGCATTTGGGGGGAGGGCAGGCTTGTTACTAAGGGGCACGGCATGGCAACACCTGACCTCCAATCAAGTTGCAAGAAAGCAGTCTCCGCCAATAGATGGCGATGAAGAGTTAACTGACAGACTTTGGGAAGGGCTAAAGTTACCTGATGCAACCCCAAAAGGTATAAAAAGGGGAGCAACCATTTTGTGAACGAGCCACATGGCTAGTAGCCACAGGGGGAAGCTCCCAGCGCTGTGATTTTTCCTTATTCAGTCCTTTGTTGTAATTTTTTGTTAAGGTTTAATAAACCTTTAAAATTTTAAAAGTGAGCGGTCATTTCTCACATGGTTTTTGCCTCTTGGATAGTCTGCCACTTCCTCCTCCTGTTTCTTTGTCAAAGAACCAGCTTCTTGATCAGACCCTTCCTCTTCCTCCTCTTCCTCCTCCTCCTCCCTTAGTAATCAATGGTATGTACCTGTCAACCTGCACATGAAGGGTTTCTTTTTGACTACTGGGGCGATTAGTGTAGTTGGGGTTTGGGTCCTTGTCTCAGCTACTGTGTCCTCAGATGTAGAGGCCCTCATTCCTCTGCTCCTCTAATGGTGCTGAACAGAGGCTCAATAGGCACAGGTCATGCCCCAATACTGCTGAGTCTCCTTGGGGTAGGCAAGGCACCCTTCTGTCAAGTAGCACATCAATTCAATGGTATTACATGCCTGTCCAGGCATAAAACCCCAGGCTATCAGAGGTGATAGCCACCTTAGGCATCTGCCTAAATCCTCCCACACATCCTACCTCCTCAGGGCATGTCAACTTCCATTGCAGGGGGGGTTGAACTAGATGACCTTTAAAGGTCCCTTCCAATCCAAACTATTCTATGTTTCTCTGTGGCCTCACTGACAAGTTGTTTCCTCTTATGCCAGGATGAAATTAGGTCCTACATACTTGACAAAAAGCCAACAATGTTTGTTAGATAACAGAATCAAACACCTTACATACGGATGTGCAAGAACCTCTGGAGCCCGTGCAACAGAGCCAACTGCATCAATTCCAGAGAAAAGGGAGATGTAATTCCTCATTCTCCCCACAAGATAGCTCACCCAGCACAGGAATGACATCAATGCCAGCCCAAGTACATGGCTTTTATCAAAATGTTCACAGGCACAGCAAAATAGAGAGAAAAGCAGTACAGCAAATAGCAAGAGTCAGAAGCAGCCACTAACAAGCCCCAAATGCTGTTATACGATAGAGTGAACAAGCTCTGTGACCAGCACAAAACCCTGCCAATTAACAACTACAACAGCTATAACATGCTCAGATTAAAACCATTGTTAACTTGTGCCCCATGTTGGATGCCAAAAAGGGGTGTGGTGGGCTGATCCCGGTTCCCAGCAAGAGAACTCCCTGACACAGCTGGTGAGTGAACCAACTCAGGAAGGTGCCCTGCTGTTTGTGAACAGAAAATGACTGGTGGGTGATGTGATGGCTGGAGACCGTCTTGGGCATAGTGAACAAGAAATTATATAGTTTTCCATTACTGGAGAAGGAAGGAGGGGTGACAGCAGAACGGCCACCTTGGACTTCCAGAGAACAGACTTTGGCCTGTTTAGGAGACTGGTTGAGGAAGTCCTTTGGGAGGCAGT
The DNA here is from genome assembly GCA_019023105.1 of Diglossa brunneiventris. Classification (NCBI taxonomy): domain Eukaryota; kingdom Metazoa; phylum Chordata; class Aves; order Passeriformes; family Thraupidae; genus Diglossa; species Diglossa brunneiventris. The sequence goes on along the minus strand of CM032382.1, from coordinate 9,835,639 downwards.
CCTGAAGGCAAAGGAGTCCAGGAAGGCTGGACATTCTTAAAGAAGAAAATCCTAAAGGCACAGGAGCAGGCTGTCCCTACATGCTGAAAGATGAGCTGGCAGGGAAGATGACTGGCCTGGCTGAACAGAGAGCTTCGGCTGGAACTTGGGGGAAAAAAAGAAAGTGTATCACCTCTGGAAAAAGGGGCAAGCAACTTGGAAGAAAGGCCAGAAGGCAGATCCAGGGAACTAGACGCCTTTCAGCCTGACCTCGGTGCCAGGAAAGATTATGGAGCAGATCATCTTGAGTGCCATCACGTGTTATGTACTGGACAACCAGGTAATCAGTCCCAGTCAGCATGGGTTTAGGAATGGCAGGTCCTAAATTCAGGTATTCAGCGACTTGAGAGATGTGAGAAGAAAGATTTTCATTGAAATCAGGCAAAAAATTTATTGAGTACCTCTGCCTTCTCTATGTCAGCTGTCGCCAGATCCCCTGTCCTAGTTATCAGGGGGGTATTATTTCTTTTGTCTTCCTTTTCTAGACAATGTAGATGTAGAAGCCCTTCTTTTTATTTTTCACATCCTTTGGAGAGACCTTGATTAAAAAATTGTCCTCTGTGCACTCCAAAAGTGTCCTGGACCGCTTACAGCTTGCTGTACTGCTTTTTCAGCAGATGCCAGGGTGACTGAAGTCTCCCAGCAGGATCAGAGCCTGCATGCGTGATGCTTCACATAGTTGAAGAACACTTCATCAACAAGCTCCCCTTAATCAGGTGGCCTGTAGTAAACACCAGCCACAAGGGTTTTTTGTTGGCTGGGTGAGACAGAGTAGAAATTCTCCAGAGTAGAAATCCATTTTGATTTAGGTGAAATATACGTCTTTGAGTCTGTAGTTTGAAAACATAGCTATTTAGCCTGACTGCAAAAGCCTAGGCTCAGAGAAACTGCTTCAGTGAAGGACAGAGATAAGGAGGGGGGAGACAGAGGGTGATAAAGAGAGACAGAGACTGCTGTAAGAGCAGGTCAACCTGACCTAGGAATTCTTTCTGATAAAGAAGAACTAGCGGCAAATGTCACGCGTAATTCGTAAAAATGAATATGTATGAATCTATTGTGAAATTGTATGCATATGTATTTGAGAGGGGGATAAAAAGGGACCTGAATTCCCCAGAAGTACGCATGTCTTTTAAGGACAGTAATCTCCACATGCGTCCAGCGCTGTAATAAACATACCGGCTTTACAACTTTCACAAAGTTATGGAGTTTTGTTTATCTCCGCAAAACATTCTGGCGAAGCCAGGCAGGAGGAACCGTCTCTGTCCCCGCAGAGGCAGGGGAGAATAGACGGACTCCAAGGCGCGCCCCGGGATTTTCCTGGAGGAGCTCCGCTCGTCTCGGCTTGCCTCCTGCAGAGACAGACAAGGACCTGCTGGTGTGCGGAGGATACGGTATGTATTGAGGGGCCCCCGGGGGAAAAGAGAGGAGAGATAGGATGGCTGAATAAGTCACTCAGAGACGTCTGAGTGCTCAGCCTGTGCCTGCAGGCAGCAGCAGCCCGGTTGATAGAGCGACTAACGGGGAGAGTTCACTGTCCAGTAGAGCGGCCGCTAGCGACCCTGGGGGTGGGTTCGAGTGGACCTGTGTGTGTGTGTGGTGTCCAGACATTGTATCATTGTATAGTTAATGCATTGTGTGGTTAATGTTAGTGTGTTTGTAATCGTGTGAGTGCATGGTGTACAAAAGAAAGTATATAGTATATGCATGGTGTACAAATGAGAGTATATCTACAGTGCGGGGGGGGTTTCTACCCGCGACTGAAGGGGCCGAGTGAGGCCTGAGGCACCAGCCGGGGAAGGCTGTGGGGGCAAGGAGCGCCCGGCAGAGAAGTAGAGCAAGTAGTGGAGAAGCGTGGGTGAGGACGTTCATTGAGTAAAGGTGGTGAATTGTGGTGTAGATTGTGCACACTTTTACCTTGGCTAGATGAACTCAAGGGGTTCCTCTGCCCCAGTGGTTTGGACTCGATCCCTGGGAGTTTGTGAATCCTGTGAATTATTGGATAGAGGAGACGAACGAGTTCATTTAGAGGGGCTTTCTCAGACTTCAGCTAGTACTATAGTAAGTCTTCACTGGGAACAACCTGCCGTAGAGGATTTAGAGTTCCCTGTAATAAACGGAATAACCTGCCTCTGTGGGCAATTCCTGAGAGCCTTTGGTGCATCAAGAGGCTGGCACGCTGCGTGGGTATTATTGCAGTGCGGAGTTTGTGAAAGACGCTGGTATTGCTGTTCTAATAAGCGCAAGGGCATATGCCCAGAGTGTAAATTAAAGTTTCCTGATCAAGCTGATTCAGAACCTAAGATCTTAAAGCTTGTGTGTGGGAAATCACATCTGATATCTGCCACCTGGAGTTGTGTGTGGGAGGAAGACTGGGAAACTACTGTGAAGCTCTGTGAAGAGAGGTTTGGGTGGAAGCGAGATAGGGCAAGGAGAAGGAGATAATGGGAACTAACCAGAGCAAGGAAGTTCCTCGGGCTAGCCCCTTGGGGTGCATCTTGGCCCACTGGAAGGAAGTCACCAGTAGGGGGGGCTCAGAGAAAAAAAAAGGTCTAATACAATATTGCATGTGCTGGTGGCCATTATACAGGTTAGAGGAAGAAGCGAAGTGGCCACCCACTGGAACTTTAGATTAAAATACCTTACTGCAGTTAATGTTGTTTTTAAGACGGGAAGGTAAGTGGGATGAGGTTTCGTATGCTGATATGTTTTTTGTTTTAAGAAATCACCAAGAATGGCAAAGGGACTGTGGGATCATACTGCCCTCAGACCCACTGGTCTTAGCCCCTGAAAAGGAAAACAAGGCAAAGAGGGGGCAAATCAAACGTTGTTGTTCAGCATGCAGTATAGGACAATGGTGTATGAGATCAGACAAGGTTTATCATTCTAAAGAGCAAGAACGAGATACATTTAAGTAGATGAAAGCTCCTCCTAGGAGGAGGGAGGTTGAGGATGAGGATGAGGAGGAAGAGGACTTCCCCAAAAAGGAGGAGGACTCAGGCTGGGAAGGCACATCCACTAGAACCCACCCCCCCACCCCTGACAGTCCAGTTGCATCTAGAACTAGGAGGCAACCAGTGTTACAGGCCCCTCTGTGAGAGGCAGTGGGACCAGAAGGAGGGAGATTAATGATTAAAGTGCCATTTACCACTCTTGATTTAGAGGCATGGGAAAGGATTGCTAGGAATTATCGTATTGATCCGATACTTACTGCTAAACGCCTATGATATGTTATCAAGCAACACAATCCAGATTGGGCTGATATCCAGTTACTACTGGATGCTTTCACTGAAATGGAAAAACAGCTGATCTTAAAGACAGCAGGGACTTTGGCAGAGGATCACTGCAAGAGCAAGCAGCTAGATGTAAAAGAATATTTCCCCCTCCAAGACCCAGAATGGGATCCTAATGTATCAGCAGAGGTAAAGAAATTAGCAGATTATCAAGAGTGGATAGTAACAGGGGTGGAAAGAGCTATTCCAAAAACCATAAATTAGTCTGCCTTATATTCCCTTAAGCAGGGGCCTTCTGAGACTCCATCCGAGTTTCTAGAGCGTTTGAGGGATGCTATGCGTTGTCATACATCATTGGATCCGGGGTCTGAGATAGGGATGAATCAACTAGTTAATTCATTTTTGGGGCAGTCTGCTGGAGATATTAGACGTAAATTTCAGAAAATTCGGGGACCGGAAGGGAGAAATTTTGAAGTCTTGCTAGTGGAGGGCCTGGAGGGTATTTAGTAACCAGGAAGAAGGATATAAACAAGGAATGAAAAAGTTGGTGGCAGTGGTACAGGAGGAAAGGCAAAGAAAATGCAACCAAAGACCACCCAGACAAGGTCCACCTTGGCTGGGCAGAAACCAGTGTGCAATCTGCAAAAGAACTGGTCACTGGAAAGATCAATGCCCAGAATGGAGACGAGGTGACCAACAAGTGGCTGCATACGTACAAAACAACTGAGGAGGACCGGGGGATTCTGCCCCAGCGGATCCACTGGTTATAACAATGAGGCTGAGGGAAGAAGGGAAAAGGGTGGAATTTTTGGTTGATACAGGGGCTACATATTCAGTTTTAAATAAAGCTTTAATACCTGTCAAAAATGATTATGTTGTAGTGCAAGAAGCAACTAGCCAGTCTGAAAGGGCATATTTTTGCAAACCTTTAAGGTATAAATTGAGAAAACAATGGGGTATTCATAAATTTTTGTACATGCCCAATTCACCAAAGGCACTTTTAGGCAGAGATTTACTGGAGCAGTTACAAGCAACCATTACATTTAAAAATGGAGAGGTTACTCTGGAGGCAAATGTTTAAAACTACATAGAGGTATCAAGTTTCACCTTAACGGCTATTTAAATTGAGGAGGAAATTGATGAAGAGATACTAAGTCAAGTATTTCCTGGGATATGGGCCTCTGATGTACCAGGGAGGGCGAAAAATGCCTCCCCCATAGTAATTAGGCTCAAGGAAGGGACACAACCAGTGAGAATTAAGCAGTACCCCCTAAAGAAAGAAGATAGGGAAGGAATCAGCCAAATAATTGAAAATTTTCTGCGGTTACAGTTACTGAAAGAATGCCAATCTGATTTCAATACTCCCATTTTACCTGTTCGGAAATCTGATGGGTCATACCGGATAGTACAGCATTTGAGGGCTGTCAATAAAGTAACAGAAGATTTGTATCCGGTGGTAGCCAATCCATATACTTTATTAACTTGTCTAACACGTGAGCTAACCTGGTTTACTGTTTTAGACCTCAAAGATGCCTTCTTTTGCCTCCGTATCCACGAAGCCAGCCATAAAATTTTTGCATTCAAATGGGAAAGCCCTAAAAGTGGGCACAAAACCCAGCTCACATAGTCGAGGTTGCCTCAAGGCTTCAAAAATTCCCCTACTCTGTTTGGGGAGCAACTTGCAAAAGATCTGGAGTCCTGAGAAGCTCCACAGGAAGAAGGGAGGCTGTTGCAGTATGTGGATGATCTTCTAGTAGGCACTCAGCCGAGGGAAGCATGTGTGGCCTAGATGGTAAGCCTTTTGAATTTCCTAGGACTCCAAGGATACAGAGTATCAAAGAAAAATGCACAGGTAGTGAAACAGAAAGTAATCTACCTGGGGTACGAGGTGAGTGCTGGGCAACGGACTTTAGGGCACGCTTGCAAAGAAGCCATATGCCAATCCCTAAAACCCCAGACAATAAAGGAACTCCGAACCTTCTTAGGCATGGCAGGGTGGTGCCGGCTGTGGGTTTATAATTATGGACTGCTCATCAGACCCTTCTATGCTCTTATTGCCAATGGAAAAAGAGATCTCCAGTGGACAAAGGAAGCCACACGGGCCTTTCACCAGCTAAAGAGTGCCCTCATGTCAGCTCCAACTTTAGGATTTCCAGATGTAAGTAAACCATTCTTTTTATTTTCCCATGAAAGACAGGGAATTGCCCTGGGACTACTGGCTCAGGACTTGGGCCCATACCGGAGGGCAGTTGCTTACTTCTCCAAGCAACTAGATGCGACAGCCAAAGGATGGCCAGGTTGCCTCAGAGCTGTAGCAGCAGTCATGCTGAATATTCAAGAGGCATGCAAGTTTACCCTGGGACAAAAAATGACTGTGCTAGTGTCCCACACAGTGTCCGCAGTACTAGAAGTGAAGGGTGGCCACTGGTTCTCACCACAGAGGTTCCTGAAATACCAGGCCATCATGGTAGAGCAAGATGATGTAGAGATAGTAGTGACTAATATTGTCAACCCAGCTTCCTTTCTCAGTGGAAATCAAGGAGAAGCAGTACACCATGATTGCCTGGAGACCATTGAAGCTACCTACTCCAGCTGTACAGACTTAAAGGACATTCCTTTGGATGATGCAGAGACCTGGTTCACTGACGGGAGTAGCTACGTTGCCAATAGAAAGTGACATGCTAAGTACGCAGTAACCACCTGCAGAGAGGTAATAGAATCTGGACCCTTACCAACAGGTACCTCTGCGCAGAAGACTGAGGTAATTGCCCTGACCCGTGCCTTGGAAATGGCAAAAGGAAAGAGAATAAACATCTATACAGACTCGAGGTATGCATTCGGAGTTGTGCATGCACATGGAGCCATCTGGAAAGACAGGAGACTGCTGACCTCACAGGGAAAGAACATGAATTATGCACAAGAGATAATCCAGCTGCTGGAAGCAGTTCAGCTGCCTGAAAAAGTAGCAATTATGCATATTAAGGCACACCAAAGAGTGAGCTCAGAATTGGAAGAAGGAAACGAGCTGGCAGATAGAGAGGCAAAGGAAGCAGCGAAAGGTGAGGTAACTACTGAAGGAGCCCCAATTCCAGATGGACAAATTTCCCTTGAAGGTAAAGCCAGAATATAATAAGAGAGATAGAAAATTAACTGAAGATCAAAGAGGGACGTATAACCAAGAAGGGTGGGCTACCATTGAAAAGAAGTTGGCAATCCCTTCCCATTTATTGTGGTCACTAGTAGGAGAAGAACACCAGAAAGCACACTGGAGAAAAGATGCCCTATACACCTACTTGATTGAAAGAATCGTTGCCAGGAATTTATATGCCACTATTACTCAGGTAAACCGACAGTGTGATCCTTGCCTCCAGACTAACCCCAAAAATACCCCCCAGGCTGAAACTCGGTCAGATTGGGAGAGGCCATGGGCCTGGACAGCAGTGGCAAATTGACTTTTCAGAACTCCCAAGGAAAGGGGGGTATCGGTATTTATTGGTATTGACAGATGCATTTTCAGGGTGGCCAGAAGCATTCCCCACCAGAACTGTCAAAGCTTGAGAGGTGACCAGGGTATTATTACAAGAAATAATACCACGCTTCGGAGTTCCAGCCACAATGTCCTTGGATAGAGGATCACATTTCATTTCCAAAACAGTGCTACAGATTAGTAGCCACCTGGGCATAGATTGGGAACTTCACACTCCATACCACCCCCAATCAAGCAGCCAGGTAGAAAAAATGAATCATTTGATTAAGAAGCAGATTGTAAGACTGGGGCAGGAATTTAATCTACCCTGGCCCAAGGCTCTTCCACTGACACTATTGCGAATTCGAACTAAACCTCAGGCTAAAGAAAAGCTGAGTCCTTTTGAAATGCTTTATGGAAGACCATAGGGAATACAAAAGAGAATGTCCACCCACTTTGGGGAAGTAACACTGGCCACCTACATGGTGGCTTTAAGTAAACAGCTCAGAGAAATAGAGAAACACGTGGCTGGAACTCGAAGCAGGGAGTTGGGTGGGCCAGTACATAACATAGAGCATGGGGATTATGTATACGTTAAGTCTCTTACAGAGAAGACTTTGGAACCACAGTGAGAGGGACCGTTCCAGGTGCTTCTCACCACCTTCACTGCAATCAAGATCAAGGAGCAGAATGCCTGGATCCATCACACTCGAGTGAAGAAGGCCTCAGAAGACGCTTGGAGAGTGACACCAGGAGACAATGAACTGAGATTAAAACTTACTCAGGCAAAATGAGTATGAGTATATTGCAGCCGGGGGTAGTTCATACTTTCACTTACAGAATTGTTTTGTATATAATTATAACTGAAGTCTTAGATCTAGAGAGTACCTCTACCCAAAGCGATGCTGAATGGCCCTGGTCCCAGGCTTTTAATCAGTATACTGGATCCATGGGAGAACTTTCTGAGATAAAAGATTTAAACCTATCCACTGAAGTAATTCATGAGATCAGGTATATGAGGAGCAGGAATGGCAGGAACGGGGAACTGTGGACACTTCAAGGGATCAGAGGAGAAGAAATCAAGGTAGAGTGCCGGGTGGTCAAGGAGACGGCTTATGAGAGATCAGATGCAATTAGTGTCTCAACCTCTCCCGTATACAGGCACCAGGAAGTTTGTGATAGCCTAAGTGAATCAGACTGTTGGTGTAATTTCACCTTGATACAGCCTGTAGAAGTGACTTGCCTTTGGGCTCTAGATGCTATCGAGCTCTCATTTAAATTTAAAATAGACACTGCACTTTTTACAACAGCAGGACCTTATACAACTCACACTAGTACTCAAATAGTTCAGACTCAACCCAAACTTGAACCTGAAGTGTATGAAATAGGCTCCTACTAGTGAGGAATGTGGGTGAACAACAACTGTTGTTCAATCCAGAATGGTCTCTCAAACGTGTTGAGTTGCTAATGCAAATTAACATCTCAAAAATCCAACCAGCCTGCTCCTCTTTCCTAAGAACATCCTTTGAGGGCTGGACAACGTGGTTAGAGCGACAGGTATACCTCAGGAGCAGAATAAGAAAGGATCTAACTGGGATATTAGGGACAGGATTGGGAGTTTTAAATGGAATTTATTCAGAAAATACTGATGAATAAGCTGGCCACTGCAGCAGGTGGCCTAACAAAATTGAAACAGCCTTTACAGTCATCTCTATTGGCATTAGAAACTAGCCAGTGGCAGATTTCAAAAGTACTGCCAAAGTGGGAAAAGGCCGGGGACCAAGACCACAAGTTAATAGTAAAAGCGCTTTGTACGGTTGAAGATAATGTGTCTTTAGCTTTCAGTTGTATACAAGCACAGTTATGGATGCAGGCTACAGCAGCTCTGATCATACGGGAAGGGGGTAAAAGTAATTTTCCAGCTGAAATTCGGAAAATTGTCTGGGATAATGCGATTGATTTTGAAAGGAAGTTTCAATCCTGGTGGACTATGGTAAATTTCACCTATGATCCTGCTTCTAATGTGGCCACTGCCTTTGTGCTTACCATACGTAATGCCACTGTTCACATTATCCACCCCATCATTGCACTAAGATTAAACCATGAAAAAACAGTGCTCTACCCTTCAGAACATAGAGTGTGGGCACGAAAGGTGAATGAAAAGTGGCAAACAGTAAACTTAGAATCCTGCATTACTAGAGAACAGCTGTGATTCATTTGTGAAAGCAATACTATTAATGCCCAGGATGTGTGTCTAGACACTGAACAGAGTATTTGCCACTTTGAAATTCATCCAGTCACTGATCAGAAAACTGTGCTCGTATATACTGGTAAAGGTGTGTGTGCCTGAGAACTGCTTGTGCTGCTGTAAAAATTGATAACAACGATGTTTATTTTGTCTATTAGAAATCATTCTAATTTTTCTATTTGTAATTTTGTTAAGATTATCGGGTGTGATTTTTCGTACTTGGCCCCAGTGACATCCCACCAGTTGATTAAAACCAATTACACAATGTATCACAGACTATCACCTACTCCTATTGGGATGGACCTTACATTGGTAAAACAATTAATTAAGCACCAAGACCTACTGGGGATCTTGAAGGAAATCCAAGAAAGCGGAAAGAAAACCTTAATTACTGTCCTACATGATACAAAAGAAATAACTAGAATTCTGCAAAGAATAAAACAAAATGCAGATCATCACTGGTGGGATGTGATCTTTGGGTGGTCGCCAACTGCAAATGGAATCTTTAATGAGTTGTGTCATCCCATTGTAGTTTTGTTAATATTAGTTGGAATAAGTTTAGGGCTTATCCATTATATTGCTGATTTGGAATTGGAGAATACTACAGCGAGTAGCTGTGTTAACCTCCTTATCAAACGTACATGGTAAAGCATTAAGAGACACTTATTGTCGTAGGGGTTTGCGTTAAGTAAAAGAATTTACTTATTTTCTAGAAAAGGGGGGAAATGAGAAAGAGTTGAAATTGTCCAGAGTAGAAATCCATTTTGATTTAGGTGAAATGTACATCTTTGAGTTGAGTCTGTAGTTTGAAAACATAGCTATTTAGCTTGACTGCAAAAGCCTAGGCTCAGAGAAACTGCTTCAGTGAAGGACAGAGATAAGGAGGGGGGAGACAGAGGGTGATAAAGAGAGACAGAGACTGCTGTGAGAGCAGGTCAACCTGACCTAGGAATTCTTTCTGATAAAGAAGAGCTAACGGCAAATGTCACATGAAATTCGTAAAAATGAATATGTATGAACCTATTATGAAATTGTATGCATATGTATTTGAGAGGGGGATAAAAAGGACCTGAATTCCCCAGAAGTACACATGTCTTTTAAGGAGAGTAATCTCCACATGTGTCCAGTGCTGTAATAAACATACCGGCTTTACAACTTTCACAAAGTTGTGGAGTTTTGTTTATCTCCGCAAAACATGCACCCCTAATTTTTACTCAACCTCTCAACCTGTTCATCGCTATTTTTGTTACCCATGCTGCATGCAGTAGTATAGAGGCACTTCAGCTAGGCTACTTGCCTTGTCATCTTTTTAGAGGAACACAACCCAATTACTTTGAGGTGTTTCACAGATGTTTCCCTGCCCTGTTGGTCCCTAATACATCAACAGCCCCTGGCCCTTCTCTGTTGCTCAAAACCACATCCCCTTCCCCTGCTAAGTCTAGTTTAAAGCTCTCTGTATCAATGGCTGTCTTTAAAGTGTCCATGGTGATTTACCAAGTCAAATTATATTCATAACAGAGTTACAGATTTAAATGGCTTTGTTTTTGTGCCACTGATTGACATTATTCTGAAGGGCAGAAAAGTTGGTAAAAAGTCTAATAGAATTATAGAACTGTGGAATTTACCAATGTTTGAGATGTATATTACAATAAGAAGTTTTGTTAACAGGGATTACATTGATAAACATCTCATGCAAGCAAAATAAAAGCATTTAAAAGTTTTATTTTGTTGTCAGTAACACAAGTTCATTAGTTTTATATATAAATGAATCTTCTGACGTATCCAAATCATAAGTTTCTCCAAAAAAACTGGGGTCAGAGGACACAACACACACTTCAAAGATATCAGAAAGCAGCAAGAAAGGCTGTGTCTTGATACTGACCTTTTTTCAAGAATATTTAATCATTAACTTAGTCCTCCAGAGCACCACATCTAAAGCTGTCAAAGAATGGAGGTCTTTCTGTGTGGAAGACATGGTAACACATCTCAATTGTAATTTCACATCTTTACACTGGTCTTTTGAGGATTTACACACACACACAAAAAAAATTACAACCACAAATTGTTAACCAGTCATAAAAAAAACCCCTCAAAACTCAAAAACCTCAACTGCATATGGTTTCAACTACTGAGCCACTACTGCCAAATATTCTTGTTCTTCAAATGCCTTCCTATTTTCAAAATATTTTTTCCTTTTATTTATGTGAATGTCAAATTTGGAAAGTGACAAAAAAGAGGGTACACTGAGACTGCTTTTACAGAGCACAAACCAAGTATGACCTTGTCTTCTATTTATTAAACATCTAGTGATTCTACTCCATTCTAATGATACACTTGAGTTTAAATTGTCATTTTTAGTTAATAAGATCCTTTAAAATTATATTTTTAGTTTTTCTCAGCAGACAGTTGTATAGACAGCAAAAATCTATGGTGTTTGGCTCAAAGAAAAAGCACTGAATAGTATTATTTTAGCTTGTTGATGTTATTTTCAGGAAGCATGCAAAAGTTCTAATATCAGAAACAGGATAATGAGAGGCAAATGTCAACAATCAGTCTTCTCGACCTGTCAGACTAACATGGTGACAAAAATGCAGCATCCACTTTTTTTTGTGGCTGAAAATTTGTCATACCCAAGTGTACCCAGTGGCTGGTATGGGGCTGAGTTTTGGATTTGTGCTGAACACAGTGTTGATAATATAGAGACGTTTTTGTTATTGTTGAGCAGAGCTTGCAAACTTACTTTAGAACATAAAGAAACTTTCTACAGGACTCCATAAAACAGAAAATCCAGAATGTTTTGAAGTGCAAAGCTAATATTCAAAATATTGATATAAAACTAGCAAAGAATTTTCCACTGAGTCTAGAATATGACTTGCTATCTTCGAATAGCAAAAGGAACTCAAACATCTCCATTTGTTACATGCTACCATTAGACTATAATTCCTCATCCTGTCAGAGGAAGATCCAGTTTAAAATGTTTTCATTTTTTTCAATTTCAGTTGTGCCAATCAGATTACACCATTACATTCTTTAACAGATCCATGAAGTAACCCATTTGGAAAAAAGAATCAGAAGGGGCATTCTTTCTAAAGCACAGCTATACAAAAAATAAATTCAGATAGAGAACAGAAACTGGAGCATAACAGACAAGCATAAGTGAAAACATCTTAAATTTGATGCATCACTGACAACACACAAACATAGAAACATGGCTTTAAAAACCAAGAGTTGTCAAAACCAAACCAGAAGAGTCTTTTTTACTTCAAGGACACAAAAAAACCTCAGAAAAGAAATTAGCCTACAAGCTGACTTCAGGAAACAGTTTCAGTCATGTTGAACCAATTTCATTCCAAGGAAGACACTTTTAACAAATGTAAACATCGTAAAGAAACTAGTTCCTCCAAAAAATAATCCAGCATATGATTTAACTGCTACTTTCACAAGCGGGGAAAAAAATTTCACGTCTGCTTTTCTTCCTCCTATATGAATAAATATAACATGATTTCCTTAAAAAGGAAAAATAACACTCCAAACATAACAGAAATTGGATACCATGGTTTTGCTAAAGGCTGAATATCTGGTGGGACATGATGACACCCTGTAATATATCTTTTAGCTTAAAGTCAGTCTTTAGCTATCAAAATCAGCCTTTTCCTCAAAACACTTAAAAAAGAATGATTTTCATGTGTCATGCAGAAAAGTTTTAAATTATCTACAAGTCTGCTCAACTTCCTGCATCAATTATGAACTCTACTACTGTTCTGTTACTGTACAACCTGGCTTGTACAGGGCACTTAATTTGGCTATAAATAAGAAACCCAGTTGGCTCCATAAAATGGCCCCTGGGTTGACTGACAGGAACCTTAACCAATTATATTCCTTCCTAAGCTACAAGCATATCACTGGTCCAGGATCTGGGGGGTGTAAAAGATCAGACCATTGAGCTGTCTAGACCTGGGAGTTTTGAACGCCCTATAAAAAAAAAGCTCTGAACAATAAAACATGCTGTTTGCTGATGACCCACCTGTGTTGTGTTGTGTGTCCTGTCTCCAACACTCAACCCTGCACTAACACTGTTCCATCTCTGACCAACTATGCAAAGTTAATGTGTAGGAAAGATATTCTGTGCTGTTCTTGTGAGCCAGCAAAGGCTTCCTGATGATAAGGAAAGTCCCATATCTCTCCTGAGGAAGACACCACGATTGTCACCATGGAGATGTGATGAATGAGAGAAAGTTAAGAGATACCGACTCTAGCTGGCTTACAGAATGACGTGGCTCCCTGATCACCTACTGAGAACTTTGTTTCTTTTCTATAACCAATGAGCAGTGAATGTGTATGTTAAGTGAATGTAAATATCTTGAAAGAGTATAAAAGCAACATGTTGCTATAATAAATCTCTCTTGCACTCTTCTGATGGAGTCATGGTACTTTGTTAAACACTTGGTTTTCATCTCTTACTCTTTTTGAATAGATTAATTCATTTATAATTTTGGACTTATAATACATTAATGTCGTTATAGAGCACGACACAGCACAAACAGTAAAAATCCCTGTAAATCCCAAGGATTCCTTTGTTTAGGGTCCCTCCCTGAAGACACCCAGCTCAAGCTGTTTTTGTGTTGCTGCACGACGATTTAATTACTTGAAGGAACCAGATGTCTGAGACACTGCTATGGGAAACAGAGGGTCAAGCTCAGAAGGAAAACTTGTCTGACTGTATGAGTGGGGTGTGTGTAGGGAGTCAAATGGAGCACCTGTTGTCCCACTGGAGCTGTCTGCAGAGAAAGGGCTTTGGTTCCAGCAGTGAAAGCCTCGGGTGGTGTGAGTGTGACTCCCAGAGTGGCTACTGAATGGCCAGAAAGGAAAGTTTCCTTAATAAGGGTATAGGGGCACAACACCCATCTGGATCTTTAGACTGACAGAGGTGTTGCCAGATGAAGAAGCATGTGCACCTGATGGGTTAATACAATGCTTATTCTTCAAAAAACACTGGCCTATGGAACCACACAATGCTTATTCTGTAGGAAGAAGAACTGGAAAGCAACCAGCCCAGTTATGCCAACTTTTACCAGTTCACCAGGCAGTCAGGTATGATTTTTGAGTCACTGACCACCAGGGACCACCAAAGAGACCCCTGGGACAGAACAACATACACACTGATGGGAGGGAACATATGCTAATGGCTTTGGGGAAATTATTATCATATGTATGTTTCTTCTGGGAAAACCTATGAATATGTGTGTAAAATATAGTATATAAAAAGAAGCTTTTTCTGTACTCAGAATGCCTGATATTTCAGAGGAGATATCCATTCATGCATCCAGCTGAATAAAGAATGCCTCCTTCTTAATGCTACATTGGTGTTTTTATTTTTACCAATTTTTGGTAACAGAGAGATGGCAACAATTGTCCGTATTGGAGGCTGAGAGGAGCTTAACATGGGACAAGTGGCAAAAGTACCCTACTGTTACTGGCCCAGAGGCCCTTTGTATCCTTGGCATCAACTACCTCAGGAGAGGGTATTTCAAGGATCCAGAGGGGTACAGAGATCAAGCAGCTATCCACCCTGCCTGGCCTGTCAGAAGATCTTTGTTATGGGACTGCTATGAACTGAAGACCAGCAGATGCCAATTGCTACTGGGATGGTGCACCGGTGGCAATATTGCACAAACTGTGAGTCCCTGGCTCCCATTCATGAGCTGATTCATCAACTGGAGAGCCAAGAAGTGATCAGCAAGGCTTACATTTTAAGATTCCCATATTGTCAGTGCAAAAGTCTGACAGAGGGTGGAGGTTAACAGTAGACTATCATGGCCTGAACAGTCACACCACCACTGAGTGCTGCTGGAGATGCTAGAACTCCAATATGAACTGGAGTAGAAGTCAGCCAGGTGGTATGATGCAATTGGCATTGCCAATGTGCTTTTTTCAATTCCTTTGGCAGCAGAGTGCAGGTTACAGTTTGCTTTCACTTGGAGGGTCATCCAGTACAACTAGAATACATTGCCCTATGGGTGGAATCATAGAACAGTATGGATTGGAAGGGACCTTTAAAAGGTCATCTAGTCCAACCCCCCATGCAATGAGCAGGGATATCTTCAACTAGATTAGGTTACTCAGGTCCCCATGTAAGGTGACCTCAAATGTTTCCAGGGATGGGGCAACTACCACTGCTCTAGAAAACCTGATCCAGTTTTACCACTTCAATTGTAAAAAAATTCTTCCTTATACCTAATCTAAATCAACCCCCTTTTATTTTAAAACCATCACCCCTTGTCCAATCACAACAGGCCCTGTTAAAAAGTTTGACCACATTTTTCTTGTAGACCCAATTTAAGTACTAAAAAAGACACAAGATCTCTCCAGAGCCTTCTCTTCTCCAGGTTGAACAACCCCAACTCTCTATGCCTTTCTTCATAAGAGAGGTGTCCTAGTCCTCTGATTGTTTTGTGGCCCTCCTCTGGACCCGCTCCAACAGGGTCCATGTCTTTACAGTACTTCAGGGCTGCAAGCACACACTGCCAGCTCATGTTCAGCTTTTCATCCACCAGTGTCGCAGACATCTCTTTGTGAAAAATCTTTCTTTAGGATTTTTCCTTCTGAGAAGCTGTGGCCTCAGCACCAGACATAAACAATAGGTTATCTGCTGCTGTAGAATGCAACAGGGTGATCTGTGATTAGTCTCATGTAGATGTTTTAGTTCAGTGACCACTCACGGCAGAGCTGGCTCTTGCTCTCTGCGGAGCCAGCTGCCTTTGTTATCATTCTTTACTTTCTATTCTTAGGTAGCTAGCAGCTTCTGGAAACCTTTCCTTTCTTTTCTTTTTAGTATAGTTATAATAGATGTATATAACATAAAATAATAAATCAAGCCTTCTGATAATAGAATCAAAGATCTCGTCTCTTCCTTCACCCAAGAACCCCTGAACCAGCAACTACACACCAGTATCCCCCCAAGTCCTTCTCAGCAGGGCTGCTCTCAATCCTTTGTCCCCCAGCCTATATTGATACTGGGGGGTTGCTCTGATCCAGGTGCAAGACCTTGCACTTGGCCTTGCTGTGCCTCATGAAATTTCCATGGGCCTACTTCTCAAGCTCGTCTAGGTCCCTCTGGATGGCATCCCATCCCTCAGACATGTCAACTGCACCACTCAGCTTGGTGTCATCTGCAAACTTTCTGAGGGTGCATTTGATCTCACTTTCTATGTCACTGATGAAGACATTAAACAGTACTGGTCCCAGTATGGACTCCTGAGGGACACCACCTGTCACCAATCTCCATCTGGACAGTAAGCCATTGACTACTACCCTCCAGGTGTGACCATCTGAGGTGGTTTGACAGGAAGTAGGTTTTCTGGGATGCTGTGGTCACCAATAGGTGTTCAGATTTTAATATTGGCACCTGGTTTGGCCACTGGGGCATTGGATACGCCTCTGAGAACTCAGGGGTTAAAAGCAGAGCTCTCCCCTGGGAGGCTCTCTTTGGGTTTCTGGCAGGAAAGATTTCGGATCTCTCCCCCTGTCCCAGCTGCTGCTGGCTGGGGCGGGGGAGGGGGAAGCCATGCGGCCGTGAGGTTAGTCCGGGCCCTTGGACAGAGATGGGAGGTAGGCCTGGCCTGAGGATGGAAGGGTGGAAGAGCAGCAAGAGGTATCGGGCAGCCCCCCCCCCCCCCCCTCCCCCTTCTGGAAGACAGAGAGAGAGAGAGACGGTGCTGTAACCTTGAAATTTGATATCATGTGCTGGCGGCACGGCCCGGCCGGTGGAGAAGGGGGGGGGGGGGGTGCAACAAGAAAATGTCTGGCCGCTTGTAGGAGCTTTTAACCCCTTTTGGACAATGAAAACTTTGCGGAGCATTGACCTTTCCCGGAGGGGAGATGGAGTGGAGGATGAAGAAGGAAATGGGCAAGTGATGAAAGTCTGAGCAGTGAGAGATGTTGGAAGAATAGAGAGGAGTTTTAGGCTGGAAGAGATGATGGAGTGGCTTTTTGCTGGACTTTTCTTGTATAGCCATGGACAGAACCATGTTTCCTTGCGACACAGAGACCGCATCCAGGGGGGGTGATGGCTCAGAGCCAAGAGGGTTCAGTGTTGGTACCCCTCGGCCCCAGGGGGTGACAAAATTTGGGGGGGACAGATGTCCCGAAAGGAGAGACTGTGCTCTTTTTTGGAACTGGACCAAGCACCCTTAAAAAGGACAACCCTAGAAGCAGCTCTGGTCCATGTTCAGTGGTGAGAGCACTGGACATGAAAGAAAGAAGTCACGATGGCAGATGTACTCCGGGCGGTGCCACGAGTGACACGGAAACACACGAGGTTTCAACGGTGTTTCCAGGGGAAGCCTATGGCACAAGAAGGACTCCTCTCCTCTTGATGAACTGAGGATTGATTGTCTGAAGGGTGGTAATGGACTGAGAGTTGAAATTTGGGGTGATAGATGTATTGTATTGGAAAAATTTGGTGGGGGGAGGAGGAAATGTTTTTGCAAGGTTTTCATTTTTCCTGTGTGTGTGTGTTTCTTTTTACTTGTAGTTTAGTTAATAAACTTTTCCTCTATTTCTAAGTAGAAGCCTGCTTTGCTTATTCCTGGTCACATCTCACAGCAGACACCAGGGAGAGTGTATTTTCATGGGGGCACTGGCATTGCGCCAGTGTCAAACCATGACACCATCCAACCAGTTCCTCATCTACCCATCAAATCCATCTCTCTCCAATTTAGAGGGAAGGACATTGTAGAGGACCATGTCAAAGACTTTACAGAAGTCCAAAATAAATGACATCTGTAGACCTTCCCTTGTCCACTGATTGAGCCACTTCATCATAGAAGGACACCAGGTTGGTCAGGCAGGACTTTCCCTTGGTGAAGCCATACTGGCTGCCTCGAATCACCTCCCTGTCCTCCATGTGCCTTAGCATATCTTCTAGGAGGATCTATCTGTTCCATGATCTTCTCAGGCACAGAGGTGAGGCTGACAGAATGATAGTTTCCAGGGTCCTTCTTTCTACTCTTTTTAAAAATTGGTGCAATGTTTCCCTTTTTTCAGTCACTGGGAACTTCACATGATGTTATAACCTGCCCCTGAGGCAGAGTAACTGATTCTTATTAATCAGTCACTTGAGGTGGATTAGAGTGAAACGACACTGAATGACAAGTGTGTGTGTATATTGTTTATTATAATTCAATTTAATTACAGTGAAAGAGAAGTATGTAGCTGTTTTGGTTATCTATAGAAATATAAGAATATAAAAGTATAAAAATATCACTTGAGAAAATATATATGGAAAAGAAAGAAAGAAAGAAAGGAAGAAAGAAAGAAAGAAAGAAAGAAAGAAAGAAAGAAAGAAAGAAAGAAAGAAAGAAAGAAAGAAAGAAAGAAAGAAAGAAAGAGAAAGATTGATTAGACAGTGGAAAGATATCACCACCCACAGATCCAGATGCAAGACGTGATTGTTGTAATTTCTGTGTTCATTGGTCAAAGTGATGGTCGCAGTCTTGATCCATCAGGGATGGGGGCACACGAAACGTAGATTTTAATGGGTTAATATACATTAAGGTTTATGTGGGAATGCCCAGGTACCTCCCCTGGGGGGGAAGTTTTATGCTGTCTGATGCAACACTGTGGATCATGTACAGTCCTCTGGTGGAAGGCTCAAGAAATGAGTCTGGGGGTGCTTTGGGGGTCTTTGATGGTTTGTGACCTCTTCTAAAACATGTGTAGTTGAGCCAGTTATGCCTTATCAGAAGGGATGAATACCTTTAGGCCTATGAATGAACGTCCTAATACCTCCCACTGGGGAGGGGAGAGTTTTACACTGTCAGCCTTATTGGGAGGGAGGAAATTGGCATGATAAATAGGACTACCCCACCTCCACAGAATCTTCTTACACACCTTTTCCCTTGTCTAGCCAGAAAACAGCTTGTTTAAGATATCAGTCACAGGTTATCAGGTGTGGTATTCACATTCTCTGAATTGAGAGAGACATAATTCTCTCTCCCAGGATTTTTCCTGGGGAAGGCAGTGAGAAGCTCAGAGAAGAGAAAACAATTCTTATCTCTACTTGCTGTGCCTGTTGTTTGGCACATGTGGAATGTGTTATGGAGATTGTTTACTGAGAGTGATTTGTTAATTGGACACTGGTGATGGTTGTTTGGATTGATTAGCCAATTGGGTCAAAGCTGTGTCGTGACTGTCTGGAGACAGTCATGGGTTTTTCTTTAGTATCTCTTTAGTATAGTTTTAATATAGTATTAGTATAATATAACCTAGTTTAATAAAGCAATTGTTCAGCCTTCTGAAATCATGGAGTCAGAGCACATTACTCCCACGTCAGGGGTGCCTTGCATCGATAATCAGGGACACAGTGATTTGGTTTAGCTAAATAAACTCTGGTTGTTTGCTTATCTTCACCGGTCTAGAAACTTTTTTACTTGGTTGCATTTTGGTCTGTCACACCTGACTGACATGACCTTGGCAACTACATCAGCCAATAAGCCAATGGAGAGATGCTCCAGACCCTAATCTTCTTTGTGGCCTCTGCTGGACCCTCTCCCGTAGCTCCTTGTCTTTCTTGTACCGAGGAGCCCAAAACTGAACACAATACTCCAGATGTGGCCTCACTAGGGCCAAGTAGAGGGGGAGGATCACCTCCCTTGATCTGCTGGCCACACTCTTCCCAATACACCCCAGGATACTTGACCCTCCTGGCCACAAGGGCACACTGCCAGCTCATGCTCAACTTGTCATCCACCAAGACTCCCAGGTCCTTCACAGAGCTGTTCTCTAGCAGGTCAGCCCCCAATCTGTATTGGTACTTGGGTTATTCCTCCCCAGTGCAGGACCATACACTTGCCCTTGTTGAACCACATTAGTTTCTCTCTGCCCCACTCTCCAGCCTATCAAGGTCCCGCTGATGGTAGCACAGCCTTCAGGTGTATCAGCCACTCCCCCCCAGTTTCTTATCATCAGAAAACTGGCTAAGGGTACATTCTATCCCTTTGTCCAAGTCATTGATAAAAGAGTTGAATAAGGCTGGACCCAGTATTGATCCCTGGGGAATGCCACTGACTATGGGTCTCCAACTGGATTCTACTCCTCTGATCATGACCCTCTGAGCTCTGCCATTCAGCCAGTTCTTGATCCACCTCACTGTCCATTCAATCTAATCCACATTTCCTGAGCTCACCAATGAGAATGTTATAGGAGATAGTGTCAAAAGCCTTGCTGAAGTCCAGGTAGACAATATCCACTGCTCTCCCCTCATCAAACCATCGTAGAAGGCTATTGGATTGGTCAAGCATGATTTCCCCTTGGTGAATCCATGCTGACTACTCTCAATGACCTTTACTTTTACATGCTTGGTGAGGACCTCAAGAATGACCTGTTCCATCACTTTTCCAGGGATGGAGGTGAGGCTGACTGGCTGTTAGTTTCCCAAGTCCTCCTTCTTGCTCTTTTTTTGAAGATGAGAGTAACACTGGCCTTTCTCCAGTCACCAGGCACCTCTCCCATTCTCCATGATTTTTCAAAGTGGCTTAGCAACATCTGCCATCTCCCCTCAGCACCCATGGGTGCATCCCATCAGGACCCATGAATTAATGGGTGTTAACTCTGCCTAGCTGATCTCTAACACAACCCTCTAGGACCAAGGGGAAGTCTTCCTTTCTCCATCCTTCCTCTCTAACCTCCAAGGTCTGGGATTCCTGAGGGACAGCCTCAGGAGTGAAGACACCTTCTCTGTGTCTTCCATAACCAGGACACCCATCTGATTTAGCAGCAGCCCCACATTTTCCCTAATCTTCCTTTTACTGCTGATGTACTTGCAGAAGCCCTTCTTGTTGTCCTTGATATACCTTGCCAGACTCTATTCCAAGTGGGCCTTGGCCTTACTCATCACATCCTTGCATATTCTGATGACATTCCTATAGTTCTCCCATGTGGTCAGGCCCTTTTCCACATCCCATAAATTTCTTTCTTCCATTTGAGATTTGCTAGAAGCTTCCTGTTCATCCATGCAGGTCTCCCGCCCCCTTTGCCTGATTTCTTGTTCATGGGGATACACTGGTCTTGAGCTTGGTGGAAGTGATGCTTGAATACTGACCAGCTCTCTTGGACCCCCTTCTCTTTTAGGGCCCTAACCCATGGGATACCTTTTAAGTAGGTCTTTGAAGAGGTCAAAAATAGCTTTCCAGAAGTTCAGAGTTCTAGTCCTGCTTACTGCTATGCTTCCTCCATGCAAGATCCTGAGTTCTACCATCTCATGGTCACTACAGCCAAGGCTGCCTCCAACCTTCACATCTTCAACCAGTCCTTCCTGGTTTGTTAGCACAAGGTCCAGCAACACACCTCTCCTCATTGGCTCTTCCATCACTTGCCTTAAAAAGTTTTCATCAGTAATCTGCAGGAACTTCCTGGACTGTGTGTGCCAAACTGTGTTGTCTCTCCAACAAATATCAGGGTGGTTGAGGACACCCAGGAGAACTGGAGCCTGTGACCATGAGGCTATTTCCAGCTGTCCATAGAAAGCCTTATCAACTTCCTCCTCCTGATCAGGAGGTCTATAGTAAACACCCACAACAGTGCCACCCATATCAGCCTGTCCCTTAACTCTCACCCATAATCTCTCAACTGATTCATCTGCCTCTGGGTAGAACTTGATACATTCCAGTTGCTTTCTCACATAAAGAGCAACTCCACTACCTTGCCTCACTGACCTGTCTTTTCTAAACGATACATAGCCATCCATAACAACACTGCAGTCATGTGAGTTATCCCACCATGTCTCAGTAATTGCAATGAGATCATGGCCCTGAGACCACACAGAGATTTCCAGTTCTTCCTGTTTATTCCCCATGCTGCGTGTTTGTATACAGGCACTTCAGAGAGGTAATCAAGCATGCAGGTTCCTGAGAAGAGGTGCAAGAGGGCTCACCACAGCCATACACACCCTTGATGTGGTTAGCCCTATGATTCTCATCCTGAGAGGCAGCCAAGGAATATCTGTCACTGCACTGGTTGGCATGGCCTACTCCTTGTGAGGAAGCAATGGCACAAGCATTGCCACTTTGGACTCCATCCCCCAAGCCCTTGTCCCATCTTACATTGCTCAGCTTAAGTTAGCATTGCCATGCTCATTTGTAGTAACAAGTCAAGCTCCCTAGAAATACAATACATCTGATAGTCTTTGTTTTCCCCTCATGTAGTATTTATGCCTCACTCTAATACTCAAGCACTATGCATACCTCAGTTATATAAAGCAGCTTAAAATGAGTTACACCTTTCATCAGCAAAAACACAGCCCGAGATAGTCTCTTTGGATAAAGGCATGCCCCACCCTGATGAGGGGAGAAAGTATCAAGTCACAGAAAAAAACCCCTTTTAATCAGTGATCCCCAATACCATTGGAGCCAGGTGTAGATTAAGCACTTCTTGAGATATAGGCTAAAACGGACATCCTTCTCGGTCAAAGGCTGTTTGCAGCACCTAAAAGGACTAGGACGCTAAACTCTCACAGCTTCAATACAAGGGAGCCAGGGAGTGCAAGGAGATGAAGGCTGCTGCTTCACCCCACCCCACTGTGCCGCAGCCCCCCCCCCCCCCCCCCCCCCCCCCCCCCCCCGCCCCCAATAGTTGCATACCCACCTCCAGGAAGGATTCTAAGGAGTCTTCAGTCTCTCCTCTTCTGGTGGATGGAATGAGTTTGGAGTCCAGAGTCCCCAAAAACCCTTAGTCTGTGATGTGGCACCTAGGCCTCAGAAACCACTTGCATGACACACACAGAAAAAATGCTTTCCTTATACCCAGATGGGCACTGAGAGGGCAGGAACCCAGGGAAAACACCTGTGTCCTCTTGCCTGGTCAAAAAAGCAAAGCAGGGAGTTTGCTCCTTCTCACACCCCAGTCTGCTCTGTCATTTAGGTTCGATAAACTGAAGGAGCCCCCTCATTTGGGTGAAAAAAAAAAAGGAAATAACAAAGGGATCTCATTCATTAGTACCCACTCACTTACTGGGGACGGGGGGGAGAGGGGGGAGGAAAAAAGAAAAGTATCCAAAGAAACCAATTGGGGGGCCCAGAGCCTTTTGTTGTCATGCCAGGAAGTTTGTCTTCCCTCTTTATCCCTCACCATCTCCTAAGCTCAGTGAGAGGAGAGAAAACAAAAGCCAGAGATCCCAGTACTGGAAGCAATAAGGAGCTTTGCATCCAGTCACAGAGAGCAGAACATAGAATGGAAGCTGACAAGCTGACAAGCTCCCCCCATTCAACCCACCAGGTCTCCACCTCACCTGCTTGCCCCAGTAGAAGAGGCGCTGGCGGTTGGGGCTCACACAGAAGGTCTTCTGGATTTTCTCCCTCAAACATTCAATCCAGGTGAGACGGCTCAGATCATCAGTAGTATGTGTCTCAGTGTTTGTCTGTGGTACAACTTGGATCCACATGGCGTGTGCCTTCTGCTAGCTCAGCCACCCACGGTGAAGAGGAGATCTTGTTCTCCAAGTGCGTGATAACAGAAGACCGACAGATTTTTCCCTCACTTTTGTTCAGCTCAGTGGAAGCAGGTTTTTTGATCCCGATGAACAGGCACGAACCTCCCTGCACACAGGCCTCACTCAGAAGAGCGCAGAGAGGTAAAGGAGACCTGACCCGGTCCTTGTGTACTTCCCAAGCGTACCCCATAATCACACAAACAGAACCGTAAGCTCTCCAAGCCAGCACAACATGAAGTCTGGCAGGAATTGCCACAGGCAGGTCTAACAAACACCACCAGGAGCCATCACCAATCCTCAGAGCGCATTTACTAGCCTCTACCACTCTCATACAGAGGTCAATGCGCCAATAGTGAACTCGTGAGAGCCCTCAGCCATAAAGAGACAACACTGGGAAGTGGGGGAGAACAGATAGCATCGTCACTTCTCTTTCTGCTTCAGCTTTACACAGTCACGCCCAGCCTCCCTCAGCCCAGTCCCAGTCCCAGCCCCAGCCCCAGCCCAGCCCCAGCCCCAGCCCCAGCCCCTTTCTTTAAGCATTCTCTGGACGGCTTCTTTTTTCCTCCGGCTTGATAGTTCTATCAAGGACCTGAGGAGGCGGAGAGTAGAGAAGCGGCCATTATCGTTCCTATTGGAGCCAAGTGTTTCTTCTTGTTCCCTCACGGGGCAAAGCGTCTCTAGTCTCAGGCCTGCAAATTATACCAGTGACATAGGAATGGTTCTGGTTAAATGGTACTGTAAAAACATATCTGCTGCAGTACTTAGTGAGATTCAGATTATGAATATAGCTCTCTGTGATGCTATTATACTGAGAGCATTGAAGCCTACATTTTTGGGGGCAGAGTTCGCACAGCTTTGTTGCCCAAGCAATAAAACTTTAGAGACTGAGATAAAAAACTGACAAGTTCCAGATGATAGAGATGTGGTTTTTGTGACTTTTTTTTGTATAAGTATGATAGCAAAGACCCCTGTATATTAATTTCAGGTCTGACATAATTCGCACTGTAGCCTTGGTTGAGTTACTTTTAAGGCCTGATTTATGAGTATTAAGAACTTGAAAAGGCGGCAGAAATAAATCTGTTCCTTGCCTTTTTATCTCCATTGTTCCATCTCTGCTATTGAGATAGCACACCTTCCGGTAACTATACCTACTACAGTGTGACACCAGTGTCAGACACACAAGTTCAGAGTTTGGTTTATTGACTGGTGTGATGGTACAAGCTCCAATTCAAGTAATGTAGTGCATTTGCCAGCCTTCTTGGGTTCCCTGAAACATTCAAAGATATTAATGCAGAGGAATACAGTAGGAATGTGGGTTAATAATCATAATTAAGAAGAGACAAATCAAGCTGTCTTCAGCTTTGCCCTGATTCCACTCTACCACCACAGTAAAGGGAACAGAGTCACAATAAAATACTTTTGCAGTGTCTTCTGTTTTGCAGATCAGTCTTTCTCTTAAGCTACTGCTAACAACAGAATGTGTCTCTTCTGGAGTGGGGAGAAAAAGTTCTGGAGAGACTCTGAAATGGGTCGTTTTAATCGGTTAGAGGAAACAGAATCAATATTTTGTGGGAGACTGTTGCAGTGTGTTGCAATATCCTCTTTCAGCTATCCCAGTCCCTCCCAGGTGTGCCAACCTCTCCCTTCCCCTCCCCCTTGCCCCCTTGCTAAGTGCTGTCCATCAATCTTAACATTCCAGCAAGGGCGTCGTCTGGTTGGTGAAGTTCAAAAGATGCTTCTCAGCCCTGGGGTCATTGGCCTAGCCAAGTGTCACTTGTCCCTGAGACTCCCCCCCTCCCACCTGGTTGGTGCCATACCTGCCCCTTTCCTCCCCCTCCCCCCGAGCTTAAAAGGACACTGAGACCATGCGGTCACTATTCTGTTGGAGCTGTTACCAAGATTCGGAGATCTGTGACCCTGGAATAAAACTCTGGATTAACCCTCTGGCAGAATCCGTCTCCTTTTCCTCTTCACCTCGCCTAAAGCTTTCCATCAGAGGTAAAACCTGAGTTCCTGCATGTCTGGACTTGTTCCAAGTGCCTAGCTGCAATATACAGCTAGCCAGGGGTGTCTCTGAGGTGAAACACCACAGCTGCTGCCTTTGGTCAAGCAGCAAGGGTCAGAACGAGCCCAGGCACGTTCCATCCGTAATATTGGGATAATATTCCAATATTTGGCGCCCAACCGTGCGGCTGATCGAACCTGCAGCCCCAAGAAGGAATCTCAGAACCTCGGAAAAGCTTTAAGGCAGCTGAGCATCCACTGGAAGAGCTTTGGCTGCATCAGCCCCCAGACAGACTTTGGGACTGAACCCACAAGAAGCCTCGCGGAACGCTCTGCGCCTTTGGAAAGTGCTGCTCCTTTCTGGTGAGCGAATTTTCCAGAGGAGAATGGGGGAGCCCCTCCTGCCCATGGGGTCCTATTCCGGTGAAGAGACCACCCTGCCTGACCTTGCCAGCAACAGCTTTGATTTCGGTGACTATCTCTGCTCCTTAGGGGGGGTAGAAGCTCGAAAAACAGTCTCTGCCATGAGTTCTGTTCTTTTTTGCTCTTGCATAATAGGCTGCGCAGCCCTGCGGAGTGGGAGTGATACCCTGTTAGGCATAGCTTGAAATAAACAGGGCAGGAGACTTTTCTCCTTTTAATGCCTTTATTAAAAGTGATCAGCTCAAGATTGGGAAGCCCGACGGGTCTGCAGTCTCCTTCTTCTTTCCCAGCGTGGCTCAGAGGAGGAGGATATGCGCAGCTTTGTCCACTAGGGGCAGAGCTGGGGGTCCAATCTTCGTGGGAGCGTCTGGGCGAGACCCCGGTCTTTCTCTGCTTTCCACTGCTTCCCGGCTCCGGGTCCCGGTTCCAGATGACTTCCTTAGTCAGGGCGAGGGGCACAAAGGTTTTCAGCATCTCTGCAGGCTCAGCATTCTGTTCCTCATGCCCAGGCATCACTCTAATTTCTTAAATCTGTATTGGCTCGTTGTTTTTGGGGTACTTTTGGCAAGTCTGACACTTCCCATGGTACGCTGGTCCTCAAATCTGCATATTCTAATGCCCCCCCCCCATTTCATCTTCTCTCTTCCTCTGTCTGAGGAGAAGGGCTATTAACCCAGCCCTAGCTAGGGTTGTTAGTGATACAAAAAGAACTATTAACTCTAACGACTTGTAATTATCATAACAGCAAGTAACACTGCCGCAGGAACTCCGGTCTGAAGGTTTTGTAACTTTTTTTTTCTCTTACAGAAAAAGAATTGGCAGAATTTTGTTCATAACAGTCCCCCCTCTTTTTCTTTGATCGAGCTTAAATTTAAGCTTGCAGCAACTTGCAATTTCTGACTCATAAACTTCATATTTCTTTAATTTTTTTGTATGATTATAAATTTCTTGAGCACTCGGTAATCATGGTTATTTAACTTTGTTACCTTTCTTGGTTTCTTCAGGTTAAAATTTTTTGAGATCTTTAGGTTGGTCTGCACGGCTAATACCACTATTTTAATAAAACAAGGAAATAAGCATAGTAAAAAGAGCAATCCTCCAAGTATACACACAGTGAGAAGAACTACTTTTTCCCACACATCTTTTTTGAAAATCTCTAGGTTATCCCACCAACTGGAATCAAGTGTAGGAGTTTGTTCTTGGTTATTTACACATGCTATTTTTTTATTATTTTGAAATGTTTCTAATAATTGCATTCTTTAATACTGCTTGTAGCCTGATGATTCTGTTTAACATAGATATTGGGGTTGGAACTTGGTTGGCCTTTACAATTTTGGATTTTCTCAATTTCTATTGAATTTTGCCTCTTCTGTTTGGTTTCTTTAAAATCATTGTATATAGGAACTCCTAAACTTGATCCAGGTTCTTGGGGTAATAAGAAGAAAGTTGGTTTTATCATTCTAGCGGTGCAGCTGCCAGACCAGTCTCTTGACAATTTAGTGTATGCTGTAATACTAGAGATCAAAACCAGGTGTTTAGGGCTCTCTTGAAATGTGTCATCAGTTTCTGTTGGGCATTCCCTATATTTACACAGTTCTTTCATTTTCCAAAAGGGGTTTATCTTTTTTTTCAGTACACTCATAAAATCATATACTTCATGGTAGATACACTTGTCTCTTCTTTTTTCTCAACAGACTCTAATTTATTTGGATCTCTTGGGATCCACCGGGTAGCCAAATTCTTTACTGCTAAATACCTGTTACAAACCATTTTTCTTACTATTTTACCATTTCTTTTCTTTGACTAGATCTATTGATCTTGCTTCAGCAGCATCACATTCAAAGCACAACCAGGCTTCTCTTACAGGGCACTCTCCCAGGAGTGGCTGCCTAAAAGTGGCAGTATTCTGTGCTATCCAATTTATTCTCTTATTTTTCTGATAAAGGACCAATTGGGAGAGGTTAACACAATTAGGGTTAGAACTGATGTGGACTCTAGACAAGGAGCTTACTTCTTCCTCCTCATAGAGGGGTTGGTAGCACTCACTGCACGGCTCTCCTGGGCTCCCCAGAGCACCACCAGCAATTAGAGCCATCATTACTACCCTTCCCAAGAGTCCGGTATGGGTCATCTGGCATAGCCTGCCCATCCGCCTTGCCTCTTGGGGAATTTTACTGAAAAGAAGCTTCCAAGCTCTTTAGAGTCTCTTCTACCCACTTCTCTGGTTAAACCTCTCTGGTCTGTTCCCTACTAATTTTGGTCTCTCTTAGGGGAGTGCTCTGTAGAGGATTAACCTGGAGTCTTTAGAACCAAATGGGGGAACTTAACTAGAATTACTTTATTTACAGTCTTAAACTTTTTACAAACTTATTTTACACACAGAACTGTCTTGAAACATTTCAAGCTATGTCAGGGCTCTGATACCAATTATTTTCCCATACAGTTCAGTCTTTTTGACTCTTCCTTCTGAGAGTCAACTTTAAGTCTTTTGGTCCTTTTATCACAGTATACTCGGGTGAATTAACTTGTGATGTGGTTGACTCTTGTCCAGTGCCTGGAGTGAGAGTGGTGTGGAATCTAGTGATGTGGGTTCAACTTTTTCCTTTGGTTTGCACAGTCGAATAAGCAATGAGGAGTACCTGAAACGGGCTTTCAAATATAGGCATTAATGGTCTGCTATTTTATGATTCTATCAAAGCTCAGTTTCTTCGGTTAATGTATAATTGGTTAATTTCCCTTTTTCTATAGCTTGCATGTTTCTCTCGTCAACTCTTGCATACTCTGTATTTTGCAAGGAGTTGTATTTCTGTTAGCTAACTTAACTCCCAAAGTGCTTTTATTCTCCTATTTTTCTGTGTATTTAACTTACTGCTTTTCTGTTCTATTTTCAAGATCTTATCTATTCATCTCTTACCTCTGTTACCTTTTACTTTCACATCACTTATTACCAGTTAAGTGCTACTGTCCAGTCTCAGTGCTATTAGATATCTTTCTACTTAGCGGTTTTGTCTACCTTCAGGTGTTTTTGGGTATTCTACTATACTTTCTGGTACTTTGTTGAGACAGGACTTATCTGCTCTTGTATCTACTCAAAAATTCAAATTCTTCATTTAGGGGTCCCACCTCAATGTTTACCAAGGGCTTTTCTAGATGTTGCATTGGGTCCCCTATAGTATATAGTTCTTGACACTCCTAATCGTCACCTCCAAGGACCTTTCTAAATTATCTTGTTCCCTGGCTATTGCCACATCGAGACTGAGCTTTCTACAACACTTCCTGACGTGTCCTGCCTCTCCACAATAATAACAATGTCGTTCGCTCAAAGGAACTTGAGGTCTCTCTATCCTTCTTGTACCTGACAGTACAAGAGGCCTATCCTTGCCTCCTCCTGGTGGTGGACCCGCCCACCCCACACTTTCTCTAGCTACCGGAACCATGATCCTAGCCTTGGTCTTTGCTTTTTCTTCCTCCCTCCTTAAACACACCTTCAATGCTTCTCTTAACAACTCATTTATGTCTTTTCTTTGCCAATCTTCAGTTTTTCCAGTTTAGTTTGAGGGATATCTGGTTACCCTGAACTTTCTGCAGATCAGCAGGTATATTTGGTGATAGCTGTTTACTGGGCAAGGAGGTATTTGTGTCCCAACTAGGAGGAGGTAAAGGGACAGCAATAGGGGGGTAAAAGAGCTATTAAGTGGAGCTGGAGAGGGGGTAGAGAATGCAGCAGGTGAAGTAGGCACTTGTGGTGGTGCAGAAGGAACTGGAGGAGCCGAAGGGGGTGGTGAGGGAGTGGTTACTAGGGGAGATACTGAGTCTATCATAGGGGAAGCTGAAGAGGTAGAAGGAGGAATTTGAAGAGGCGGTCATGAGATGGCAGCCGGGGGAAGGACCGGGCCTGCCATTTGAGGTGCCTGAGCAGAGGATTATAAGGTGGAGGGGCAGCAGGAGGCAAATAATCTAGGGGGTCCCATCTTTTACCAATTCCAGCATCCCCTCCTTCATTCCCTCTTTCTTCTTCTGTACTTTACAAATTCACACACCTTCATCTCCAATAGCACTCTTTAACCAGCAAGCTACATACAATAATTGCTCAGGATCTGTATCTCCTCGAGCTGTCAGATAATGACTCAGTTGCTGGCACATCCACTTGTCCCTTGTCCCACACCAAGGCCATCCTCCTTGCACCTCTAATTCTGGCAGACTTCTACACAGTAGTGGATCATCTTCACCTTATCTAATCCCTCTGTGGCCTCTATAGAATCCCATTTCTCTAATAGTTCCCCTAAGGGGCTATTGGGACGTATATTCCTCAGTCTCTTGCCTGTCTTTTTACTATTACACCCTCCATTTTTCAGGTCTCAACAGAAAAAAATCCCAAAGGTAGGTGTCTCTACCGACAGGTAATCTCAAGAAAAATTTATTTGCCTGATGCTCAGGACTTTACACTGAAACAACTGCCTGATCTCTTGATTGCCTAACTTTCCGTGTCAGGTCTTATATCTATCAGGACTTGAAAACACGAAACCCGGTGTAAGAAGCCGGTTCATGCCTGACCTCCTTCGTCAGGAAAACAACTGCCTGATGTCTAGTGTGCCTAACCTTCCAAATGTTAGGCCTCACGGTATCAGGACTTAAGAACAAATCCCAGCCTCCTTTGCTGGGCCTTGTGCCCGACCTCCTTTGTCAGGACTTAATATGCCTGCAGGGCTTGTGAGCTTGCCCGAATCCTCCTCGGGACTTACAATCTGCCTGACTTCCCTCTGTCAGGACTTTTGGGGGTGCATGCCACTCATACAACTATTTCCTCCGCACGCCCGGAGGGGGGGTGCCCTCTTCCCCCTTAGGAGACGACTCACTCACGCTGATTCCATGCGCTTCCCCCTGTTCCCGGACGGGCCCCTTCGCAGGAGTCCGGAAACGCGGTACTGGTACTGAGGGTCCACTCTCGCTCCGAGGGTCCGGGCTGCCGCCTTCGTCACACTCACACACACACTCGCTCGTCTCCCACTCCTGCCACCGGATTTCTCACCAGTCCAGCGCTCTTCTGTGTCACTGGTCCTGAGCCGATCTTCTCTGGTCCTGATTGCCAGTTGTCCTTGAGGTCCAAGATGGCCGGTCCTGGTGTCCTCTTTGGCGTGGTGTCATGGTTTGACACTGGCACAATGCCAGTGCCCCATGAAAATACACTTCGTCCCTGGTGTCTGCTGTGAGATGGGGTCAGGAATAAGCAAAGCAGGCCTCTAGCTTAGAAATAGAGAGAAAAGGTTTATTAACTAAACTACAAAGCAAAATACACACACACACAGACACATACACACACACGGACAATGAAAATTTCACAAAAGCATTTCCTCCTCCCCCCTACCAGATTCTCCCGATACATCTCTCAAAGTTCAACTCTCAGTCCATCATCACTCTATAAATACTCAATCTTCAGTCTATCAAGAGCAGAAGTCCTTCTTGGGCCATGGTGACCTCTTCCTTTTCATGTCCAGTGCTCTCACCACATGAACATGGACCAGAGCTGCTTCAAGGGTTGTCTTTTTTAAGGATGCTTTGTCTCCTTCCAAAAAGGCACAGTCTCACCTTTGGGACATCCTTTGTCCCCCCTATATTTCTCTACCCCCTGGGGCCGGGGGGTCTCCAACGCTGAACCTTCGGGACATCCTTTGTCCCCCCCATATTTCTCTACCCCCTGGGGCCGGGGGTTCTCCAACTGAACCCTCTCGGTCCGAGCCACCGCCTCCCCCTGGATGCAGCCTCTGCGTCACAAGGAAGCA
Source organism: Diglossa brunneiventris (assembly GCA_019023105.1). Classification (NCBI taxonomy): domain Eukaryota; kingdom Metazoa; phylum Chordata; class Aves; order Passeriformes; family Thraupidae; genus Diglossa; species Diglossa brunneiventris. Next base: position 9,803,964 of record CM032382.1, on the reverse strand, counting down.
TAGTTCTGTCCATGGCTGACAAAAAGCGTCCAGCAACAGCCACTTCTTATCTCTTGCCATCTAGGGTTCTCTCACAACCCCACATTCACAACACACCTGCCTATTTCCTGCTCCAGAAAAGGTCAATGCTCTGCAAGATTTTCATTGTCCAAACAGGGGTTAAAGGCTTCTACAGGCGGCCAGGCTCTTTCTCTGCTGCACCTTCCTCCCATTCTCCACCAGCCGGGCATGCCGCCACTCCGAGGCCTTCAAGGCCACAGCCCCGTACACTGAGCGCGGCTTCTGTCTCTCATCTCCCGGGGAGTGGGGGGCTGCCCAAATTTCTCGGGGGCTCTCTGCTGGGAGGACTGCACAAGGCTCCTGGTGCACCTCCACCCTTCCATCCCGGGGCCTCAAGCCCCTCTCTGTCCCAAAACTCAGCTTACCTCAAGGCCGCAGGTCCCTCCCCCACCCAGCCAGCAGGGCTGGACGGGGGAGGTCTGACCAGCTCCCCAGCTAGAAACCAAAAGGAAGTTCCCAGGGGACAGCTCTGCTTTTAACCCCTGTGTTCTCAGAGGCGTAACCAATACCCCAATGGTCAAAACAGGTGCCAATTTCAGAATCTGAACACCCATTGGCCTCTGACCACTCCATTCCCAGAAAACCCATTTCCTGTCAACCCACCACACGTGGCTATCCCGGACGAGCGCCCAGCTGAAATAAACAGGGCAGGAGACTTTTCTCCTTTTAATGCCTTTATTAAAAGTGATCAGCTCAAGTTTGGGAAGCCCGACGGGTCTGTAGTCTCCGTCTTCTTTCCCAGCGTGGCTCAGAGGAGGAGGATATGCGCAGCTTTGTCCACTAGGGGCAGAGCTGGGGTAGCTGATTTGGCTTTGTTTTCGGTCAGCGGGAGTTTGTACTGTGCCTTTTACATCTAAAATGGGCTCGAAGTTAAGCACAGCACAAAAAGGAGACGGATTCTGCCGGAGGGTTAATCCAGAGTTTTATTCCAGGGTCACAGATCTCCGAATCTTGGTAACAGCTCCAACAGAATAGCGACCGCATGGTCTCAGTGTCCTTTTAAGCTCAGGGGGAGGGGGAGGAAAGGGGCAGGTATGGCACCAACCAGGTGGGAGGGGGGGAGTCTCAGGGGACAAGTGACACTTAGCTAGGCCAATGACCCCAGGGCTGAGAAGCATCTTTTGAACTTCACCAACCAGACGACGCCCTTGCTGGAATGTTAAGATTGATGGACAGCACTTAGCAAGGGGGCAAGGGGGAGGGGAAGGGAGAGGTTGGCACACCTGGGAGGGACTGGGATAGCTGAAAGAGGATATTGCAACACACTGCAACATCTCCCCCTAGTTTGTTAAAAAGAAGAGGACTGGTTTGTGGTGCAGAATGCTTGCCAAACCATGGTTGGTAAATCGCTTCCTCCTCTACAGGAGGGTCAGGTTTTCCACTGAGGCTTCCATGTCATCCATTGGAGCACTAAGGCTTCCAAATGGTAAATTTCAGGAGGGGGAGATGAGCTTGAAATTTACTTGAGAACCATGCGTTTGATTAGTCTGAAAACAATGCTAACAACTACAACAACAATAACTAAAGTAAACAATACTAAAAACACAGTTTTCAGAATAGATCCCAAGCAGCCCGAGAGTCCCCAGCCTTTGAACAGTCCACTCAGCCAGTTGTCAGTTTCTGTCTTGATGTCCAAGGGCTTTTGCCAATGTAGTCCATACGTGCTTTTGGCTGAGGGACTATCCAGGAGATCGCTGTGGTGGCATGATCGCGAGTAGGACGAGGAGCAGGCTCGGTCTCATGGCATCTCAAGACTACACAGGAGACTATGTTGAAAGTGTTGCCCGAACGAAGAACACAAAACTCAGGGAGATTTGTGCGGTGCTTTATTGAGGGCCCGGGAGCCTGCGGACTAGCGTCCCCAAAAACAGAGCTCTGAATTCCACACTTGAGTTCTTCCCTTTTATACATGTTATATGTGTACAATTCGTTACAACATCTCTAAGAGACAAATTTTGCTCAGCAACCCACCCCTCGTGATAGATTCTCTAGTGCATAACAGAACCATAAATCAGGTGCCTGTCTACACCAAGACCATTGTATACTATATTTCGGTTAGTCCAGCATTCTTTCCCCCCCCTCAGTTAAACATTTACCTACAGTTCCTAGGCTACTTCTAGGTTACATGATCAAACAGAAATTATATCCTATCTATCCTATCTATACTAACATATTTATTAATAACTATCTCACACTAACATATTTTATTAATAACTATCTCACACTCCGTCCAACATCTCTCCCTTTTGAGCATCCTTCAGTCCTGCTGCAAGGATGCTCAATCCAAATTTTCACATCTTGGTGGTGGTGAGTGGGGAGGATACTCCGCTTGTGGCTCACGGGTCATGGCTCGCAGAAGACGGAGAGACTGCTTCTTCTCCTTTCTCAATTATTCCTAAAAGACATCTATACACTATCTAAATTACCATTAGTAAGATCAAAAAACATTAACACATATTGTATAACTGAGGTAATCCAGCCGGAAAGGTGAATTCCCAGGGAGTCGAACACTGCCCCTATCTAATTATGTTGTGCTTCTCTCCTTATTTCCTTAGTTTTTGCCTGTATGTCTTCCAACTGAGATATGTCCTTCTCCACATCTAGCGTCACATTCGGATATGGATACAGCAATGATCTATTCTTTCATTTAGGTAACTACAAAACCATGCTCCTTCAATAGGAGCATGTCTAAAGCCATTCTATTCTGAAGGGTCATCCTAGTCGTGGCCTGAAGTTGTAAATTTAAATCCTTAAACCCCTTTCTAGTTGTAGCTGCTAATCTTTCTGTTTGCCCCATTAATTTATCTAACATTTCTCGATTCTGATAGGTAGCTACAGGTGTAAACAGAGATTCTAATACCCATCCGAATTTCACTCCGGAGTCAGGTTCGTGCCATTGTTCCTCTTCTGATTCTATTTCTCTTTTAACCCTCTTCTTTTGAGTCAAACTTCCTTGTTTCTAGTAAGGGCATAGAGTGGTACACCTAAGGTAATTTGCGTCGCTGGCCCATCCAGAGGTAGATGAGTTGTCCATTGACCATGCTCTAATACCCATACCAAGTTCCCGGGGCTATGAACAGTAGTATATCGACAATCTATTGGTTCCACCCCCGGTGTTTGGCTTATCGTGTGATTGTATCTCCTACACTCACATCCCCACTTCAGCGCTATTTTTACAGGTACCAATCTTATTCGATCTTCCGGAGTGTCACATGTGAATACTTCTGTACAGTTCTATTCTTCTGTTTGGGCTCGAAATTGTCTAGAGGAGGTAGATGTAACGAGGGCCCTATAATGTGACTGGTTTCTCATCCCTGACCATTGGATGCACCATTGTACTTCTCCAAGGTAATCATAGTGTTCTAAAATACTAGGTCCCCACAAGGTTTTCCAATTTTTCTATGCATCATGATTCTGGGTGACATTTTGACAGCTCATTTCATTTTGCTGGGAGGTAGTCCTTATCCGGACTGTATTGCATGGTTCGTCTATTGGGAGTGCAATTAAACATCTCCCCGTATTTTGGACCCAGCTATAATAGTTAGGCTTTGACTTACAATCGGCCTCAGTCATCACTCGGGTGGTCATGCATAAATCTCTCCATGTCTCTACTGTTTTAGGAATTGGTTGGCACGACCATGAAATGTTTTTAAACGATTCTGGCATCTTAATCACAGGTATTATTCTCCATGGTATGGGTTCGCCTGCCGCTTGTGGTAATGGTAGGCAAGCTGTAATTCCCGTTACATTTTGCATGAGGCCAAAGTCTCTGATTAATCCTACTAGTAAATTTTCTTGCTCATAGTTCCTTTCTAAAGTGCCATTAATCTCTCTCTTACTTCTCAACCCATGTTTCAGAGCCAATGTCATTCGGTCATGCATCTACCAGGCATCCTTAGCTACCCAACACCAATAATTCCCTTCATTCCTTGTCTGAACGTCAGCTACTATCAGGGTTACCATTCCTCCCAGCTTTACTTCTATATTATATTTCCCTGATCGATTCTGCAAGTTACCATGAAACCACCAGCCAAAATCCGTAAACTGTAGCCCTACTGTCAACTTACAAGTTAAAATGGCCATCTCTCCTTTTGGTACTTGATAAATTCCAGGTGTGGCTCTTATATCTTTTCCGAAATGAACTCTTGCTTGTACCTTTCTTAGTCCGAATGCCCCAGACATGTTATTTTCCACAATACAAAGATATGTTCTTTCTTCATCCCCTATTTTCGGATTGGTGATGTTCAACCAGCTGTAACTCTTGCCCTCCTTTTCCCACTAACTTACACCTACTTCGATCCTATTCCATGTCATGTTGTTTTCTAGTTTCCACCATTTTACCCGAACGGCACTTTGATACCTTGCTTCTAAGGCAAAGGAACAATTTATCCTCAGGGGAGGGCCATCCCACATGTCCACAGTAGTTGAGACTGGGCCTATAGTAATTTCAGAGGAGCGAGTTGTCCATGGCAATACCTGTAGGTATATCTGTTTGTAATCTGTACTGCCTTGTATCCTTGCCACACACATGTATTCCCCTGCATCGTTTGTGGTTACCTTTGAAAGGAATAGCGTCATATTTCCTTGTTGAGCATCTTCATTCCAATCAACACTTACTTTCTCCTTCCGATTAATTTTGCCTTGTTGCCACAGGGCTTGGATCTCACTGGGCTTCACCTTCCGGCTGTTAGATAAGGTACAAGTTAGTCGTACATCCATTCCCTCCATTACTACCATCCTCCTTTCCCCAGTCCGTACAAGTGTAAACCCTTGTACTGAAATCATTTTCGTCACTACCAAAAGTAATATGATTAGGAAGGCGGCTTTGCGTGGAAGATCATCCGGGTGGGAGATATTAGCTGAGTCTCCCACTGGTGTGGGGCCTTCTTCACTCTGGTGTAGTGGATCCATGCATCTGTCCCCTGGACCTTCACCGCTGTGTATGTTGTCATGAGCACCTGGTGAGGTCCGTTCCATGATTCCCGCAGCGGATCAGTGAGCTAGTTTTTGATGTATACCAGATCTCCAGGGTGGATGTCGTGCACCGGATTCTCCAGGGTGAGCGGTCTATTCCACTGCAAGGTATATCTTAAGGAAGTCAAAACCTTATTTAGTGATACCAGATACTCAGCAATCGCTTGGTCTCCACTTACATGTACCTCCCCCTTCAATACAGTTGCATGATATGGTTTTCCATATAATATTTCATAGGGGCTTACACCTATTTTCTCTCGAGGTTTGATCCGGATTCTTAATAAAGCTAAGGGTAATGCCTGTGGCCACTGCAACTTGGCTTCCTGACATATCTTTTTAATTTGTCCTTTCAGGGTCTGATTCATTCTCTCCACTTGTCTACTAGACTGGGGCCTCCAGGGAGTATGTAAATTCCAGGTTATATCTAACAGTCGGGCTAACTCCTGTACTATTCTTGCTATAAAATGTGGGCCCCTGTCTGACGATAATCCCAAAGGTACTCCAAACCTCGGTATTATTTCTCTAAGCAGAGTTTTCACCACCTCCTTAGCCTGATTAGTTCTACATGGAAAAGCTTCAGGCCATCCTGAGAATGTACAGACATACACTAATAAGTACTTATACCCTTGAGCCTTGGGCAATTCTGAAAAATCTACTTGCCAGTAATCTCCAGGTTGTGGTCCTACCTGTAATTTCCCCATCTGTATCTGTCTCCTAACTATCGGGTTGTTTTTCAAACAGACCGGACACGTGGCATTGACCCTTTTTGCCATAGTTAACATCTGATTAGAGATAATCTCATTTTTCAAGAATTTTACCAATACCTCTGCTCCCCAGTGGCACTTATTATGTTCTGTTTCTAAAATGAATTTCATAATTCGAGTAGGTACCACCACTTGTCCTAATGGTGTAACATACCATCCTAATGAGTTCTTCTGTGCTCCTAGCAAACTGATTAATTTCCCATCTTCTGTGGAGTATTTAGGCTCTTGGTTCAAATATGGGGTGACTGGATTTGTTCTTACCGGTATTAATGCCATCTGAGTCTATACTTCGCGGGCCACTTGTCGGGCTGTGACGTCAGCAAATCGATTTCTATCATAAATTTTTCCTTCTACTTTCTGGTGTCCTCGCACATGCATTATTGCAACTGCTTTTGGACTATGTACTGCTTCCAATAATTGTAACACCTCCTCCTTATGTTTAATGTTGGCCCCTTGTGAATTTAAAAGTCCCCTTTCTTTCCACAATGCTCCGTGCACATGAACTACACCAAATGCATATTTAGAGTCTGTCCAAATATTCACCTTTTTGCCTTTGCTTAACCACAAAGCTCTGGTTAATCCAATGATTTCGGCCTTTTGGGCTGAGGTTCCTGGCACCAAAGCCTTAGCCTCTATTACCTGAGTCAGGGTTACCACCGCATATCTAGCATAACGAGTCCCATTTTCCACAAAGCTGGATCCATCCGTAAACAATTCCCAGCTGGGCTCGTCCAAGGGTTCATCCTTTAGGTCCGGGCGGCTGGCATACACTTGCTCGATGACCTCCACGCAATCGTGCACCAGTTCTCCGCTCTCTTGGTCGCTGCGTAAAAATTCTGCTGGATTGACATGGTTAGTAACTCTTATTCGGATATCATCCTGCTCTCTTAGAATAGCTTGGTATTGCAGCATCCGGCTCGAGGATAACCAATGACCCCCCTTTTGGTCAAGAACTGCCATTACCATGTGGGGTACAAATACCTCAATGGTAGTTCCCAAGGTCAGTTTCCGCGCTTCTTGGATCAGGGTTACCGTTGCCGCGACTGCTCGCAAGCATGAGGGCCACCCAGAACTCACAGAGTCCAGCTGTTTAGAGAGATACCCCACCGGCCTCTTCCACGACCCTACCTTTTGGGTGAGGACTCCAATGGCCAGTTTCTGTCTCTCGTTTACATACAACTGGAACTCTTTAGTTAGGTCCGGGAGTCCCAGAGCCGGCCCTCCTTCAGGGCTTGCTTCAGCTCCTGGAAAGCCTTCCGTTGCTGAGTTGTCCACTCCAGCTGGGGCTGCTTTAATGCCTCGTACAGCGGTTTAGCTAGCAGTCCATAATTCATAATCCAGAGACGACACCATCCTACCATTCCTAGAAAAGATCTCAATTCCTGGTGATTACGAGGTAAAGGGATCGAGCAAATTGCCTCAATCCTATTTACTCTTAGCTGTCTATGTCCTTGGGTGATTTCGCATCCCAGGTAAATAACACTGTTCTTGACCAGTTGTGCTTTTCTCTGGAGACCCGGTACCCCGCTTGTCCCAGCATATTAAGAAGCCCAATTGTTAGTTCAACACACTCTTGTCTCTCCTTAGTTCCCAGGAATATATCATCAACGTATTGTAGAATTACATATAGATCTGATGCTATTGTTACCTGTGACATCTTCCATTCCTCCAGTTCCTTTGCCAACTGATTCCCAAAGATACTAGGGCTGTTGCGAAATCCTTGTGGAAGCCTCGTCCAGGTGAGTTGCTTTCTTCTCCCAGATTCAGGGCTTTCCCACTCAAATGCAAAGTATTTCCTACTTTCTGGTGCCAATGGGATGCAGAAGAAGGCATCTTTAAGATCAATTACTGAGAACCATTTAAATTTCTCTGATACAGATGTTAACAAAGTATATGGGTTAGCGACCACCGGATATATATCCTTTACTATCTCATTAATAGCTCTTAAGTCTTGTACCAATCGATACTTGCCGTTCGGCTTCCTTACAGGAAATATAGGAGTGTTATATTCCGATTCGCATTCCTGTAAGATTCCTTGAACTAAGAACTGTTTGATTAAAGGTGCCACTCCCTTTCGAACTTCCAACTTTAAAGGGTATTGCTTCACCCTGACAGGTCGTGCTCCTTCTTTTAACTCTACCCTCACTGGTTGTGCTGCCTTAGACTTTCTCGGAACCCCCGTCTCCCATACCCAAGGTACCACAGCTTGTTCGATTTCCTCCGGGAGGGATACAACATCTATTTCTTGTATTGTAAAAATCCCAGAAATTTGCTCCTCAGGAATTTCTAACTTCACCCTTCCCTCCTTAAAGATTATTTTAGCATTCAATCGCGACAAAAGGTCCCTTCTAAGTAAGGGTACTGGGCAATTTGGCATATATAAGAATTGATGATCCAACTCTTTCCTTCAAATTTAAGATTTAATGGTTGCAAAAACGGACGCTCTTCTAATTTCCCTGTTGCCCCTACCACTTGCACCTTTGCATCACTCAGTGGTCCCAATCGTTTGTTCAATACCGAATAGGTTGCCCCTGTATCCACTACAAATCCTGACCTTTCCCTTCTACTTCTAGGACAACCCTCAAATCCCGGTCTAGTCAGCTTCGATTCTGGTAGCTCCCTAGAACTAACGCTTGAGCAACATCTGCTGGTCTTCCCGCAAATCCTCCTGCAGGCATGCTCCCCATGGGACCTGCTCTAACATTTCTTGGAACAACTCCAGCTCTGACCGGACATTCATTTTTCCAATGACCCAACTGTCGGCAAAACGAACGCACACTGGTTCGGATCTAATCGTCCGTCATAGATATCGTCCCAAAACCTCCCGGCCCCGCATAGCACCCCGCTGTCTTCGATTCATTCCTCCCCGACCGCGTCCTCTAGCCGACCTTCCTCCCATCCCTGCTTGTTGTATTACAGCCAAAATACTTGCTTGCTGTTTTCGCGCTACCTCCTTTTCTCTATTGTTATACACTTTCCATGCCACTTCCAACATCTTGTCTAAATCCCGCGTATCCTCCCCTTCCAGTTTTTGAAGTTTCTTTCTAATATCCTCCTGTGATTGTCCCATAAACAACAATGCTAACTGGAGTTTCCCTGATTGCTCCTCCACATCTAAGTTAGTAAACTTCCGAGCCATATCCTTTAATCGCTCTAAAAACGCAGACGGAGATTCATTTTATCCTGCTTCACCGAATACAATTTAGACCAATTCATTGTCTTGGGTATTCCAGTCCTAATTCCTTCCACCAACAATTCCTGATATTGTTGTATAGCTCTCATTCCCCAGTAGAATTTGGATCCCACCTAGGATCTTCACTCGGAACTACTTCATCAATCATAACATTCAATCCCCTCAAACGAATATCCTCACGAGCTCTTTCTTTAGTGGCTCGGATTACCATTTCCTTTCAGTGGAATCCATTATCGTATCTAACAACACTTGCAAATCATTCCAATCAGGGTTTTGGGTTTAATCACCATCTTTACCACTCTCGCCACTCTTTCTGGATCTTCCCGATAACTCCCTGCTGACTGTTTCCATATCACCAAATCTCCCGGCGAAAAGGGCACTCTGATGAGTATCCTCTCCCCCTGGGGCCCTACTGCCTCCCTTAACGGCGCAATTAACTGTGGTCCCTTCTTTCCTTGACGCGTACGCATCGCAAGTGGAGTTCTCTCGGCAGCCTCCCCTATCCCAGTTTCCTCATCATCACCTTCATCATCTTCATCTTTTACAGACACATCATCAGCAACCGACGCACCAGGAACAGTCACAGCTTTGGGGGGGGCTACCCGAGATTTCAAAGGAGCAACACAGTAAGACAAATCTTCCTCAGCTTGTGGATACAACCCGCATTCCTTTCTTGCCCTGCACCCAATACATTTCTCTTCCTCATTTGCCTTAAGGACAAAAATTCCACACTCCTTTTTCCACTCTTCCTTTTTAGCCAATACAAAAAATAAATCCAAATACGATATTTCATCCCATTTCTCATTTCTTCTTAAATATTGCATCAAGGATTCCATTATCCCCTCATCGGTTGTACCATTTACCGGCCACCCCTCCCCGATCTCATATTCCGGCCACCAGTGATTACAATAATCAATCATTTTACTTTTATCTAACTCTTGATAATATCCCTCACTTTTCCAACGTTTCAATAAACATCCCAGTGGTGTGTTACCAGGTATTTTACCATTAGCCTGTACCAAAGTCTTAAAGGTTTTCAAAGACATCATACTCTATTATTCAAAATGAATACCAATATACCAATACCAATACCCTATTACTCAAAATAAATACCAATATACCAATACCCTGTCTCCACCTTTCCAAAGGCAGCGAACTCCGGTCCTGCGTTTTTCGGACGTCTTACGGCCGGGCCTAGGCTTTTCCTTTTCCACCAACCAACCCAACCAAATCCCCTTGCTTGCTTGAATAAAGCACCTTACGGGCTTACCTTATGCAGTTGTCCGACAGGCGCGGGGTCGGGCACGAACCGATGGACTCCCCGAGAAAATGCTCGGCGCCGGCTTAGAGTAAATGGAGACGCGAACTGCCCCGGCAACCCTCGGAGTCCTGCCGCGGTCGCCAGAAAACTGTTGCCCGAACGAAGAACACAAAACTCAGGGAGATTTGTGCGGTGCTTTATTGAGGGCCCGGGAGCCTGCGGACTAGCGTCCCCAAAAACAGAGCTCCGAATTCCACACTTGAGTTCTTCCCTTTTATACATGTTATATGTGTACAATTTGTTACAACATCTCTAAGAGACAAATTTTGCTCAGCAACCCACCCCTCGTGATAGATTCTCTAGTGCATAACAGAACCATAAATCAGGTGCCTGTCTACACCAAGACCATTGTATACTATATTTCGGTTAGTCCAGCATTCTTTCCCCCCCTCAGTTAAACATTTACCTACAGTTCCTAGGCTACTTCTAGGTTACATGATCAAACAGAAATTATATCCTATCTATCCTATCTATACTAACATATTTTATTAATAACTATCTCACACTAACATATTTTATTAATAACTATCTCACACTCCGTCCAACAAAAGTACAGAATCAGCTTTCTGGAATAGGAAACATGTTTTACTAGAGAGAAAGAGACTGAAAGAGGATCAACCTGCTACAAAACCATATCCAGAAATCCAAAGGAGCTGGTCTCATTTAAGAAAACTGCTGGTCAGTATGTGTGTCTGGGCAAGCCCTGCATCCAATCACTGCAGTCTGTCCTATCCTCTTATTAAACTCTATTCCTAACTGTTTTCTGTTCCTGCTCCCTCTCTCTTCTGTGTGTGTCTATAAGGATATGTATATGTTCTGCTAGCAAGCTTCAAGTCAGGCTTAGCCAGTAAGGAGAACAACATCTGGAAATACCCATGGCCCATGACTGAATAAAGGGCTCAGGGTCTGGGCCTGGCTACTGGGTGGACCTCAAGTCCATGACACTGTTCAAAGGATCTGCAAATGAGAGTCTGCACATGAATCAAGACTTAGGGTATATGTTCCACTAGTGAACTTCAGTCTTAATCAATCCTGTCAGGGCCCTGAGTAGCCTCACTTTTTGCCTTTACCTACAGCCTCTGTCCATGACCCCATGTCTTGGTTTGGAAAGACAGGTGTCTGCTAAGGAAGGCAGGAGCCTCCCCTGAAATGGAGAATGTAAACCCTCCCCACCCCTCCGAATTGCTATCAATTTTAAATTAAGGGGCTCTCAGGCAAAAAATAAGGAGCAGGAAATAACAGTTCTTTAATAAGGAAAAAAAAATAAAATAAACAATGCAGTCCACTAGAACAACACTGACAGAGTCAGAACCCAACCTGACACCCTGTCGGTCAGGGTGTTGGTGGTAGTCCGATTGAAAATGTGGCTGCAGTCCTCCTGAAGTATCAGGTGTGGTTCTGTTGGAGCAAGGGGAATCTGTAGAGAAGGATGTCTTCCTCTGAAGATCCAGTGGAGGAAGAGGCAGCTGCTGTTCCTCTAGGGAATCCCGTGGAGAAAAAGCCGTGCTGGTGTTCCAGAATCTCAGAGTATATCGGGGTAGCAATGCTTGGCTCCTCCCTCTGGGCGGAGCATCTCACAATGGGATGTTATAGTTCTTATCAGTCATGCACTGACATTCAATAGTCTGTTATCAGCAGAGGTTCCCCTCCCGAGGGAGGTGTGAATGTGGTCACTCAAAGAGAGAGATAAGGCAAACTGCCCACTTGACAAAGGTAATCTGCCATACAGATGGTAATGGAAAACATCTTGCATGCAACCTTCAACTCCCCAGTAGCTGGAACCCTGCTTTCTGTTTGAGCTATGTTGTAGGAGTAGTGGTCTCTACTTCAACCACAGGATTGCTTGTGCCTGGCTATCAGTCCCACTGGGATCAATCTTCAATGACTTGTGGACTTTTTTGGCATCAGAGATATTATTGCTGTTGAGAGCAATGGCAGATTTATCTTTACAAACAAGTTGTGGGTCTGCTGGTAGATAAAACTAGCACTGGGAGATAAAAGAAACAATGGGAAGGATTCCACTGATTGATGAATGGGAAAAGATATTTGCCTTTACAAATAAACTTGAGGTTTGCTGATAAATGAAATTAGACATTGAAAGATGAAAGAAACAATGGGGAAGAAAAACCCCTAAATTCTGTAAAAATTAAAAATTAAAAGGGAGGGTTATACATCAGAGGGAAATATTCGGTATCAGGCGTATGGGGAAGTCTGTACTTCTCAAGTACCTCAGCCAATGGGGAAAGAGAGAAGGGAAATGCAGCTGGAAAATTAGGATAAAAAGGAGGCTGCATCCTCCAAAAAATTTGAGACACCCCGGGGGAATGCCCCGTGGCCTCTCCCTTTATTCGAATAAAGCAAAAGGACTCCTCTGTCTCCTTTTTGGACATTAACTGCTGATGTTTGTGGATTAATTTTCCTAACACTGTGGACCTTCCTAGCAATCATCAGCCTATATCTGATCCGGTTTGCCCTCACCAAAACCTGGTTCTGATCCTGACCTGTGGATTAACTTTTGGCTGTACTTTGGACCTGGCTCATCAACATGAACTTGCCTGATGATCTGGACTCTTGATTTAATCTAGCTTCCATCTCTAGGTCTGTGGTGCTTCTTTTGCTTGCATACTGTAAGGCTGTTCCCTAGTTGGTGAGGTCCCTGCCCTGTTGGCTGCTGGCTATGTTATTGGTTTTTGTGCCCTGTCCCTTAGGGATCAGCAATGGTGGTAGGACTTCTGTGATAACATATTTAAGAAGGAAAAAGTTCTTTCCTTGTCTGTCCCTTCTGAACAAAAGCATATCAGGAAATCCAATACTTGGTTAGGGCCATAACGAAACAGAAATTGAGTTGCTGGCACAGGGGTTACTGATTAGAAAGATCACATTGTTATGGATTGATTATAGGTAGCCTGTTTTGTAATATGCAAGTGGAATTAGAGACTAGAATATAAAGACGAAAAAAGAATGTAAAAGTATTTGATTGCTAGTCTGTGAGAAGATGTAAAAAGGGAAGTTAGAGGAAGAGTGAACTAGTTAGTTAGTAAGTGATAATGTCCTGGTTGGGTATGCTAGTGAGAAAATGATGTACTGATAACAGAGAAATTATATGAGCAGCATAATATGCATTATGGATTGGAATGAGGGTAGCAGAGACTAATTACAGAATGGGCAGATCAGATGACTGAGCCATCTGATGTATTAAGCAATAATGCAGTTAGGTGGCAGCAAAGATAAGGTTTGAGACAGTAGACACGGATTAATAGAGTTGGTTTTTTGCAATCTAATCCTATAATAGCTTGAATGACTGAAGGGGGGACCTTCTTCCGCAAATGGGGTCTGAATGATATGCTGCATGAGTCAGAATCCCGTTTAATGCTACCAGATAGCAAAGGGCTTGTGTTATCTGGCTCTTGCAACAAGACCACGAATTATGTCAGGCAGTGTCTGAGAAAGGCATTACCCACTTCACCTTACATTTCCTTCTTAGATGCTGTCCAGTTTTATCCTTGGTTCCTAATATGATATTGCCCTAACTACATTGTAATGAATATATGTATGTATAGCTATACATTTGCATATAACACATAATTTTCACTCTTTAGAAACATCACTATCTTCTGTATCTGTATCATAACACTAGATTTCTATTCACAAACCACTCATGTTATAGACAAATACAATTTTAATTTCTGTCTATAAATTAGCAATATTGATGCTTTTTGTTTTCAACATTTTATTTCTTCCCATGTTAGAAGTACTTCAAAAGAAAACAAGTCGCACTTCAATGCCTTAGTTTCCAGTATACTTGTCATAATTATCGTTCTATTAAATTTTGAATTATATTAATTTAGTTCATAAATGTATAAAAACCCCTGAATGTATTAGCTAAAGAGTATATGCATTTTTATTCCTTTAAAAAGTTCAGTTTCTATAAGAAAATAAAGTTTTGATAAGCAAGTAACAATCATACCATTTTCAACTTTTCCCCACATTTCAGTTTTAAAGAAAAAATAAACACTCCCCAGAAAATGTAATTCTCTCTCTTTTTATTTACTTCATACTTTTTGACTTTGTTTTCCCTCTTTTTATAGATAAAGAACTTAGAGATCTCATTAACTCAAATGGAAACGAACAAGATTATCTCATTTTCAAGTATGCAACATACCTCCTGCAAGAGGAAAATATTTTTTATTATATTCCTATCAACATTTCATAAAGATGCAATAAAATGTTATCTCTAGTGACTGATAAACAAAAAGCCTAAGAGTACAAGTGTTCTATAATATTATTTATGTAGATGTAGACATGGTTTTGATATAAAAAGTAAACAATACCTTCAAGGGACTGTGAATCCTTGGTTGATATTTCATAATTGTCACCTTCCTCTAAGTCAAAATGAACTGCTTTTGAGTCTTCTGTCTATATATAAAATTTCATTGTTGCTCACAGACTAAAAGTTAATTGTAAATTAATTTTAGTTAGTTTCACTAATAGTAGCAAAAAACATAAAATTCCATACTAATAAATCAAGTGTATTCTTATAGCAACCTTTGCCTGATAATCTCTATGTACTTCACCAAAACTAAATGTGTCTTAGTACAGCAACATTGCAGTGAAAGTATATAGTGGACATAAGCAGCTGTGTTTTTTTGATTTGGTGGTGGTGTCAAAAAAGAAAAGTTCTGTGCTTGAATGTTTCTGTAAATGAAGAGAACAAATGTATGCTGAACCTTGGTGAGGTAAGGTATGTTAAAGCTCACAGCTTGAGAAAGTGGCTTCCAACTCAAGAAGAAGGGGGTTAAGTCTGAGCAAAAGCATATGCAGGGGGATTCGAGCTTATAGATGGCTGTGTTGGAAGACACTGATGAGGCTGGGGGACTGAGCCACAGAGTGGGCTTGAATTAGCAGTTAGTTGAGGAATGATGAGACAGAGGAAGCACATGCGGTGCAGGACACATTACTGTGTGGAGACAGAATAAGAGATGGATTGCACAGAGAAGCTTGTACTTGGAGAGAAGAGCAGAAGAGCTTGAGAGAAAAGTTCCAGTTATTTCCATTCCACGGGAAGGGGGAAGAAGGGAAATTGGGGGCGGGGTGGAGGTGAAAGTGTCTTACTGTTTCCAGACTAGATTCTTCTATTTCATAAGCAACTTCTTGCATATTTCCCAATTTTGCACTTTTAGATCTGTTTGTAGGGAAGGATTTTTGGGTGCATATGGCTACCTACAGTAGCAGCATTTATTTTGGATACCAATTATCTTTCATAGAGAAAGCAAATCTCCTTGAGTAAATGCTGTAAGAAAAATAATTTGAACTACAAGGAATATCAGGAGAAACCACAGCTCCTGAGCTATACATATATACTGACACTTGGGCAGTATACAAGGGATTAACTGCATGGGTTAATAAGTGGCAAACAGACAACTGGACAATGAGATGCATGAATTTATACCTGTGGGTTCAACATGTTGATATTTGTGTCACCTGGAGTGTTAGGAAAAAGAGGGAACACAATGCCACAGCTGATCACTTAGCTCAAGTTAATAGCACTACTTTACTTCCTGATCCCCTGTCCCTTGATGCTCTCTCTCCGGATGAGAAAGCCCTTGCCAAATGGGCCCACAAAAACTCTGGGCACCTGGATGTCAATTGCATACATAGATGGACTCAAAGCCAGGGGATCCCATGTACCTGAGAAGCTGATGCATAAGATTTTTTGCTTTTTATATTTTTCATATATTTGTAGCTTTATAGATTGCTAATACATGGCTGTAGCTCCTAGTACTTTTCCAATACTTTTCCTCTACATTTAGGAAGAATAAGCTTGAGACGGCTCTGGGGTTTTCGGGGTCTCCCCGAAAACAGCTGCCGTGGGTGTCCCAAACAGAGAAGTCCAGTTAAGCACAACCTGTCTGGGCCCCTCAGGCAGGCTCCAGGGCTGCAGGCAATCTTAGCAATCTCAGCTCTTGAGATCAGCTCTTTAGTGATTCTCAGCTCTTTTGCTTGCTAAGTGCCTTTGGCAGGCAGGGAAAGAGAGGAGAAGCTCTGTGTGAGGTTCCACAGAGATGTCTTTATTGGTATTTTCTGCAAAGGGTCTCAGTGACAGCTCTTCTGCCAAGCTGGGCAGAGGAGGGTGTTTATATAGGGTTTAAGAGTTTTGGAAATTGTCTAATGGTAAGGGTCAAGGCGAATATGACCTATAGTCTTACAGAGAGATAAGCAAGGGTCTGAGGGCAGAAGAGGGGTTTCATGGGTCCAGTCATCATGACTAGGCATTCCCTATCTTAGGCTGCTGACCGCCAGGGGAGGCCTTGCAGGCCCTGTGCCTGCTACATAAGCTAATTTTATAACATTCCTGAAATATTGTTTAGTCTTATTCAAAGAAGAGAACCAACTACAAGGATGTTCTCTTTTCCAACCAGAATCTGGACCAGACAACAAAAGTGGGGCAAAGAAGCCCCTGGACCACTTTGGGAACTAGTACAGTGATGTGCAGTTTATAAGCTTAAAAGTTGTCTCAGCAGCTTTATGAGCAGATTCAACAAGGCCCTGTTCCTGGCCATACCTGGCAAGTAGATCACATTGGGCTCTTACCAAAAGTGGTTGCAGTACATTAAAACCAAACCAAACCAAAACTTTCTTAGCCAAGCAGTTTATTATTAATATAATCTGTAACTTATAATATCTTTGGGGAAGGTAAACTGTATGTGAATCATGAGGTGGAATGTAGTGATTTTGACCAGAAGACCATTGTATATTGAGGAGTTAGCGATTCACAGTACTGTTAACCTGAGTAGACTCAGGTCTGTGCTTACTGTGCTGTGCCATGCTATACAGACAGCATGGCCTTCAGGCCTGTGTTGTGTTGCACAAATTTTTCGTCCACAGGATAAATTCAGCTAGCTCATTGGAACAGAGAAGCCTGCAAGCAGCTCCCGCTTGGTACTGGTGATTACACCACCTGCGTGGCTTTGCCTTTATCTGACAGCGCACCAAGAAGTTCTCATGAGAACTTCTTTTTATTTGACAGTAAAAATGATAAGCAGAGTTGTTTTCTTGCAAGAAAAACTTGAATGATGGAAAGATGAGAATCTCTTCTATGGATGAGGTCTGTCCAGCATGCTGTGTGTGAGTTGGAGGCTTGTTCAATGCTACACCACTTGGGGTTCCCAGCATCTATAGGGGCATAAGACTGTCTGTGCTGTTTTCTCTTTATAGTGATAGTTGTAATAAATAGCATTTTAAATTATATTTTGCAGAGTCTGAGTGCCTCTCTTACTGAGATCATAATGGATCAGCATCTTGTAGTGCAAAACACTGAGGTATCAGAAATTCAGTAGGTAAGAGTACAGAAACAGCACTGAATTTGCTCAGAAGCATGTCAGTTTGCAATAAGTGTGCATTATTTCACTGGGTTCATTGTTGCTTCTTTCATTATTGACTAGGAAGCCTCGTAAAGGCTGAGGGGTTTGCATTTGACCAGAAGATTGGAAGGGAGGGGAGGAGAGACTGTCCATAAAGAGCAACGTGTGGTAAGACTGAAAGAAGTGTGCAGGAATGTATAAATATCTGACATTCCAAGTGCCTGGGATGTTGGTTAAGCAGAGCAGTATTAACAAAGAGATAGACAGAATTCATTGATAAATGCTGAAGCAGTCCTAGTCATCCAAGCTCAAAAAATTTTGAAAGAATGTTTTCAGTATTAAAGCAAGTAATAAAACTGTAAATTGAGAAAAGTAAAAAACAAGGACAGAAAGCATTTGCCTTAAGCCACTTCTGATTTTATGGTTAGGGTGTCTCACTTTTTGTTCCTCAAGTATGGCATCAGCTATTACTAAACACAACTCTGCAGTTTCTTGATAGGACCTAGGTCTTGTCTGGTACGGTAGATTGAGCAGTGCCTTCCTGGAACAAACTTGCTACTTTCAAATTCAGTACAAATCCTATACGTTTCTGAGCCAGTGCAGACCTATAAAGTAAACAAGTACTATAAGAAACTTTTACCTTTATTGGCCAGAAAACTCAGGCTACTGAAATAACAGAATATACAAGTAGTGATGCAATATTCTGAGAATGATGGGCCTGATCAGTAAGTTCTTTATTCTTGTTTTACGTTGACAACATTCTTCTGAAATATCTGGGGTTTAGCAGTTCTTTCTGGGAGGCTTTCTTTCCATCCTCTCTGTTCAGGGTGGGCAGAAACTTTGTACATAAAGTGAACAGTATTAAGTTATGCAGGCAGATGACCAGGCCCTGGCCTGAGGTTCAGCTAACTGAACAGGACATGTTAAAATAGCATGACATGAGAAATTGCTGGATGTGACAGATAAGTGTGTGAGAAGTTTAATGCCTAACAGGAGTTTGCATTCACAATGTCACTGAGAGGCTGCCGAGCCTCATGAACCCTAGAGATTATCATCCGCTCCTACTACCCCTATTAGTAGTGTTATAAATGATCCAATCTGTAGCCAATTTATCAAAAAATCGACAAAGATTTATTAGGTCAAATAACAAAAAATATAAAATTTCGAAATCTCACCACAGCCAAGTCAGTGTCGGTCCTGGGAGCAGCCCCTGGGTGCCTTAGGTTCCTGCTGACAGAATGGCAGCGTTCCCCCAAAGTGCACACCGAATGCTCACAGGAGCCAGTTTATATACAGTTTATTCTGCCTGAGGCAGAGATGACCACATATTCTTTTGTGTCCCTTTACATGTAAAGTTGAATCCATACATGTGTAGAAACAGACAAAGACGAAGTCTGAACCCAGACGAATGTCTGAGCACCCAGGCAGAGGATGCATTCACATGGAATAGGTAATACCAGCTCCTGAGTGCTGTAGAGAAATCGTTTCCAGGTGCATAGTCTTGTGAGCTTCTTCAGGACAGTCCATTCCGGGAAAGTCTAGATAGTATCTTCTTCTGCATGGTGCTACAGGAAATCCCTTCTGATGGCCCAAGCCAGTCTCATTCAGGCTGTCCGGGAAGTGGTTACCATATGCATAACTCGGTCCTCAGTCAGGGAGGCTACAGGCTTCATTATTCATACGGTAACTGGCTTGATGTTATCGTTAGTGTTGTCCGGGAACTAGTTAGAATGTGAACAGAATGCAGTTCCCGGCCGGAGCAGTCATAAGCATAGGGTTTGATTTCTCCTAATATTTTATATATACTTATTTCTAACTTTACAGCATGAATTAATCTACCACATATATAACTGTAGGGTCTAATGATACTGCAACAAGACAACTTAGAACCATCAAAAAGAGACCATATGTCGCTTGGAACAATGTTAAAAGGGTCAGGAGCACTGGTGGTGTTCTCTATTCTCCCAGTCAGAGTAAGGGTTCAGGAAAGAGGAGACAAATTGAACGGGTGAATGTCTGGCTGTACAGATAGTGCCGTACTCAAGGTTTTGGCTTCTATGATCATGGATCTACCTTGGAGAAGCCAGTAACCATGCCTTGGTGAAAATCATGATCTCGAACGATATAGACCAAGCAAAATATATAGTCAAGGACCTAAACCTTAGGAAAGCAAATTTTTGGTTGCTTAAGGAACTGGCAGATGGGACCCTCTGGGAAGCTTCCCTCAGAGATAAAGAAGCTGAACAGAGCTAGCAGCTATTTGAGGGCATTATTCTCTATTGAAAAAGCTTTAACATGTCTGGGGTATGGTAAGGTCAAGAGGGTGAATTGGCATCAAAAAGGGGGGAGACACTAACAAGTTAGAACACTCCCAAATGCTATGGACTCTTCCTAGGAAGCCCATCAAGCCCTGCCCCCTACACAATCCCTGGCCTTGTGCAAAGAAGAGACCAATCCTGTGAGCCATACTGACAGGCCCCTGAATCTGGGCCCAGCCCAATAAGATGACTATGTAATATTACTGTGGCAGGCTTTAGGCGTTGCATGGGGCTGTAACACTGCCTGCAAAAATAGAAAACCAGAACAAAATTCCAGAATCAGAAGAACATGTGTGTGGGGACAACAAGAAAAAGTCCCAAAGAGCTTTCTGAAAAAGACAGTGAACCAGAATGTTATAAATGATCAATCGAAAAGCCAAATTTATCAAAATGCGAAAAAGGTTTTATTTTTTTTCGCGACCAAAATACGGTCCTCAAAAACCCCACAGCCAAAGAGACAGCGTTGAGCCCATGATTGGCGCTGGATGAACCTAGATCTGACCTCTATCGCATCAGATCTCCTTTTGTTCACAAGTGCCGCTTATTGCGGGGTTATTTTATACAGTTTTTTATGCCTGAGGCAGAGGAGTCCAAATTTCTTTTGTAACTCTGCATATTTAAGACAGTTTCTTTTACTGTGCAGAGCTGGACAATCGCTGTTTCCTGAGCGGTAGCTGGT
Source organism: Diglossa brunneiventris (assembly GCA_019023105.1). NCBI lineage: Eukaryota > Metazoa > Chordata > Aves > Passeriformes > Thraupidae > Diglossa > Diglossa brunneiventris. The sequence continues at coordinate 9,783,294 of CM032382.1, read as the reverse complement.
GTTGATCGCATCGGGGGGAAGTCGTGTATTCAGATGTATTTTTCTGGTGACTTCTGCTATCTCGATAGATGCTATCAGATGGGCAATGATCGTCCTTGGGTATATTCTGATCACTCTGGAGAGCAGCAATCATGGTGCTGGCCATGACTATTCATAAGTAAACTGGGTATTGTTCTCCTGCCGCCTTCAGGAATCTCAAGATTCCAAGTAGACGTCTGCCTCTGGGCTGCTTGTAGTCAGAGGCTCGTATGGATTTCACAATCTTAGAAAATACATTCTCTCTATAAGCATGAATTACTTCATAACATATATTAAAATCCCTCCCCTTCAATATAAACACATTAATTCATGCTCCCACTACAACCCATATGACTATTATCTATATATTTTTCTACATCTACCCTCCACCCCCAAGGATCTCCTACAAAGAGAAGGACTTATTTAGACTCTCTGCATGCCCTGTTCTCCTTGTGGGATTCCTTGATAGCCATTGTAACCATTCTCATTACTTCTAACTTGTTTTTTCAAATTTTGCAAGGACCTCAGCGGCATTGCTCATACATCCGCCCTCCCCCAGGCTCATTATCTTGGATACGTTGTTTCCGGAAGCCAACTCCGGGTCCACGGGCACAACTGCTATTTGCATACCCTGTACCATGGAGTGTATCAGTCTAATAAAACACAGTATTAGACATGGGAGGAATATGACCCCAGCTACTGAACACATTACGAAAAATATTATTTTGTTCCACCAGGCTCCATCGAATAGTCTGTCCCACCAGGTTGACTGTAAAATCGAATTCCATTTCTGAACTGGGACATGAGCCACCTTCTTTATTTCTGCTGCCAAACCCCTTATGGTTTCCCCATAATCATCGATCTTAATGCAGCATTCTGACTCGTTGAATTTTCCACACACTCCCCCTTCCTTGGCCAACAAATAGTCTAACGCTATTCGATTTCAGTACACAAAAGCCCGTACCTGAGTCTGCTGCCAGCTTAACCAGTCAAGGGCCTCTGAGGTGTGATTTGACACTATCTCTACCACTGCCTGCAGCCCGATTAGTTGGTTCAGTAGATAAATTGGGGTCCTATACCCCCAGCTTCCGTCCTGAGTCCAAGTGGCCAGTCCATAATATTCAATTTATTCTCGCCGCCAGCCACTCTTCCTCTCCCCAAGTCTGCCTGTCACTTATGACAGGGATCATTTTCTTCAGACTCCTCCCTGTTTAGGGTCTCATATAATGGGGCCTCTAGCAGGTTACTTTTAGTTCGGGGGAGAGTGAAGAACACAGGTCAGATCATGCCCAAAGTGCATGATCCTCTCCATCTGGGAAGTAACTTGCTGTACGCCTTTTTTCCCGCAAATCCAATAAATTCCATCTGGGGCTTTCTATTTTATATTTGTTTTTCCTGGCTCTCTCCAGTATTCTCTCAGTTCCCCCAATGACTGGTAAGGGTTAGCTCCAGAGCTCTTGACCCAGCAGAGTCCAATCTGACCATTCCATTCACAATTTGATTCGTTTTTCTGACTCCAATACCCTGTAGGAGGTTCTGGTTGCCAGATTTTGCTCCTACTACTTGAATTTACTGCTAGAGTGGATATACACAGGGTATATCCCACCATTTCGGTATATTCCCTTCCCTCTCGGCTGATGCAAACAGTTCCAATCACTCGCTGGTCTAACACCCATCCCTCAGGTCTCTGCGCCAATTTCGAGAGCCGTGGATTGTCCCACTTCAAAAGTTGTTCCAGAGCTAAACTCTCACTTTTCCAGGGCCATTTTTCCTCCGACTTCCCCCCCCACAAATCCAACAATTTGACAATCCCAATTCCGTTGCAATTTCTTGGACCAAATCAATGAATAGGTTCCGATCAGGAGCAGGTAGCCCTCCATTGGCATATTGTTTCTCAAGTTGTTCGTACTGTTCACTTAATGTTTTCAGTCTTTCTTGCTCCACCCTCTTCTTTCTCAACTCCGATTCCCTTCTTTTCAGTTCCTGAGTAATCTGTTTCATTTTGCCCTCAGGATCTATCCCTTCCTTATTCTTTGCAAAACAGACAGCCCTATCATACTGCAGACAAACTCTATCATCGTTTGCCTGGACAAGATCCAGCATGACGGGCTCCCTATTTAGGGTGAGCTTTCTTTCACACTTCAAATTTTTCCCAACCCAGTACGTTCTCCCATTCATTATACACATTCCTAGTTTCGAATTATCATAACACAATGGATTGACTTGATGGTACGCTACAAAAACCGATTCAGTCTTTCCCCCGACCCACATTGTCTGATTACATTGGTTACAAACAGGGATTGACATTGGTTCCGCATTTCTTTTCAGTATTCTGTGGCTGAGCTTGCCTGACCATCCATTCCCAACTCCAGCCTCTGAATCAAAACACAACACCTCTTTGCCCAATCTACATAATTTCACCCGAGTGCCATTTATCGCACAGTACCTGCCTGGCTCCCTGACGCAATCCTCCAGAGCTTGGTATGCTGAGATCTCCCCTTTTCCTTGTCCGACCGGGACAATCTGGGTGCACTTGCTGCACTCATTCATGGGGTTCCATTCCCCAGCGTGGAGTGGGGTCTCAATGTGCAGACTCAGCATCCCGCACACGGCTAGGCTCAGACCAATCAGGATTCCCACTAGGCGTACTTCTCTGCCTTTGCCTGCGCCCCCTGGGGTGCCACCAGCGGTGAGGAAGATCATCTTTGCGGCAGCAGGAGTACTCTTCAGGGAATACATTCTCGGACCATGACACATACCTCCTTTTAAAGGCGCCCCACCTCGATATCTTGACTGCATCGGAGCTGCACAGTACCTTGATCGATTTCTGGCACTCGACATCCAAGATTTCTGCCTTTGAACTGAGTTTTCCACACACCCCGTTCTGGAAAATGTGGAACCACTCCTGTGAATCTAATTCAATAATACCTAAATTTGTGGCCAGAGTTAAGATGCGGTCAGTCAGCTCAAGCTCTTCCTCCAAACAGTGAGTGCACAACCCCTTCAGTCTCTGTCCCCTTCTACAATGTACAACAAAAACTTCCTGACAGTATTCACACCTGAAGTGCTCAAAGGGATAGCATACACAATTTGACAGTATACAACCTATCCGTTCACCATTGGTCATTTATGTGGATGATGTAGATTGATCTTTAGGTCACCTGGGGAAGAGGTGATCCTCCACTTTGGGAGCCTCCTCCTGATGCTCGACCTTCTTCACCCTGGACACCTGTGTCCAACCTTTCTCCGCCGTCCAAATGGCCGTGTCTGTTGTCAGAAGGATAAGAAAGGGACCTTCCCAGTGAGGGGAGAGGGGTACATCTTTCCACACTTTAACATGCACTCTGTCACCTGGTTGAATTTTGTGGATAGCAAACCCCAGAGGAGCACTCTGAGATACTATCCCCTGTTTCCTTAGTTCCTGTAAATTCTTATTTATCGCTATCAAGTAAGGTTGAATCTGACTATCCTCCAACCTGGGATGTCCCACCAGCATCCCATGCTTATATAGCATTCCATACAGCATTTCAAACAGTGAGAGCCCAGTCTCTGAGTGAGGCATAGTCCTGATATTAAGCAAGGCCAGAGGGAGGCACTTCAACCAGGACACCCGGGTTTCCAATATCAATTTAGATAATTGTGCCTTCAAGGTCTGATTCATCCTTTCAACTTGTCCTGAACTCTGGGGATGCCACGGGGTGTGGTATTCCCACCAAATGCCTAGTGCCTCTGCCATTTGCTTAATAATCTTTGAGGTAAAATGAGTTCCCTGGTCTGAATCTATGTAATTCACCACCCCATATCAGGGTACAATCTCCTCCAATAGTTTTCTGGACACAGTTTGAGCTGTCGCCCTTGGGCTCAGAAAAGCTTCCACCCAATGGGTCAATTTGTCAACTATCACAAGCACAAATTTGTACCTTCCCACCCTGGGCAGTTCGGTAAAATCAACTTGAATCCTTTCAAAAGGATGGTACACAATGGGACGACTTCCTAGGATTACCTGTCCTGCCATAGTCTTGTTAACTTTCTGGCAGATCAGACATCCCTGTACCTCCTGTTTTGCCAATTCGTAAATTCCTCTGCATCTGAAAAACTTTAGAAATTGTTCTGCCAGGGCCTGAGCCCCCCAATTGTGGAAGGGGATAACAGCAGGCCTGTTAGCTAAAGGAGCGAGAAGAAGCCGAGAAGTAAGAAGAAGCTGATAAGGAGCTCTCTCCAAGGCTGTAACCAAGGAGATCAAGAGAAGAAAGATAAGAAAACCTTGCAGCTGGATGTGAAGTCACTATAACTTTTTACCAATAGTATTATGTTGATTTATTGTAGCCAATAGTTAGTGTAGAAGAAGCATAAACAATTGGAAAGTGTATAAAAGTTAGCCATGTTCAGAAATAAAGTGTTGCCAACTGAGACTGCTTGAGGTCTCTGCTTTGTGTCGCGACCGCCTCGACAGCGACACCCAATGTGTTGGCTGGTGCAGCCTCCTCAAGATTCTCCTGGTAAAGCCTTTTGAAACTAATTCTCTCCCGTCCGGTAATTTCCACTTACCTTCTTCCAATTTTTCCAAAGGTGTGAACCACCCCAAAGGCATACCTAGAATCTGTAAAAATCGTTCCCTTTCTTCTTTTCAGCCCTTCCAAAGACCTCAAAACTGCATACAGTTCTCAAGCCTGTGCCGACCATCCTGCGTTCAGAGGACCCACTTCTATCACTTTTCTTGTTCTCCCGTCCACAACCGCGTATCCTGATTTCCTTTTTCCCTCGATGACTCTGCTCGATCCGTCCACGAACCACTTTTCTCCCTCTTCCAATTCCTCCTCTTTTAAATCTGGTCTTATTTTGGTCTGCAATTCCACTGTTTCCACACAGTCATGTGTAGCAGACCCCATGGAGCTGGCAAGAGCTCCATGGAGGATTGAGACTTTACAGTAGGAGCTGCTGAGTCATGATGAGACAGCAAAATAAGCTCCTGTCTCCGACCCCCCGCCCCATAGCCTTATCTCTGTAACCTCATAGGCCACTCTCCCTGACCCTTACTATTGGACAAGTTTTGGATCCCCCTTTACCCTATAAAAAGGGGCTGTTTTAGCCCATTCGACAGAAGAAGAGCTGTCGCTGGAACCCTTCACAGACTCCCCAATAAACCATCACTGTGGAACTACCGGGACCTCTCCTTCTCCTCACTCGCATCTGCTTTTGCCTCAGCCAAAGGCACCCTAGTGAGCAAGCAAAGAGCTGAAATCCTAAGAGAGCTGATAATCACTGAGCTCGCTAAGGGTAGCCTGCGGCGACGGCTGCGAGCTGACTGGGTATTCGGGCGCTCTGTCCCCCAGAGGGATGAGCTATCTGGACTACTTTGCATCGCTCGATGATAAGGCCAAGATGGAAGCTTTATTATATGTGGCGCACGACTGGAGGGAACCCCTCAGGAGAGCAGCGTATCCCCTTGGGATACAGTGACTGCCGTCAAGACGCCACTCCTCTTGCGAAGAGCTGCTCTTCGTTTTAGAAGGACTTCTCCGCAGGAGGTGTCAGTTCGACACTCAGAAAGTTACATCTGAAGGACACAGTTCCGAGGAGAACTGATGTAAAGCAGACGGCCTTCCAGCAGAATTCCGGACCCCACTCGGCTGAAGAAGTGTAAGTGTTAAATCAGCCACTATTGCGCGCCTTTTCTCTGGGTCCTAATCCCCTTTTCGCTTTTTTTTTCTTTTTTTTTTTTTCCTCGTTTTTATCTGTTGGAAGGGATACCTTAATATGGGATCAACACTTAGTACTTTAAAACGATCCCAAATCAAGAGAGAAATATACTTAATACTCCTAGAAATCATATCTTCTAACAACTTTTCTTTCTCTAACGGCAAGCTCTCTAAAAATAACCTTAAAAAATTATAAAATGGTTTCTTTCGCAATATCCCGAAACTGATAAAGAAACTATCACTGAAAATTCATTTTGGGACAAAATTGGAAACAAAATATATAACTTACAAACTAACCAAGACTTTTCAGAAACAAAGTATTTGCCTTTCTTCCACATACTAACTAAAACCATAGAGAAGTTTAACAGAGATAAAAAGCTATCTTTCGCAACAGACACTCACTTTTCAAATGCTAATTACACTGATAACGATGCCCAGGAATGTAACTCGCATGTGTCCCCGTCCCTGGGTCCTAAAACCCCAAGTGCCTCTGCCTCTCCCAAGGCAAAGGCTGGGCCGCCCACCCCCCCCTTGCCCGCGGGGTCTGCACTGCCCAACCCCCCAGATCCTCTCTTATCTACAAGTGCAGCCATGCCCTTTCCCGCCGGCTCGGGTTCCCCCACCCCTCCGGTCCCGGCCCTCCCCCCTCCTGGCCCTCCCGCCCCCCCCCCCAACCCTATCGCCGTTTCCCCCGCGCCCGCAGGAGCCCCCCCCGCGGTGGCTCTGTCTCCCTCCGCCGCGGCCCCCCCCGCCACCCCTCCCGCCTACCCCGCCCCCGCTTCGATCGTCCCTACCTCCGCCGAAGGTTTCCCAATCCCAGCTCCGACCCCCGCTGCCGCCGCTCCCGTGCCCGCATGTACCCCCACCCCCTCCCCTTGCACCCTGCCGGCCATAGCAGGAGGTGTCCCTGCATGCACCCAAGTCCCAGTCCCAGCGCACCACCCTGTACCCGCGGCACCCCAGACCGGTCTCACTGCCCCCTCACCCCCGCTCCCCCCTTGCCCCCACCCCCAGTCTTCCCAATCCCCCACCCACCCCCAATCTCACCCGAACGGAATCCCAGACAACCCCCATGGTGCAACCCCTCTCCCCCAGTCCTGTGCATGCTGTGCTGCCATCCCAGCCCCAATGGTGCCTCCCTCTGGCCAAGTTATGCCATGTGTCCCCCCACAGCCCCCAAAACCCTTGAAAAATGCCGCCTCTAAACGTCGCAAAAAGCATAGGACACGGATTGCCCCCCCTCGGTCCTCCTCAGAGGACGACAGCAGTTCCAGTTACTCTGATTCTGATACAATGGACATTGATCCATGGGCTCTAATTAAGATAGAAGCGACTAAGGCGGGTGATTGGCAGCTGGCAATTAATGCTTTCCCTGTAGAGTATAGACAGCGCAGAAATGGTGGGGAATCTGCTATAAAGACATGGAAACCAAACTCAAATAAGGAACTCATACAATTAAGAAATATAGACAAAGAACATTGCAGAGGCTCACATATTTTTAGAAATTTCTTAGAAGCCATGTTCTCAGCACATCTTACTTCCCCACGATATTAAAAATATTTCACATTGCCTCCTGTCCCCAGCAGAATATATGTTATGGGAAAGGCATTGGAAAAAACAATTAAAAACATTATCAGACTCATATTCTGCAAATGCTGATAAGACAAATTTTACAGTAAAACAGCTGGCTGGAGAAGGGGATTTACAGAAACCAGGGGACCAATTGGAAACGTTGAATAAATGAGGCACTGCAAGATGTGGCACTTGCAGCAAAAACCTCCTTACTTCTCATGCATGATGAGTCAATGACAACAATGCATTTTTCTACTATTAAACAAGGTATAGATGAAAGCTTTATCAAATTTGTGGACAGACTTAGAGATGCTCTGGAAAAACAGATAGAGAGCTCAGAGGCAAGGAAGGAACTCTTATGTAAGCTTGCCTTGAGTAATTCAAATGAACAATGCAAAGCCATTCTGAGGTCTCTACTCGTGGATACAGACCCTACCATAGAGCAAATGCTGGAATGCTGTACACGTCACATGTCCACTGAAAATACAGCGGCCCAAGCAGTTGCTAAGGGTATTGCTGAAGGAGTTTCTAGTGCATATGCAGTAATAGCTTCCAAAGAGCAAGCTAAATGTTATCACTGTGGGGATCTTGGACATTATATAAAGGACTGTCCAGACAGGTCACCTCCCCGATACCCCCGCAATACCTATCAAAGACCCCAGAATCAGCAGCGCTACCAGCAGCTTCTGGGAAACACCCCACACAGCCTGGTGGGGCCCCGGGCTACGACAGCAAATCAAAGGCCACCCAGACCCAACTATGCACCATCCCAGGAGGTCCTGGACCACAAGAAGAGGATCCAACACACGGGGCGATACAGATGGGAACCTGCCGCCAACTGGTAACTGCTCTGTCCATTGACTTTGATAATGAGAATGTTTATCGTGTTCCCACAGGCAAATATGGGCCAAAAGGTGGTCCTTTGGACATTTTAATTATAGGTGATTCTCTTAATAGCCCAAAGGAAATCTTCGTTGTTCCAGAAGTGCTGACAGTGCAGCCGGGACAAGAGATTCTCATCCAGGTATACTGCGTGGACTTACCATTTTTTCTTTCAAAGGGAACTCCAATAGCACAAGCCTTTCTACTCCCAAAGAATCACAGGGAACAGATTCCTCTCAACCCTACAGCAATGTGGCCACAAAACAGGTGGTGGCTCCTCCACAACCTTCGCAGAATCAACGCGGTCATCGAGGACATGATCCCCCTCCAGCCTGGCCTGCCCTCCCCATCCATGCTGCCTAGAGACTGGACATTTGCTATCATAGACATTAAGGACTGTTTCTTCAGCATTCCTCTACACCCGGAGGATGCTCCATGGTTTGCTTTCTCCGTTCCCTCTCTTAACAAAGAGGCTCTGCTCAAAAGATATCATTAGTGTTATCTTCCTCAAGGCCTAAAAAACAGTCTCACTATTTGTCAGTGGTACGTGGCCCACATCCTGTCTCCCGTTCGGAAATTATTCCCAGACGCTATCATCCACCACTATATGGTGTGGGAACTCAGCACATCCCTCCGGATGTCCAGAGTTGCCGAGGACCCTGTCGGGGTGCTCGGAGACCCTGGCATGTTGCCCGGAACACCTGGTGGCTTGATTTTGATCCTTCCAGCAAATTGCCAGCTTGGCATGGGGATGTGAAGGCCACACAGGTTTGAATGGTGTAATAACAGGGTGTTCACAGGGTGAAAATGTAGATTTTAGGATTTTGGTATAGGGGTTATGGGGACAAGATGGAGGAATCAGGGTGTGTCTAGTCCTTCTTTTTTCTTCTTCTTGTTCTCCATTTTCTGCTGTGATGTTGGCACTTGGGGATTGGTTTAGAATAGAAGTGCACTGTCTAACATTGGTGATAGGTATTGGGAATTAAAAGTAAATATGATATACGTAGTTTGTAGTATAAAAATACGACACCGCCTCGAGGGCGGGAGAGAGTGCCTGGAACTGTCTTGCTGAGCTGACCTCGGCAGGGCAGGAGAAAATTTTTTATAGATAAGATAAAATAAGCAAACTTGAGACCGAGAAATGAAGAGCCCTGACTCCTTCTTCAAGCGCCGGGCTGGGAAAAGAGACTTTCGAACTTTTCTCGGGGTCACTCTGACCAGCTAGAGATCCCGACAATATGGATGATATCCTGGTGTGTGCTTCAGATAAAGCTTACTTGGACAAAACAGTTAAAAAGACTATCGAAACCATAGAAAAGGCAGGAATGGAGATCCGTGAGGACAAAATACAGTACACCAACCCATGGACTTACCTTGGAGTCCAGATCCGGGAAAAGACCATCGTACCCCAGCAGCTCACCATAAACAACGACCCAAAAACCCTGAGGGACTTGCACAGCCTGTGCAGATCCATCAACTGGGTATGTCCACTGCTAGGAATTACAACAGAGGACCTGGCTCCCCTGTTCAATCTTCTTCGTGGGCCCAAAGACCTGGACTCTCCCTGCACTCTCATGGAAGAAGCCAGAGGGGCCATCACCAAAGTCCAGCAAGCCCTGTCTTCACGCAAAGCCCATCGCTTCGAGCCCAGCTTACCTTTCCAGTTCATCATCCTGGGAAAAGCACCTTGATTCCATGGACTGATTTTCCAATGGGACTCCCAGCTTCGAGACCCTTTGTTGATACTGGAATGGATTTTTACAAACAGCCAGCCTACAAAGACACCACCTACCAGGAGGTCATAGCACATCTAATAAAAAAGGCTAGAACTCGCCTCCGCTCCCTTTCAGGTTGTGAGTTCGCATGCATATACTTGCCAATAACCCTTACAGACTTTGAGGATTTGATGCAGACCAATGAGAGTCTCCAGTTTGCCCTAGATAGCTATACGGGCCAAACTTCAGTTAAGATCCCAAAACACAAACTTTTTAACCCTGATGTAACCTTCCATTTGATTCCAAAACGAATCCAAAGTAGAAAACCTCTCAAAGCTCTAACCCTCTTTACTGATGGCTCAGGGTCTTCCCACAAGTCAGTGATTACATGGAGAGACCCCCAAACACAACATTGGGAATCTGACATACAAATAGTGGAGGGATCTCCACAGATTGCAGAATTAGCAGCTGTTGTCAGAGCCTTTGAAAAATTTAAAAACGAACCTTTCAATCTGGTCACAGACTCAGCTTATGTTGCTGGGATAGCTATGAGAGCAGAACATGCTCTTCTCAAAGAGGTTCCTAATCCAAAGTTGTACCAACTGCTCTCTAAATTAATACACCTGATCTCCCACAGAAAGCAACCTTACCATATAATGCATGTGAGGTCACACACTGACCTCCCAGGTTTTGTTGCAGAAGGTAACAGGAAAGCGGATGCATTAGCAATGGCAGCAGAAACTGCTAATGTTCCTAACATCTTTGCCCAGGCAAAGCTGTCACACGCATTTTTTCATCAAAATGTGCCTGCCCTTATGAGAATGTTCAAGCTCTCAAAGGATCAGGCAAAGGCTATTGTTGCTACTTGTCCGAACTGTCAAAACTATCAGATACCATCTATGGGGACGGGAGTCAATCCCCAAGGTCTGAACAGTTGCCAGCTGTGGCAGACAGATGTAACTCACTTCACACCTTTTGGAAGGTCAAAATATGCGCATCTATCGGTCGACACGTTTTCGGGAGCATATTTGCATCATCACATGCAGGAGAAAATACACAGCACACAATAAAACACTTTCTCCTCTCCTTTGCCGCCCTGGGAGTACCAAAGGAGATTAAAACAGATAATGGACCAGCCTATACCGCCCGCAAGTTAAAGGAGTTCTTCAATGAATGGGGCATAGCACACAAGACAGGCATACCTCCAAACCCCACAGGACAATCCAGCGTGGAAAGGACACATCAAACCCTCAAAAGAGTCCTTGATCACCAGACCAGAGACACGAGAATCACATCTCCAGTGGAAAGACTTTGCAAGGCTCTCTATGTCATCAACTTCCTGAACTGTACAGCATCAGAGCCTGACCCACCAATACTTCGCCACTTTGCAAATACCACCCAAGCAAAGCTCACAGAGAAACCACCGGTGCTCGTGAAGGACCCTGAAACACACCAAATTTCTGGGCCTTACCAGTTGATCACCTGGGGTAGAATATATGCGGTCCAAGGTGGTACCCAGGAAAAAACGTAAAACCATACCTAGGCACTGCAAGCACTACTCCAGCAAACGGGGACAAGAACTCTCCTGAGGCAAACACAAGACCACCTCAAAACCAAACCAGCTCTGCCTGGAGACGAAGACGTCGCCGAATACCCACAAACACAAAAACAGACCACCCCATCACACGACAGCAGACAAAATTAAAAGCTAAATAATGTTCTGCTGCATCAAACCATAGATAGCCTTAACACAAAAGTGTTCTCTGAATTATGTGTTGTTACCCCTTTTTGTATCTCAAAAAACCCTATTATTCCCTCTTCCTAACTTTTAAAACCCCTTAACCTTCTACCCACTCCCCCTCCCTTAGTGTAGCTTAGAAATTAAAAGAAAAAAGGGGGGGAAGGAGGGGAACAGAGAAAAGAACAAGGGTGAAAACCCTCCCATCATAAATATAACAAATTCTGCTTATATTCCCTATCAGAAGCCCTATTCCAGCCCAAAGATGAAAAATATCTCCGTTGGTGCTGTCCTCACTGCCGCCTGGATGTTCTTCACCGTACCGTGTGCCTTCGGCTGGATTAGCCCTCAGCCCAGCCATAATGTTTGGGTAACCTTCGCAAAAACATTAAAACAGGACAACATGTGCTTGTCCATGGGAAGCATTGATAACCCACTTTCCACATGTCTAGTAGGAATTCCCTTTGTAGCAGATGATTGGCCCGTCTATAACTCAGAGCTCCTCCGCACCACAGGTAAGAGACCCAACGTGACTGATACTTGGGACGAGTGGACAAAAATGCTGCCCAATGCTCTAGAGGAACCCCAAGAATTGGATCTGTTGGGGTCCTCCAAGGCTGCATATTGTGTCAAATTTTACTTTAGACGTCCAAAAAACAATTGGCCAAAAATTGACCAGACCAAAAACACATATCGAAAAGACATATCACCAATTAACAAAGTGTATAACTTTCACAATTGGTGTAATTACACGGCTCGTGTGATTTCTGTGTCCTCTCTCCACCCCAAGTATTACCCAAGGGAGTGTTTCTCATCTTTGGTGACAGAGTATGGGCAGGGATCCCCTCCCAACTCCAGGGAGGCCCCTGTACCCTCGGAAAACTTTCTACCCTCATTCCAAATATCACCCTGTTACATAATTGGAAAAAAGAAAGTGAATCAAAATGCCAAAAAAGGTCCTACATGAAATTTGATGAAAATTGTGATCCCAAATTATACGATTGGAACAAACCACAAAAGATTGCTGCCTCCCTGTTCATACCCTGGGTAGCTGCAGCTAAAGCCCTTGGTGAAATAAATCACCTTGGGTGCTGGCTCAGTAAACAAGCTAACGCTACATCTGCTGCCCTGAGCGATCTCTTAAAGGAAGAAGAAACCACAAGACATGCTTCGCTCCAAAATCGAGCAGCAATCGACTTCCTGCTGCTTGCCCACGGACACGGCTGTGAAGACTTTGAAGGGATGTGCTGCTTTAACCTCTCTTCACGCTTGGAATCCATCCATGCGAACATCCAGAAACTGAAAGAACTCGTGAAGGACTTGAAAGGAGAGAGAATCCCAGACTGGGTCAATGAACTTTTTGGGCAATGGGGATTGACAGGATGAGTTGCATCTTTGGTTAAGGGAATGTTGTGGATTCTCCTTGTAGTTGTTGTTGTGTTAGCTATGTTCTCGTGCCTTGTTCACTGTTTTAAAAGAACTATAGCGAATGCCTTTTTTCTAAAAACAGAAAGTGGAGTTGTAGCAGACCCATGGAGCTGGCGAGAGCTCCATGGAGGATTGAGACTTTACAGTAGGAGCTGCTGCGGCGACGGCTGCGAGCTGACTGGGTATTCGGGCACTCTGTCCCCCAGAGGGATTGAGCTATCTGGACTACCTTGCATCGCTCGATAAGGCCAAGATCGAGGCTTTATTATAGTCATGAACAAGCTTTTCTGAGACTTCCCTGAACAAAAACTGGGTCGGATTTTGCGCTGTTGTTGTTCGCAATTCCAAATCTGGTGAGTGAATCAAAATGGCCTCATATTTCAGCAACATAGTGTCTGTGAGCCATTTATCTGCCTTTTGTTGTAGTATACCCCGCACATTATGCAGCGCGAATACTACCAACAGGGCTCCAAAAGTTACTTTCTTTGCCTCCTCCACCAACAATGCCACAGCTACAATATCTTCAGGCACGTGGGCCAACCCCTGCTTACAGGGTCCAGAAGCTTAGACAGCTAACTGGCCCCAGCCCAGTCCTGCGTTAGCACACTGTGGGCTGTGTGACTGCTGACATCCACAAACAGCTGAAATGGCCGTTTCACATCAGGGAGGCTCAGCACTGGTGCTGCCACGAGTGCTTCCTTCACTCCCTTAAATTAATCCTCATCCTTTTCTGTCCATTTGATTTTGTCCATGGTGAGTTTTTCATATAAAATCTTCACCTTTTTACTGTATCCTTCAATCCATTGCCAGCAATATCCCAACAACCCCAGTAACTGTCTCACCTCTCTCTTTGTCTGTAGGGGAGGCAGAGGGATAATCCCTGCCACCCTTTCAGGATCTAGTTTCTTCTTTCCCTTGGTTAGCCAATGTCCCAAATACCTGACCTTGGGTTCTGTGAACTGCAGCTTTGACTTTGACACTTTTAATCCTTTTTCCCCTGGGAAATTCAAGAGCTCGATAGTGCTCATCCTCACATCCTTCTCCCTCGGACCTGCAATCAACAAATCGTCTACATATTGTAACAATTTCATTCCTTCCACTGGTACAAAGTGACTCAGCACTTGTTCGAGTGCCTGGCCAAACAAGTTCGGGGACTCCACGAAGCCTTGAGGCAACAACGTCCACCTAAATTGCTGCTTTCTGTTCGTTTCTGGGTCTTCCCATTGAAACGCAAAGTAATCTCTACTGTCCTTCGCTAAAGGACAAGTCCAGAAAGCATCTTTCAGGTCAATTACACTGTACCACGTCTCCTCAGGAGAGATGTTATTCAACAAAGTGTAAGGATTTGAAACCGTGGGGAACAGTGTCTTAGTCCTCTGATTCACAGCCCTTAAATCTTGCACTAGCCTGTAGCTACCATCCATTTTCCGCACTGCCAAAATTGTGGTGTTGTGTCTGGACATGCATGGCTCCAACGTTCCTTTTTTCACTAGTTCATCAATCACCAGTTTCAGCCCCCTCCTTCCCTCCTTAGGGATTGGGTACTGTTTGACCTGAATGGGGTCTTCTGGCCTTTCAATTTCAATGGGAATTGGCTCTATGTCCAATCTCCTGGCCTCCCCTTGGATGTACCAAACCTTTGGGTCAATTTTCTCCATGTCCTGGGCAGTGAGTTGATACAACTTCACCATGAGCTGGGAATTCTGTACCACTAGACCGATTTCCAGTGCCATCATCAAATCCCTTCCCAGCAGATTGAATTCTGCCTCTTCTATTAACAACATATTTCCAATGCATCTCTTGTTTTCTGATTCTATTTCAACATCTTTTATGATCGGGACTTTAAATGGTTCCCCCTTTGCCCCGACTACCATCATAGTATCATTGCTTATAGAACACCCTCGTGGTAATCGTTGCACAGTGGTCGGTTCAGCCCCAGAATCTACTAAAAACCATACCTCCTGCTGGTGGGGTCCTACACTCAATTTTATCAAGGGCTCCTTTGGTGTTCTGGACCCCAAACTAAAAAGCCCCTGACACCTCTACTCTTCCTGAGACATTTTCTTGTCTTTGCCCTTCTTGGGACAATTCTGCCGAATGTGTCCCTTTTGCTTGCAGTAATAGCACTCAAAGTCCTTTTTCTGGTTGTTTGAGCCCTTACCTTGGGAAGGGTTCGGTTTCTTTGACGGCGCTGATTTTGCCAAGTCTCGGACCTGTTCCTGTTTTTGTGCCTCCCTTACTGCAGCCACTAACACTTTTGCCTGTATTTTCTGCTTTTCTTCATCTCTCGTCATGTAGATTTTCTGGGCTTCCTGGAGCAAATCCTGCAGTTCCCTATCCTGCCATCCATCTATCTTTTCTAATTTCTTCCTTATGTCTTCCCATGATTTTGCCACAAATTGGGTTTTCAACAGGACCGCCCCAACTGGGGATTCAGGGTCCATCCTGGAATACATTCTGAGGTTTTTCTGGAGCCTTTCCAGCCACTTTATGGGTGTCTCATCCTTTCCCTGGCATTGTCTGAGCACCTTACTCATATTTTGCCCTTTTGGCACTGCCTCCCGAATACCTTGTATCATCATATTTTTAAGATTTATCATTTTCTGTCTACCTTCTTCTGTCTGGGCATTCCAAGATGGCTTCTGGTCTGGCCACCTCTGATCCCCTTGCTCCTCCTGCGGGTTGCTGTGTTCTCAGTCTCTGATCGCAGCTTGCCTGATCATCTCCCTTTCCTCGTTGTTGAACAGTGATCTCAAAATCCCATTGAGATCCTCGTAAGTGTAGATGCTTAATAAAGCCTCTGTTCTGGCCTTATTAGCTCAGGAGTCCAATCCCCAGGGAGACTGGGTGCCCGAATGCCAGGCTCAGCTCAGGCCAATGTCGCGGGCTAACTCCCTTAGCAAGCTCGGTAGTGATAGTGATTGCAAGCTCTTAGGATTTCAGCTCTTGCTTGAT
Organism: Diglossa brunneiventris; assembly: GCA_019023105.1. Taxonomy (NCBI): domain Eukaryota; kingdom Metazoa; phylum Chordata; class Aves; order Passeriformes; family Thraupidae; genus Diglossa; species Diglossa brunneiventris. The sequence goes on along the minus strand of CM032382.1, from coordinate 9,767,287 downwards.
AGGTAAGTTTGCCCTTGGCTGAGGCTGCAGCAGACGGAGAGAGAGGAGAAGGAGGCGTGCTGGGTTCCGCAGCGATGGTTTTATTGGGGGGATCTGCGAAGGGTCCGGCGACAGCTCTTCTTCTACAGAATCGGCTAAAATATGCCCCTTTTATATGTTTAAGGGGGATCCAGATTTGACCAATAGTAAGGGTTAAAGTAACATAGCCTATAGGGTTACAGAGATAAGCTTTGGGGCGGGGGTCAGGGAGACCGGAACTTATGTTGCTGTCTCAGCATTCCTATTGTTCAATTCTCCATGGTGCTTTACCTATGTCCATGGAGTTTACTACAGATGCTGGTCCCCAGGAACTCATTTAATCTCTCTGCCACCCCCAACAGATCGTCCATCAGTTTTACCATTTCTTTCTTGAAAGCCCGCACATCTCCAGTGTCGATCAGCGCATGTACCTCCCGTAAAGGGAAGAGATTGGGCTTTTGCTCCTCGTCTCCACTATCGCCAGTGGTCACTTTCCTCGTCCTTCGCCTTGTTCAATGGGCCGGAGGAGAGTTAGCCTGGTTCGTGGGAAGGATCTGTTTCTCCTCAGATTTGGGCGATGACGGGGGCTGGGGCTGCTTGAATGGGAGCGGAGGTGCCAATGCCCGTTCACGTGGGAAGGGAGGTGCTGTCGCCTGCTCCGGCGGACTCGGAGGCGCCGTAGCCAGCTCCAGTAGGAGCAGAGGTGCTGAAGCCTGTCCCTGAGGGAGTGATGCCTCTGGAAATGGTGCGGGCACCAGTGGTACCTGGGCTTGCGTGGGCTGGGGCAGAGGGACTAGATAGGGAGGTGGAAGGTTCTCCAGCCGCTCCCATTCCCTGCCCCGGGTTGCTGAGCGCCTGTGAGCTCTTATCGGGAACAATCCGGAGCAAGCAAATTTCCACATCTCGGCATACTCAATCTCTTCAGAATTCTGTGGGTACTGATCGACTACATGGTCGTACAGGGTCTCGCATGTCCATATTTCAAAGGTGCCAAAAACTGGCCAGACCACGTACGTTGTGATCTCCCTTCCTCCCCACTTTTCCATACAGAAATGGATCATCTTTTCCTTGGATTCCCCCACCCTCCTGGGACTGTCTTCCCAATGTTCTAATATCCACCCCAACAGGCTTCCCCTTGGGATTTCTGGCAAAACCTTTTCGGGAACCTGGGGAGGGTTTCCCTGGGGCTTTCTCTGGCACTTGCTCTTTTTCAGTCCCATCTTTCAAAAAAACCCCTTTCGCTATTTTTCTTACCTCAAGTCCTTTTGGCTGGGATTCTCGGTGCGAATCCCGAGTCTCTGTCCTGAACCGGTTTCTTAGTCTGTGAAAAACTACCAGTTTACTTGGCCACACGGAGAACCGTTCCGTGGGCTTTACGACGGGTAAAGAGCTCTCTTACCTGATTTTTCTGGATCAGAAGGTTTACCAGCTCCCAAACCTTTTGGGTACATCTCTTCCCTCCTGATCCAAACCGTGATCGACCCCCCTGAACTCCCTACGAGTCTCAGGTCCCACATGTGTGGTAAGCAAACACACACGCTTCCCCCATGATCGACCACTTCCCTCGCGGGAGAGTGGAACTGCGATCTTTGGGGTCCACACTCGCTTCGTGATAGAATCACGTCTCACTCACACATACTCGATCACACCCCACTCGACCACACGGTACTCACGGTTCCTTTTCCCGCGTGGATTCTTCATGCACGTTGATTTTCCGAGTGAAAAAGCACCACGGCCTCAGAGATCCCTTTCGGGGTCGGCTGGTTGTTCTCTGCCCCGAGGTGAGTTGGGTGGTCCAGGGAAGGGCCCCAGGCTCTGAAGAATGAGACTGGACTCTCTGAAGTTCGGTCTTTAGGTTGTTTATTAAATCTTATCTATAGAAATTTTCTCCCAGCATGACAGAGATCTGACCAGCAAGGCAGCCACGACGCTCTCCACCGCCCTCGAGGCGGTGTTACCTTTTTATACTATAAACTACATATATCATATTTACCTTTATTTCCCAATGTCTATCACCCATGTTAGACAGTGACCTTCTACTCTAAACCAATCCCCAAGTGCCAGCACCACAGCAGAAGATGGAGAACAAGAAGAAGAAAGAAGAAGGATGAGACACACCCCATCCCCTCCATCTTGTCTCCATTACCCAGATACCAAAATCCTAAAACTTATATTTTTCACCCTTTGTGCTCTCTATAAAAACACCCTTTAAACTTGTGTGATTTTCCAATTCTCATACAAAGGTGGCACGTGGTTTACAGGATCGAAATCTACCCACCAGATGCTCTGGGCACCGTGCCAAGGTCTCCGAGCCCCCTGACGGGGTCTCTGCCTTCGAGGTGGTCTCGGGAGGCTCCGCACATCAGAGGTGATGTGCTGAGCTCCCACATCTCCCCCTTCTGTTTGCACTAAGAATACTTCTTTTGCAATTCGACCCATGACTCGTTGTACACATAAAAAGATGCACGGTATGATGAGTATGAGAATTAGAAGCACTACTAAAATGAAAAATCCCAATTTTAAAATTCTCCTCCATAAGGGAGTAGGATCAAAAAATCCAACTACATCATCAATCCAAGATCCAGTGATTTCGCCAAGCTTTTTTATGCTGTCTTCTAATTTTTGAATGCTTTCATGAATCGATCTCGAATGATCTGTCAGATTCATGCAGCACATCCCCTCGAACTCATCACATCCATGTCCATGCGCCAGCAGCAGATAATCGATCGCTGCTCGATTCTGAAGGGCTGCTTTTCTTGCACTGCCTACATCTGTCATTAAATCACTCAGTGCCAGAGAGACTGATTGAGCGTGTTTGCTCAACCAACAGCCCATGTGGTTCAATTGAGTCAAGGCCATCCCCGATGCTATCTGGGGTGAGAAAATTGCAGCAGCAATTCTCTGTGCCTTGTCCCAAGTATACACTTCGTCGTCGCATTTCGCACTGTAATGTTGTAACTCTCTTTTTACTCTTTTCACTCTGCGTCCGTGTTTTTTCACTGAAATCGAATCTGGTGTTAATATTGTCATTTTTCCAATGCTGCATGGACCGCCCTTTGCGTTTGAAGGGATACCGTGCCAAATTCTGTCTCCACAAATTAGAAAAATTCCTCGTGGCAATTCCACTGGAACTTGGAGTGAACTTTGTGCGATCGTCTTGGTGTATTTGCACCAAGCCGATGCATTTCTATAAAAGGCATGATTTGGTGTGACATCAGTGGTCTTATTATTAGCTTTTGCCACATCCGGAATCTCAAATCGCATGCATAGCTCCATTGCCATGGACCCGAAAATTTCCAATTCCTGAGGTTCAGTAGAAGCCGCAGGAAGGAGATGTGTCCAAGAGTACCACTCCTTCACAGGATCCATAAGGACCTGCGAGATCTCCATTGGAGAGTGCCCTGGAACTGGCCATGAGTCCACCGGCAATCCAACCATGCATGTCGTGAATGGCTTCCCTGGTCTCGAGTGTGTCAGGCAGATACTGCTTAAATTTGCCACTTGGGCTAATGCTTCCCAAACGTTTCGCTTTGGTTGATCAATGGGCAGTTGTGCCTCAAAGCTAAAAACTTTAGATTGAAAACCGAGGCACATGAGCATTATGAAGCTCACAACTTCAACCTTGTTGAAAAGCCCCGCCATATTTTTTTTCCACACTCGAATCCCAAAGAACCACCACCCCCAAGTGTTTAAGTTTTTTTTGTCTCTTCGTCTGGAGTCCGGTTCTCGTCTTCCGTTTGCGTTCCTGTCTCTCTGTTTCCAGGATCAGCGCTCTCTTGCTCTTTCACTCGATACGGTTTGACGTGTCGAGCTGAAACCCACTTCAGACCTCGCCCTGTGGAAACACAAGCGAAACCCTTGCACCACGTGATTAGTTTGAAGGGACCCTCTATCTGGCCTGACTCTGGGTTTCTGACCAAAACTGAAGGATTTTCCTTAAGTTTTGCCTGAGAGCTATTTGAAAAATGTCTCAGAATTGGAGGATTGGGGTCTGAAGATGAACTATTTAGAAAATTCAACACATACAATGCTTTGTTCAATTTCATGTGAGGCGTTGCCTCTGGCTCCCCCCTTTTTTGCCTGTCCAAAAGGGATTTCAGGGTATGATGTGTTCTTTCAATGATTGCCTGACCTGTGGGAGTGTATGGAATACCGAATGTGTGTTTGACACCCCACTTTTTCAGAAATTTGTCAAGCACCCTGCCTGTATATGTTGGACCATTGTCTGTTTTTATTTCCTGGGGTACACCTAATGATGCAAATGCTTTCAAGAAATGTCGACAAGCGTGTTCTGCTGTTTCCCCTGCATGTGCTGAAGCAAAGACTGCTCCGGAAAATGTGTCTACTGAAACATGAACATTTTTGAGCTTCCCAAATGATGGATATTTTGTGACATCAGCTTGCCACAGTTGAAGACTTTGCAGTCCCCGTGGGTTGACTGCTCCTGTGGAAGCAGGTGGTTGCACAAGCTGACAATCTGGACAAGCACTAATGATTTCCCTCGCCTGAGTTTTTGTGAGACGAAAGGATTCCATCAGCACCTGCACATTCTGATGAAAAAAATGCATGGCTTATTCTTGCCTGCTCAAAAATGTCTGGAAGGGTTTGTGAAATTGGCATTGTCAACCTGTCTGCCTGAGCATTCCCCTCTGCTAGAAACCCTGGAAGCGACGTGTGGGCTCTAATGTGAGTGATGAAATATTTGTTTTCCCTGCTTTCTAGTAAGACTTTCATGCTCGCCAGGTACGAATACAAAACCTCATTGCTGGTCTCTTTCAGAAGCGAACCTTCCAATCGTTTGACCACACCCGCAACATATGCGGAATCTGTGACCAGATTGAGAGGCTGTTTGAACAACTGAAATGCTCTGACAACTGCCGCCAACTCCACAATTTGTGGAGAGCCTTGAACTATCTTTACATTTGATTCCCATTCCCCCGTTGCTGAGTTCATCCAAGTGATCACTGATTTGTGTGTTTTCCCTGAACCATCAGTGAACACTGTGATCCTGTCCAGAGGTTCTTCACTTATTCTTGGTCTTTGTCTGTAACAAAGATGTGATTGCAATACTCTGTGTTGTGGAAAGTGAATTGTGCAAATCCCTGGAAAACCTAACAATGCGATTAACATGTCTTTCGATTTTTGCATCGCCCAATCGAAGTAATCTTTTTTCAAGGGTAGATGAATGGTCGAAAATTCTCTTCCTGCCATTGTCAGAAGCCTCGTCCTTGCTTTTATGATGATCTGTGCTGCCATCTCCAAGTCTGTGAGAATCGTCTTTGAGGGCCTGTATGGTAGAAAAACCCACTCTATTATTAATAGAGAGTCTCTCTGAGACGAATCCCATTGAAAGATCAAGCCATGAAATTGTTCTTTCTCTCCCAGCACTGCCAACTTGAAGGGCAATGATTCCACAAATCTGTGTGCTTGCCTCTTCTGAATGGCATCTGTGACTTGTTTCAACTCCTTCCTCGCTTCTGGAGTGAGAGCTCTGGGAGATTTTATGTCTGTGTCTCCCCTCAGAAGATCGAGCAACGCTGGAATGTCATTGTTTGTGATTCCTAAAATCGGTCTCATCCAGTTGATCTCTCCTAGGAGCTGTTGTAAATCGTGCAGATTGTTGACTTTTGTGCTGACCTCCATTTTCTGAGGCCTGATTGTTCTCTCTGAGATCTTCCACCCAAGATATTTCCATGGTGCGACCTCTTGTATCTTTGAAGCACTGACTTCCAAACCTGCCTTCTGTATTTCTTCAATCACACAATTGCGAGCCTTTTGCAGCTCTCGTTGTGTTGCCGCTGCAATGAGCAAATCATCCACGTAATGAATGATCTTCACCTTCGGAAATTTCTTCCGTGCTGGTGACAACGCTCCCGCCACGTACCATTGGCAGATTGTCGGCGAGTTCTTGAGGCCCTGTGGAAGAACCACCCAATGGTACCACTGCAGAGGTGTTTCCTTGTTGATACTTGGAACAGAGAAGGCAAGCCTTGGAGCATCATCTGGATGGAGTGGAATGCTGAAGAAGCAATCCTTGATGTCAATGACAACAAGCGGCCAGTCTCTAGGAATCATCGAGACTGATGGAAGTCCCAATTGAAGTGGTCCCATGTCTTTGAGGACTTCATTGATCTTCCTGAGATCGTGCAACAATCTCCACGTGCCTGATACTTTCTTTTTGATGACAAAGACTGGAGAATTCCAAGGACTGTCTGTTGGCTTGATGTGTCCCTTCTGCAATTGTTCTTGGACCAGGTTTTTCAGTGCACTCAACTTTTTTCTTTCAAGGGGCCACTGATCCACCCAAACTGGATCATTCGTCTTCCAAGTTAGCTTCAACGTGGCGAGTGCCGCAGTGACCCCTATGAAAAATCCACTTCCAACTTCGTTCCCCATTGTGCCATGCAATCTCTCCCCCACACCGTGATGGGCTTCTGCACAACGAAGGGACGAATGATCGCCGTCTTGTTTCCTGGTCCTGGCCCTGTGACAACAATGGCGTTCTCACTCTGCAGACACAGAGAAACTCCCCCTATGCCTGTGAGAGATCCCAAGGGCGCAATCAAGCTCCAATCACGAGGCCAATAGATGTAGGATATTACTGTGACGTCTGCCCCCGTGTCGAGCATCCCTCCGACGCGGCTGGATCGCTTTCTGAGCCCCCCCCGGATGTCCCTTGAGTTCCGCTTTTTGCGCCAGCTTTCGGCACGGCTCCGCTGAAAACCGTTGCCGCCGCCGGCGCCGCCCTTGCCAAAACTGCCTCAGAACCCTTGTCTCCCATCGCCTCCGCGACCCCCCCGCTGCCTGGCCCTGCCGCCACCGGTGGCTGCCGTAACCGGCTGCCCGCTGCAGCGCGAGAATGCCCGCCGGGAGAAAGTCCTCCCTCCTCTCCATCCGGCCCCGTTCTGCCCCCCCCGTCTGACTCTGTGTTCTCCCCACTCCCCTTTGGCTCCCGTGAGTCGGTCCCGCTTGGATCTGTTTCGACTTTGAGCTCACTGGGAAGCGAGGATGTGTCAGAGTCAGATTCTGAATGCTCTGAAATGTCTGAGATTTCTAGGTGCTTTGGAGGTTTTGTGGGCTTTTGGGATGAGGGATTTGAAGGCGATGAAACCTTTTCCTCCCCTTTTATGGGAACTGTCTCTCCCTGGGCTGCTGGAAGCAGAGCCGACCTCTTTTTCCGGCTTTGCTCCTTCCTCTCCGCCCCGTGAGAGTTTTGGCAGGCTGTTGTCTGGCAAATCTCTTAGAAATTGCCTCGAGCATGACCCTGGCTGGTGGTAACAACTTTGTGGCCGTTTCATCCTTTTGAACTGCTGAATAATAAAGGTGTCTATTTATCTCTTGCCAAAATCCTACCTCAAACAACAGACGCGTCTCTGAATAGGGATAATTACATCTGACCCATAACAATAAATCTTTGAGCTCTTTTTTAGATATTGAAGGGGTTTGCGCCTGTGCCACGCCCTGTAGAGCGGACAGGATGCTCAGCTGTTCCTGGGAGTATGTGCCCCCATGTTCTTAAATCTCAACCTTCTTACCAAAGCGATGTCGTCAGGGCAGTCTGGAGGTCCCGCTCGCCGACCTGCAGCTCACAGGAGGATGGTCCCAGGCGCGCCTCTGGTCCCTCTCCGGACTGTTCTGCTACGATTTTTCTACGGCAGAAGTGGGAGTGCAGGATGACCTTGAGTGGCTGCCGCTTCTTCCAGCTGTTCTGGCCGCTTCCCACGGAGGTTTATCGGAATCCTCCTGGGAACGAGTCCAGCTCTGAGAGCTGCCCACTCGAAGCTTTCTTCAGGTCCTCTTCGGAGCCCGCCTGAGCTCGCTTCGAGCCCCCCTGGGTGCCCACCCAGGGACGCCAGATTTCGGGGTCGGCTGGTTGTTCTCTGCCCCGAGGTGAGTTGGGTGGTCCAGGGAAGGGCCCCAGGCTCTGAAGAATGAGACTGGACTCTCTGAAGTTCGGTCTTTAGGTTGTTTATTAAATCTTATCTATAGAAATTTTCTCCCAGCATGACAGAGATCTGACCAGCAAGGCAGCCACGACGCTCTCCACCGCCCTCGAGGCGGTGTTACCTTTTTATACTATAAACTACATATATCATATTTACCTTTATTTCCCAATGTCTATCACCCATGTTGGACAGTGACCTTCTGGGAGTCATGGATACAGCGTCAGATCCCTCTCTGGATTTCCCTGAGTTTCCAGAGAGCTCTGGGCCTGTTTTATCCCTCTTTGGCTGTGGTTCTGGCTTCGGTTCAGTGTCTGATTGGTTTTTCTGACTCCCAATACTGTCAGGCTGCTGAAATCAGCGGGGCGCCTCCTGACTAGAGAGGGGTCCCTGAACCCCAAATTCAGATCATGTCGGGGTCACCAGAATTGTTATAAATGATCAATCTGTTATATATGTGATAGATTAATTCATGCTGTAAAGTTAGAAATAAGTATATATAAAATATTAGGAGAAATCAAACCCTATGCTTATGACTGCTCCAGCCGGGAACTGCATTCTGTTCACATTCTAACCAGTTCCCGGAAAACACTAAAGATAACATCAAGCCAGTTACCATATGAATAATGAAGCCTGTAGCCTCCCTGACGAGGACTGAGTCATGCATATGGTAACCACTTCCCAGACAGCCTGAATGAGACTGGCTCGGGCCATCAGAAGGGACTTCCTGCAGCACAATGCAGAAGAAGAGACTTTCCCGGAATGGACTGTCCTGAAGAAGCTCACAAGACCACGCACCTGGGGACGATTTCTCTACAGCACTCAGGACCTATTCCATGTGAATGCATCCTCTGCCTGGGTGCTCAGACATTCGTCTGGGTTCAGACTTCGTCTTTGTCTGTTTCTACACATGTATAGGTTCAACTTTACATGTAAAGGGACACAAAGGAATATGTGGTCATCTCTGCCTCAGGCAGAATAAACTGTATATAAACTGGCTCCTGTGAGCATTCGGTGTGAACCACTGGGGAGACGCTGACACTTTGTCAGTCGGATCCAGGTTCACCCAGTGCCGATCCCGGGTTTGACGCTGCCCGAGGCTGTGGTGCTTTTTTGAAATTCTATTTTGTTAACGATCTAATAAATCATTGTTAAATTTTCTTATAAATTTGGCTACCAATTTGATCATTTATAACAAATCGAAAAGCCAGATTTATTAAAATGTGAAAAAGGTTTTATTTTTTTTCGGCCACCAAAATATGGTCCTCAAAAACCCCACAGCCAAAGAGGCAGCCTTGAGCCCATGATCAGCGCTGGGTGAACCTAGATCTGACCTCTATCGCATCAGATCTCCCTCTGTTCAAGAGCACCACTTCTTGTGGGGCTATTTTATACAGTTTTTTATGCCTGAGGCAGAGGAGTCCAAATTTCTTTTGTAACTCTGCATATTCAAGACAGTTTCTTTCACTGTGCAGAGCTGGACAATCGCTGTTTCCTGAGCAGTAGCCGGTGTTGATCGCATCGGGGGGAAGTCGTGTATTCAGATGTATTTTTCTGGTGACTTCTGCTATCTCGATCGATGCTATCAGATGGGCAATGATTGTCCTTGGGTGTCTTCTGATCACTCTGGAGAGCGGCAATCATCGTGCTGGCCATGTCTGTTCATAAGTAAACTGGGTATTGTTCTCCTGCCACCTTCAGGAATCTCGAGATTCCAAGTAGACATCTGCCTCTGGGCTGCTTGTGGTCAGGCTCATTTGGATTTCACAATCTTAGAAAATACATTCTCTCTATAAGCATGAATTACTTCATAACATATATTACAATAAGAACTGGCCAATGGGCCTGTGAATTGGAAACTGAAATATGAAGTGTCACACAGAGAGGATGGGTGATGGTGGGGAGCTCCCTTTCTTTGTCTATGGTAGTGTTTAGGGGGTCTTACCTGTAAGACCATTATGGGGTATGGGTTTGTGCTAAATATGTTTCTTTATCCTGTCATGGTTTGGAATGGGAGGAAATTCAGGGAAGAGATGCAAAGCTTTTTGTGCAACTGACAGTCTGTTGAACCACTGAGAAGCCAGACACGCCTCTGTGAAACACACATGTTAAAGACGAAAAAATCTGGGAACACTCTTTCTGCTCGGCGAGGAGGTGGCGGGTCCCGGCCCTGGCCCCCCTGTCTCGGCCAGGCTGGGCTGGGCCCCTTCCCCCCTGCCCGCTGCCCCCTCCCCCATCGGCTCCGGTCTGGCCAGGCCAAGCCCCAGCAGCTGCCGGGCAGGAAGACAGGGGAGGTTGCAGAGCCCTGACCGGAGCAGGACTGGCCGCAGCCTTGAAGATCTTGCCATCAGGCCCCCTCTCCCCAGCACGGCTGAAACCAGAGACCCCTGCAGCCTGTGCAGAAAACCAAAGATCAACCATGAGGCCGATCCTGACACAGCAGAGCCGCAGCTCCCCACCACAAGTTACCCGGAGGGTCAGGTAGGCCTCAGGCGTGATGTTAACCCTTTCAGTGCTTCAATCCTCCCTCTAGTGAGAGAAAGGAACAAGATGCAAGTATGTAAAGGAACAACATGAAGACATTAAAGTCAGTGAGAAAGAAGTTAAGCCCCAGATGGGAGGGGTGAGGAGATGCCTTGTTTTCAGAGCTGAAATCCTCTTGTAAGCTATGGAGAAAAGATTCTTTTTCCTTATAACGCATGAAACTATGGGGAGATGAAGGGTTCAAATTGATATCGATTAAAGGCCTCCATGTTAAAGTAAGCAGATGTTGAAATGGCTGTGATCCCATGAGAAGTTTGAACAGAGAAAGAGAGAAGAGTAGTCCTCTGCTTCCAGGAGAAGAAGAAGAAGATCTTTGTTTCCAGGGATGAAGATTATTTTAAAAATAAATAATGAGAACTTTCACCTTTGAACAGCTCATCTTTAAAACAGTACCCCATAAGTCTACATGGCCCATCGACAAGCTGTGGGAAGGCTTGTGGCAATGGTAAGGACTTAACGATGGCAGGATTCCCCAGGCAGCTGCTATTTGTGACAAAATTGAGAGCCATGAGAGAACTGTTTTCTTTTCTCTTGTGGAGAAGTTTTCATAACCTTAACAAGAGGGACTTCTCTCCCTAAGTGAGCTGAAGAAAGACTATTTTAGAGGTGGTAAACTGACTGGAAATTTCAGGCTTTGTTTCTTTGCATTTCCAGTGGGAAAGAAAAGGTTGTGGGGGGAGAAGAAGCATTCTGAAGGGTTTGGGGTTTTTTCCCCCTCTTTTTATTTTAGTTGCCTTTAATAAAATTTTCTTTATACCCTTTTAAAGTCTTGAGCCTGCTTTGCCTTTCTCCTAATCCTATCTCATAGCAGGAAATGAGTGCACTGGTGACTGGCCAGCACTGAAGCCCACCACACTCATTAGCGCATTGGTTGGGGAAATCTCAAAATTGGGAAATCTGAAATTGGCAAACCAAAACCACCACAATCCTTAGGGCAATGCTGCAATTGGGAGACAGAAGAAAGAGCCTACAATCAAGACAGCCTTGTTAGTCCATGACTGCTGCAGAAGAAGCAAGACAGGGGCTTTGAGACACATTCTGCAGCCCCATGCTTTTAGAGACCACAGCTACTGCAGAAAGAACAAGCAGATCAGTAAGAGCAATTGGGGTGTTGCAGAGCAGAAAGACCACGTTTATTTTTGGGCACAGAGGAATATCAGGCAGGATGGAATCGATGAATGTGCTGGTCATGCTGTTAGTTCTGGGGCCTTGGCTGACATGCTAATGAAACTGAAACATGAAATCAATTAGAAGAGACCCTACTGAAAAATTGTGGGGCAGAACATGAAAACTAAAACCCTATCTAAATAACAATGTGATGAAATTAACAACTAGTTGCACTTAAGCATACTCTTTGCCAGGAAAGTTTTTTTTAGGAATTCCAAACATCCTTGCACTGATGATAAGGAGAACAAATTTGAGAACACGAAAACTACAAGCAGCAAATTCACGCCTAAATGTGATAACTATTTCTTCACTTTAAGCTCCATCACATTGTAAAAACTACAAGAAATTTTTGTTTTCTTTTAATATTAGTCTGTAGTAAGCCGAATTTCCATTTTTTTATTTATAAGAACCTACCAACAGATGAGAACTGTGTAAGAACGAATGAAACTTTTAAATTGTCATCATAATTGCTTGCATTATCAAATTTAACTTTTGTAATTTGTTTGTGTTTACATTGCAAGAAAAGCAAATATTAGTTAAAGCATGTTATATATGGTTAAGTTTGAGTTGTTTTGCCAAGTTTGTTTCATCCTTCTACAAGAGAAAATTTAGTGTAGCAAAAAGGCTTATGAATGCATGTTATTTTAACTACTTTTATCTTGAAAGTTGGTACAATAATTTATATGTATATGAAATCATACATATATATACTGAACTTCCCAATTCTACCTTAGAAGATTTTTTTATGATTTGACTAAATTTCTTTAAAAGTTATTAATTAATGAACTAAAGAATACTAACAAAATAGAAATGAAATACAAAACTGTTAGGAAAATTAATCCACAAACATCAGAGGTTTATGTCCAAAAAGGAGACAGAGGAGTCCTTTTACTTTATTCGAATAAAGGGAGAGGCCATGGGGCATTCCCCTGGGGTCTCTCAAGTTTTTGGAGGATGCAGCCTCCTTTTTATCCTAATTTCCCAGCTACATTTCCCTTCTCTCTTTCCCCATTGGCTGAGGTACTTGAGAGGTACAGACTTCCCATTGTGGTAGATGAGTAATGCGATGATTGACTCTCACAATTAACAGGCAAATATCATGTATACAGGTTAAGAAAAGTTTTATAGATTTATAGTTATGTTTTACCCCGTTGCATTGTTATCCAGAGACAGCCAGGGTTGGGAGGTTTGGGAGGGTTGGCTTGTCACTATGGCAACAGCTGACCTCCAATCAGGATTTGAGGACGTGATCTCCACCACTGGTCAGCAAAGAAGGGGTCGATGGACAGAACTTTGGGAGGGGTTAAAGAGTTAAAAGGCGAAACCTCCATTTTGTGGGTGAGCACATGATGGGGAAAATCCTTTGCTCCCAGCGCCGTAACATTTTCTCTATTCAGTCTTCAGTTGTATTTTTGATAAGGTTTAATAAACCTTTCTAAAATTATGAAAAGTGAGTAGCCATTTCTCACACCGATACACCTGATACCAGAGATTTCCCTCTAATGTATAACCCTCCTTTTTAATTTTTAATTCTTATGGAATTTAGGGTTTTCCCCCATTGTTTCTTTCATCTTTCAATATCCAGTTTCATTTATCAGCAAACCTACAGTTTATTTGTAAAAGTAAATATCTTTTTCCATTCATCAATCAGTGGAATTTTTCCCGTTTGTGAAAAACGCCAATCACTTGTTTTCAAGATTTTTAAAAGTTTAATAAAAATGGTTATAAAAATAGTAATACAATTAGAGTAATAATAATTTGGACAAATTGAGTTAAGACAATATGAGACAATAAAGACAAAGACTTACGGAAGTCCGGGTACCTTTTTCCAGGCAGCACGAGCCTGGGGAAAAAAGGACACCCGTTAACAAAGGATTAACCCTTAAAAACAATAGCCTGTTGCATATTCATACACTTCATACATGATGCATAAATTCCATTCAAATACAGGATTCTGTCTGGTCATGTCAACTTCTTCCTCCGAATCTTAACAGCGCCTTCGAGGCGGGAAGGAGTTAGTTTCTTCTGATAAGAGGGCAATAAATTCTTTTTCTCTGAAAGATTTAGGTGTCCTGTAGCTGCTATCTCACTGCAAGTCCTTCCTTTTAAACAAAGCATCTTACATAGCATAGTTTCTATTTTACCAGTTTTTATAACCTAACACTATATTTAACACAGTACTTAAGAGAATTAATACAGCATTACTTTTTAACACAACACATATAATATTCATTTCAATATTTGCGAAAAGCCAATCATAAAATACATGCATTTTTCACACCGTTGTTTCTTTTATCTCTCAGTGCTAGTTTTATCTACCTGCAGACCCACAGCTTGTTTGTAAAGACAAATCCATCAGTCCTCTCAAAACCATTTTCTACCAACTCTCAAATCCACCTAAACACCTTCAATGTACTATAGAGCTTCCTATGTCCTAGAGGAGCATTTTAATTCTACCTCACTTCTTTTAATTATGCTAATCAATGTTGTAACCCTAGCACACTCTACTCCATGATAGGTGCAGAATGTGAGAAGTCAGTGGAAAAAGAGGTTTCTTAAGGTAATGCAACTAAATGTAAGGAAGAATCAATTTTTTTTTTCACCCATAAAGCTACCATTTCTGTTTTGTGTCATAATTTAAATTACAACAGTGCCCAATCTAGTCCCTGAAAAATAGAACATAGCCCTGATGTAAAAATGTGTTTAATGAAATTCTTCAAACTATATGTGAATGCAGTCAACATATTTTAGAGCCTCTAAAGTAAGAAAGCACACATCTTCAAAAAATCTATTCACATTGTTCCAGGGTGCAATTATATTACAGGAGCTGAAGATCCCTTTAACTAATGTGAAAAATGCATATTTTACGATTGGCTTTTCGCAAATATTAAAATGAATATTATATGTGTTATGTTAGAAAGTTATGCTGCATTAATTTTCTTAAGTAGTGCGTTAAATATAGTTTTAGGTTATAACATAATGTTAAAATAGAAACTATGTATGTGGGATATTTTTTTAAAGAAAGGAATGAGGTACTTGCACCAGATAGCAGCCACAAAACACCTAAATCTTTCAAGAGAAAAATAATTTATTGCTCCATTATCAGAAGAAACTAACTTCTTCCCGCCTTGCTCAGCCCTGAAGACACTGTCAGGATTAAGAGGAAGAAGTTGACACTGACCAGACAGAATCCTTTGTTTGAATGGAATTTATGCATCATGTATGAGGTGTATGAATATGCAACAGGCTATTGCTTTTAAGGGTTAATCCTCTGTTAACGTGTGTCCTTTTTCAGGCTTATGTTGCCCAGAAAGAGGTACCCGGACTGTCCGTAACTCTTTGTTCTTATTATCTCGTATTGTCCTAATCCTAATTGCCCAAATTTTTATTACTCTAATTATATTACTATTTTTATAACCATTTTATTACTGTTAAACGTTCAACATTTTCAAAACAAGTGATTGGTGTTTTTCACACTAATAAGCATTAGATTGATGATTTTAATTAGATTTACATTTTTGATAATTGAAATAACATATTATTCTCATTATTACTTCTTCTTCTATCTTTTCTCTTACTAACCACTCTTATGTATCACCCACCATGGGCAACCCACAAACTGAAAAAAACATCAGAAGAAAAGTCATTGCAATATTTTTCATAGGTTGATGTGGCAGTGGGGGTTTGAAGATGTTTAGTCTCTCCCTGCCTGTGGCAGTGGTTGTTATGGATAACTAAATTTGTTCATTAAACGGAGAAAGAAAAACTTTACCGTAGTTTTGCGAAGCCTTGTTTAACAGGAAAGGCACCAACCTTCGATAAGCACAACAGGAAATACCACTCAGAAACAAATCTGTTCGCCTGCAAAAACAGGAGGATCGATATCACCAGGAAGCAGGAAAAAGACCCCTAGCAACAGCCCGGAGCAGGAGACATGCATGCAAGAACAGAAGACACGGAGAACACGTATGCAGGAAGATAGAGTGAATAAAAAGGGACTCAAAACCTCGGGAAGGCGGCGAGCTTTGGGGAGCGAGACTCCCGGCCGCCCCAGCGCTGGAACCTTGCTTATCACTGCTTGCTAAATAAAGCAATTTGTATTCTAATCGAATTGGCTCGAGGAATTCTTAATTGGCCTAGAGAATTCACAAACCTTACATATAACAAATTGGTGCCGTGACTCGGATCCAGAGGAGGGGAGGCTCGAGTGCCTTAAGGGGGGCGCCCCACCATTTCGGTGGCCCCAGGTGCAGCTCGGTCACCCTAACACCTGGACCGACGAACCTAAATTCGGTGGTAAGCAAGGGGTGGGACTGGTAACCCAGTCTGATGATAGCCCAGTAAACTTTGTGCACGAAGACCCGAACAAAGACACAGGGATGCGTGAGTATTAGCCGGTATCCCGTTCGGTGTGGGTTGGTTTTCCCAGGGTGTGGTGAACGAGACGTCCAAAGGCAGACGAGGTGAGAGGGACCCTCCAGTAGTGCGGTTCTCATAGCCCCGCGAGGGGGCGAGCCACGACCGAGGGGAGCGTGTGTGTGTGTGTGTGTGTGTGGAGACACTCTGGAAAAAGGGGCAGAGGAAAAGCAAGCCCTCTGACTCCATGGGGAGGGAGCCCCCGATGAAATTGCCCGCGATACCCCAGGATAGCCCATTAGGGCTAATGTTAGAGTCCTGGGATGACTTTCCCTCTAGGAAGGGAAAGGACAAGGCAAAAATGATTAATTACTGCATGGTAGTTTGGGGTGGCAAGAAGTTAGATTCTGGCAGCATATATTGGCCAATTTTTGGATCCTTTGAGGACTGGGTCTGCCAGGCTTTAAACATTTATGTGAATTCAAAAGAACCAGTAAATCCGGAAGAAAGTGACTACGCTAGATTATGGATAATAGGTGGTAATAACATGAAGGCTGGCTTGTTTCCCCTACGAGGTGAAGAGGGGGGAGAGAGGAGAAGGAGGGAGCGGGAGGAGGATATGGTGCCGATAAACCCTCCCCCGTATGTTCCACCAGTGCCGGTGCCTCCCTCCCCCGCAGCCCCGACTCCCCGGACCCCCAGGACGGCCAGAGAGCAAAGGGAGATCCCTGCAGGTTCTCCCAATGAATGTCGAAGGAGGACCCGTAGTCAGACCAAGTCATTGACAGAAACAACGGAGGGTGGTGGTGTAGGGAGAATTGTAAGGAGGCACAGCATGTAATCTTATCCCCCAATGAGTTGCAGCCGGGGCCTATTACTAAAGATTAGAAACACCTGTAATTAACAAGAGCAACTGGCATAAAAGTGTGAGATTAACTGAAGGAGTCAGATGGCTGCTGCAAGGACCGAGAGGAGTCAGGGCACAGAGGAGCTGCTCTCAAGGAACACAAAGAAGGTATGAGACTCTGAAGCTATGGGGTCCTTGCAGCATAATGATAATAGAACTGTTCTTGAGACTTATAAGACAACAATCCCCAGGAGAGGGTTGGAGAATCCCTGGAGAGGATGGACTCTGAAGCCTGTGGACCTGCCAGGGCTCTGTAGCAATTTAGCAGCAATATCCTTCATTGGATCGCTGCTGCATTAGCTGCAGATGCTTCTGGCTGTGTGCTTATAAATTGTAATGTATTGCTGCTATATAGAAGTATTTTCGTATTGTGTATACTGCTGTAATGTATTATTGTAATGTATAAGTGTTGTAAACGTGTTTAATACGACAATTGGTGACCCCGACGTGATCGACGTGATTGCGACGGGCGGTAAAAAGAGAAAAAGGAAAAAGGGTACCCTAAATATGCCTAAATAATCCTGAATAAGGAGTGAAAAATAGTAAGTGAAGAATAATGAGTGTCCGGACCTAATCCAGTCATCTGATTTGAAATGAGCGACTGGGAAAATAATAAGTAGATGACAAATAATAACCGTAGCTGACTATTTTATCCACGTGGAAAACTTTATTGAAAAGAAGTGCACTTCATAATTTACTGACTTTAAAACCGGATTTGACTACAGGATTCGACTATATAACCCCATAGATGCAGGGAAACATGAGAATTAATGCCTTAAAAATAAGTGTTTGTGGACACCTCTAGAAAACCTATAGAATTAATGCCTTAAAACTAAGTGTTTGTGAAAACCTCTAGAACTAATGCCTTAAAACTGTTTGTGGAAACCTATAGAAAGCCTATAGAATTAATGCCTGACACTAAGTGTTTTGTGAAAGCCTATAGAATTAATGCCTGACACTAAGTAAGTGTTTTGTGAAAATGAATAAATATCAAATATGTACTTATTGAAATACTGCAACTCTGGTTAAAAGAAAAAGGGGGAATTGTAGGGGGAATTGTAGGGAGAATTGTAAGGAGGCACAGCATGTAATCTTATCCCCCAATGAGTTGCAGCCGGGGCCTATTACTAAAGATTAGAAACACCTGTAATTAACAAGAGCAACTGGCATAAAAGTGTGAGATTAACTGAAGGAGTCAGATGGCTGCTGCAAGGACCGAGAGGAGTCAGGGCACAGAGGAGCTGCTCTCAAAGAACACAAAGAAGGTATGAGACTCTGAAGCTATGGGGTCCTTGCAGCATAATGATAATAGAACTGTTCTTGAGACTTATAAGACAACAGTCCCCAGGAGAGGGTTGGAGAATCCCTGGAGAGGATGGACTCTGAAGCCTGTGGACCTGCCAGGGCTCTGTAGCAATTTAGCAGCAATATCCTTCATTGGATCGCTGCTGCATTAGCTGCAGATGCTTCTGGCTGTGTGCTTATAAATTGTAATGTATTGCTGCTATATAGAAGTATTTTCGTATTGTGTATACTGCTGTAATGTATTATTGTAATGTATAAGTGTTGTAAACGTGTTTAATACGACATGGTGGCCTATTCCCCCTGAGGGAAATCGCGATGGGAGAGCCCCAGCCTGGAATGGGATTTGTGTCAATTCCCCTTAACTCAGGAGATGTAAGACAATTTAAAAGGGAATTGGGGAACTTGTTAGACGATCCCCTTGGGGTGGCAGAGAAAGTGGATCAGTTCCTGGGACCCAATGTGTACACATGGGCTGAAATACAGTCCATATTGGGGATTCTGTTCACGGCAGAGGAGAGAGGTATGATTAAGAGAGCAGGAATGCGGATTTGGGATGCACAGCATGTACAGGGACCAGCGGCCGACACCAAATGGCCCCTGCAAAACCCTAATTGGGACAACCAAAATGCGAACCACAGGGGCCATATGCAGGACTTAAGGACTATTATTATTCAGGGGATAAGGGAAGCAGTACCAAGGGGACAAAACATCAGTAAGGCACTTAAGGAATGTCAAAGGAAAGATGAGACCCCCACTGACTGGTTGGAGAGGCTCAGAAAAAGCCTCCAATTATACTCAGGGGTAGACCCCGAGACACCAGCGGGGCAAGCACTATTAAAAACCCAGTTCGTGGCAAAATCCTGGGAGGACGTTAGACGGAAAATTGAGAAATTGGAAGCTTGGGCAGGATAGAGAGCTTGACGAGTTGCTGAGAGAAGCTCAAAAGGTGTATGTTTAGGAGGGAGGATGAAGCACACAGGAGACAGGCTAGGGTAATGGTTACAGCAGTTAGGGAGGCACAGCGGGACGTCCCGCAAGGGCCCCCCCCACGAACAGGAAAAGGACACCCTGACCCTACAGGGGAGGGTGACCGCAGTCGGGTCGGGTGGAGAGAGGAGGTGACATGTTATTACTGTAAAAAGAAAGGTCACCTGAAGAGGGAGTGCCGGCAGAGATTGAGGGATGAGAGGATGTTTAAGGAGGATTGAAGAAGTCAGGGGCTCTATTTATTAGGGACCCAGCCAAAAACGGAGCCCCTGGTAAAGCTGAAAGTGGGTCCCCAACAAACCCCTATTGAATTCCTCATAGATTCTGGTGCTGAGAGATCAACAGTCCAGTCTTTGCCCCCTGGCTGTAAAATCTCTACAGAAACTGTGCAAGTAATTGGAGTTAAAGGGGAACCCTTTAAGGTACCCATTATCAAAGACGTTTTGCTAAAATCACAAAACAAATTGGGGCTGGGATCTCTATTGTTAGTGCCGGAAGCAGATTATAATTTACTAGGAAGAGATTTGATGATCGTGTTAGGAATCAGTTTAGAGATCAAGGAAAAGCAATTAAGAGTCAAATTATGTCCCTTAAGGACCATAGATGAGGAAAAGATTAACCCCGAAGTCTGGTATACCCCCGAGACAGTGGGCAGATTAAATATTGAACCTTTCACAGTAACTATTAAGGATCCAGATGTACCGATCCAGATTAAGCAGTATCTGATCTCTGATGAGGGGAGAAGGGGGCTCAAACCAGAAATTGAGCAGTTAATGCAGCAGGGTCTCTTGGAACCCTGCATGTCCCCTTTCAACACGCCCATCTTGCCTGTGAAAAAAGCTGATGGGAAGTACCGATTAGTACATGACCTCAGGAAGATAAACAAGAGAACTGTAACCCAATTCCCTGTGGTGGCCAATCCACATACCCTACTCAGTCAACTGAGGCCGGATGATCAGTGGTACAGTGTCATAGACTTAAAGGATGCATTCTGGGCATGTCCTCTTAAGAAGGAATGTAGGGATTATTTTGCATTCGAATGGGAAGACCCAGACACTCACAGAAAACAACAATTAGGGTGGACTGTACTACCTCAGGGATTTACAGAATCACCAAATCTTTTCGGACAGGCTCTGGAGCAGATCATGAAATCCTACGACCTGGGGCCAGGAGTTACATTAGTCCAATATGTGGATGACTTATTAATTGCAGGAAGTAAAGAAGAGGCAGTTCGAGAAGAAAGCATTAAGCTCCTAAACTTCCTAAGTCTACAGGGATTAAAAGTGTCAAAAAGTAAATTACAGTTTGTTGAAGAGGAAGTAAAATACTTGGGGCATAGGTTAAACAAAGGAACTAAAACATTGGACCCTGACAGAATTAAAGGGATCCTTTCTGTCCCACCCCCACAGACTAAGAGACAGGTGAGACAATTGTTAGGACTCATGGGATATTGTAGGCAGTGGATAGAAAACTTCTGGGGAAAAGTAAAATTTCTTTATGAGAAGCTTACAACCGACAGGCTATTGAAGTGGACTGATAAGGATGATCAGTTGCTAGGACAGCTGAAAGAGGAGCTATCTAATGCTCCTGTGTTGAGCCTCCCAGATACCCGGAGACCATTTTATCTATTTTGTTAATACCAACGAGGGGGTAGCATATGGGGTACTAGCCCAGGATTGGGCTGGGAGTAAAAAAGCCGGTAGCCTTTATCTCAAAACTCCTAGACCCCGTGAGTAGAGGATGGCCCACATGTCTCCAGATCATAGTTGCAGCCGCCTTACTGGTAGAAGAGGCAATAAAGATTACATACGGAGGGGAGCTGAAGGTGTTCACCCCACACAATATACGGGGAGTGTTACAACAAAAGGCAGAAAAGTGGATAACTGACCCTAGGCTTGTGAAATATGAGGGCATCCTACCTATCATCCCCGAGATTAACACTTGAAACAACCTCCCTTCAGAACCCTGCTCAATTCCAATTCGGAGTACCTAATGAGGGCTTGGCACACGACTGTTTGCACAGCATAGAAGAACAAACTAAAATAAGACCAGATTTAGAAGAAGAGGAGTTGGAAGAAGGAGAGAAGTTATTTGTAGATGGATCCTCACGGGTGGTGGATGGAAAATGGGTGTCAGGATATGCCATTATAGGGGGAAAAGACCTTCAAACAATTGAGTCAGGGTCCCTTAGCCCCAGCTGGTCAGCACAAGCCTGTGAACTATATGCAGTTTTACGAGCATTAAAACATTTAAAACAAAAAGTGGGGACTATTTACACCGATTCAAAATACGCTTTTGGGGTTATACACATGTTTGGAAAAATCTGGGAAGAAAGGGGGTTAATCAATTCCCAAGGAAAGGGACTAATACATCAGGAACTAATTACCCAGGTATTGCAGGCAATAAGGGGCCCAGAGAGAATCGCAGTGGTACATGTTAAAGGGCATCAGAAAGGGCTATCGCATGTAATTAGAGGAAACAACGCTGCTGACTGAGAAGCAAAAGAGGCTGCACTGCACGGGCCCAAAGCAGAAGACTTAAAGGGGTTACTACAGGGAGCACAAAAGACCAGGATAAAGATTCTAAATTTCACAACGCAGGAAGAAGCTAAATTAGATGCAATGGGAATCAAAAGGGTGGGGGGCACCCGAAAGCTACAGGATAATAGAGAAGTACTACCCAAATCCACAGCTCTCAGGATTCTGCAACAACTACATAGCCAGACCCACTGGGGAACCCAAGCCCTGGTGGACCAGTTTGCTATTAAATACATGTGTATAGGAGTTTATAATTTAGCTAAAACAGGTGGTAAGGGGTTGTTTAACATGTCAAAGGGTTAATAAACACCAAGCCCGGGAGAGGATCCCGGGAGGACGGGAATTGGCTCACCGACCCTTTTCCCATGTGCAGATAGATTTCACCGACTTGCCAAAAGTCAGAAGGTATAGATACTTATTAGTAATAATAGATCATTTAACTCGCTTTGTAGAAGTTTATCCTACATCCAGGGCAACTGCAAATACAGTAGTAAAAACACTGCTAGAAGAAATAATACCCCGGTACGGAATAATAGAGGTAATAGATTCTGACAGGGGCCCACACTTTGTATCTAAAATAACAAAAGAGGTCTCCTTAGCCCTAGGCATCCAGTGGCAACACCATACCCCGTGGCACCCCCAGAGCTCAGGAAGAGTAGAAAGAATGAATGGGGAAATCAAAAAGCAACTTACTAAGTTAATGGTGGAAACAAAAATGTCATGGGTTAAAAGCCTCCCTTTGGCACTACTAAATATTCGAACCCAACCTCGAACTGACGTAGGGGTATCACCATTTGAAATGCTCTATGGGATGCCATATGACATGGAGTCCCCCGGGAACCATCCCTGTATAGAAGATAGCCAAATACAGAACTATATAAAGCAATTAATGAATAGAAGGGAAGAATTAAAGAAGAAAGGGTTGATAGTGCAGAGACCACCTCTCGATATAATCATGCATAACGTTAGGCCAGGGGACAAGGTGCTAATAAAAACCTGGAAGGAGGCCTCCCTTGCACCTCACTGGGAAGGTCCCTTTATTGTTTTACTCACCACAGAAACAGCCATGAGAACTGCTGAAAGAGGATGGACGCATGCGAGCCGAGTCAAAGGACCCATCACAGCTGAAAGGCCGTGGGAAATTACTAGCCGACCTGGGGACTTAAAGCTGACCCTTCGGAGAGCAAGCTCTAAACAGATGGACTCAAGTAATCAATGACTGAGGTGGGGGATCGAGAACTTCACAGGCTGCAGCTATTGGTAAAGCGGCCCATACAAGAGCTCGAACAAGAGTTACAGATCTCCCTTTCCTGGAAAACCTGGAGTGAATTCACAAGTGTGTGTTCTGTGATTCTCAATGTGAGGCGAGAGGTGCTTGTTAATCCATCGGTGTGTGCAGCCTGTTATCACCCTTCCTGTGGAGCATGGGTAAAAATTGCGTGTGGGGGATGTGATAAAAAGTGGTGGGTATTCCAGTCTAGACTCACGGGTGCCTGGTGCCCCTCCTGTGACATCAAGTAGCGTAGGGAAAACCCAATACGGGCCCTGGGGGAGTGGGTAGGGATTCCAGGGAGACAAGCTACTACACTTATTGAAGATCTAAACCAGAGAAGTAGGTGGGAAGTAGCGTGGAGGTTACACCACGAGTCATATCGTATTCTAAGACAAAGAAAGTCGGTCGTATTAAGTACCCTATGTAAAAAAGGAATTCATGTCCCACAGTTGTGGCAAGTAGAGCCTCATGAGTGGAACGGAGTAGTCCATCGCTTTTCCCGCATTGACAAGCAGCGGAGGCGCAAAGAGTGTAAGGTGGAGCAACAGACTCAGCGGCAGGGTCAGTGATGCTGTAAGGTCTGCCTAGAACGGTGGTAAGTCCAATAGGACCAAAACTAAGTATATATTAACATTTAAGGCTTCTGTTACCAGACTGAGGGTAAGACTATAACAAATATGGAAGTGCGTGAGAGGAACACGCTAAGAGCCCTAAACAAGCACCTCCTGAAGAATATCTCTGCTGCCAAGAAGATGAAAACCCTTGCAGCTCGAAGCAACCGAGTCGGCAAGCGAGGCAGAGAGGTAAAAAAACAGTGGAGGGAGATATTGGGCCAATAACACCGGGGTGGTAAACAACCCTGAATGCCCCAGTCTGACAGAAACCCAGGGGAAGGAGACACAACGAAAAAGGGAGGATCGGGGGACTTGGTCACAGGGACTCCACCCTACTTGGCAGATTATATCATCACTGGTGTTAATGACTCTAACCTCGCTTTTTTCCCGCTGCTCATAGTAGCTCCCACCAACCCTTCCCAGTGGACATTGACCCGGGTAGATGGGACTGTGGTACAACAGGTAGTGCAGTCTGGTCCTCCCTATTTCAAGGTCACCCTACGTGAGTTAGCGCCCGTCCAACATGGTGGACCCCTGTTCTACGTGATGGGATTTTATATGTGTCCAGCATCCAACCCAGGGAAAAGTTATTGTAATTATCCGGGGGAATATTTTTGCGGATACTGGGGTTGCGAGACCATCGCACTGGATTGGATACCAGGAGACGGGACAGACAGATTTCTAAAAGTACGATGGGGACCCTACGGGTGTACACCCGCAAGCCGAGGCTCCTCAGGGGAAACTGTCTATGTGGGGACCTGTAGATGGATATATCTAAATGTGTCTAACCCATCAGACATCGGGTGGATTACAGGAAAAACTTGGGGTTTTAGATACCGGGAACCGGGTAGAGATCGGGGAAACATGTTCACTATTACGAAGGGAGCAGCACCACCTGACCCGGTGCAGGTGGGTCCCAACCCAGTTATAACCGGCCAACTGGAGAACGTGGCAACTGTAATCCCCCCAATCAATGATATGTATGAGGAACCTAAGACCAGAGACACCCTCTGGGCAATGATGGAGGCTAGTTACCAGGTCCTCAACAAAACAAACCCCAATCTAACTGAGGGTGTTGGCTATGCTATGGCGTGGGTCCACCTTATTACGAGGCTTTAGGAATGCCCTTTAGGGCCAAAAGACTGAATGGCAGTAATCCAAGCCAATGCTCACGGGGGCGGGATACCACATGGGGACTGACTTTGGAACATATAACTGGGCAAGGGCGTTGTGTGGGGGAGGTGCCAGATGAAAAGAGACATCTCTGTAGTAACACCACTAAAATAAGGAAAGGTGATGACTGGCTGATAGCCTCTGAAAACACCTATTGGGCCTACAATAACCTAGGGGTCACTCCATGCATATCCCCAAAGCTATTTGATGAGACTCGAGATTATTGCATCCAGGTACTGATAGTGCCAAGGATCATATATCACTCAGAGGAATTCATATACCAGCATCACACCGCCCCAGAGTACCACTTGGAAAAAAGAGAACCCCTCACAGCACTCACTGTAGCCTTTCTTATGGCAATAGGAGGAGCCGGCATAGGAACAGGGGCAGCATCATTAGTTAAGCAGAGCCATGAAATTGGACTGCTAAGGCATGCAGTAGATGAGGACCTAGACCGCATTGAAAGGTCCATTATGGCACTTGAGAAATCTATAAAATCACTCTCGGAAGTAGTGTTACAAAATAGGAGAGGTTTAGACCTACTGTTCCTCCAGCAAGGAGGGGTATGTGCAGCACGAAAGGAAGAGTGCTGTATTTATGCTGACCACACAGGGGTAGTGAGGGAAACAATGACCAAACTCCGAGAAGGCCTTGAAAGACGAAAGCGAGAACAAGAAGCCCAGAAGGGGTGGTATGAATCCTGGTTCAGTCAGTCACCCTGGTTAACTACCCTACTGTCCACCATAGCCAGACCCCTCATCTTACTCATATTAGGCTTAACGTTTGGACCATGTATTTTTAACAAACTGATATCTATAGTGAAAGGGAGATTAGAAGCAGCCCATCTGATGCTTATGTGCGCAAAATATGATCTAATCCCCGATGAAGCAATAGAAGAGGGGCTGATCCTTAGCCAGCAAGAATTGAAACGGTTTAATGAACAAAATGGTAAAAAGAGAGAGGGGGAAGTTGTTATGGATAACTAAATTTGTTCATTAAACGGAGAAAAACTTAACCGTAGTTTTGCGAAGCCTTGTTTAACAGGAAAGGCACCAACCTTCGATAAGCACAACAGGAAATACCACTCAGAAACAAATCTGTTCGCCTGCAAAAACAGGAGGATCGATATCACCAGGAAGCAGGAAAAAGACCCCTAGCAACAGCCCGGAGCAGGAGACATGCATGCAAGAACAGAAGACACGGAGAACACGTATGCAGGAAGATAGAGTGAATAAAAAGGGACTCAAAACCTCGGGAAGGCGGCGAGCTTTGGGGAGCGAGACTCCCGGCCGCCCCAGCGCTGGAACCTTGCTTATCACTGCTTGCTAAATAAAGCAATTTGTATTCTAATCGAATTGGCTCGAGGAATTCTTAATTGGCCTAGAGAATTCACAAACCTTACATATAACAGTGGTGGTTTGAAGATGTTTAGTCTCTGTCTGAGGTTGTTTGCCCCCTGTCTCGCCGTGGCAGTTAATAATTCCAGATTTTTCCCTGTCTATCCTCAAAAATCCTGCCCCTTTATCTAGAGGATTCTCTGTCAGTTATGATTTTTCCTTTTTGCTATTGGTCTTTGTCTCTCCCACTTCAGGTTGTGTTTACAGTTGTGACCCTAGACCCCTCCTAGCTAGCCAGACAGTCCCCTCCCGGGTTTCCAGCCCCCTCCTCCATAAAAGACGCTGTTTTCCTCTTTTTCCTGCTCTCTGCTACTGCCCCCCCTTCGAGTCCCGGGGCTCCTGCGCCCCACTGGCACCCGCCGCGGCGCAGCCCATTGCAGCTGGCACCGCTCCCTGCCGCGAGAGAGAAGAGAGAAGAACATCCGTGTGGCATCAACTGCCCCGTTCCGGTGATGGGAAAGCCGCCGCCCTTCCCCGCGCGCCCTCCCCGGCACTCCTCCCTGCCGCCCGTGCTGCTGCGGCTCCTGCTGAGCGAGAGATATCGCTCGTACGGTTGGCGCCACCCGCCTGCCGCTGCCTGCGCGACTCCTACCGTGGGGGAGATCTCTGCCGCTGCCCCCACGGCTCCAGCCGCACGAGAGACTGCCACTGCCGGTGCTGCCGTTGCCGCTACCAGTGAGGTTGCATCACTTGCCTCGCTTCAGAGCTGCTCCCATCGCGGGAAAGAATAACTCCTGTGCCACGCGGCCGGTTCCAAGCGACTCCACCCCAGCACCGCTTCTGCGTGGGAAAGAAATAAAGCAGCTCGAGGAAGCAAGCAGAGAGTCCTTCCTTTTTCCTTTACCTCGATCCTTCGGCGTTGGGTCCACGTTTATCGTCCGCCTCTGGTGATTTAGGATCCCAGCCAGTGTCCATACCGCAATCCTGCTTGCCGGCGGCAGAGGCAGGGCATGGCCCCTCCTGGCAAACGTGCCGATTGCCTCCTGCGACCAGGACGCAACGTCAGGTTGTACTGTCAGAGACTGAAATATTATAGTTTATGACTTAAACATTTTCGTGGAAAGACTTTTGCCTATTATGGCAGAACTGTGTTACAAAAGCTGCAAAGATGACCACCACACCCTAAATAAGGCTCTGAAAAGCTCTACACTCTTTGCTGATGAAGATAAGATAAAGTAACAACTCAAGATGTGAACATTGATGAAACACAAGCTTAGCACCTTCAGGGAAGAAATGATAGCCCCAAGGCTATCAGCTGCCAAACTTGCACAGACCCTCACACCAAAAGGTGAAGAAGAGAGGGAGGCTTTAGATGCATATTGAAAAGCCTCTGATCAGAGGTGCATGAGCACCCATCCTCCACCGTGCAGAAAAGCTCAGCTGAAGAATCCCTTCACCTGAAGAAAAAAACAACCTTATCCACAGCAGAAGGGGTGTCCTGACCCATCAAAGGCCCTCCCCAAAAGGGTCCCCAGACCCTACACCAGAGCACTGCAGCATAGTGCAATAGATCCACAGTGTTGCAAAAGACAATGTCAAACTGACCCCCTACAAGGGAGACACCCAGGCGTTCCCACTTAAAAGAAACAAGTAAAAGAAAACAATGAGACATCATTAGAACCTTCGGAGGAGTGATATGCTTCCACCTAACCCCTGTCACTCTCTCTGTCCCTCACCCCCATGAATACTTCCTTTTCAATTTTATTCTCCTTTCTTCCCTTCTTTTTCTTTCTGTCTCTAATACAAAAAGTTTAAGCTCAAGCCAAATAAAGTAAGAAAAAAGCAAAGGAGGAAAATTGTTATAAATTACAAATATGATTATTGGCTTTCACATTTATGTTTTGGCTTTCACAAGTTATTACTGATCACCAAAATTTTGATATAGTACAATTGTTATTCCTTTTAATTGCTTTTTGCTATAGCATAATCTGTCAGCTTATGTATGCACCATATAGCTTATATTAGTGTTGTGAAAAACGCCAATCACTTGTTTTCAAAATTTTTAAAAGTTTAATAGTAATAAAAATGGTTATAAAAATAGTAATACAATTAGAGTAATAATAATTTGGACAAATTGAGTTAAGACAATATGAGACAATAAAGACAAAGACTTACGGACGTCAGGGTACCTTCTTCCAGGCAGCACGAGCCCGGGAAAAAGGACGCCCGTTAACAAAGGATTAACCCTTAAAAACAATAGCCTGTTGCATATTCATACACTTCATACATGATGCATAAATTCCATTCAAATACAGGATTCTGTCTGGTCATCGTCAACTTCTTCCTGTGAATCTTAACAGCGCCTTCGAGGCGGGAAGGAGTTAGTTTCTTCTGATAAGAGGGCAATAAATTCTTTTTCTCTGAAAGATTTAGGTGTCCTGTGGCTGCTATCTTGCTGCAAGTCTTTTCTTTTAAACAAAGCATCTTACATAGCATAGTTTCTATTTTACCAATTTTTATAACCTAACACTATATTTAACACAGTACTTAAGAGAATTAATACAGCATTACTTTTTAACACAACACATATAATATTCATTTTAATATTTGCGAAAAGCCAATCATAAAATACATGCATTTTTCACAGTGTAATAAACATATTATATCTTAGGCCTTAGCATAATATTAAGATAGAGACTATGTAATGTTAAAATGCTTTTATTCATGTAACTAATTCAGACAATAGTGTAAAATAATTATGTGGTTTCTCACATTTGTGGACTATCATATCATTCAAATAAGATAGTAGTGTGATAGATGAGTAATGTGATGGTTGACTCTCACAATTAAAAGGCAAATATCACATATATATGTTGAGAGAAGTTTTATAGACTTATAGTTATGTTTTACCCCACCTTGCATTGTTATCAGGGGATGGCCTGGGTTTGGGACATTTGGGAGGGTTGGCTTGTTACTATGGCAACATCTGACCACCAATCAAGATTTAAGGAAGTAAACTCCACCACTGGACAGCGAAGAAGTAGTCAATGGACAGAACTTTGGGAGGGGCTAAAGGGTTAAAAGGTGAAACCTCCCTTGTGTGGATGAGCACATGGTGGGAAAAATCCTCTGCACCGGGTGCCATAATATTTTCTCTATTCAGTCTTCTGTTATATTTTTGATAGAGTTTTAATAAACCTTTTAAATTTTTTGAAAGTGAGTATCATTTCTCACAGTAGTGACAAAAACCAGAACACCAAGGGAAGAATTTATTGACTCTTCATTATCAGGGAGTGTAAAAACAACAGGATAGAACC
This sequence comes from Diglossa brunneiventris, assembly GCA_019023105.1. Classification (NCBI taxonomy): domain Eukaryota; kingdom Metazoa; phylum Chordata; class Aves; order Passeriformes; family Thraupidae; genus Diglossa; species Diglossa brunneiventris. The sequence goes on along the minus strand of CM032382.1, from coordinate 9,737,809 downwards.
ACGAGAAGAAATAAAATATATTGATTTAATCTACAAGATAGCATGAAGACAAGTCAAAAGTTAAAATCAAGCAAAATAATTCAGAGAACATCTAAACTCACAACAATATTTGAATATGTGTAAACTCTCATGAATATGCATGTAACTCATAAAATATAACCATATATAAGAACATTGTTTTAAGCTAACGGTTTGTTTTTGGCATATTGCCAAACACCCTAGTGCTGGATATTGTTCCCTTTATCCCTTATTAAACTTTTAAAATTTCAGAGAGTGAGCTCTGTTTCTCACAGCTAGCAACAAAAAATGGCAGAGAATTCTCTAAGAGAAAGAAACAAAAGGAGAACTCCTTAACTCCAACACAAGCACATGTGGAAATGGGAAGACAGGATTGAAGAGACCCATCAGAAACTCAACAAGGAGCTTAGAGGGCCTTCTCTAAGTCTTGTCACTACAGACCAGAGCCCCTGTTATCAAAGCAGACATCCCCCAGCTAGGTAGAGGCCGTATATCCCAAAAACTGACCTGTGATTCTTCCTGTCTGAGCATGGGGAAGACATGAGAAAATGGGATAGAAAATCCACTTCTGTCCTAGCAGCACGGGTTTGTAAGCTAAAGGAGGAAACTACTAACAGAGGGAGATCTGCAAGAATGAATGTAGCTCCAGTTTCCCTTGACCAAGCTGCTAGGCATATCAGAAGGGAGGAGGACATGTCTGATCTCCTTGAAGGGACCTCCAGAATATATGCCCAGGGAGGGAAAAATAGTCAGAAGTAGAGGGGCCCTGCCTCTAGAAAGGTAGAGGCCAGGGAAAATCAAGTCTACTGGACTGTGTGGATCTGATGGCCTGGCACATCAGAACAACAAAAATCCGAGGCTTTGGTTGACACAGGTGCACAATGTGGTCTGATACCATCAGGACATGTGGAGACAGAAATGGTTTCTATTGCTGGGGTGACAGGGGGATCTCAGCAGTTGACTCTGTTGGAAGTTGAGGTGATCTTGACTGGGAAAGAGTTGAAGAAACACCCTATTTTGACTGGGCCAGAGGCCCTGTGTATTCTTGGTATTGATTACTTTAAAGACCCAGAAAGACTTTGGTGGGCTTTTGGGATAGCTGCTGTTGAGACAAAAGGCATTAGACAGTTGAACACCTTGCCTGGTCTTTCAGAGGACCCTTCTGCAATAGGACTCCTAAGAGTCAAAGAACAAACAGGTACCAATCATCACAACAGTGCATCGTTGGCAATACTGCACAAACCGAGACTCGGTGATTCCCATAGGTAAGATGATCCGTGAACTGGAGAGCCAGGGGATGGTCAGCAAGGCTTGCTCACCCTTAAATAGCCCTATATGGTCAGTGTGTAAGTGTAATGGAGAATGGAGACTGGCAGTGGACTATCATGGCCTAAATGAAGTCACACCATCACTGAGTGCTGCTGTGCTGGACATGCTGGAACTTCAATACAAACTGGAGTCCACGACAGCAAAGTGGTGCTACTATTGACATTGCTAATGTAGGGATTGGAAAAAACACAGACCCTGTTCTAAGTTGACAGAATTGCTTTATTAAGCACACACCAGTATTTATGTTTTTTTCAGTGTATAAGTTCAGGACCAAACTATGCAGCCAGTGAGTAGAAGACTAACTAATCCCAAAAATAAATGGCAGAGCTGATGTTCCTTGCTCTTTTATCTCGGACACTCTCACACACGCCACACAGTCTTAGCGGCTCAGTGTTTTGGTCCGCTTAATTGAAACATTCACACATAGGCATTTATGGCTGCAGATGATCTTTGGTATGTACTTTCTCATGGGAAAAAGGTGCTTGTTAAAGCTGACCAGGAGCAGCCGCTTCTACATCTCCCTCTTCTTTGTTTAAGGAGGAATTGATCACAAGAGCAGCCATCACATTTGCTTCTACCTTTTTGCTGACTCGAAACAGTCTCCAGAGACAGAGAAATCCTGTAATGAGAATAAGAAAAATTTAGTCCCCTAAACCAAGTTTTCAGATTAAGCCAGTGTCCTGGGTTGACTATATGATGCTTTTATCCCAAATCGTCTCATTTTGTTTATGCTGAATAATAAGTTTTGCACCTTTAAGACTTGTTGCAGAGAGTGAAGGGGGGGAGAGAAGAAGCAGCAGTTTTTTTTTTTTCAGACACTGCACTCCCTCCTACACATTCCTCCTCCTGGACTGTGTTGTCTGCAGATGGACAGACAGCGGGACAGAGCTCTCCTTCGCTTTTAGTTAGTTTTAGCTAGCTGAGGCAAAGAAGTTCCCTGGACTGTGGGGTTTTTTCCCCTTTTCTTTAGACCTCTTGAAACCTGCTCTAGACTGAACACCCAGGGGAGCACCAGCAGCTCCACCTGTGGCCCACCGGGCTGGGCCTGGCCTGCGACATTTCCAGCACTGGAGGGACTGATCAGAGACTGAGTGAGCTGAGCTGCAACCCGGGAACGAAGTTTTCTCAGTTTGTCATCTCTTTTAGAGCGGCAAGAGGTTTTGTTGTTTAATATTGTTTAGGTCTTATTGTTTAATAAACAGTTTTTTTCCACTTTTCTCCAAAGAAGTATTTCTCCCAGACCAGTTAAAAAAAGAGGCCGATTGAATTTGCTTTCCTACCAGAGCCCCTTTAGAGATTCTCTCCCAAATTTGCTCTAAACCAAGACAGCCAGGTAAAGTCACTAGCAACTGTGTCATACAAACTCTGTGCAGACATGGTTTGCAGGTTTTGAGATTGTTTTCTAAAGCTATCTCTTAATGCATTTATGTTTTTGTCCATATTTGTAGAAAATGCCCCCTTTAGATGAGCCTTCACCTTATCCCAAGAAGTTTCAGAACTGTTCCATTCTACGGGGGTAACACACCTGTTAGCATCTGTGTGCTGCCAATCACAGTGAAGGCATAACTGAGTATTTAGGGTATCTTGTTTTCCTTCTACCCATAGCAGAGCAGCCTCAAGGGCATATAAGTGTGCCAGTATTTTTTTATCAATTACTGTCTGCATTTGTAACTCATTACAGAACTAACTTTATGGGCTGTTTTTACTGATTCCATTAAAGCAGCCATGGCAATAGTAAATGAAGCTAAAATAATAATAACAGATATGATAAAAGCAATAAACCAAGCAATAAATATTAGTTTTATTTGTATTCCTATAAAAACAAGTGTTTTAGATACACGACTCCTGATTCTTCTTCCCATTTATGTGTAAGATTCACAGGAATCCATAGTTCTGCACACCAACATAGGGGTTAGAGAAGTAAAATTCCTTTCAGTTGTATTTTCAGGGGCAATGCAGGAGATGTACATAGGGTTGACAGCTGTGATGCTGTTGCCTTTTTCCCAACCTGGAAATGAAACTCGAGATAATTTTAGTAAGGAGGTAATATAAAAAGGGATCTTTATTTGGAGGCCTTCAGAGGCACTTATGGAAAGATGTCCACAAAACCCCATCCTCCCCCCGCCCCCTGCCCCGTGAGTACATTTTTATAGGTTTTAGAAAATTAGCATAATTGATAAAAGGCACCAATTAGGAGAACAAGTGGTTATGCAATTCTCCCCCAGGTCAAGCCCCTTCTCTGGAGCCCCTCCTTCAGCACTAGTTCTACTTTGTCCATGAGAATGTATCACAAAGAGTTGTTCTCGGCCTTGGTTCCCAGGAAGAACCAAGATAGCACAGACTTGTACCCCCCAGGGCTTGGAGCTCTGGAATTTGTTTTGTCTTTCTGCTTGGGGAAAGGTCATGGAAAAGTACTGGGAAAACTAGCTGCTAATACAATAGGTGACAGTTACAAATACATGTGTGAAGAATACAGAGAACATATAAAAGAAAAAAGGCAAAACCTAAACAGCATCATTGCAATATGATTGATTCCAGGATTCAACTGTCATATTTGTTGTAATAAAAATGCATAATGATGTGTGGTGCAGATCATGGTGTCAAGAGTTTTAATATAAGTGGCATTCATCCAATATGTAAATGACACGAGAATAATTGAAAGCCCATATCTGTGGAGGCAGGAAGGGAAGCATTAGTCGCCAATGAACTGTGTGAGGAGGGGATTCACCACTGGCATCATGGATCGGTGTGTCATAAAATCACCCCAGGACACAGACCCTGAGAGTCTTCCATTCCTCCAGCTAATGCTTCCTGAGCTGAAGCCATTGGCATAAATTCTGACGTTGATAAAGATAAAATGGCCTTGTGGGCCATATTCTGATACTGATATATTAAGGGAGTGTATCTGATGTTGCTCAGGGTTTTCCATCCTGCATGGAGACCATAAATATGCACCAAGGGTGAGAGGACTCTAAGCTCACATATGGGAGGGTTGTGTGATGCATTAACCCCTGGAATTTCAATTGCTTGTGAGGTTGTTCTCTTGCCAGTATGATTTTTTTTACCAGATGCATGTGCTGTCATTGGGAAAAGCTAAGCATAAGGGACAAGAATCTGCTACAAAAGTTAGATTTCCTTCAACTGATCGCCAATCTGTCCTGATAATTAATGACCAAGCCATTCCCCTCCTAGTATTTTAGAGTTGTTATTAGGAATGGGAATTTCTGGGTCCCACCAGGTTACTGGAAGGCAGCACTGGAGGGTCATAAACATTAGCCCAGTAGATTTGTGCATTGACACCCATAACACAGCAGCTAAATAACAAAACAAATCAAAGGTCTTACTTTCGAGTTAGCCAATACAATGTCCATGTAGGCCAAGAAGGAATTTGCGGCATTGGGTTCTGCCCCCACACACTGCATCATACTAGATGCCTCAGCATACAGAGCCTTGAGCACACCCCATGTTATGTTTTCACTTCTCTTCCTCGCCTTTCCTATTGAGGGATGTCCTGGGGTGACTTTATGATGCTTGTATCCCCAATCGTCTGTTCTGTTTGTGCTGGATATTAAGTTCTACACCTTTAAGACTGGTTTTGAGAGTGAAGGGGGGAAGAGAAGAAGCATACAGTTTGTTTTCAGAAACTGCACTTGCTGCCCCTCATCCTTCACACAGGGTTGTCTGCAGCACGGATATGCGGGAGAGAGGTCTCCTTTGTTTTTAGTTAGTTTTTTAGGTAGCTGAGACAGAGAAGTTCCCCAGACTGTGGCTTTTTTCTTTTTCTTGGGACTGTTCAACCTGCTCTGGACTGAAAACACAGAAAAACACCAGGAGCTCACACCTGTGGCCCACCAGGGCCTAGGACGCGGTATTTTCCAGCACCAGAGGGACTGATAAGAGACTAAGACAGCTGAGCTACACCCTATGAAAAGGACTTTCTGAATTTGCCATGTCTTCAGAACAGTGAGAGGTTCTGTTGTTTAATATTATTCAATTTTTTTAAGCTTGTGTATACTTTGTTAAATAAACATTTTTTTCCACTTTTCTCCAAGGAAATGGTCTTAGTTTGGAAAGACAAGGGTCTGCTAAGGAAGGCAGGAACCTCCCCTGAAATGGAAAAATGTAAACCCCCTCCCTCTGAATTGTTATAAATTTTAAATTAAGGGGCTCTCAGGCAAAAATATGCGAGCAGGAATAACAGTTCTTTAATAGGGAAGAAAATAAAAAGATAAATAAACAATGCAGTACACTAGAACAACACTGACAGAGTCAGAACTCAACCTGAAACCCTATTGGTCAGGGTGTTGGTAGCAGTCCAATTGGAATTGTCAGGTGTGGTTCTGTTGGAGCAGGGATCCTGTAGAAGGGTGTAGTCTTCCTCTGAAGATCCAGTGGAAGAGGCAGCTGTTCCTCTGGGAAATCCAGTGGAGAAGCCCTGCTGGTATTCCAGAATCTCCAGATTATACCTGGATAGCAATGCTTGGCTCCTCCTTCTGGGCGGAGCATCTCACAATAGGATGCTATAATTCTTATCAGTCATGCAGTGACATTCAATAGCCCATTATCAGCAGATGTCCCTTCTCCAGGGAGGAGTGATTGTGGAAAAGATAAGGAAAACTGCCTGATAACGGGGGCCCTGGAAAATGTTAAAAATAGACTCTGAAAATGTTAGGCTTTGTGTTTTGTCAGATCATTGCACCTGCGTAAGCAGTATGATAAATGATATAATTGTTAGATGTGATGATTTTTTAGTAATTAAATATAATTATTGTATAACTATAAGAAGAATCATGAGAAACTATGTTAGAAATTTAAGGGGATCCACTAGGGGCCATGCTTGATTGAAATCTATGTATACAATAGAACAATATAAGTTTAATAATTAACATGAGAGTTATATAACGATAGAATATAAAAGCATGTTAATTTTGAATGTATGGCGGAGTCAGATTTGGGTTCCTCCCCCTGACACCCAGAGCTCTTCAATAAAAGCACCGACATATAATCTATTTCGTGGTTATATGTTTCCAAACGCTAACATGCCCACTTGACAAAAGACAACTGCCATACAGATGGTAGTAGAATGCATCTTGCCTTGCAATCTGGAACAAGGGGGAAGAGCAAGGAGTACCATTTGCCACTTCAACAGCGCATCACAGACAGTACAGAAGAACTCGATGCTGTGATTCCCATACACAAGATGATCCATGAGCAAGAGAGCCAAGGGGTGGTCAGCAAAACCCATTCACGCTTCAACTATCCCATTTGGCCTGTGCGCAAATCTGAAGCAGAATGGAGATTGACTGTGGGCTATGTTAGAGCTCCAGTACTGTAGGAGCGGCAGGGGGTCTCCTGCACGGTCGGGATGGACGGAGACGAGAGATCTCTGAAGCCAAGTCAGGAACTGCAGTTTATTGCAAAGGGCGTGGGTGCAGGGCCCTGCTGCAAGCTGCCAGACGCAGCTCGGAGCAGGCCTGAGAGAAGAAAAGGGGTAGAGAGGATGAGAGGGTAAGAGCTCAAAGCATGAGAGAGTAAGAGTAAGTAGGAGTAAGAGCAAGAGTAAGAGAGAGAAGTTCCCGTTACAATACATTAAATCATCTTCTGTGTTGAATATTCTGATTCTCAGTAACCAATCTAGTACAGGATACAAATCCTATAGCATTTACATACAGCCTGTAAGAATCACTACCATACTGTGTTACACTTTAAACCCTAAAAACTACTCTTCGGATCCCTCCTGCTGAGCAGGCAGGGTCTGCTTCTGACCCTTGGACTTGCCTGCTTGCAGAGGGTATTGTTTCATCAAGAGGGGATTACCTTCTCGGCCACACCATTGTTTTCCCGTTGTTCAGTAACTAAGGGATCTCAAAGGTTGCCTTCATTTCAATCTCATCTATAGTTTCTATATTCTCAAAATCTTTCGCCAGGCAATCATATTTATAAGGCTTCCCTGTTCCATCCTCACCAACATCTCCCCCATTTCGATGAACAACTAAAATATTAGACACTGTCTTACTCATAATTCTTTGCACACACTGAAGTATACAGGGTACTGCTACTAAAACTACAATTATCACTATTAAAATAATCAAGCCTACTTTACAGAGTTCCTTTATCCAAGGTGCAAAGCCCCAACCCTCAAATAAACTGTCTAGCCAAGAGGGGTCATCTACTGTAATTTGGTTAGCTAAATCTTTTAGGTTTTGTAGCTGTTTATGAATGGAAACGGAATGATCAGATAAGTTCATACAGCACAATCCTTCAAAATCTTCACAACCATGCCCATGTGCTAGTAAAAGAAAATCAGTGGCAGCTCTGTTTTTTAAAGTGGCATGTCTGACTGATTCTTCATCTGTCAACAAATCACTGATTGCAGTGGAGGTGGCATTTACCTTTTTGCTGAGCCAACACCCTAACTTGTTTAATTGTGTCAATGCAACTGAGGAGCCCAACTGAGGTAAAAAAATGCTTGCAACAATTGATTTCCCAGAGTTCCAAGGGTGAAAATCACTATCACAGTTGCTTTCATATTGATGTCCCCAGGAGGACCTAATCTTTCTGCTTTTCTTTCTGACTACCTCTTTGACACTGGGAGCAATTATTGTAAGTTGTCCCAAGGCACAAGGACCACCATCTATTTTTGAGGGTATACCTTGCCAGGCCCTGTCTCCACAGATGAGCCAGATTCCTCTAGGGAATCGAATTGGAAGTTTGTTAAAACGTTCTGCGTGAGGTTCGTCATACGGAAGAAGCTTAGTTTGATTACACCAAGAAGCCATATTGCTATAAGCTGGGTGATATGGGGTAACGTTTAAATGAGGGCCGTCTTCTCCTAGGAAATGAAAGAAGTAACAGGTATCCATAGTTAATGAGCCTAGGATTTCTAACTCCTGAAGGTCAGATTTATCAATTTTAGAATTATCAATATAAGTTTGGTGTTTCTGGCTAGGAGTTGGGAATACATAATGACCATCATATGGCCAATATTTCTCAAAGGTAACATTATCAAAACCTTTTGGGAGAGGTACTCCAACTAAACAGGTTGAAAAAGGTTTGTCAGGGCTTGTGTCAGATAGACAGATGGTATCGGAGCCTGCAGACTTGGCTAAAGCAACCCAGACATTCGTCTTTGGTTGATCTACAGGTAAAGCTTCACTACAAAAACTAAAACAAAAGAATAACAGCAACATGCAATCATGCAAATGATAAAACGCCATTCTTTTCTTGAGCTGTTTCTGGCAGGTCACTTTCTCCTGCTGATTCTGCGCAGCTCAGGTCTGGGTGCTTGCTTCCTGGATTCCACTCGCGAAGTCTCTGGCTGATGTGGGGGCGTCAGCGGCCTTTGATGCGTGGTAGGGCTTCACGTTCTTCGCTGGAACCCACTTGAGCCCTCCACCTGTGGAAACACATGCAAATCCCTTTCCCCATGTTATAAGATTGTATGGTCCTTCTACTTGTCCTGAATCTAAATTTTTAATCAAAACTGGGGGGGTGCTCTTTCAGTTTTGCTTTTTTGTTGCTCAAGAAGTGCCTGTAAATGGGGGGATCAGGCTCTTCTGCAGAGCTGTTCAAGAAATTGTAAACATACAAAGCCTTATTCAACCTCCTTTGAGGTGTATCCTGGGCTCCTCCCCCTCTTTGTTGATCTAAAATGCGTTTTAGAGTTTGATGTGTTCTTTCTATCATTCCTTGACTCGTGGGAGAGTAGGGAATGCCAAATGTGTGATGAACACCCCAGTCATTTAAAAATGCAGCTAATTCTTGTGAAATGTACGAAGGACCATTATCAGTTTTAACTTCTTGGGGGACACCCAGATAGGAGAAGGCTTGTGAAAAATGCTGACAGACATGCATAGCTGTTTCTCCTGCATGTACAGAAGCAAAAACTGCATTTGAGAACGTATCAACAGAGACATGGATATTTTTAAGTTTCCCAAAAGAGGGGTACTTAGTAACGTCTGTCTGCCATTTCTGCAAGCTCTCCAACCCTCGTGGGTTGGTGGCTTCTGAGGAAGGGAGAGGTTGAACAAGCTGACAATCTGGGCAAGCTCATACAATATTTTGTGCTTGCTCTAAAGTAATGCAAAAATCTCATTTGATTGCTTGTGCATTTTGGTGAAAAAATGCATGGCTCAATTTGGCTTGTTCAATAGTGTTAGGCAAGGTAGTTGCAGCAAGCACCGAGGTAGAATTTTCAATGCCTGTTGCAGCTTCCTCATCAGATGCTGCTGATGCCAATGCATCGGCTCATGCATTTCCTTCTGCCATAAATCCTGGAAGACCAGAATGAGATCTAATGTGAGAAACAAAATAAGGATTAGTTCTGTGTAATAGGATTTGGTAGAGACAGGTAAGCCAAAGACACAACTTGTCGTTGTTCACATCCTTTAGAACAGACCCTTCAATTCTCTTAACAATGTTAGCAACGTATGCCGAATCAGTTACTAGGTTGAAAGGTTCTGGGAAGAGCTGAAATGCTCTTACAACTGCAGCCAATTCAACAATCTGAGGAGAACCTTCAACTTTTTGAACATCCTGTTCCCAGGCTTTGGTATCTTTATTCTTCCATGTAACTACTGAATTGTGTGTTCGCCCTGACCCATCAGTGAAGACAGTGACTGCATCTAGAGGCTCTTCACTGATGAGGGGTTTTTCTTTGTAGCATAACATAGCTCTGATCATTTTGTGTGCCGGGTAGTGAATAGAGCACACGCCTGGAAAATCGAGCAAGGCGTACAGCAAGTCCTCTGATTTTTGCATTGCCCAATCAAAATAGTTCTGCTTCATGGGCAAGTAAATAACTGCGAATTCGTGACCTGCTATTGAAAGAAGCCTTGCTCTGCCTTTGATGATGATTTGAGACATCATTTCTAAAGGTGTGAGGATTGTCTTTGGCAACCTGTAAGGAAGGAAAACCCATTCAATTATTAACAGCGGATCTTTTTGAGAGGAATCCCATTGAAAAATGAGACCGCACAGTCTCAGTTTTTCTCCTAAAACTGCAAGGAAAAAGGGTTGATCAGGAATACAGCGATGCACCTGCCTGTTCTGCAGAGCATCTGTAATTTTTTCTAAGGCCTTGCAGGCTTCAGGAGTGAGGGATCTAGGGGATTTGATGTCATTGTCTCCTCTCAACAAATCAAAAAGTGGAGCAAGTTCATCGGCAGTGATTCCCAACACAGGCCTAACCCAATTAATTTCCCCGAAAAGCTGTTGCAAGTCCTGCAAAGTGTGAACATCAGTCTGGATTTGTATCTTCTGCGGTACAATAGACTGTTCTGTTAGTTTCCACCCCAAATATTTCCAGGGAGCAGTCTCTTGTATTTTTGATTCAGAGATCACCAGTCCAGCTTTTTTGATTTCAGCGACAACACTGTTGAGAGTCTCTTCCATTTGTTTTTGTGTTGGCGCTGCGATGAGCAGATCGTCCATGTAGTGAAGAATAACTGATTGCCGGAATTGCTCACGAACCAGGGACAATGCGCAAGCTACAAAATATTGGCAAATAGTAGGCGAGTTTTGCATGCCTTGTGGCAAAACAAGCCAATGATACCTTTGAAGCGGTTCTTGCAAGTTTGTACTGGGAACGGAGAAGGCAAAGCGAGGGGCGTCATCTGGATGCAGGGGGATGTTGAAGAAACAGTCTTTTAGATCGATAATTACAAGTGGCCAATCCCTTGGGATCATGGAAAGGTTGGGCAGGCCAGGCTGGAGAGGGCCCATGTCCTCAATCACTGCATTGATCCTTCTGAGATCATGTAGCAATCGCCAAGTGTCAGAAGTTTTCTTATGGATTACAAACACAGGTGAGTTCCAAGGACTGTTAGAGGGTGTAATGTGGCCTTTTTGCAGTTGTTCAGCCACAAGTGTTTTAAGAGCACTCAGCTTATCATCTGGCAGGGGCCACTGGTTGACCCAGACAGGGGTGTCCATTTTCCAGGTCAGTTTTAAAGTACTGAGTGCTTTAGTGGCCCCTACGAAAAACCCAGTTCAATTTTGGCTCCCCATTCAGAAAGCAAGTCCCTCCCCCCACACAGTGATGGGTTTCTGTACCACATAGGGACGGATCATTGCCTTCTTCCCCTGAGGTCCTGTAATACTGATTACAGATTCACTTTGCAAGCATGGAGTGACACCCCTGATGCCTGTGAGAGTGCCTGGGGGAGTCACTAGCTTCCAATTTGTTGGCCAACGATAATAAGAGATTACAGAAACATCTGCTCCCGTATCAATCATCCCCTTTGATACTAACTTGAACTCCACCATTTGATAGTTCACAAGTTAGCACTGGGCGCTGTTGGCTTATATGTTGAACCCATAGGACTTCAGGATTTTCGGGAGCAACTGGTAAACAGCGTGGTGGCATTTGATCTACAGTCCCCATAGGCAGTGCTATAGCAATAGCTATAGGGGTTCTAGGGGGAATATGCAATGGGGGACAGTAGGCCTTGGCTAGCACGAGTAACTCTTCATTGCAGTTAGCAGATATTACACAAGGCAAAACAAGCAGTCCCAGGATGCTATTCCTTTCCTTACCAACAACTAAAAAGTCTTGCCTATTTTGAGAAATCCCATTAATTCCTGTTGAAATACAGTCATACCCCTCATCCTTTAAAAAGGTTGTTGGCTTGGAGGTTGCCAGAGTGCACCAGGACCCTGGGGGTAGCAGACCTGGGTCATTACTTGGGATTCTGCCAGCAATGAAGCGAAGTGCTTCTGAATCGGCGTGTTGATAAATCCCACTTTGGGTGTCTGGGGCGCCACTACTTGTTTCATCACGTGATGATGCTGCGCGTTCCCCTTGAAGTTTTTTGGATTCTGTCTTCCACTCATGTCGTATCTGGAACGACGCTGCCAGGTAAGGTGATTTCCTTTCCTGCAGGCAGAACAGTGACCCAGTGCTTGTGCACCCCTTTTGACTTCTGGGCAATTCCTCCTGATATGGCCAGGCTGTTTACAGAGGTAGCAAGGTCCTGAAGTTACAGCAGTCTGCATAACAGCCATAGTGTTGCCTTGTTGCTGGGAGTTTAGATGCAAGGCGGCTAGGATTTCAGTAAGTTTTTGGTCTCGTGCTTCTGCTTGTGCTGTTTGAGCTGTAAGAGCCTTTTCAATTTTTTCTCCTAGAGTTTTACCAAGTTCATTTGCCTGAATGGTTGCCACATGCTGCGGACTTCCAATTTTGTTACAGGCATCAATCATTTCAGGCACTGAGGGTTTTTCTTTTCCTAGGGCTTTGATAACTCTTTTACATTCTGCATTGGCATTATTTTCAATAATGTCCCGTATCATTATTGGGCGAGCTATATCATCGCCGCATTGCCTTTCTGCTGCTTGGATTACCCGGCCCACAAATGTGGTAAATGGTTCAGATAACTCTTGGCTAATCAAATTGTAGGCCTTTTCAAAACTCCCTGCAGGCTGAATTTGCAAAAAGGCTCTGCGAGCCATCTTTTTAATGTCATCTAACGCTGTTCTGGGTAAATTCACTTGATTATCATTCTGATCATCAGGAGGGTCACCAGTCAGCTTAGACATGACAAGGGTACGAAGGCCTGCATCAGTATTCTGTCTATAAGTGGCTAGTACCCCTGTAAGCAGTCTTTTCCATTTGAGTTCCCATAACATATATTGTGAGTCTGTAAAGGAATGGCTGCATGCCAGAGGTCATTTTGACCTGCTCCCGGTAGCTGAAGAGTTTTGAAACTAACAAATTCAGCTAATGAGCTATGTATCCTTGAGCAGAGATGTGGGGATTAAAAACATCATTAGAAGGAGAAAATCTAACTCTCAAGGAATGTAAACACAAAGGTGGAGCTGACATGCACAAAATAACCAATAACTTGCTTAGGTTACAGAATATGTATTAGCTTATTATCTTAATGTATAAAAGTCTGATGCTTAATCAATAAATCGAAGTTTGCCGATCTTTCATAATGAAAGCCGCGTCTTCCCGCGCCGTCGATGACAAATGGCGCCCAAACAGGGACCCTATAGAGGGCAAGGACCCTACAGAGGACAAGGACCCTATAGAGGACAAGGACCCTATAGAGGGCAGAACCCCACGGGGGTGAAGAGTGGAGCCACGGTCCGGCGTAGTAATCGAGGTCAGCTCCGGTACAGCACGGAGGGCGAAAGAGCTGAGGACATAGGCCAGTCTCCGCGCCCCAGCGAGCCTAAAGAGGTGTCTGGCTGCCGACGCTGCCGACGTCTTGTAAAGCTGCAACAGCACGCTGACATAGAAAGACAAGCAGCGTATGATTTTTAAGTGCTTTTTATAAAAGCGAAGATTAAAGGGTACAGACCTGGGAGAGGAACTTCCGGGATTGTTAGCGTATGGGGTAGCAAAAGGGTGTTTTGCAGACCCTAATCAGGTCTTTGAGGAGGCAGAATAACGTAGATTTGGAGATAAGTTGTGGAAAGCTGTGTTAGATAATTGTAAAACTGCTCCGCATGGTTTAGGAATGCATGCTATGCCTGTTTCCAGTGGGGAGGTGGGGCTCCTACATATAGTTCTTCCTATCCCCTTTCTTCAGCTACTAACACGGTATTTTGCCGGCGAGTTCTAACTCAGCGGCAACTGCTTCGCTTCCCCCCCCCCCGCTCCTCCATTCGCGGCGGCTCCCACGCACTCTCCCCCTGTTCCACCGCTTGAGAATTCCCCCGCGGCCCCCCCTGTGCCTCTGCTCGCGGCTCCGCTGGTTCCCTCGGCACCTCCGCTCCTTGCGGGGGATGGCCCCTCCCCAACACAGAGGCAGTGCGAATCGCGAATGAGAGGCGAAAAGCATGGAGAGAGATTGCAGGGGATGCAATAGCTGCGTGTGATCGCACAGCTGCTGACACCTTGCTGGAAATAGCTTGCCCAGTCGTTTATACATCGAATCCCGGCCGGAGGCTTGCAAGCAACAATTACTACCTTAGATTGGAAATGGCTTGCTCAGCTCCGTGCTACTGTAACAGAGTGCGGCATACACGGCGAGCCCACTCGCCAGATGTTGGATTACTTGTGGAGTGGTAATATCTTATTGCCATCAGATATTAAGGGCCTTTTGAAGCTAGTGCTTACCCAGCACCAGCAGTTGCTATTCAAAGCCCATTGGCAAGCTGCATGTCAGGAATCAGTAGCTATGCAGAGACAACCTGGAGACCCACTATATGGAATTACATTAGATGAGCTCATGGGGGTAAGAGCATATTTGCGGACCGAAGCTCAAGCCTTGCTCGGACCGGATAAGTTAAGGGAAGCCATGAGATTAGCTCGGGTCGGCCTTGACAGAGTGAAGTCTCCAGGGGGTATTCCTTCTTATATGGGAATTAAACAGGGAAGAGACGAGCCATTTGGGTTGTTTTTTGACAGTGGCGAGTGCTAGTTAAACAGCAGGGGTCCTTGAATATATACATAGAGCATTGTTAAAACAAAATGCCCTGTAAAATCACAATTCCACTATTAGAAGTATTTTTGTTACTTAAACTGTTAAAGAAGCTAGAACAAATAGCACAGATACCAATGAAAGATTTAAAAAGTAGTTTAAAGGAACAAATAATGAAAAAGTTAGGGAATAGTTTAAGGAAACAAACACAAGCAACGCAGTGTCAGATGTCAGCAGCTCTTGCTCCCTTACAAATGTCATTAAGTCAGCCATAAAGACAAAGATCTTTACAACTCCGTTGTCAGTTGTCACCGCTGTGAAATCACTAAGCATATGTGGAAGGACTGTACAAAGAGAGCTGGCTGATGCCGATGCTGCAAGTCTAACACACACAACGATTCAGCCTAACAGCGCTTCTCGAGAAACAGGAAAGTGACCACGCCGCAAAATCTCAGCCCTCCATCCAGCCACCAGCGGCAGCCTCGGATTGGACCTGGCAACCTCAATAGACTGTACCCTGATAGACTGTAAGCCAGCGTATCCCTACGGGAATCAAAGGACCTATTACACCAGGTGGACAACCTGTGAGAGCGTTATTAATGGGACGTTCTTCTGCTAGCATGCTGGGACTTGTACTTGTTGGACTAATTGATGCTGACTACACCGGAGAAATACAAATCATGGTTCAAACGCTATTTCCACCACTGTTTATTCCAGCTGGATCTCGGATTGCTCAGTTGATCCCATTGCCTCAACTCACCAAAGGAGTTTTGCCACTTAACGAAAAACAGCGTGGTGAGGGTGGTTTTGGTTCCACAGGGACAATGGCATTATTAACAGTGGATTTAAAACATCGTCCGAAAAAACATATTGATGTTCAGTATCAGGGTCAAACCATTACCTTGGCTGCACTCCTAGACACAGGTGCAGACGTTAGCATCATAGGGACGCAGAGATGGCCACCCCAGTGGCCCACGCATGCTACAACTGCTACAGTCGCAGGAGTGGGAGGACTTACACTCGCTCGAAAATCCCCTCTGCTGAAAAATCATCATAGAAGACAAGACTGTTACATGTACAGTTTCTGTAATACCGCTCCCTGAGGGTGTCCACGCCTTGTTGGGTCGTGATGTTTTGGCCCAATTGGGAATGGTCCTTACTACAGACCTCCCTTTATAGGGATGGCCATTGCATGGACTTTCCCGATCCCACTCTGATGGAAAACAGAAGAACCGGTTTGGGTGGAGCAGTGGCCTTTGAAAAGGGAAAGTCTCATTCAGGCACACGAACTGGTACAGGAGCAGTTTAATCAAGGACATCTCTGACTATCAGTTAGTCCTTGGAATACACCTATTTTTGTGATTAAAAAGAAGTCTGGCAAATATCGGCTCCTGCATGATTTACGTGTTTCGCGGAGATAGAAGAAAAACTCCACAACTTCTATGAAAGTTGTAAAGAGCCGGTATGTTTATTGCAGCGCTGGACGCATGCGGAGATTGCTCTCCTTAAAAGGGCATGCGCACCTCTGTGAACTCCAGAACTCCTTTTATCCCCCTTACAAATGCATATGCATACAATCTTACAATAGGCTCATACATATTCATTTTTACGAATTCTACAGTGACTTTTGCTGCTAGTTCTTTTTATCAGAAGGAATTTCTTGTGTCCCTGCAACGTTCCCGCAGCATTCCTGTCTCTCCTTTATCTCTCTTCGCTGTCTCCTTCTTTATCTCCTTGTCTTTCACTGAAGCAGCTTTCCTTTCGGCCTTGGCTTGACACAGAAAAGAACATTTTACCTCTTTTCTACTCTGGGGTTTTTACTATGCCTCATACGCGCTGTCAACAACCAGATGCATAGTATGGGAGCTCTGCAGCCCGGACTGCCTAATCCTGCAATGCTCCCTGAAGGATGGTCACTCCTCATTATTGACCTAAAGGACTGCTTTTTCACCATTGCCTTGCATGAGGCAGACATGCAGCGTTTTGCCTTTACCCTACCTGCATTGGTTGCCCATCATGTTACTCATTGTCGTCAGGAGGGCCTTCCATTAAATATTACCATCTTGGCAGGGGACAAGCACCTGTTAGGGGCCATCACGCAGCATAAAAAGAAAACAGGGGAGAAGAAGGCAACTGAACAGATCGTGTTAGAATGGATTGCCCCTCCCCTACAGGATTGAAGAACGGTGCAGGAAAATATTCGGACATTGGCAGAGATTATTAAGAAAGGCAGAATCTGAATTTTGCAAATTACAGGAGAACAACCGAGTGAAATTCACATTCCTATACAGGAAGAAGACCTGAAGTGGTATTTGCTCAACTCCACAGCCCTCCAGACTGCATTGCTAGAAGATGGAGCTACAATGCGCATTGAGCCTTTAAAGTCACCTGTATTAGCATTGATGGCAAATAAAAGATGGATAGAAATCCCGAAGCAGGCTGATCAACCATTGCCTAATGCTGTCACAGTTTTTACAGATGCTGGAAAGCGATCTCGAACAGCTGCTGCCACTTGGAGAGATGTAGATGGATGGCATCATCAAATCCTGCAGGCAGAGCAAAATGATTCCCTGCAGACCCTTGAGCTGTTGGCAGTAGTATGGGCCCTGTCACATTGGTTGTATAAACCCTTGAACATTGTCACAGACTCACTATATGTGGCAGGGGTAGCAAATCGCATTGAGGATGCAAGTATTAGGGATGTGACCAATAAACAGTTAGGAGAGCTCCTGATGCAGCTTCAGCGGGCCACACGACAAAGGACTGCCAGCTATGCTGTTTTGCACATCCGCAGTCATCAGTGGTGAAACCATAATAAAACATTTCTTTGAGAAATAAAAAGAATTAAAAGACAAAATACACTGTCAGGAAGAACTTTGGAATCTGAATATTTGGACAAGTTAATAAATGATCTAAAACACACTGACAAGAGAAAACTTTGGAATTAGGACAAGAAAAGTGATGCCCCAAAGCAGAAATGGAAGCCAAGTACAACAAGAAATGAAAGCCAACAAGTCAACGCAACCTGACAAGTGACCAAGACCAAGCCAAGTACCACAGGAAGCTGCCCAAATTAGGAAAAGTTTAAAATTTAACTAAGAGAAACTAAGAATTCCTGGAAGACTCCGCCTATACTCCTGCCTACCTATGAATATGCATATAATAATGATGTAATCCTTGTTCGAAATTGTATAAAAACCTGCTTTTGTTGCTAGTAAGGTAGAAACCCTTTTGCGGTTTCTCCAATGCGTTGTAAATAAATACCTCCTGCTTATAGACTTTAAAACTTAGTCTCTGAGCAGTTAATACTTCGCCTTTTGGGGCAAATTCGGTATCATTTCTGGCGAGCCAGGTAGGAGAGAGAAAGGGTTCTTCCGAGGCCGTGGCCCAGGGGGGCCGGGACCCTCTTTGGGCCCTCGACAGATTTCTGTCGGAAGAGACTCCCATCCCCTCGGGCCAACGGCGCTTCGGTGGACAAGAACCTTCTGCATCTCCTGCTCCAAATTAAGAGGTATTTATCCTTTTATATGTTTTAAGGTAAAAGCGCTTTGTTGAGGAAAAAAAAAAAAAAGAAAAGGGGGTAAGACATTACCGTCCGAAGGGCAGCCAAGGGGGACGCCCCGGCACAGTCCCAGTTGGGTTAGAGTCCCACTGATAGAGAAAGATACCGGGTTAGAGTCCCGAAAGCAGGTTAAGAGCCCTGCGGGTGGGTTAGAGTCCCACTGATAGAGAAGGATACTTGTTAAAGGGGTATTTGTTTTTCTTTTGTCTTAATGTCTTGCTTTGCTCAACACTGTGTTTAATGTTATAATACTGTGAATTGAGGGTCCGGAACAAAGATTGCTCTCTAAGACTGAGAGAAAGGTTGATCAGTTCGTGGTATTCTTGTGTCTGTTCTATGTGTCTGTTGAAAAATCTTACAGGAAATGTCTTGTCACTCTCTATGTAATCTTGTAGAAGTGAATAAGTTGATAGACCGCGTATCAATCCCGGGAAGAGAATTTATCACCCCTGCAATTGTAATACTGTCTGCGGCGCCTTGCGATTGCTTGAATCTGGCAAACCGGTATCTTACGGTCTGTAGGCGACATCTCGTGACCCTACCTGGTAAAGCAGTCTGTGCTGATACAAACAGAAGGTAGGAACTATTTTATAAAGGTGTGTGGGTACGAGTGAAAGTGAGTGAGACGCAGCATCGCTGCGAAGAGAGAGGGAGTCCCGCTCTGCAGTTCCTGTTCTTCGCGAGAAGCCAGGTCAGAAACGGACAAAGCGATTGGAAATTGTGTGCATGAAGTGTTAAAATAAA
Source organism: Diglossa brunneiventris (assembly GCA_019023105.1). NCBI lineage: Eukaryota > Metazoa > Chordata > Aves > Passeriformes > Thraupidae > Diglossa > Diglossa brunneiventris. The sequence continues at coordinate 9,718,789 of CM032382.1, read as the reverse complement.
TTGGCATACAGTACTTGCAGGAAGGAGATTAATCCAATTAAACAGAGGACACAGATCCAGGGAATAGCAATGGGGAGTCAACCAAGTAAAGATATAAATATGAAAACCCCCTTAGGGTGTATCCTAAAGCACTGGAAGGATTTGGGAGGGATTCCAGGGGGAAACATAAGTAAAAAGGCACTTCTTAAATATTGTACACAGTGGTGGCCATTGTATAAGTTAGATGATGATGAGAAATGGCCGCCGGAAGGAACAACTAATTATAACACTATTTTACAACTGATGCTTTTCCTCCGCCGACTTAATAAATGGGACGAAGTAATGTATGCTGATATGTTCTTCACCCTGAGAAATAAACCAGAATGGCAAAAGGAGTGCGGGGTTAACGTAGCACCTCAGGACCCCCTAGTATTAGCTTTAGAAAAAGATAAGAAAAACTCGAAATCTAAAGAACGTTGCTGTGATGCATGTAGTATTGGGCAACAATGTCTTAAGTTAACAAGAAGGGATAGTGGAAAGGAGAGCAAAATAAGCCTGTGGGAATATCATCCGTTCGCCCCAGGACAGGGAGGACCTCTTCCCAGGCCGAAAGAAGAGCAAAGGGATACTAGCCTATTAAAAGAACTGGAACAATGGTGGAAATCTAAGTTTGGACATAGCCCTCACAAGTTAGATAACAGTTGGGAGGAGGGTAGCCCATTAAAGACGGGAGGTGACGAGAGGGAAAGCGGCTCACAGGGACCGGATAGTCTACAATTGTCAGGGAGTTACAGGGATACAGGCAGCCCACCCAGATTAGAAGATGAGAGGGAGAAAGGTAGTCCACCCGGAGGAGAAAGCCATGGGGAGATGCGCAGCCTGCCCGAACTAAGTCCAGGTGAGGATAGCAGCACACCCAGGAATGGAAGTTTATGGAAATCAGGTGTCTGTAGAATGGAAACCAGTACACCAAGAACTGGAGATAAAAGTAATTCACCAGGGGGCGACGTCTCTAGGTTGGGGTATCACGAGAAGAATGACAGTGAAACATACAAGAGAGAGAGAATAAGAAACTGAATATAGTAATTCAGATAGAGGATAAGAGAGATGGGAGGGGAACAGAAGACGAGGAGGACAGCAGCCCGGAACAGGATAGGCGCCGGCAGATGCGGGAAGAAAGGCGACAGATGCAGAGCGAGAGGCGGTTGGACTGTGTAAATCATGCTAGGGGAGTAGTAGGGAAAGATTTAACAGAAATAGAAGTAGAGGGTGAAAGTGAACAGGGGAAGAGAAAGGAAAAGAGAAAGAATAGGGAAGACATTGAGGCCCAGGGAGAAGGTTTTGGAGAGGAGACCAGTTACTCGTATTATACCAGATCTGTGGCTCGAAGGGAAGCAAAGGAAAAAGACGGGAACCATACGATAGCTCCTCTCCGACAAATACTGCCAATGGTAGGAGACAGGACTAGGGTAAAGGTTCCATTCTCGACCAGTGATTTGAACAGTTGGAGGGACGAAGTGAGGAACTTTAGGAAGAATCCAGAGGGAGCGGCGAGGAGATTTGAGTTGATGGCAAAGAATTTAGATATTGACTGGGAAGATATAGAAGTAATGTTGTCAGAATTGACAGATACAGAAAGGGAACTTGTATTAAGGACAGGAAGACAACATGCTGAAATGTTGCCAGGGAGAATAGAAGAAATATTCCCCAGTAATAACCCAGAATGGGACCCGGGTAACACAGATCAATATAAGCGGCTGGTACAGTATAGAAAGCTGATAGCAATGGGCCTACGTAATGCGATCCCGAAAGCTATCAATTGGTCGATGCTATATGATATAAGGCAGGGAAAGAATGAAACCCCTTCAGAGTTTCTGGATAGGCTTAGGGCAGCTATGAGCCAATACACACCCCTAGACCCAGCAACAGAGGAGGGGAAACAACACCTATTGGGATTGATGATGGGGCAGTGTAACTGGGATATCAGAAAGAAATTACAGAAGCTTGAACATCCAGAAAATAAAAATTTAGAGATACTGCTGAATGAAGCCTGGAAGGTATATAATAACAGAGAAATGGAGGAAAAGAAAAAGGAAGACAAGAGGCTGGCTCGAGTGGTGGCTGTAGCAATGGCGGCCCAGAATACAAACCACCCGGAACCTAGTGCCAGGGGTAGAGGTAGGGGCTACCCAGTAAGAGGGGGAGGGAGGTTCCAACCCCACCCGGCTAGAATAGGGCCAAACCAGTGCGCCTATTGCTTGCAAACGGGACATTGGAAACGGGAATGCCCACAACTAAGAGAAAGATCAATGGACACTACTATTGCACATCAGGGTAGTGAATGAGGAAGACCGGTGAGTCGTTCCCTAGCAGACCCACTGGTTAAAATGGAGCTAGGGGAAGGTAAAAAGGAATTAGATTTTTTTGATTGATACAGGAGCAACATTTTCGGTTTTAAATCAAGAATTGGTACCTAAGAGTGACGAATTTGTACAAGTTGTGGGAGCAACAGGCCAACCAGAAAAAGCTTACTTTTTGAAACCTATCAAATACAAAATTGGGAAACAGATGGGAATTCACCAGTTTCTGTATTTACCAAATTCACCAAAGCCTCTATTAGGGAGAGACTTACTGGAGAACTTGGGAGCTGTAATAAAATTCAACAAAGACAAATTGGAATTTCAAGTAAATGAAGAGCAACTGATTACAGCTCTAAGCCTAACAATCAGTTGTGTAGAACCGAAGCCTGAAAGTCACAATATTGAGCGTATCCTGAGTGAAACATATCCATTAGTATGGGCTACTGATATACCTGGGAAATCAAAACAAGCAACACCTATAGTTATTGAACTTATACCTGGAGCGAGGCCGGTAGTTAGGAAACAATACCCACTGAGGTTGGAAGATAGAAAGGGAATTGAGCCCATAATCAAAAGGTTTTTAGAATTAGGGTTATTGATAGAATGCAAATCAGATTTTAACACCCCAATTCTGCCAGTAAAGAAACCTAATGGAGCTTATAGATTAGTCCAAGATTTGAGAGCAGTGAATGAAATAACTAAAACGCTATATCCGGTAGTTGCTAACCCTTATACACTCTTAACTAAACTAAAAGATAATCTGACCTGGTTCACAGTGCTAGATTTAAAGGATGCATTTTTCTGCCTTCCTTTAGCTCCCGAGAGCCAAAATATCTTTGCGTTTGAATGGGAATCTGTAGATAGGGGAAGGAAAACCCAACTCACCTGGACGGTATTACCTCAAGGATACAAAAACTCTCCTACAATTTTTGGGAATCAGTTAGCTAAAGAATTAGAACAGTGGGAAAGGCCGCTGGGAGATGGTACTCTTTTGCAATACGTAGACGACCTCCTAATAGCAACAGAGACAGAAGAAGAATGCATTGAATGGACTATTTCTCTATTGAATTTTTTGGGCTTAAGTGGATATCGAGTTTCTCAACAGAAAGCACAGCTGGTACAAGAAGAAGTGGTGTATTTGGGATACGAAGTTTCCAGAGGACAGCGATCCCTGGGAGCGGCCAGGAAAGAAGCCATCTGCCAAATGCCTAGACCAGAGACGGTGAGAGATTTGCGCGCCTTTCTGGGGATGACAGGTTGGTGTCGGCTGTGGATCTACCAATATGGGATACTCGCCAAACCACTATATGACTTACTGAAAGAAAGTAAGAGTGTCCTAGTTTGGACTCCCGAGGCAGAGGGAGCCTTCAAGAGACTGAAACAGGAACTTATGAGAGCACCAGCCTTGGGTCTTCCAGATATAACAAAACCATTCTGGCTGTTTTCTCATGAGCGACAAGGAATGGCCCTAGGAGTCCTAGCACAACAGTTAGGACCACATAAAAGGGCTGTGGCCTATTTCTCCAAACAGTTGGATGAAGTGAGCAAAGGATGGCCCGGCTGTCTGAGAGCAGTGGCCACAGTGATAATCAACATAGAAGAGGCCAGAAAGCTCACGCTGGGCCAGAAAATGACTGTGTTAGTGTCTCACACTGTGTCTGCTGTATTAGAGCAGAAAGGCAACCACTGGCTGTCACCTTCCAGATTCCTAAAGTACCAGGCCATTTTGGCTGAGTCAGATGATATAACTATTCAGGTAACTAATGTTGTGAACCCAGCTTCATTCCTAGAAGGGAAAACTTCAGCAGAACCCATCGAGCACGATTGCCTGGAAACGATTGAAGCCGTTTACTCCAGTCGCCCGGATCTCAAAGAAGAGCCACTCGAAGATGCAGACAACTGGTTCTCGGATGGCAGCAGCTTCGTGAGACAAGGAGTAAGAATGGCTGGTTATGCAGTAACTACCACCGAAAAGGTAATCGAGTCAAACCCTTTGCCTGCAGGAACCTCAGCCCAGAAGGCAGAATTGATAGCTCTGATTCGAGCCCTGGAATTGGCAGAGAACATGCGAATTAATATTTGGACAGACTCTAAGTATGCCTTCTCTGTTGTGCATGCTCATGGAGCCATCTGGAAAGAAAGAGGACTGTTGACTACCCAAGGGAAAACAGTCAAACATGCAGAGGAAATTCTGCGATTGCTAGAAGCAGTCCAACTCCCCGCACAAGTGGCCATAATGCATTGTAAAGGACACCTAAAAGGTAACACTACCCCAGAAGTTGGGAATAGAAAGGCAGATGCAGAAGCTAAATTAGCTGCTGCAAGAACCGGAGAGGTAAATATAACAGCTCTAATACCAGGAGAGCTAGATACAAACCTCCAACCAAATTATCAGGAATCAGATCATAAATGGATTCAAAGGAATAAAGGTAAATTGTTAGACAGCGGATGGGGACAATTAGAGACAGGACAGTTGGTAATACCAGGGAACCTAATGTGGCAGTTTGTAAAGACAGAGCATGAAAAGGCCCATTGGGGTCTAGATCCACTTTATCAATATTTGCAAGCCAGGATAACAGGACCAAAATTATTTACTACTGTAAAGCACGTTACATCCCAGTGTGAGCGGTGTCTGAAAAACAACCCGAATACAGGAACCAAGGTACACCAAGGAGCCATAAATCGAGGTAAATTCCCAGGTGAAGTATGGCAAATTGATTTTTCTGAACTCCCAAGAAAAGGGGGGTTTCGGTATTTATTAGTATTAACTGATACATTTTCTGGGTGGCCTGAAGCATTCCCTTGCAGGACGAACAAGGAAAGAGAAGTAACTAAAGTACTCTTGAATGAAATTATACCACGGTTTGGGGTACCGAAGAGTATTTCTTCGGATAGGGGTACACATTTCTGTGCAAAAGTGGTGAGAGCAATAAGCAAAGCATTACAAATTAAATGGCAATTACATACGCCTTACCGTCCACAGGCCAGCGGGCAAGTGGAAAAGATGAATCATCTTATCAAACAGCAAATTGCTAAAATATGCCAAGAAACTAACTTACAGTGGTATCAAGCTTTGCCTATTGCTCTGCTCAGGCTGAAAGCCAAACCCAGATCAAATGAAAAGTTAAGCCAGTTTGAAACTCTGTACGGCAGACCTTATGCTATGCAAGTTGTAAATAGGGATGCTATAGACCAACTAAGCAATCAATATATCTATGATTATGTAATTGCAGTGAGAAAACATTTTGATAAAATGCTACGGCAGTGATAGAACACCAACCCAAACAACCTGATTGTAAACTGCATCCGTTTAATCCCAGTGACTGAGTGTATGTTAAGAATTTTCTAGGAAAACCCCTACAAGAGAAGTGAGAAGGACCTTTCCAAGTGCTGCTGACCACCTTCACCGCGGTTTGGATCAAAGAGCGACCCACCTAGATCCATTACTCACGGGTCAAAAGAGCTCCAGAGAATAAACAGGAAGAGCTGACATCATGAGCCCAACTTCATCTCAGATCCTCTCAGCCCTAACCTTTGGACTTTTGATAAGTACAGTTTCCCCTCAAAACCCCACCCCGAACGAACCATGGTCCAGTGGACACCAGTGTGTACACCCGGAGATTCCAGGACAGAGTGGGCCATACTTTAAAATTCATGTTTTACGTAATAATCAGCCATATACAAGAGAAGAATAGAGTAGAGAGTAGCTAATAGCACAAAAGAGAGACCAAATCCAAATTGAGTGTCGAGAGCTCGACCCTGTAAAAGGAAGAACAAGGCAGCTGATATTAAAGATTAGATCCTGGGCAGTGGCTTCTAGACAAGACTTAATTGTCTTTAGTCGGGTAAAAATGGGTAAACCCACTGTCTAGGTTCAGCAGAAAGGCCCAACTTCATGTCAGTGGAATGACTTTGGAAAAGGTAAAGCACAAAATATAACGACCATTGACTCTAGAGAAAGTAAGGCACAATGCGAAATAGCATTAAGATTAGATCAATCAATAGAGTTTACATGTGAAAGGGAGATAAAACACCCTATTCCAGAACTGATTCCAGAACAAGGCTTTACATATAAAAGTAGTCACTCACAGAAAATTGAATGAACTGAAATTGTTGTTAGACCCCACTTACTCTCTGAAAAAGGTGCAGGTAAACATTCAAACTGATATTGCAGAAAGATTGTCAACCATTCATACAGCAAAGCCTTAGAGGTTGAAATGCATGGTTGGCAGCTAGGTCTTATCATAAACAAACACAAAGAGATATAAGTGAGTGGGTTGGCACGGGATTTGGTATATTAAATACCATAGATCAAGAGGTATTGGTAAATAATTTAAGTACCGTTACCTCTAATTTAGGAAAGCTTAAAGTGCCCCCGAGTTCATCCATGCTTACATTGGCAGAGACACAATCACTAGTAGTTAAGCTACTGACCCTGGTAGCAAACCACACTGCCGAGGATTTTGTTAAAATTGCCGACTATACAGGAGACATTAGTAAGGAGATTGCACTCGCTATCCAATGCATCCAGACACAACAATGAATACAGTCAGTAGCAGCAGGAATAATGAGAGAGGGAACATCAGGTATATTACCTCAAGAAATAAGGGAAACGATATTAAAGGACAATCACACTACACAATTTGAAAAGGACCACCAAGCCTGGTGGCAATTAGTAAATTTCACCTATGAGCCGCAACAAGAACACATTGAAGCCTATGTCCTCACCATTAGTGCGGCAGAAGAAAGAGCTATCTTTCCTATCCTTACTTTAGGGACAATACATCAAAATGTTATTGTCAAGCCAATAGACCATAATGTCTGGGCCAGTTATGACAATACCAAAAATAGGTGGCAATCAATTAGCACAGAAGCATGTATTCCTAGAGGACAATTAGGCTATGTTTGCCAAAACGCTGTAGTAGAAGCAGAAGATTTATGCTTAGATGCTGAAAATAGTGTATGTACCTTTGAAATGCTTCAGCATAATAAAACACAATCACAAGTTTACTATATAGGGAATGGGTGCGCTTGCGTGAGGACAGCTTGTAACAGCATCACTATAGATAATTGTCAAGAAGAGACTAACAATACTAACTTCTGTGTATGCAACTTCACCAAGATGGTAGGTTGTGATTTTCATTATACTGTCCCAATAACTACACAACAGCTAATTAATGCAGATTTCGACCTATATCAAGAGATACCGAAATTACAAATAGGGATGGACATAAAAATTCTTAAAGCAATGCTTGTACATCCTAAAGTAAAGAGATTAGTGCAAAAGGTGAATCAAACAACTAAACGAATGGTATGGCAGGTAGAACACAATTCAGAAAGAATAAAGAAGGTCCTGACTGAAGTAGAACAAGTAGGCCAACATCATTGGTGGGATATCTTTACAGGATACTCCCCAACAGCTACACAGGTCTTTAACTACCTGGTGCACCCAATGCTAATAGTAATTATAGTTATGTTACTATTAACTCTCGTGAATATTTGCATGTGGTGGAGACTAAAAACCATAATGAAAAGGACCCAAATTATTTGGGCAATGGTACGAGCCTACCAGCGCCCTTTAGGATTAGAATTTGACGAAAGAATTCGTAAGTTATAAGAAAAGGGGGGAATGAAACCATAATAAAACATTTCTTTGAGAAATAAAAAGAATTAAAAGACAAAATGCACTGTCAGGAAGAACTTTGGAATCTGAATATTTGGACAAGTTAATAAATGATCTAAAACACACTGACAAGAGAAAACTTTGGAATTAGGACAAGAAAAGTGATGCCCCAAAGCAGAAATGGAAGCCAAGTACAACAAGAAATGAAAGCCAACAAGTCAACGCAACCTGACAAGTGACCAAGACCAAGCCAAGTACAACAAGAAATGAAAGCCAACAAGCCAACGCGACCTGACAAGTGACCAAGACCAAGCCAAGTACCACAGGAAGCTGCCCAAATTAGGAAAAGTTTAAAATTTAACTAAGAGAAACTAAGAATTCCTGGAAGACTCCGCCTATACTCCTGCCTACCTATGAATATGCATATAATAATGATGTAATCCTTGTTCGAAATTGTATAAAAACCTGCTTTTGTTGCTAGTAAGGTAGAAACCCTTTTGCGGTTTCTCCAATGCGTTGTAAATAAATACCTCCTGCTTATAGACTTTAAAACTTAGTCTCTGAGCAGTTAATATTTCGCCTTTTGGGGCAAATTCGGTGTCAGTGGGACCGAGGACTCGGAGAGGGCAATGCTAGGGCAGATCGTCTAGTGACTGTTACGAGAGAAGCCCCGTTGTCTATGCTGAAGGGGCAAAACAAGAGATTTGGGTGAGGTATAGGGATCCTAAAACAGGGTGTTGGGAAGGCCCTGCAAAAGTGCTGTATTGGGGCCGTGGTTATCTCTGTGTTTCTACTCAAGCAGGATCCCTATGGGTGCCTGCTAAGTGGACTCGGCCAGCAGTGACCTCTACCCTCTGGACTCTGCAGACGGACAGCAACTACAACCGGCAGAGAGAGAATCCACGACTACTGCTGACTATCAGGCTTAGAGTCGGCTACTGAATGTCTGAGCTGGAAGTTCATTGTATGAGACTGTTGGTCGGGGACATTATTAAGGAGGTAGAAGATGAACTACAGTGCCCTTTTATTTGGCACACCCTGTCTGATTTGGCAGACATAGCTGTCTGTTTTACAGAAATATGCGGACCACTTTGTGATCAATCTTGGTGTATTGTATGTGGGAAACGTGAATGTAGAGCTTGGCTAAAAATATTCTGTGGAGGTTGTAAGCTTAAATGGTGTATTTTCCAATCAAGAGTGGATGGGAGTGCATGGTGTGCTACCTGTAATTGGAATTGGAGATGGAAAGACCCCCGCAGGGCTTTACGAGAATTTGTGACAGCCCCAGGTCAGCGGGAAATCCCAAATAGGGAGGCCTTAGCCCTAATTGAAAATCTAGACCAAAGGCGACGTTGGGCCTTTGCCTGGGAAATTCACCACCAGGCATATAGAATCATTAGCCAGAATCGAACAGTACTGCTAGATCAAGTGTGTAAAGGAAAGAAAATTCATGTTGCCTTGCTGTGGCAGGTAGAACCTCAAAATTGTGATAGTGTGGTGAGACGGTATACTCAAATACATAAGAAAAGGGCCAGGAAAGCCAAAAGGCAAGGAATTACAACTGAAAGCTCTTCTCCTTAAATCAAACACGAGACCTGCTGTACACCATGACTGAGTTAAGGCTTTTGATTATATTTCTGCTAGGAGGTTTATCAAATAGCACAAGTTATACCTGGGTTCCACCTCAACTAAGACTAATATTTGGGTTACATTGGCAAATTTGACAAATCAGGAGGCTATTTGTCTGTCATTATCCTCGCCTGGCAATCCTTCACGACCTGTTTGGTTGGGTTACCAGCGGATCCCTGGCCATGTCCTCCAGGCCACTTACTCACCTGCAATACCACCAACAGTAAAGAAAGTGTAAATAATTGGGACTCATGGATTTCTCACTTTCCCTTAGCATTGCAAGAACCCCAAGAATTAGAATTGTTAGGCTCAGTAAAAGCAGATGCATGCCTTAATTTTAATCACACAAGCCAGCTGTCAGGCAAAAACTCTTCCACTATTGTAACCTCCAGCATGGCTGTCTATAGAAATGCAACAGCCTGGTGTAACTATACCACACCAAGGGTATCGGTTTCATCAAATGACCCTATTCAATTGCCAGCAGGTTACTTTTTAATCTGTGGAGACCGTGCCTGGCCAGGTATCCCATCCAGGCTGCGAGGGGGACCATGTACACTTGGACGGCTGTCCTTACTTACACCCAACACCTCTATGATATTAAATGTGAGCCGCCGTCGTCATAGAAGTAAAAGAATGACCCATGCATTTACTGCTGAATGTAAGGATAATGTGAAATTTTGGTCTCCAGCAGCCATAGTTGCGGCATCCTTTCTGACTCCAGGGGTGTCAGCATCAGGTGCCCATGCCACCCTAAATAAGTTGGGGTGCTGGCTTGCGAAGCAAACTAATGCTACTTCTATGGCGCTTTCTAGCCTTTTGCTTGACGTAGATTCTATTCGCCATGCAACGCTTCAAAATAGAGCTGCAATTGATTTTCTCTTACTTGCTCAAGGCCATGGCTGTGAGGAATTTGAAGGCATGTGCTGTATGAACCTTTCTGACCATTCACAGTCAATTCACTCACAGCTCTCTGAGTTGCGGAGGCTGACTGGAAATTTACAGATAGAATCGGGCCTTGGCCTTGATGGGTGGCTTCAATCTTTAGGTTTGGGATCATGGTTACGTTCTATTTTTAAGGTTGGCATTATGGTAGGCATTATAATTTTGTTAGTAATACTAATTTTGCCTTGTTTTTGCATGTGCTTACAAAATATCATGCAAAGGATGATATCTGCTACATTTAATCAAACATTGCTTGTGCAGAAAGAAAACAGGGGAATTGTAGAGGAATGGCTGCATGCCAGAGGTCATTTTGACCTGCTCCTGGTAGCTGAAGAGTTTTGAAACTAACAAATTCAGCTAACAAGCTATGTATCCTTGAGCAGAGATGTGGGGATTAAAAACATCATTAGAAGGAGAAAATCTAACTCTCAAGGAATGTAAACACAAAGGTGGAGCTGACATGCACAAAATAACCAATAACTTGCTTAGGTTACAGAATATGTATTAGCTTATTATCTTAATGTATAAAAGTCTGATGCTTAATCAATAAATCGAAGTTTGCCGATCTTTCATAATGAAAGCCGTGTCTTCCCGCGCCGTCGACGACATGAGTCTGTGAGAATTATACTAGCAAGATTTTTACAGTCGTTTGGTGTGAGTGTGTGTCCTTCTGGGTACTTTTCATCAGCTGCTTAAAATATGGGGAGCAGATACCACTGTCCCTTATTGCTTTTCGCAATTCTTTTATCTCATGAGGCGGGATAGCCACCCATGTTCTAGGACCACCAGCTTGCTGGCTGAATAACACAGGCATAGCTAAAGGACTTAGACTTTCTTCTCTGCAAATCTGGCGTTTGACTTCATGCCAGTCTGTTAGTTGAAAATTATCAAATGATTTTTGTGAGTTTTCTAAATTTTGGATTAATGCTGGCAAATTTTCAGGGTTTAGGGTCTGATTTTGGGTTGAGAAATCAGTCCCAAACGCTGGGGGGGCAATGGAGCTATTTGGGAACAGTTCTTTTTCAAAATCCTTTTGAATTGGGATCAGAGGGTTGGCATTTGCAGGGGCAAAATAGTTCTCTGGCTGTCCTGGATTTATTAAAGGGGCTGTCATATTCCACCCTCCCCCTCCTCGTTGCACAGTTTGTGTGCATGCATAGGGCTGTGTGGACGAATCGTGAGACAAAGCAGTCCCACTCGGTGCTGGGAGAGTGGAAGGAGAAAAAGCGGTTGGGTGTCCGATGAGATGCGGCCGTGGTCCGGTGCTGCTTGAGTCGGCTGCGGGATGCGGGGGCGGAGGCAAGGAAGCAGGTGGCGAAGGTGCAGGACGTGGCAGCGGAGGCATAGTAGGCATCGGTTCTGCAGGGTTGCGCGCTGCGGCGGGATTTCTCGGTGATGTGGCGATGCCCGTGTCCTCAGGTTCCGGTGGAGGGAGAGGCGCGGAGGGATACATCCAAGCTGCTGTAGAGGATTCAAGCTGCTTTGGTCGTGTGTGTAGATCCCGGTGGAGGTGGGGCCGTGGAGATAGAACTGCGAATGCGTGCGGCTGGTCTTGGCGCGGAGTGATACCGCTGTTGCGAGGGTTGTGGCAACTGCGCATGCGTGGCTTCCGTCTCTACGTCAGCATGGCGACCCATGATGGCAGCAGCGGCGGCAGCAGCGGTGGGCGGGCTGGCCGGGGAACGGGGGTTGCGGGGGTGCAGTGGGGGGGGCAGGGTTTGGCCCGGAACCGCGGTGACCAGCAGTGGCGGCAGGAGCGGGGAGGCGACCGCGGATGGCGACGGGGCAGCCACAGCAGCAGGGGCTGATTCTGGGGCAGCGGGAGGTGGCGGGAGCCTGTTGGAAGCTCGTAAGCTGGTCTGGGGTGGCTGCCGCCTCGGCGGACAAGCTCGGGAGGGGCTGTAGCTGAGGCATAGTAAAAACCCCCCAGAGTAAAAAAGGGTGAAAAGTGCCTTTCTGTGTAAAGCCAAGGCCAAAGGGAAAAGCTGCTTCAGTGAAAGACAAGAAGACAAAGAAGAAGACAGCGAAGAGAGATAAAGAGAGACAGAAACTGCTGTGGGAGCAGGTCAGCCTGACCTAGGAATTCTTTCTGATAAAGAAGAACTAGCAGCAAAAGTCACTGTGAAACTTGTAAAATGAATATGTATGAACCTATTATGAAATTGTATGCATATGTATTTGAGAGGGGGATAAAAGGAGGTCTGGAGTTCACAGAGATACGCATGTCATTTTAGGGGAATGATTCCCACATGCGTCCAGCGCTGTAATAAACATACCGGCTTTACAACTTTCACAAAGTTGTGGAGTTTTTGACTATATCTCCGCGAAACATTTTGGCGAGCAAGGGCGGGAGATCTCTGTCCCCGCAGGGGCGGAGGGACAGACGGACTTCCCCAGGCGCGCCCCAGGATCTTCCTGGAGGGGGCTCCGCTCGTCCCGGCTTGCCACCTGCGAGGACAGACAAGGACCTGCTGGCCTGCGGAGGATACGGTATGTATTAAGAGAGGCCCTGGGGGGGGGAGGAAAAGGTGAATTATAGGATGGCTGAGTGAGTCACTCAGAGACGTCTGAGTGCGGGGCCCGTGGTCGCAGCCAATAGCGCGGCAGAGGAGCGGCTAACGGGGAGAGGGGGTTCCACTGCTGATAGGGCGGCCGTAGCGACCCTGGGGGGGTCGAGTGGACCCGTGTGTGAGAAAGGTTCACTCCTGATAGAGCAGGAGTGTGTGTGTGTGTGTGGTGTCTGGACACTGTATCATCGTATGGTTAATGCGTTGTGTGGTTAATGTTAATGTGTCTGTAATCATGCGAGCTTGTGGCGTGTGAAAGAGAGAGCGAACAAGTGAGCTCACCCGTGGCGCGGGGGGGTGAGTTCTACCCGTGTCTGAAGCGGCCGAGTGAGGCTTGAGGCGCCGGCTGAGGCAGGCTGTGGGGGCAGGGAGTGCCCCGCGGTGAAGTGGAACAAGTGGAGAGACGTAGACAGTAGTGAGGATATTTATTGTGTTTAAATGTGGTGATGTGTGTAGGTTTGACACATTTTAACCGTGAGTACGAGCTCAGGGAATTTCTCTGCCCTGGAGTTTGTGCTTAATCTCTGGAATTTTTACTGTGTGCTGTTATTTTGATTGTGTCCAGAGAAAGCAGAATTATTGTATGCTGTGTTGTGTTGGGAAAAGTGAGCACTTCGAGAGATATGCTCTTTCCCAGGGATTTTGTGTGGTTCTTCCCCCGTATAGTGGTGTTTGCGTTTGCGGGGATTTTAAGATCTTGTTTGCAACAAAAGAAGCATTTTACACAGAAAAACTATAGTGTGGTGATTTATGTTTAACTGTGGTAAAGCAAATTAAAGGAATTCCAAGAATTCCCCCCCACAGCGATCCAAGCCCTGGCTCTAGTGAACTTGAGATAAGTGTATGTGTCTCTGTTTGCAGGCATATCAAAGTTTTTGCTGTAACAAGCACAGCCTTTTGCAGGGCAGTAGAAATTTGGAGTTCCCTGTGGAACTCTAAATAGAATAGCCTGCCTCTACAAGGATTTCTGAGAGCTTTTGATGCATCAAGAGATGCTGCAATATGAGAGAGACACTGGTATTGCTGTTCTAATAAACATCAGGGCACATGCCCCAAGTATAAATTAAAGTTTTCTGATCAGAACCTAAAATCTTAAAGCTTTTGTGTGAGTAATCACAATTGATATCTGCCACCTGGAGATCTGTGTGAGAAAAAACTGAGAGAAGACACTGTGAAGCTTGGAGGGGAACAAGATAGCATAAGGAGAAGGAAATAATGAGAACTGACCAGAGCAAAGAGCCCCTTTTGGGAGAGGGGCCCACTAGAACAACGCTGCCAGTAGGGGCGGCTCAGAAAATAAAAAGGTTTATAATACCTCATTGCAGTTAATGCTGTTTTAAAACAGGAAGGTAAATGAGATGAGGTTTTGTGTGCTAATATGTTTTTTGTTTTAAGAAATCACCCAGAATGGCAAAGGACTGTGGGATCTTGGCCCTTGAAAAGGAAAACAAGGTAAAGAGAAGACAAATCAAACGTGATGTTCAGCATGCAGCATAAGATAGCAATGTATGAAGTCAGACAAAGATTATCATGCTGAAATACAAAGTGATCATAGTTCATAAAATGAGTACACATGATCTGTTAAAAAAAAAAAAACTCCTCCTAAGGTGAGGTAGGAAGGGTAAGGATGACCTCCCCAAAAGGGGAGAGGACTCAGGCTCCAAAGGTATATCCATTCACATCCACCCCCCCCTTGGCAATCCAAGGAAGCAAGCCCCTACTGCGAGAGGTAGTAGGACCAGAAAGAGAGAAATTAATGCTTAAAGTTCTATTTACCACTCTTGATTTAGAGGCATGAGAAAAGATTGCTAAGATATCAGCAGATTATCAAGACTAGATAGCAACAGGAGTGGGAAGAACCATTCCAAAAAAAAAAAAAAATTCATTAATTGGTCTGCCTTATATTTCCCCAAGCAGGGGCCTTCTGAAATTTCATCTGAATTCCTAGAGCGCTTAAGGGATGTGATGCATCATTGGATCTGGGGTAATTAACAAATAGCTGCACACAACTGAAGAAGCTGGGGTGGGGGGAGAAGAAAAAGAGTGGAATTTTAGTTGATACAGGGGCCATATATTCAGTTTTAAATAAAGCTTTAGTGCCTGTAGAGAATGTTTATGTTGTAGTGTGGGGAACAGCTGGCCAGTCTGAGAAGGCATACCTTTGTAAAATCTTTAAAGTAACATGTATACTTAGAAGCTTTTTGTATATGTTCATTAAACATTCTCAAATGAGGAGGTTACTCTGGAGGCAAATGATATAAAGATGTTAGGCTTAACACTAACAGCCATTGAAATTAGGAAGGGCATTAGTAGAGAGATATTAGAAAAAGTAAATAAGTATTTTCGGGGGTATGGGCTTCTGCTGTACTAAGGAGGGTGAAAATGCCACCCCCATAGTAATCAAGCTTAAAGAAAAGAACACAACCAGTGGGAATTGAGCAGTACCCCCTCAAAAGGAAGACAGGGAAGGAATCAGCCCAATAATTGATAGTACTGGATTGAGGGCTGTCAATAAGATAACAAAGAATTTATACACTGTGGTAGCAAATCCATATACTTTACTAACTTGTTTAACACCTGAGCTAACCTGGTTCACTGTTTTAGACCTGAGAGATGCCTTCTTTTGCCTCCCTATCCACGAAGCCAGCCAGAAAATTTTTGCATCCAAATGACACAGCTCACATGGTCCATGTGCCTGAAGGCTTCAGAAATTCCGCCACCCCAATTGAGGAACAACTTGCAGAAACCCAGAGTCCCAGGGAGCTCCACAAGGAGAATGGAAGATGTTGCAGTATGTAGAAGATCTTCTAGTAGCCACTCGGGAAGCATGTGTGGCCTAGACGGTAAGCCTTTCAAATTTCCTAGGACTCCAAGGATACAGAGTATCAAAGGAAAGGCACAGGCAGTGAAACAGAAAGTAATCTATCTGGGGTACAAAGTGAGTGCTGGGCAACGGACTTTAGGGCAGGGAAGCCATATGCCAAACCCCAAAACCCCAGACAATGAAGGAACTCTGAACCTTCTTAAGCATGGCAAAGTAGTGCCAGCTGTGAGTTTATAATTATGGACTGCTCGTCAAACCCCTCTATGCTCTTATTGCCAATGGAAACAGAGATCTCCAGTGGACAAAAGGAGCCACACGGGCCTTTCACCAGCTAAAGAGTGCCCTCATGTCAGCTCCAGCTTTGAAACTTCCAGATGTGAGTAAACCATTCTTTCTATTTTCCCATGAAAGAATTGCCCTGAGAATACTGGCTCAGGACTTGGGTCCATACCAGAGGGCAGTTGCTTACTTCTCTAAGCAACTAGATGCAACAGCCAAAAGATGGCCAGGTTGCCTCAGAGCTGTAGCAGCAGTTGTACTGAATATTCAAGAGGCACGCAAGTGTACCCTGGGACAAAATGACTGTGCTGGTGTCCCACACAGTGTCCGCAGTACTGGCAGTAAAGAGCAGCCACTGGCTCTCACCACAGAGGTTCCTGGAATACCAGGCCATCCTGTTAGAGCAAGATGATGTAGAGATAGTAGTGACTAATATTGTCAACCCAGCTTCTTTTCTCAGTGGAATCAAAGAGAAGCAGCACACCACGATTGCCTGGAGACCATTGAAGACACTCCTCTGGACGATGCAGAGACCTGGTTCACTGACAGGAGCAGCTATATTGCCAGTAGAAAGCGACACGCTAAGTACACAGTGACTACCTGCAGAGAGGCAATAGAGTCTGGACCCTTGCCAACATGTACCTCTGCACCAAGATAAATGCATTGACCCATGCCTTAGAAACAGCAAAAGGAAAAGAAAATAAACATTCATACAGACTCAAAGTGCATTCAGAGTCATGCATGCACATGGAGCCATCTGGAAGGAGAGGGGACTGCTAACCTCACAAGGAAACAAGAGACAATCTGGCTGCTGGAAGCAGTTCAGCTGCCTGAAAAGGCATATTAAGGCACACCAGAGAGTGAGCTCAGAATTAGAGGAAAGAAATGAGCTGGCGGATGGAGAGGCAAAGAAAGCAGCAAAAGGTGAGGTAATTATGGACAGATCTCCCTCGAAGGTAAGCCAGAATACAATAATACTAATCAAAAGAGACATACAACCACAAGCGGTGGGCTACCATTGAAAGAGAGCTGGTAATCCCTTCCCATTTTTGTGGTCACTAGTGAAGGAGGAGCACTAGAAAACACACTGGGGCCTAACTACTTAAAAGCTTTTCTAAAGTGCGGCTCCTTTCCCAAAATGACCAAGGCTGCTAGTGATACAGAGTACATTGAAATGAAGTGTTGGCTTGGAAATAGTAGTTTCCCACAGGCTCTCTAGAACACACATTGAAAGAATCATTGTCAGGAATTTATATGCCACTATTACTCAGGTAAAACGACAGTGTGATCCTTGCCTCCAGACTAACCCCAAAAATACCCACAGGCCGAAACTCGGTCAGATTGGGAGAGGCCATGGGCCTAGACAGCAGTGGCAAATTGACTTTTCAGAACTCCCAAGGAAAGGGGGGTACCGGTATTTACTGGTATTGACAGATACATTTTCAGGGTGGCCAGAAGCATTCCCCACCAGAACTGTCAAAGCTTGAGAGGTGACCAGGGTATTATTACGAGAAAACAATACCACGCTTTGGAGTTCCAGCCACAATAACCTCAGATAGAGGATCACATTTCATTTCCAAAGTAGTGCAACAGATTAGTGGCCACCTGGGCATAGATTGGAGACTTCACACTCCATACTGCCCCCAATCAAGCAACCAAGTAGAGAAAATGAACCATTTGATTAAGCAGCAGATTGTAAGACTGGGGCAGGAAGTTAATCTACCCTGGCCCCAAGCTCTTCCACTGGCAGTACTGCAAATTCGAACTAAACCTTGGGCTAAAGGAAAGCTGAATCCTTTTAAAATGCTTTATGAAAGACCATATGGAATACAAAAGGGAATGTCCACCCACATTGGGTAGGCAACACTGGCCACCTACATGGTGGCTTTAAGCAAACAGTTCAGAGAAACTAAGAAACGCGTGGCTGGAACTTGAAGCAGGGAGCTAGACAGACCAGTACATAACATACAGTCTGGAGATTATGTATATGTTAAGTCTCTTAGAGAAAAGACTTTGGAACCACAGTGGGAAGGACCACTGGACCACTGCAAGTGCTTCTCACCACCTTCACTGCAATCAAAATCAAGGAGCAGAACACCTGGATCCATCACTCTTGAGTGAAGAAGACCCCAGATGCCCCTTGGAGAGTGACACCAGGAGACAATGAACTGAGACTAAAACTTACCCGGGCAAGATGGGTACATTGCGGTCGGGAGTAGTTCGTACTTTGATTTACAGAATTGTTTTGTATGTAATTATCATTGAAGTTTTAGAATTAGAGAGTACCTTTATCCATAGCAATGCTGAATGGCCTTGGTCCCAGGCTTTTAATCAGTATTCTGGATCCATGGGAGAACTTTCTGAGATAAAAGATTTAAACCTATCCACTGTAGTAATCCACGAGAATCAGGTATATGAGAAACAGGAATGGCAGGAACAGAAACTGTGGACACTTCAAGGGATCAGAGGAGAGGAAATCAAAGTAGGGTGCCGGGTCATCAATGGGACAGCTTATGAGAGACCAGATGAAATTAGTGTTTCAACCTCTCCTGGTGTATACGAACACCAGGAACTTTGTGATAGCCTGAGTGAATCAGACTGTTGGTGTAATTTCACCTTGATACAGCCTGTAGAAGTAACTTGCATTTGGGCTCGGGATGCTGTCGGATTTTCATTTAAATTTCAAATAGACACTGCACTTTTTACAACAGCAGGACCTCATACCCATACTACAACTCACATAGTGCAGACTCAACCCAAACTTGAACCTGAAGTGTATGAAATAAGCCCCTACGTAGTGAGGAATGTAGGTGAACAACAACTGTTGTTCAATCCAGAATGGTCTCTGAAACGTGTTGAGTTGCTCATGCAAATTTAACATCTCAAAAATCCAGCCAGCCTGCTCCTCCTTCCTAAAAACATCCTTTGAGGGCTGGACAACATGGTTACAAAGACAGGTATATCTCAGGAGCAGGATAAAAAAGGATCTAACTGGGATATTAGAGACAGGATTAGGAGTTTTAAATGGAATTCATTCAGAAATACTGATGAATAAGCTGACAACTACAGCAAGTGGCCTAACAAAAATTGAAACAGCCCTTACAGCCATGTCTATTGGCATTAGGAACCAGCCAGTGGCAGATTTCAAAAGTACTGCCAAAGTGGGAAAAAGCCAGGGACCATGACCACAAGTTAATAGTAGAAGCACTTAGTGCAGTTCAAGATAATGTGTCTTTAGCTTTCAGTTGTATACAAGCACAGTTATAAATGCAGGCAACAGCAGCCCTGATCATACGGGAAGGGGGTGAAGGTAATTTTCCAGCTGAAATTCGGAAAATTGTCTGGGATAATACGATTGATTTTGAAAGGAAGTTTCCATCCTGGTGGACCATGGTAAATTTCACCTATGATCCTGCTTCAAATGTGGCCACTGCCTTTGTGCTTACCATACGTAATGCCACTGTTTGTTATCCATCCCATCATTGCACTAGGATTAAATCATGAAAAAACAATACTCTACCCTTCAGAACAGAGTGTGGGCACGAAAGATAAATGAAAAATGGCAAACAGTAAACTTGGAATCCTGCATTACTAGAGAACAGCTGGGATTCCTTTGTGAAAGCAATACTATTAATGCCCAGGATGTGTGTTTAGACACTGAACAGAGTATTTGCCACTTCGAAGTTCACCCAGTCACTGACCAGAAAACTGTGCTCGTATATACTGGAAGAGGGTGTGTGTACTTGAGAACTGCTTGTGCTGCTGTAAAATTGATAGCAATGATGTTACTTTGTCTAGTAGAAATCATTCTAATTTTTGTATTTGTAATTTTGCTAAGATTATCGGGTGTGATTTTTCGTACTTGGCCCCAGTGACATCTCACCAGTTGATTAAAACCAACTATACAATGTATCACAAGCTATCACCTACCCCTATTGAGATGGACCTTACATTAGTAAGACAATTAATTAAGCATCAAGACCTACTGGAGGTCTTGAAAGAGGTCCAAGAAAGTAGAAAGAAGACCCTAATTACTGTCCAACATGATACAAAAGAAATAACCCAAATTCTACAGAGAATAAAACAAAATGCAGATCATCACTGGTGAGATGTGATTTTTGGGTGGTCACCAACTGCAGAGGGAATCCTTAATAAGTTATGTCATCCCATTGAAGTTTTGTTAATATTAGTTAGAATAAGTTTATCTACTATATTACTAATTTGGAATTGTAAAATACTATGACAAGTGGCAGTGTTAACCTCCTTATCAAATGTACTTGGTAAAGCATGAGAGACACTTATTGTCATAAGGGTTTGCATTAAGTAAAAGAATTTACTTATTTTCTAGGAAAGGGGGGAAATGAGGCATAGTAAACCCCCAGAGTAAAAAAGGGTGAAAAGTGCCTTTCTGTGTAAAGCCAAGGCCAAAGGGAAAAGCTGCTTCAGTGAAAGACAAGAAGATAAAGAAGACAGCGAAGAGAGATAAAGAGAGACAGAAACTGCTGTGGGAGCAGGTCAGCCTGACCTAGGAATTCTTTCTGATAAAGAAGAACTAGCAGCAAAAGTCACTGCGAAACTTGTAAAATGAATATGTATGAGCCTATTGTGAAATTGTATGCATATGCATTTGTAAGGGAGATAAAAGGAGGTCTGGAGTTCACAGAAGTACGCATGTCATTTTAGGGGAATGATTCCCACATGCGTCCAGCGCTGTAATAAACATACCAGCTTTACAACTTTCACAAAGTTGTGGAGTTTTTGGCTATATCTCCGCGAAACATAGCACGCGGTAGCACCGCCGTGGCGCCGGCACGGGGTGGCCTGGGGGGCAGGAGCGCCCCGGTCCCAACACGAGCAGCGGCTCGCCGGGACCGGGGGACCGCGCCAGAATGCCCGCAGGGACGGGGTCAACTATGGGAGTCTGCCGTGCCGTGGGGCCGGCGAGCGGCTTGGGGCGCGCTGCATGTGACACAAGGGCCGGTGAAGGCACCGGCGTGGCAGGGACCGACGTGGACGGGACTCGAGCCACAACCGGTGCCGTTTTGGCCGGAGCTGGAGGGACGTGGGGAGGGGCCGCACTCGCGGGCAGCGGCGGAGGATCGGTGGGCTCCGCGGGGGCAGGGAGGAGTGGGGCCGCGGTGACGCTGATGGGCGGGCTCGCAGAGGCGGGGTTAAGGGGCGGGGCCGCGAGGACGGCGAAACCGGGGGCGGGGACCGCAGCAGCCGGGACCAACGGGATGGCAAGGGCGGGGATGGTGGGAGGGGCCGGGGGGTTGGCCGGGGCCGGGGGCTTGGCCGGGGCCGGGGGGTTGGGCGCCGGGATCACGAAGGGGGGGGGGCGAGCAGGGCTGCAGGTACCGGCCCCGCGCGGTTGGGCGGGGGGATGGGGATCGTGGCTAGCTCCATGCTTGCGGCGGCAAGGGACGCATCCGCAGCAGGGCCAGAGCTCGGCACGGCGACTGCCGCAGGCATCCCTCTTGCAGCGAACAGCTCAACCAGCGCCCTGCAGGCTGGAACTAGCCATGTCCCGACGGGAAATACTGTTAAAGAGTTTAATTCCAACTGTGTCCCAAAAGTCTCTGGCAAAGACAGCTGAACGGTCAGCATTTGGGAAATTAACTAAAGTCCATTCTAAAAGGTTTTTTAACTCCTGTTTCGGTAATTGACTTGGCATAGAACTTAATAAATGCTTCAGTTGCTTATAGAGAACTCTGTCATGGGCAGAGTGAGTATTCCCCATTGTTAGACCAGTGGGTTATGAACCTCGGTGTCGCAGCAGCAGCATCCTCAATCAGAGCTCCGTCACAGGGGGGCTGGCCAGGCACTCCAGTCGGGGCTCAGGACGCTGCGTCCAGGTCCCTCTTCAGAGCTTCGGTTTTAGGCGTTGCTTAGCAACGGCTTTTCGTGCTCGGGACCGCGCAGATACGTCTGCACTCACAGCTCCAGTGCGGGCAGTGCTTTGCAGCGCTCGCCTGAGCTTACCGTGCGTGGCAGAGTCCCCCCTTAGAGCTCCGGTCAGCGCTGCTCAGCAACGTCTCCGTGCTCGGGGGATGCCACCGCACACGTCCTCAGGGAGCCCCAGGCAGCTGCTGCGCGGCAGCGGCCACCCGTGCTCGAGGACCACCAGGCAATATCTTCCGAGCACTCAGGGTAGTCGCTACCTAGTAACGACTCCCCGTGCTCGAGGTTTGCCTCGGCATAATTTTAAGAGCTCCGGCTTTCACGCTGCGCAGCAACGGCAGCTGTGCTCACGACACCTTTAGGAGGCTTTAACTGGTCTATTATTTACCGTGCATGGAGAAGTCTCCCACAGGTGGAAAAGAGGAGCTGGCCCTTTAAACACATCTGGGCACCAGTCTGTAGGAGCTGCAGGGGGTCTCCTGCACGGTCGGGATGGACGGAGATGAGAGATCTCTGAAGCCAAGTCAGGAACTGCAGTTTATTGCAAAGGACGTGGGTGCAGGGCCCTGCTGCAAGCTGCCAGACGCAGCTCGGAGCAGGCCCGAGAGAAGAAAAGGGGTAGAGAGGATGAGGGGGTAAGAGCTCAAAGCATGAGAGAGTAAGAGTGAGTAAGTAGGAGTAAGAGCAAGAGTAAGAGAGAGAAGTTCCCATTACAATACATTAAATCATCTTCTGTGTTGAATATTCTGATTCTCAGTAACCAATCTAGTACAGGATACAAATCCTATAGCATTTACATACAGCCTATAAGAATCACTACATTACCATACTGTGCTACACTTTAAACCCTAAAAACTACTCTTCGGACCCCTCCTGCTGAGCAGGCAGGGTCTGCTTCTGACCCTTGGACTTGCCTGCTTGCAGAGGGTATTGTTTCATCAAGAGGGGATTACCTTCTCGGCCACACCATTGTTTTCCCGTTGTTCAGTAACTAAGGGATCTCAAAGGTTGCCTTCATTTCAATCTCGTCTATAGTTTCTATATTCTCAAAATCTTTCGCCAGGCAATCATATTTATAAGGCTTCCCTGTTCCATCCTCACCAACACAGTACAAGCTGGAGTCCAAGGCAGCAAAGTGGTACACCACTACTGACATTGCCAGTGCATTTTTCTCCATTCCTTTGGCAGCAGAATGCAGGCCTCAGTTTGCCTTCACGTGGAGGGGAGTGCAGTATACCTGGAACTGATTGCCCCATAGGTGGAATTGCAGTCCTATCATCTGCCTTAGAGGTAATAGGCACGGAAGCACAACTCCTTCTGGCACCCTGACTGCCAGTGCTGGGGTGGATGTTCAAAACAAAGGTTCCCTCTACCCACCACATCACCAATGCTACATGGAGCCAAGTGGATTGCTCTCATCCCACAGCACATCCGTATTGGAAAACTGAATTGCCCTCAGACTTTGGAGATAATTACAAATTGGACCGAAGGTGAAAACTTTGGTCTCACTGATGAAGTAGAATAAGAACAAGTGACATGTGCTGAAGAGGCTCCACTGTACAACCAACTGCCAGGAGAAGAAACACGCTGTGCTCTTTTCACTGATGTTTCCTGTCGCATTGTAAGAATAAAACGAAAGCGGAAAGCAGCTGTATGGTGCCCAACACGACAGGTTGCACAAGCTACTGAAGGCGAAGGTGGATCAAGGCAACTTGCTGAACTCAAAGCTGTTCAGCTGGCTCTGGACATTGCTGAGAGAGAGAAGTGGCCAAAGCTCTACCTCCACACTGCTTCATGGATGGTAGCCAATGCTCTGTGGGGAAGGCTGGAGAAGTGGAAAAAGACAAATTGGCAGAGTAGGGGAAAACCACTTTGCCCTACAGAAGAGTAGAAAGACATCTCTACCAGGGTAGAGAAACTATCTGTGAAAGCCCGCCATGTAGGCCCCTATGTCCCCAAGAGTAGAGATAATGAGGAGCACCAAAACAATGAGTAGGTAGATCAGGCTGCAAAGATAGAGGTGTCATAGATAGACTTAGATTGTCAACACAAGGGGGAGTTGTTCCTAGCTCGATGGGCCCATGATGCTTCAGGTCAACAGGGTAGAGATGCCACCTATAAGTGGGCATGAGATCGAGGGGTGGATCTAGCCATGGACAGTGTTTCTCAGGTTATCCATGACTGTGAGACGTGTGTTGCGATCAAGCACACCAAGCGGGTGAAGCCCCTAGGGAACATGGCATTGAGTGGGTGTACCATAACCCCTACCATGCACCAGCTGCAGGCAAAGTAGACAGGTACAATGGACTGTTAAAATCACCTTGAAAGCATTGGCTGGGGGATCTTTCAAAAATTGGGAACAACCTCTAGCAAAGTCTACCTGGTTAGTTAACACCTGAGGTTCCACCACCCGAGCAGGCCCTGCCCTGTCTGAGCCCCTGCATAGAGCAGACGGAGACAAAGTCCCAGTGGTGCATGTCAGAGGTTTGTTAGGGAAGACAGTGTGGATCAATTCTGCCTCGAGTACAGACAAAGCCATTCATGGGGTTGTCTTTGATCAGGATGAGACATAAACTTTAAGGAATTTAGAGATTTTAGAGGAGCTAAGATTTTAGTTAGAGATAAACTTTATTGGAGTTAATTAAAATAAAGGGGTAGGCCTTGATGAAGTTAAGAGTTAGTAGTTAACTAATAATTGATTGCTTGTCAACACAATGTTTGGTTAGCTGGATTTATAATGAAGAATATAGAAACTGATAAATAGCTTTTTGGAAACATAAGACAATTGTAGGCCTCCTCTGTTCTGAAACCAACTGAAGACAGAGAATAAGAGTTCTACCAAGGGTTCATTTGTCATATTTGCATTGAAAAGGTAGAAAGGTCAGAACGAAGAAGACTTCATTTACTTCCTCATTTTGGGACCCCTCCCCATGAAAAGGACCACCGACCCATTTCAAGGAACAAACTATGCATGCTTAATAGATTTTGAACTAAATACCATACAAAGCGGGGAATGGGATGTACCAAAGTTATTAATATGTATTTGTATGTTGGGTATTCAATACTTGTATAGATAAAAGGACTCTATAATCACCTGTAAATTGTGGTGTGTATTTGGGAGTTAAATTGGGGTGTGTATTTGGGAGTTATCCCACACGCTGCCCGGTGTCGCAATAAACATACACTTTCTAACTCTAAACTGTTAGAGTTTTTGTCCGTCACAGTTGGATATTGGTACTAGATCAATATCCATATTTTTTTAATAAATCAAGGGACCATTTTGCACATGGTGGATAATGAAAAAAGATGGAACAACACGATGTGTACCTCAGGGAGATCTGATTGTTGGGTGCGAACCATATGGTAATATCACTGTTGGCTGAATGTCACTGCCATTGTCTGTATATAGCTGTATACTGTATATATGTGTGTGTATATATAATATATATATATATATCCATATGTGTATATATATGCATGTATAAACATAGGTGTGAGCAGAGTTAGAATATATATTACTTTTAGTAGTAAGCTGACGATATGGGGATAAGGGGGTGTGTGGGAACGTAATAAACCAGGCTTTTCCCTGGAAAGATCTACCATAGAGTTTTCCCCACCTAGGCTGAAAGAGAGGACTTCCCCCACGGAGCTCTGCAGCACTATTTCCAATCTACATTAGATTGCTTCCCCCATTGGCCAGTTGACTCTGCCCACCCGAACTGTTCATCCCTCATCCCCCCTACTGGTTGCTGCCCTTTGCCCTGCCCTTTGCACTGCCCTGGTGCCCTCAGATCATGGGCCGCTGACCCCATACTTAAGCCTGTGTACACCACATAGTCGTGTCTTTGTCCCTGATCCCTTTGGCATGGTGGATACAATAAACCTTCACTGGAATACATCATACAAAGACCCTTCCTGTTTTTCCTCTGCTGAGCTATCTGTGGTGTGTGTGCATGCATGGATTTGACATGACTGTTCTCGTGGCTTTACTCTGAGCAGCTTCTGAAGAAGACTCTTCAAGGGAGGTTGCAGCATTTCTACCATCCTGCCACACTGCAACAGGGTGGAATGTCCTGGGGTAACTTTATGATGCTTGTATCCCCAGTTGTCTGTTCTTTTTGTGCTGGATATTAAGTTCTGCACCTTTACGACTGGTTCTGAGAGTGAAGGGGGAGAGAAGAAGCGTGCAATTTGTTTTCAGAAACTGCACTTGCTCCCCCACATTTTTCTCTTCTTGGAGAGTGTTGTCTGCAAAACAGTGGGACAGAGCTCTCCTTTGCTTTTTAGTTAGTTTTTTTAGCTAGCTGAGGCAGAGAAGTTCCCCTGACTGTGGCTTTTCTACTTTTTGGAACTGATCAATCCTGCTCTGGACTGAAGAACTCAGAAAAACACCAGGAGTTCACACTTGTGGCCCATTGGGCCTGAGCCAAGGCATTTTTCTAGCGCTGGAGGGACTGATAAGAGACTAAGAGAGTCGAGCTATACTCCACAACAGGGACTTTCTGAATTTGCCATGTCTTCATAACAGTGAGAGGTTTTATTGCTTAATATTATTAAATTTTTATGCTTGCGAATACTTTGCTTGTTAAATAAACAGTTTTTTCCACTCTTCTCCAAGGAAATCTTTTCCCGAACCAGTTGCTGGAGGGGCCTCTTGGATTTACTTTCTAGAGGGACTCCATTAGGATGTCTCCTTCTAAGTTTGCCCTAAACCAGGACAGATGAACAGAGCTTTATCAGGATAGTGACAGTTTTCTTAGGTGTATTTGGTAAAAAAATACATTCTGAGTAGATTGTTCTGTCTTCCTATTAAATTATTAAAGCTGTCGGATAAGGTGCAGTTGCAAATAAAAAAAAATGTGGACTGGTAAAACTGGCGCAATTCTGTCTGCTTTTGCAGTGGAGATTCGTTAGCTAATTACATCTAAGTCTTGAATAGCTTCTACAGATAATGGTGGGGAAGTCAGGGTCTTCTTTCACATGAGCAAAAAAGTTCTTTAATTATGAGAGGCTAAACTTAGCATGGGTCTTAGCCAGTGTCTTGGTTTGAAAGATGTCTGCCAAGGAAGGTGCGAACCTCCCTTGGAATAGAGAACATGACCCCCCTCTCTTCAAATTATTATTAAAACTTCGAAATTTAGAGGCTTTCAGGCAAAGATATGGGAAAAGGAATAACAGATCATTACTAGTATGTATAACAAGGAAAAAAAAACCAATAGCAACTATGGCAGCAACAACAGAACCAGAAACCCAGTAACGTCCTTCTCGGCTGTCGGCACTTCCCCTTTGGTGTAGTTATAGTCACAGCCTGCAGGGGCGCTGGCAAGCCCCCAGTGGGCAGGGCACGTGCCATGATTCCTCTGCAGCTCTAGGGGGCTCTCTAGTGCAAGTTCAGGGACCATGCGGTAATGGCGGACTTGACCAGAAAGGGATGGGAAAGGGGCTTGCTTTACAAACCCCCCAGGGGCAGCCAATCCCAGTGCCCCAGCAGGACTCTCGGAAGCAGCAAGATGGAGCAGCAGGAATGAGCAAAATCCTGGGGTGGTAGATGAGATGCATCAGCAACTCCGCAGCTGTAGCTGGAACCACGGGACGTCTCGGCAGGCAGGGGGAGTGGGGCCTACAGTGTAGCAAAAAAACCCAAGAGCAGTGCCGAAGACATGGTGGGGGGCTGGGCAGTGGCCGCCTGGCTCCTGAACATGGCAGAGAGGCTCCCTTGGGGAGAAAGGGGCTCGGGAATCCCAGGGCTTTCCCTTCAGGGGCCCGAGCAGATGGTGAGAGATCCTTTGTTTGGTGAGGTAGGGTGTTAAAAAGGTCCCAGTGCAATGGCCGCTCTTATGAGCAGAGCTCCACTCACAGTAGAAGATAGGCAGCAGGAGACAGAACCCCACAGTGGTGATGAATTCTCCTCACAGTGACCGCAGCCTCTCTCCCGTCTGAATGCTGAGAGCACAAGAGAGGTAGGAGCCGCACCTAACCCTTTTCCTTCAGCCCACTTATCGTGGTATCTCTGCCCTTCCCAGAGAAACCCCTACGTAAAAAGAGAGAGTAGCCAGCTGGACCCCTCCCCTGAGCTGTGGCCACTTCTTTTGTCTCTCTTAAGTAGCTGGTCATTATTGTGTCCTAGCAATACATATGGAAGAAAATTCTTTGAAAGAAACAAAAAGAAAAGTCCTAAACCCCAAACATCCACTTAATTGCTCCAAGTAAGTTTTGTAAATCATTCAACGTCCTGACATGAGGCTTTAAAGTTAATTGCTGTGGTTTCACATTTTGTTCAGTTAATATCCACCCAAAATATTTTCAAGGAGGGATCTACTGATTTTTTTTTCAGGGGCCACCTGCAACTCATGCTGAGTAAGATGCTGAATAGTATCTGGAAGTATGAATCATCCCGTCTGGGAGAAATGACCCTCACTACTCAATTGAATTTTTAAAAATTTTATAAAGGACAATAGGGGACAAAATCAATAAAGCAAAAGTAACAGTGCTAGGTGCATAGCTGTAGCCAGAGGCACAACAGCAAACCATAGCAACTCTTCTTATATACCCTTTCTATTGCATCAGTCAAATACATACTCATAAAGATTATACATGTTCAAACATTTTTTGAACTCGTTTACATGTTCCAGGAACTCTTTAGCATGGTTCAGCCCCTGACCAGCCTTTTTAGAGCATGTGCAGTAATCGTGGATGTGGTTTTGAGGGTCATGTGTCACCTCCTCACAACGACCCCCTGTTCCTTGGTTTCAGGAGGTGACATTGATAGTCAAAGTGTCAGTAGCAGTGGTCCTTATCACATCTGTTCCTCAAATGTTATCTGACCATGCAGATGGTTTTAGCTATTTCAGTCATTGCAAGTTAACCACAAGTACTCTAAATCAACATCAGCTATTTCACAAATATATCTGAGTTATTTTCATTATTTCCAGTTAGTTACAAAAATAAAAAACATTAGTTATAATTTCAAACTACAGCTACTTCTGCAAAAGTTAACATTATGTTATAATGCACAATACATAGCATCCTCTTTAATATTTGCGAAAACCAAAACTATTATGTGTTTATCACACTCACACTGTCCACAAACTAAAATTTCATCCATATAATGATAAATGATGTTTTGAGGATACCAAGCCACACAGGGGCCAGGGCATTGGCCACAAAAAGCTGACAAATAGTAGGGTTATTTATCATCCCCTGAGGAAGCACTGTCCAATGATATTGACGCATGGGACAGAAAAGGCAAAATACTCCTGATCATCAGGATGTAAAGGGATAGTAAAAAACCAATCTTTTAAATCAATAACAAGTTCCAATTCTGGGCAACAAAAGAAGATTTGGGGCACCTGCCTACAGGGCACCCATGGGTTTTATGACTGCAGTGATAGCCTGAAAATCATGCAATAAATGCTACTTTCCCAATTTCTATGGGGTCACAACAATAGGTATATTCCAGGGATTAGTAGAAGGAACTATGTGTGCTGCCTGTAATTATTTTTGCCCTAGCTAGTTTGCCTTAATTAGCTTATCAAGTCCACTAGTCTACCTAAACAACTGTGGTGTTCTGTTGGCACATCTGGAGTCCCAGCCATCCTCTTAATACTTCAGTGGACAGATGCCAACATCCTCAGCTCTTTGAACAGCAGGGCTATGTACAGAAAACAAATTTTGCCCGATGGTTTCAATGTTGATGCTATCAAGTTCACTGCTTATTTGTCGGCCTGTGAATCCAATGATATTAGCAGTCTGCACACAGAATAATCTTTAATTCTGTGACAGCATCAGAAAACAATGTGGTTCCTGTAAAAGATAGTCCTCCAACTTCAAGCTATATAGTGGGTTTTCCTTTGAGAGATTTTGATTAAAAATTGTTGCAACCTGTAACCCCAGAAAAGAGACAAAGTATATAAAGTATGAGGTCTCCAGGAGAAATAATGTGTCCTAGTGAAATCTAGCAAAAATAGTGTCCTGGTTTGAAAAGGAAGTGAGTTTTTTGGGATGCTGTGGTCAAACCAATAGGTGCTCAGATTTGAATACTGGCATGTGGTGTGGCCACTGAGGACATGGATACACCTCTGAGAACACAGGGGGTTAAAAGCAGAGAACTCCCAAGAGAAAGCTCTCTTGGTTCCAGTCGGTGAAAGAGTTCAGGCCTCTCCTGCCCAGCTGTGGGCTGGGTGGGGGAGGGGAAGCCATGTGGCCAGGGTGAAGTAGGCTGGAGCCTTGGACAGAGAAGGGAGGTGAAGGCCCCTGCAGGATGGAAGGATGGAGGAACACTGAGAGGTATTGGGCAGCCCCCCCCCGGGAGAGAGAGAGAGAGACAGACTGTGCCTGTGCTTGTGCCATCTTGAAATTTGATATAATGTGCTGGCAGCATGGCCGGCTGAGAAGGAGAAGGAGGGGGTGCAGCGAGGGCATGGCGAGAAGGTGCCCGGCAGGGCAGTCGTGGGAGCTCTGGGGAGGCAGAATCTGAGATTTTAACCCTTTTCTTGGATGATGGAAACCTTACAAATACTGACCCTCCTGGATCTGAATGAGATGAGAGATAGAGATTAAATACGAGGAAATGGGCAAGTGTGATGAAAGTCCGTGCAAGTGAAAGATGTCAGAAGAAGTTGAGAAGAATCCTAGGTGGGAGGAGATGATGGAGTGACCTTTGGCTGGACTTTTCTTGTATAGCCATGGACAGAACCATTTTTTTTCCTGTGACACAGAGACTGCATTTAGCAGGAGACAATGGCTTGGAGCCAAGAGAGTGCAGTGATGTTATGTGAAGGAGTGGCATGAACAGAGACGGATGAGGAGGGTAGTGCCCCCTGTCTTCAGTGAAGAAGAAAATCTCTGTTCTCGAGACCCCTTGGCCCCAGGGGGTGAATTTGGGGGGGACAGGTGTCTCGAAAGGGAGACACTGTTGCTTTTTTGGAACTGGGCAAAGCATCCTTAAAAGGGGAACCCTAGAAGCAGCCCTGGTCCATGTGCAGTGGTGAGAGCACTGGACATGGAAGAAAAATGTCACGATGGCAAATGTTCTCCAGGCGGTGCCACGAGTGACATGGAAACACAAGAGGTTTCAACTGAGTTTCCAGGGGAAGCCTATGGTACAAGAAGGACTCCTCTCTTCTTGATGGACTGAAAGTTGATTATCTGAAGGGTGGTAACTTGATTGAGAACCCAAGGTTTTGTCTCACTGTGCCAAGTTGGAGATTTGGTGGGGGGAGGGGGAGTGTTTTTGGAAAGTTTTCATTCTGAGTTCTCTGTGTGTGTTCCTTTTACATATTGTAAGTTAATAAAGTTTTTTTCCCCCTTTATCCCTAAGTTAGAGCCTGCTTTGCTCTATTTCTGGTCACATCTCACAGCAGACACAAGGGAGAATATATTTTCATGGGGGCACTGGCATTGCGCCAGCATCAAACCATGACAAATAGAAAGCCAATGGAATATATTAGTGTGAGAAATGGCTACTCACTTTTCATAATTTTTGAAAGGTTTATTAAACCTTATCAAAAAATACAACAGAAAACTGAATAGAGAAAATGTTACGGTGCTGGGAGCAAAGGATTTTCCCCACCATGTGCTCGCACACACAATGGAGGTTTCACCCTTTAACCCCTCCCAAAGTTCTGTCCATCGACCCCTTTTTCACTGGCCAGTGGTGGAGATCACTTCCTCAAATCCTGATTGGAGGTCTGTGACAGTGGTCACAAGGGTTCTTGGTTGAGGGAAGAGATGAGAACATTGACTCCATGTTCAGAAGGCTTGATTTATTATTTTATGATATATATATATATATATATAATAACTATACTAAAAAGAAAAAGAAGGAAAGGTTTCCTCAGAAGCTAGCTAAGCTAAGAATAGAAAGGAATGAATAACATAGGCAGCTGGCTCAGACCAAGCAAGAGAGCCAGCTCTGCCATGACTGGTCAATGAATCAAAACATCCACACGAGACCAATCACGGACCCACCTGTTGCATTCCACAGTAGCAGACAATCACTGTTTACATTCTGCTGCTGAAACTTCTCAGCTTCAGCAGGAAAAATCCTAAGAAAGGATTTTTCATAAAAAGGATGTCTGCGACAGAGGTCAGCTGTTGCCATAGTGACAAGCCAACCAACCCCCCCCCCCCCCCCCCCAAAGTCCCAACCCTGTCTGCCTCTTGATAACAATGCAAGGGGGTAAAACATAACTATAAACCTATAAAACTTTTCTTAACCTGTATACATGATATTTGTCTGTTAATTGTGAGTCAATCATTGCATTACTCATCTATCACAATTAGGCTAAGCAGTAATAGTGAGAAGATGGGGAAAAGAGCTTCAGGCTACCTAAGCCAGAAATATTTTGCTTTGGTTTTCAGCCCACTTCTGTTTCTCTAATTCCTCCAATGTTGCCAAGTAACAGGCTCCCCAGCAATTCCTACCAAGGGAATTTCACCCAAGTTAATGAAGGTTTTACTGTTACTTTCAACACAAATGTCATTCCATTTGGTTCCCCTGCCCAACTTTCTTATCATACAATTTTTATTATTATTGCTATTTCTCCTTTATTCTGCTGCAATGATTTCTTTGTGCAAACTCGAAACAAATTTAAAATACAACTCAGTTTCATTAATTAATAAAGCTCTTTGAAAAAATATTCACCGATTGTCCTCTGAAGACCTGGAGAGGCCCCTAGGCCCTCCCCCCCGCGCGTAGTGCAGGTGACCACGTCTCCTGGCCCCAGGCGGAGCCGGGCATACGCAGCGTGGGGCGGCCACCAGGGCCCGCCTGCTCCCACCGCCGCCGCCTCCTGCGGCTGGGTAAAGCACAGTGAGGATGAAGCAGGCGGGGGGCCGTGCCGGGGTCCCACCTGTGCTGGGACTGCTGCTGCTGTTTCCGGGCGCCCTGCCAGGGCCCCGGACAGAGCTGCTGCAGTCGTGAGGGAAGGGGGAGGGGGCACACCGAGGGGTGCGGAGCAGGGAAGGGGCGGCGCTGCTGGATCAGCCCTGACCCACTGGGCAGCCCCCGGGACACGGAATCTGGTGAGGGTACATAAAGTGCAAACATTTCATCGCTAAATACCGGAGGGGGGCATACTGAGGGGGTTTCTTAGGCTGGTAATTGACAGGTATGGCAAATAACATGGGAATATCTCTCTTTTTTGGGGCTTCTTCCCTGCGCTTCTCTATTCATGTCGGAGGTGAATGAGACTGCAGCAGAAAATCGGGTAAAGGAATCATAGGAGTAGGAGTATAAGAATTAGCTAACGCTTGAGCCGTAGTGGGAAATGCAGCAGCCAAATTTTTTACAGGAGTTAAGGGAGGATAAAGATCAGGCTTTTTTCTCAGGATTGGTAGGACCAGGATCAAAAGGATTGCCAGGCCTCTTATAGTAATCATGTCCCAATTAAGTGGGCACTTCTGCATAAACGTTGCCAACACTCGAAGCAGTCTCCAAATTTAAAATATCTGTGACAGAGTGCTGACAAACTTGCTCAGCAGACTGCAAAGTTTTTAAGTCAGTATACACAGTTTTTCATGTAACTAACATATGGTCAGTGATAGTTTGTGCTTGTTTTTTCTGGGCCTCTAATTTAGCTCCAACCTTTTCCCACACTTTAGGAACTGTTATATGTAAGGTTTGTGAATTCTCTAGGCCAATTAAGAATTCCTCGAGCCAATTCAATTAGAATACAAATTGCTTTATTTAGCAAGCAGTGATAAGCAAGGTTCCAGCGCTGGGGCAGCCGGGAGTCTCGCTCCCCAAAGCTCGCTGCCTTCCCGAGGTTTTGAGTCCCTTTTTATTCACTCTATCTTCCTGCATACGTGTTCTCCGTGTCTTCTGTTCTTGCATGCATGTCTCCTGCTCCGGGCTGTTGCTAGGGGTCTTTTTCCTGCTTCCTGGTGATATCGATCCTCCTGTTTTTGCAGGCGAACGGATTTGTTTCTGAGTGGTATTTCCTGTTGTGCTTATCGAAGGTTGGTGCCTTTCCTGTTAAACAAGGCTTCGCAAAACTACGGTTAAGTTTTTCTTTCATCGTTTAATGAACAAATTTTAGTTATCCATAACAGGAACCATGTAGGAACCGTGGGGGGGGGAGGAGGAGGGACAGGACGGGACATTAGAATTTCTATTCAACCATACTAATAAAGCAGCTAACTTAACTTTTGGGGTTTTTAAACCCTGTTCTTTTAAAATTCTATGTAAAATTTCTAAGTAAAGCTTATGCTCGTGGAACGTAGACTGTCCCATAGCTCTGCATTGGCAGTCTCACATTGTCGGCGATGGAGAGAGACGGGGAGACTGACTCGGTGATCAGAATCCAATTTTATTGTGGGATACAAATGCTTATATACTATTTCAGGGAGACTAATGATGTGTACTACAATGACTAGGTTGAAATCACATATACAAACTTATGCATATAACAACATCTCTTGCTTGCAGAGTTTAATAGGACTTTCTTTTTCCGGTAAACCTGTCTAATTAAATCTTCTTGCTATCTAGGTCTAATTTTCAAAGTTCAGTTTGCTTTTGACAAGGCATCCTGTTATCAAATCTCTTATGTTAACCAGGTCCGAAGTCCATCATCTGTCTTGTGTCCCCCAACATTCCAATATCACATGTCCAGCGGGTAGAGACGAGGGTTGGTGATCCCCTGCCACACAGCTAAGTTCTAAGTTGACAGAATTGCTTTATTAAGCACACACCAGTCTTTATATGTTTTTTTGGTTGTACAAGTTTAGGATCAAACTACTCAGACAGAGATTAGGAGATTAACCCATCATGCAAATAAATGGCAGAGCAGATGGTCCTTGCTCTTTTATCTCAGACACTCTCACACATCCCACACAGTCTTAGCAGCCCAGTGTCTTGGTCCACTTAATTGAAACATTTTCACATAGGTATTTATGGCTGCAGATGATCTTTGATATGTACTTTCTCATGGGAAAGAGGTGCTTGTTAAGATTGACCATGAGCAGCTGCTTCTACAGCTAATGTGATTTTCTCCATTCCTTTAGTGGCAGAGTGCAGGCCACAGTTTGGTTTCATCTGGAGGGGCATGCAGTATACTTGGAATTGACTGCCCCAGGGATGGAAACACAGTCCCATCATTTACCATGGACTGATCCAGAGTGCACTGGAAAAGGGTGAGGCTCGAGAACACTTGCAGTACATCGATGACATAATCATATGGGACAACACAGAAGCGCAGGTTTTTGAGAAAGGGGAAAAAATAATCCAGATTTTCCTGAAAGCGGGTTTTGCTACCAAAGTTAAGTCAAGGGGACCTGAGCAGGAAATTCAGATCCTAGGGGTGAAGTGGCAAGACAGACACTGACAGATTCCAACAGAGGTAATTAATAAGATAGCCACTATGTCCCCACCAACCAGCAAGAAAGAAACACAGGCTTTCCTAGGCACTGTGGGTTTTTGGAGATTGCACATCACTAAGTTCTCTCTACCTCATTACAAGAAAGAAAAATTATTTCAAGTGGGGCTCTGAACAATAGCAAGCCTTTGAACAGATCAGACAAGAGATTGCCCACGCAGTACCCCCTTGGATCAGTCAGGACAGGGCAGGATGTAAAGAACATTGTCTACACCACAGCCAAGGAGTGTCACATATAGGTAAAACCTTACAAAAGAAAGGCCTTGTAAACCCATGCTTCAGGCCTTGTTACTTCGGCGAAGTATAGCTAACAGCTAGCCTGTCCCATAAGAACCTGCAAGTACATCAGCTGTTGATCATGAAAACTATCCAACACCTGTGAAAATAAGAAGTCTATTCCGTAAGAATCCATGAAGAAAATATGCAAACATCTATGAAGAAGAGAGCACGTACTCACACAAGCACCTACTAACCAATGAACTGAGTGGCAAGAAAGTTGCTAACCAATTAGAATCAAACATGGTGCCTTCTGATAACCCTATAAATATGAGATGTGTGGAATAAAGATTTGGCTTTTGCCGCTGGAACTTTGAAGTGTTGTGCCCATCTTTGTCCATCATCACAGTGACAAGGGAGAATGGTCCTTCCTGGAACCTCTGGCAGAAGGTACCTGGGGAGACTCAAGGGTGACCGCTCAGGTCCTGGAGTTGGGCATGCAGACGATCTGAGGACAGCTACACCCTATCTGAAAAAGAGATTCTTGAAGACTGTGAAGGGGTTTGAGCTACCTCAGAAGTGATTAGCACTGAAGCACAGCTTCTTCTGGCACCAGGGATACCGGTGCTGGGCTGGATATTTAAAGGAAAAGTCTTTGCAACACATCATGTCACTGATGCTACCTGGAGTTAAGTGGATTGCCCTCATCACACAGTGAGCTCAAACAGGAAATCCAAATTGCTCTGGGATCTTGGAAGTCATAATGAACTGGCCAAAGGGGAAAATTTTGGACTATCATCTGAAGAGGAAGGAGAGCAGGTGACACATGCTGGGGAGACCCCACCATATAACTAGTTACTAGAAAGTGAGAGGCAATATGGTCTCTTCACTGATGGCTTCTGCTATATCATAGGGACCAGTAGGAAATGGAAAGAAGCTGTATGGAGCCCTAGGCATTGAGTCATGGAAGCTACTGAGGGACAAGGTAGATTGAGTCATGTTGCAGAGCTGAAAGCCATCCAGCTGGCTTTGGACATTTCTGAGCAAGAGAAGTGGCCAACTCTCAACCTCTACACTGACTCATGCAACCCATGACAGTTTGTTGTGGTTTGTAGGCTTATACTACAAGCACATGCTCTGGATACATTTTTGCAAGATCAATATGTAAATAGTTGGATTTGGTTAGCCTCTACTGTAAGTAACTTCTATGTCTTTTGTAGTAAGGAAAGGGTATGTTGAGAAGAAACAGTTAAAATCAGAACAATGGCAAGGAAGGTGGTAGGTGTTCTCAAGTGACCTTGCAGCTGGGAATGCTGAGGTCTGGAAAATAAGAGTGTGGGAAACCCCATATATTATTCCTACTGCTGTTTGTCCTCTTTCTGTTTTGAGAAGTAGAATCTCTGTGTAGACATAAAAAGGTGTTTGGACAGACTTGGAGGCACTCACACAGACATGCTTGAGCTCCGTGTTTTGGGAGAGAGAAGATCAAAGTTCAGAGATCATAAAAAGCATAGAGGAGATCACAGCATGGTGGTAAATTATGCGTACATAGGCCCCTGATAAATAGGTTCAAACAGCAGCCCCTGCCTGCTAGCATGGACTGATCCTGATGGTGCCCGCATTCCTGCTTGTTTGTCTACACCCAGATGTTGCTACAGGATCCTCCAGTTAGCGAGATGTCTTGGTTTGAAAAGACAGGTGTCTGCTAAGGAAGGCAGGACCCTCCCCTGAAATGGAAAATGTAAACCCCCTCCCTACGAATTATTATAAATTTGAAATTAAGAGGGCTCTCAGGCAAAGATATAGGAGCAGGAATAACAGTTCTTTATTAGGGAAGAGAATAAAAAATAAAATAAACAATGCAGTAATACAAAACAACACTGACAGAGTTGACCACACTCAGCATCCCATCCCCTCCATCTGGAAGCTTCGGTCCAGGTCGTCGAGTGATTAGCCAGAGGCCAGGGGTCAGCCCCCCAAGCCTTGCCCCATATGCTGTCCTAAATGTCAATCCCCCAGTACCCATCCCTTAGGGTCACTCACTGGTTAGTAAAATGTTATCTACTTTCGGTTTCCACCTCCCTTTAAATGTAACCTTGGCACATTTTCCGGGGCTCTCAGCAGGAGGCCCCCTAAGGTGCAGGAGCTCCCCCAGAGCCCCTGAATAAAACCTTAGATTAACCCCTGCTAAGAGTCGGCCTTTATCATCTACCGGTGTCTCTAGTGTCTCTTCTGCTGCAAAGGCGACTAGCCTAGGTGCCCTCAGTACCCTCAGGGCACGGGAGAGTGTCTCCCCGCTGTCGGCCATGTTGGGGTTGCCCCCCCGGTGTCTGCTGACTCGGGACTGGACGAGGGTTCCTGAGAAGCTCCCCAGAGGGACAGAGACAGCAGTCCAAGTCACTTGGCTTTGCCTTGCCTCCAGCACCATGCCTCGTTTTCCTAGCCTACCCTACCCTAGCTTTGCTTGCTTGCCTATGTCTGCCTTGCCTAGCCCTACAAATAACTTCCTGGCTTTGCTTTGCCTTGTCTACCACTCTTTGCCTTTCCTTCCATGCAGGTAAGGCAATGCAGAGCAAGTGTAGGCAATTGTAGGCGAGTCAAGGGAGAGGTTGGAAAGACTGAAGCTGTGAGGGGAAAGCAAATGGAGTGGTAGGTGAGAGAAGTCCCAGAAGTTAGAGACAAGGCTGGGCGTAGGAAGTAATGGTAACAGGAAGGGCTAGGCAAGGCCATGCCCTGTAGGAAAACTGTAGGCAGGTCAAATGTGGGGCATGGGCATGCAAGGGAATGCAAAGCAATGGAGAATCAGCAGGGCAAGGCAAGGAAACTGTTGGGTTGCCAAAGCAAGGCAAGTGGCAGGTCCATTCAAAGATTGCTGATACACAAAAGCGGCCCGGACAGGCCGCTCTGTCCAGCCTTGATCTTGCATGGGGCCATCTCTAATCTGCACCTAAGACACTTGGGTTGCCTGCTTTCCTTTGTATGCTAAAGAACTGTCACTCTGCTCCTGAAGCCCAAGGGTGAAAGATGAATTTTGTGTCCAAAATTCAAGACATGTAAGGATAGATGTCAGAAGAAAGCTGTCAGGACAGATAGGTGTGCTTGCACGTGACCTCCTCCAGGCTTCCTCTCACATGCTCCTGAAACACTGGGGCCTTGAGAAAAAAAAGCCAGTGGAAGCCTGGAGAATCCTAGGAGAAGCAGGCAGGGCAATGCAAGTTGAAGAAATCCCACTAAAAGAGAGGTGGTGAATTCCATGTGGGGGACTGGTGAGCAAGGTAATGCAAGGCAAGGAAGGGGTTCAAGGGCAAGGCAAGACAAGCGGTGGCTTCGCCAGGCAACACAAAAGAGAGGGAGGCAAGGCAATAAGAGTCCTACAAGGAGAAGGAACTGAAAGATTGGAGCTGGACAAATGGGAAGGAAAAGAAGGATAGGTGAGCAAGTCAGTGCAAGGCACTGGGTTTGTATGAAGGGCAAGGGAAGGACATGCATGGGTCAGGAAGGCAAAGGGAAGGAAAGGAATGGTCAGCAATGACAAGGAAATGCAAGATTGGGTAGGAAAGGCAAGGCAATGTGGGGGAGGGATAGGCAACACAATGGGTATCTTAAAGGAAATGTGCATGCACAGCAAGGCCAAGAGAAAAGTGGTAGAGAGGTCAAGGTGGGAAATAGGTGAGTGCTGCTAAGAAAGAAAGAAAGAAAGTGCATAGCTCTCTCGTGTGTGTGTGTGTGTGTGAAGTTTGCAGGATGTAAAGCAAAGAAAGCTGTCTCTTGATTGTGGAGTGAATGGATCTTTTCAAACGTAATTGGCAAGGTCCAAGACACCTTTTCATCCTGGCACATCTGTGTGTGTGAGACATAGCCAGAAACTTCTCCATTTAGATTCAGACTGAAAGCAGGACACAGAATGTGACAGTGTGAATAGCTGAGCAGGAAAATACATCACATGGGCATGTTTCAGCAGAAGCAGTTTGTGCGAGAAGGAGATGGACGCGTGTGACTCCAGCAATATGACAATGCACCCAGCTGAGAAGCAAAGTGCAATGCCTCGGTGTGTGCTCTGAAAATAAAAGGCTGCAAGGAAAAGGCAAGGGGACAGGTCAGTGAAAGCTTTCTGTCCTGGCACACTGAGCTGTTTGAAGGTGAACCGCTGTTTGGTTTCACTAAGGACTCGGTGACACGGACAGGATGTGCTTGTCCATGTAGCTGAGAAGGAAAGTGAGAATCACCGGTGCTGAACCGTGTTTCTCTGAGCTTTATATGGGTCCAACTCCGGCCAGCAAGAACCCAAAGCCCGGCACAGATTCAGCATAGACAAGGATAAAAGACGAGAAGCGCTCTCTCCCACGTGGGTGCAGGCATCAGTTTATTTGCTTGATACAGGACCTGTGATGGAACTAACCCAGGTGGAAAAGAGACTGGGGCCTTCTGGCGGGGCAGTTTTATACTCCAGGGAAACAGGGGCAGGGATCAAGGGTCACGGCCAATGAGGCACCATTGGGGAGGGGAAGGGGACAGGGGAGCCACCCATGGGACAGACCACCAGGGGAAGGGATGCATGGGGAGTGGCCAGGTACCATGGAGGGGGGACAGACAATCCAGGTGACCTGACCTACCCAGTAAATTTAAAGACCACTAAATAAACTATTTAGTGCAATACAACACCTCCACCTTTTCTGTTAACTAAAATCAAAAGGAAATGTGTCAGACTATTTTCTCTGCTTATTATGAATCTGCCCACCACTCATGGTTTGCAGGCCTGTCAATTTGCTTCAGCCCCACAAACTCTGAGCGGTAGACTACTGCGGTACAGGAGACCAGACTTTGGGTAGCCTTTAAAGTATATGACGTAGAATACCAAATGCTAATATGACTAGGAAAAGAGCAACAACAATCAACAAAATTGAAAGTTCATGGGTCTGCCGGAATGCAGCTAGCTCTCTTAGGAAGAATCTTCCTTCTTCTTCCGGCGGCGTCTTCTCTTGGAAGCAACGGCTGCTTGCTTCTTATCCCCGTCTGCTGGTACTGGAGTTTTGGGGACGAAAGGTTTTACCCACTTTTGGGGTATCCATCGAGGGCCTGAGGGGGTGGATACACATGCGTAACCACGCCCCCAGGTGACAAGCTCATAAGGACCCTTGGTTTCCCAAGTCTCTGGGTCCTTAATGAGAACTGGTGGACGCTGTGACAACTTAAACCGGTTGTTATTATTGAAATGACATATTACAGGGGGATTCATGTTTTCAAATGAACAATTCAGAAAATTGATAGTAAACAAGGCTTTGCAGAGCTTTTGTTGTGGAGTCATCCACGCTGCAGAATTACCCTGCCTAGCCAGGACCTCTTTGAGCATGTGGTGGGCACGCTCGATCACAGCTTGACCTGTGGGGGAGTGGGGAATGCCTGTCTGGTGCTCCACTCCCCACTGCTGGACAAACTCTAGGAACTCCTTGGATGCATACGCTGGGCCATTGTCAGTTTTAATTTCCCTAGGGACCCCCAATACTGAAAAGGCTTGCAGCAAGTGCTGTTTGGCATGTGCAGCCCTTTCCCCTATGTGGGCAGAGGCATAAACCGCACCTGAGTATGTCTATGCTGACGTGTACGTATTTCATGCGACCGAAACTGGGAATGTGTGTGATGTCTGTCTGCCACACTTCGCAGCTCCCAAGACCT
Organism: Diglossa brunneiventris; assembly: GCA_019023105.1. Taxonomy (NCBI): domain Eukaryota; kingdom Metazoa; phylum Chordata; class Aves; order Passeriformes; family Thraupidae; genus Diglossa; species Diglossa brunneiventris. The sequence continues at coordinate 9,677,420 of CM032382.1, read as the reverse complement.
CGGGGATTAACCCCAACCCCCAGGGATGGCACTGCCTGAAGCTGGCAACTGGGACAGGTGGCTACAATGGCTCGAGCCTGACTGCGTGTTAACTGGAACTGACGGATTAGACCTGGAACATTTTGGTGGTATTGTTGGTGACTCAGCTTTGCCTGCTGAAAGATGTCTGGAAGGCGTGCCATTTCTGCTGGAGCAGCAAGGGAATCTGCTTTGCGATTACCTTCTGTGATCTCGCCTGGCAAATCGGTGTGTGACCTCACGTGCGTCACATAGAAGGGGTGCTCCCGCTGCGAAATCAAATAAATTAGTTTTGAGAGCAACCTGTGGAGATGCCCATCCTCGATCTCCTTGAGAACTGCCTGCTCTGCCCTGGACACTACTCCCGCCACATAGGCTGAATCTGTAACCAAATTAATTGGCTCCGAAAACTTCTCAAAGGCCCTTACCACTGCAGCGAGCTCAGCAATCTGGGGCGATCCGTCCACAAACTCAACATCAGCTTCCCAATGCTGGGTCTGGGGATTTCTCCAAGTCATCACCGACTTGTGGGATGCTCTGGATGCATCAGTGAACACTGTGAGCGCCTTGAGTGGCCTACGACTCCTTTTCTCAGGAGCAATGAGGTGGAATTCCTCATTGAACAGCTTGTGTGATGGGGCCTGGACCGATACCTGTCCACTGTAGCTGTCCAGGGATAACTGGAGACTGGCATTGCTCTGGAGCAGGTTGTTGAACCACTTTTGGGTCAACTTCTCGGGAGAGCTCTTTCCCTCCTTAGCAAGGTGAACTGGAAGGTGAATACACTCAAAGTCACAACCAGCCAGCTCACGCAATCTTACCCTGGCCTTCCAGATCAGCTGGGCTATCAGCTCCTGCGGCTGTGAGATGGTTTTGGATCACTGATGGGAGAGAAAAACCCACTCTATGATTAGAAGTGGATCCTTTTGTACTTCAAACCATTGGAATATCAACCCGTGTATGTGTGGTAGTTTCCCCAAAACAATGAATTCAAAAGGCAGCTCGGGCTTATACCGGTGAGCCTGCCTCTCTGCTAAGGCCTTCTGCACTTTTTGGAGGGCAGTTTTTGCTTCTGGGGTCAGTTCCCTGGGAGAAACTAGCTCTCTCTCTCCCTTCAGTAAATTGAGAAGGGGAGCTAGGTCTCTGTTAGTGAGACCCAGCCAAGGCCTGACCCAGTTTAAAGACCCACACAAGGAATGGAGATCTGCTAGGGTTTTGGGATCAGTCTTAATTTCCAATTTCTGCGGAACAATGGTCCGGGCAGTGATTTGCAAGCCCAGGTAGTTCCAAGGTGGCATCCTCTGAACCTTGTCTTTCTGCAGTTGGAATCCAGCAGAGGTTAAAACTTTAACCACTAGGTCAAGTGTGTCTTGGAGTATTATGTCATCGGGGGCACACACAAGCACATCATCCATGTAGTGTAGGATGATTGCCTCCTTTTTCTGGGCACGCACTGGGGACAGCAATGAAGCCACGTACCCCTGGCAGATGGATGGACTGCATTTCATGCCCTGAGGCAATACTTTCCAGTGGTAGCACTTCATTGGGGCTTTTCGGTTGGTGGTGGGAACTGAGAAGGCAAACCGTGGCGCATCCTCCGGGTGTAAGGGAATATGGAAAAAACAGTCCTTGATGTCTAGGACAGCCAATTGCCAATTTTGGGGGAGCATCGTTGGGGAGGGCATCCCTGGTTGGAGAGACCCCATGTCCATAATTCTCTTGTTTATTTCTCTTAAGTCATGGAGGAGCCGCCACTTATTTTTCCCTGGCTTTTTTATTACAAAGACCGGGGAATTCCAGCAGCTAGTTGTTTCTTCAATGTGTCCTTTAGCCAATTGTTCTTCTACAAGCTCCTTGAGCGCCTCTATCTTTTCTTTACTGAGTGGCCACTGCTTTACCCAGACTGGATCATTTTTCAGCCATGTTAACTTGTGGGCGGGGCGCTCGACAGTGGCCGCTTTTAAAAATCCTGGGGTGTTTTAGGGATGACCAATTTGACTCCCCACTGTGACATGGTGTCTCTACCCCACAAGGGAGCTTTGTAATTTGTAACAAATGGACGGACGCTGGCCAATTTTCCATCTGGGCCCTCAATTTGCACGATGCTCTTTGATATCTTTGCCAATGTGAATCCTCCTACACCTTGGATTTGCCCAGCCACGGGCTGCAAATCCCAATGTGACAGCCACAACCTTTCAGGTATGATTGTCACATCTGCCCCTGTGTCAAGCAACCCTTCCACGTGGAGGTGTTCTGTTCCACGCATTAGGTTGCATCCCATAATGGGTTTGTCCTCGCCAACCACTTCTGCCCAGTATACACCTGGTGCCTTGTCATCTATTGAAATTTCTGCTGGAACGGGAATGGCCTGGGCGATGATTTGCCCCTTGGCCAAATAGAAGGGTGGCTGTGGACAGTGCGCCAGGAGAATGAGGTTGGGTATGTCCCCTTTGATGGTCATGGGAGCCACCTCAATCTCCATGGGTGTGTGTGCAGTGTCCCCAATAACAAAGTACTCACTGTCCAATCTTGTTTGATCTTTTGTCAAGCTCTGCAATTCCTCTGGCAGGTCCACTCCAATGACCGTCCACTGGGTAGACCTGAAAGCAAAAGCTTTGGTGGTCACAAGCCTGAAACGCTTGTGAGACCACCAGATTTTATCCTGTAAATGGTTATTTTGTGTTCCCGCATCCCGCTTCCCTTCCTCCCCCTGTCCTGTTTTGAGAGAGGTTTCCCCCTCAGGGAAGCCCGCTGCATTTATGTCGAGGCGCCAGGCGGGGGGGCGCTGGCATCGGGGTTTTTTGGTGTGAAGGGTGTCTTTTGTTGCTGGCTTTGGGGGCAGTCTTGGGCAAAGTGTCCTGGTTTTTTGCATATGAAACAAATGACATGTTGAAGTTGCTCTGGTGACATCTGTTGCCTCCTCACTCCTGAAGATACAGCTGCCACCGTCTCTGGGTTTGTAGGCCTTGACCACGTCTCTCGTGCAGCAAACAGTTCCGCCTTCCTAGCACAGGCTTCGATCATCTCTGCCAGTGTAGGTGGGGGGTTGAGAGGCAGTCCCAGGAGCACCCTGCTGCAGACTTCGTTGGCATTCCTCTGTGCCATCTCTTTCACTATCTCCATCTGTGTCTTGGGGTCCCGTACTTGTCTCTCAACCTGAGCATGGAGCCGGTCGACAAACTGCAAGAAACTTTCTGAAGGAGACTGTTTAATGTCAAGGAAGCTACCACCAGCTTCAGCAGTTGGTAGCTGGTTAAATACCTTATATGCCGCGTTTGAAATCTTATCTAGAATGAATTTTGACAATACCCGAGCTTGGTCCTCTGGCTTAGCCCACTCCCCTTCGCCGCACAGATGTTCATAGGTAATGTTATTATTCTCTAAATCTTTGGCACCCTGGGGGGTTTGTTTAAGTTCTTCTACGAGATCCCTGAGAGACCTCTTCCAGGAGCTTTCCCATAGATCAAACTCTGACTGGGTAAGCAGGCACCGGAAAAGATCCACAATATCAGCAGGAACAAATTCAAGGGATGTTAATGTAGCTTTTATCATGCTTCTAAAAATTTCACTATTTCTTCCAAATTCTAATTGGCTTTTACACAGCTCACGCTTAGAGTGATATGAGAAGGGCTGGTAGGTTCTAGGACCAGTTCTACCCCCTGTGTATTGAACAGGTGCTGCGACTGGGATGGCCCCTTCCTCCTGGTTTTGGGCCCCAGGATGTCTCCCTTTAGCCGCACCCCCGTGGGACCCAGCGGGGGGACCACACACTCCCCCTGCCCCGTTGCCTTGGGAACCAGGAAGGGGATCACCCCTTCCCCCAGCCCTACCACCTTGAGAAGCAGGCAGGGGAACACCCTTCACCCCTCCTCCATGGGGACTAGGAGGGGATACACCCCCTGCCTCTGCCCCTCCCACTCCAGCACCTTGGTAACTGGTAGGAGGAACCTCCCCTCTCCCTGCCCCACCCCCCTGGGAACCGGGCACGGGCCCCCCCCACCAGCTCTTGGCCCCACCCCCACAGCCCTCGGCCCCACCCTCGGGGGACCCGGGCAAGGGGGCGTGGGAAACCAGCGGGGGGGCGGGGCGACCGTGGGAACCAGGGGCGGGGCAACCGTGGGAACCAGGGGTGGGTTGACCAGATGATGCAATGGGGGGCGGGGACTCGAAGGGAGGGGGAGGAGCGTCCATGGGAAGGAAGGGGTTGTTAGACCGGAAAGGGTTGGGGGAGGGGACAGGTGGGTGAAAGGGATTGTGGGAAGGAGAAAGGTGAGTGGGGGGGCTGAAACACGTGGATGCCGCCATCTTGAGCTCTGGCCATGTGGCCAGCAGCATTGTGTATGCCAACCATGTGGTCGCAGCCATTCTGGTAATGGGGGGGGTCAGAACACGAAAATGGGGTACCAGGGATTAGGTTGGAGGGGTGCAGGGAAGGTGCTCTGTCAGCCTGCGCATAGCTGCCAGTGCCAGGGTACTGGGAGAGAGGAAGGGGCCCAGGGGAGCAGTGGCAGCACCAGTTCCCAGTCCCCCAAAACTGCTGGGAAGCCTCATTCGCCTCTCTCGGGTCAGGGGCAGAGGGTTTGGAGTCGGGGACAGGGGAAGCCGCAGGGAGTGAGATGTGCTCTGGCTGTCCTTTTAAATCTCTCTGTAAAACCTGTTTCCGAATCACTAGGAACACAGGGAAAAATTGAGACACTGTCCCATCTCCCTGTTCCGCCTTTGCTGTTAACAAGGCTCCGATTTTATCCCAGGTAGAGACAGAATTAACATTCTGCTGGGTAAACTGAGGGAAATGAAGAGACAGCCAGCGAGCAAATTGTTTCAGCACTGCCTTAGAAACTGTAACGTTTTCTCTACTTAGGAGTTCTAAAATTAGGGTATAAATGCTTCTCTGTGCCGCAGAAAACTTAGCACCCATGTTTGCTTTCTGTCGCACGAAATCTACCTTTTTATACAGCCAGCTCAGGCAAAACCTGGAAGCACTGAGCCCACAGCCAATCCGGGAAAGAATCAAGCAGCCTCCCCCCCCCGTCCTCTCCGGGGGAGACGAAGCTGTTGGCGTCAGCTGCGCGGCTTTTTAAAATGGCGAGCTGCAGCTGCCGGCACCCCCCCCCGCCACGTGGCTGCCGCGGGGGTGGCTGGAGTCGGTCCGCGCCGCTCGCCGGGGTCCCGCCGCCGCCCCGGGACGTCCGCTCTCGGCAAAACACAAGCGGCAGACAGTCTGCCCCCCGCCTGCGCTGCCGCAGCGACGGAGCCCGCGCGCAACTCCGGGTTCACCGCGAAACCCGCCAGCACCGCGAAACCGCGCCGCCCAAACTGCCCCGCCGTTCCCGGGAGCCGCGCGCTGCCGAAACACGGCGTAGGAACCCCCGCAACTGCGCACCGTCACTGCCAGAGCGCCGGAGCCGCTCCGCCCGCTCAGACCACGCGGAAACCGCAAATCCCGTTCAGGACTGGATTTTTCCTGCACTGGGAGTGGACCCCCACCCTCTGAGGGTCCCCCCAGGGTCCCCTAACAGGCGCGGGGAATACTTACCCCGCTTTGGGGACTGTGGATGGCTGGACGACTGTAAAAAAGTTCCCGTCTCGGATCGGTCCGCCTGGTGCACAGCGGGGTCCCGATCCCCTCTCGCTCCCTTGCCGAAGAACTCGACAAAAAAATCGGAGGAAGGTGGAAGTCCAAAAGCTAGACGTAATCCGCGCGTGGAATTACCAGCTCCTTCGTGACTGCCGTGGGAGACGACCACGTGGGCGCCACCTGCTGAACCGTGTTTCTCTGAGCTTTATATGGGTCCAACTCCGGCCAGCAAGAACCCAAAGCCCGCACAGATTCAGCATAGACAAGGATAAAAGACGAGAAGCGCTCTCTCCCACGTGGGTGCAGGCATCAGTTTATTTGCTTGATACAGGACCTGTGATGGAACTAACCCAGGTGGAAAAGAGACTGGGGCCTTCTGGCGGGGCAGTTTTATACTCCAGGGAAACAGGGGCAGGGATCAAGGGTCACGGCCAATGAGACACCATTGGGGAGGGGCGAGGGGACAGGGGAGCCACCCATGGGACAGACCACCAGGGGAAGGGATGCATGGGGAGTGGCCAGGTACCATGGAGGGGGGACAGACAATCCAGGTGACCTGACCTACCCAGTAAATTTAAAGACCACTAAATAAACTATTTAGTGCAATACAACACACCGGTACGTTTGGCAGAGTTTGTAGGCTGCAAGGAGAAGGTGATGGCCAGGCCTGGCTTTTGGCTGTGGCACTTGTTGCAAGGAAGAAGCTGCTGGATGGTTTAAGCTTTTGGGGATCTGCGAGAGTGAAAGACTACGCTGGTACCTCATTAAACTAATGATTGTTGATCGTCTGGCTGAATCTATGACATAAACCAGAAGTGAAATTTTCCCCCATTCACTCCAGTTTTTTCACCTTTACATCCAACAGCCTGAGCCTTTTTGAGGCTGCTGTCAAACGCCTTGCCTTGAAAGCTAGAAGTGTCTCAGTTCACCCGCTAAGAAACATGGAAAACAGCTCAAGTCAATTTCAGAATTGCCCTGAGCAGAGCTGGTGTTTCGGTACCTGAAATTACCATTGTGAATATGTGCAAGAATCAACATTTTTTTAGGCAAACATTTGAAATACGGTAGCAGCTTCATCTTCTTGTCATTGCAGTCCTTGGAAGTTTTGCTATTTACTGAAGCAGGAAACAGATCAAACATGAGAAGCTTAAGAATCCAAGCTCACTGGCCATTTGCAAATAGCACTTGATGAATTCAAGTTACCATTGTAACATACAGAATGGCTCTATGCAAGAAAATGGACATGTTGTCCTTCACGGGGGCAGAAAAACTTTCTACCACGTGAACTCGGAGTAATCCATCATGCCTCAGTGTGCTGTGGCTGGTCAGAGAGCTACACGATGGGTCTCTGCGCCCATGGCACTCTCAGGGCTCAAGGCCACACATAAACTCCCCACCTTACAGACACGCAAGTAAAGCCCACCAAAAATGCAGTTCTCCAGACAGCTTACTGAAACCAGCTAGGAGTTCCCAGCATCACGCTGGGCACTTCTGTCCACAGATGGCTTTGCTTTTAATGAATCCAGAACAGAGTTGCATTTTTCTAGTCTTTAGCTCTACTAAGGTATTTTATGTAACATGGCTAGAAAAAATTTGTTTTGACAATGATAAATAACAGAGGGGATAATGTACCTTTTGCTTCTATCTTCTTTTGCTGCTCAATTTGCTTGCTTTGTTATTGCTTTCTGTCAAAGAAATGCTAGCAAAATCCCTCATCAAGTCTTGCTGTGAAGACAGACTGCCAGAAAGGTAGAGAAACTTCGAACCTTTACAAGACCCTTATAGCACGTGTCTTGGTCAATTTGTATGCAGATCCTTTCTTCCAGCAGGACTTTTTTGCACCGTTAGCACACATTGAACTGAATCCAATACAAAAGCAGTGAATAGAGGAACTGTTCTCTTTTCATTTGAATGGTGATAAAAATGCATATCAAATAAAAGCATTTTAGAGCAGCAGGAAGATTTTCTATGTAGCTAGCAAATCACAAAAAGATGCATATTTACTGGTTGGGTTCCTTTCGGAATTTACAAGAATTCCGGACAGAAAACACAGCTTAGTAAACTGCAAATCTAAATCACAGTATCTAGAAAGGTGACATGAAAAAGAGCAAGAGGAAGAAAACCAAAAAGAAAACCAAAGGAAGCCAGAAATAAGGCACAACCTCTCCTCCTTTTCTGCTTGCTACAGTACCTTAGAAGTACCTTCAAGTGTCCTAACAGTCACATAAGTAGAAAACTGTGCCAAGAACAATTGTGGAAAACTGTGGAAAACCGTGCTATCCAAACAGAAACATAGGGTTTGCTTTCACGACGATTAAATCTGCATGCAATGCGTACGGTAAGGGTATGTTTTGTATATTCAAAAATAATTTTAAAATATTTCCAAATTGAAGGGACTGCTTTTTGTTTGTTTTTAATTACTTGGCTAAATATGGCACACGTTAAAATACTGCAGACATGTGATTCATTTTAGAGATGCCAACTGCAAAGGAGGGAAGCATTTTGTGTGCTTAAGAAAGTAAAGTATTGGAGAGTGCTTTTGTTACTTCTTTAGAAGGTTAGAATATGCGTAAAAGCTGCTAGCTGGGGACTAGCATCCCCACTAATTAATGAATTATTTGCTGTAAGTAGGTAAAATGACATTAGCTTTCAAAAAGACAAAGTAGTCTTATTCCACGTGCCAATTCTAAAGTAGATTAATAACCCTTAAGCAGAATATGGATATGAAGAGGAATATGACACGAAAGGCTAAGCAACACTGGTGACAGCAAAAGGCTTACCTGCTTCACACAAATACAGGAGATAAAATACTATTTTTACACAAACATTGCTATTCAGAGCTTTCCTTGAAAAGTTTCAATGCCAATCATGACAGTAAAATTTACTCAATCCTGAAAAAAATTTACTCAATCGTGACAGTAAAATTTGCTCAATCATGAGTAAAATTCTTAGTGTTAGCTAAGTACCTTAAGCAAAGGGTAGCTCAAGCATAACTGGTATTTGATGGCAAAAAAGGCAACTTGGCCTGCGTTTGTCACATCTACTCCATTAAAAAGCTTTCTCTGTCTCAGATTCCTTTTGAGGGGTACCAATGCAAGCCGTGAAACTGCATGAAAATTATGATTTAAAGAAGGATATATTAGAAGAATGGAATAATGGTTAATGTTCTTTTCCTTCCAACTGCTTTGTTTGCCCTTTTAATTTTTTTTAAGTCCTTTCTGGTATCACCATGGTAGCAGTGCAGCAAGTGTTCGGTTGTAAGCTGTCCATATTGCCGGCTTCTGGACTGCCTTCAGAAAACTTCCCACTGGTTTTGTATAGAAATCACAAGCAGTAGAGATGACAAAGACTGCAGAAACCTTCTCATCTCCTTCTAGAGCAGGACCATGTCTTTGACCCACTCTTAACTAGACAACTTTCATCCAGTCATGAGGGAGTCTCATGCTCAAGAGCTAAGCAGTGACAGCTGTAAATGACAAGAAGCACACTGAAATTCTCTTGGGACTCCAGCACAGAGCAATGAAGGAGCTTGAATTCACCTTCTTGGGAAGTTTTAAAATGCACATTAGCTTTAGGACAGGAGCTAAGCCATGGTAACCTTTGTTGAGTATGTCTGCATAGACAGAGTTTCCATCACTGCAGAAGGAATGTCATTTAACCCATGTTATCATCTCTAGCTGCTAAGCTGCACTTACTGCAGAGTATCCACAACATATTTTACAGGGTGGGCTTTTATGTGTAATCCCTGAGTAACATTCCAGAGAGAAGTATTTTGGGGGGCGGCGGGCGGGGAAATGGGACGACACCCCTAACTTTTAACTTTTTCAAATAATGGTTACATTTAAAAGTCAAAAAATATATAAAACCTTTCTTTCCTAGAAGTATTACCAGCACAAACTGTGCCAGAATTTATGACACATACCTCTACCGTGGACGCTCTTTCTCTGGACTATTCCTTAAGAAACAAAGTCCTCGCTGGAAATAAAACAAAATTAGCCAAAATATTGGGCTGGATTATTTCAAAGGCTCTGTACTAATAGCCAAACACATGTAATAATAGTAATGAGTGGGCTAAAAGTTAAATCAGTACAGCATTACTCAGTTCATGTCATCTATTGTCCTAATGTTCTCACAGAACACTGTAAAAAAACCTCTATTTTTGTGAGTTTGTTCTATCCATTTGGATGTATATTAATAAAGCCTCTGGTATGGCCTTATTAATATCAGGAGCCCAGTCCCCAGGGGGACAGGGAGCCCGAGATGCCAGGCGTAGCTCAGGCCGAGGCCGCAGGCTAAACTCCATTAGCAAGCTGATAGAGAAAGTGATTGCAAGCTCTTTAGTGATTTCAGCTCTGCTTGCTGGGTAGGTTTGCCCAGGTGGAGGCTCCAGCCGATGGAGTGAGAGAGAAGGATAGGCTCGGGTGTTCTGCAGCCATGGTTTTATTGCGGGGGTCTGCGAAGGGCCCCGGGTCAGCTCTTCTTCTACTGAATGGGCTAAAAATATGCCGCTTTTATAGGGTTGGAAGGGATCCAGATTTGACCAATGGTAAGGGTTAGAGTAACATAGCCGATAGGGTTACAGGGATAGGCCTTAGGGTGGTGGTCAAGGAGTCAGGAAGTAAAATTGCTGTCATCATTCCTTTTGTTCCATTCTCCATGGGGCTCTGCCCCATGTCCAGAGAGTCTGCTACAACTCCGCTTTCTGTTTTTACAAAAAAGGCATTTGCTATAGTTCTTTTAAAACAGTGAACAAGGCATGAGAACATAGCTAACACAACAACAACTACAAGAAGTATCAACAACATTCCCTTAACCAAAGAAGCTGCCCATCCTGTTAATCCCCATTGCCCGAAAAGTTCATTGACCCAGTCTGGGATTCTCTCTACTTTCAAGTCCTTCACGAGATCTTTCAGTTTCTGGATGTTCGCATGGATGGATTCCCAGCGTGAAGAGAGGTTAAAGCACATCCCTTCAAAGTCTTCACAGCCGTGTCTGTGGGCAAGCAGCAGGAAGTCGATTGCTGCTCGATTTTGGAGCAGTGCATGTCTTGTGGTTTCTTCTTCCTTTAAGAGATCACTCAGGGCTGCAGATGTAGCGTTAGCCTGTTTACTGAGCCAGCACCCAAGGTGATTGATTTCACCGAGGGCTTTAGCTGCAGCTACCCAGGGTAAGAACAGGGAGACAGCAATCCTTTTTGGTTGGTTCCAATTATATAATCTAGGATCACAATTTCCATCAAACTCAGTGTAGGACCTTTTTTTGCATTTTGATTCACTTTCTTTTTTCCAATTATGTAACAGGGTGATGTTGGGAGTAAGGGTAGAAAGTTTTCCAAGGGTACAGGGACCTCCCTGGAGTCGGGAGGGGATCCCCGCCCATACTCTGCCACCACAAATGAGAAACATTCCCTTGGGTAATACTTTGGGGTGGAGAGAGGACACAGAAATCACACGAGCCGTGTAATTGCACCAATCGATAGTATTATAGGTTTTGTTAATTGGAGATATATCTTTCCGATTTGTGTATTTGTTCTGGTCAATTTCTGGCCAATAGTTTCTTGGATGTCTATAGTAGAATTTGATGCAATATGTGGCCTTGGAGGAGCCCAACAGATCCAATTCTTGGGGTTCCTCTCGAGCATTGGGCAGAATTTTTGTCCACTCATCCCAAGTATCAACCACATTGGGTCTCTTACCTGTGGTGCGGAGAAGTTCTGTGTTATAGACAGGCCAATCATCTGCTACAAAAGGAATTCCTACCAGACATGTGGAAAGTGGGTTATCAATGCTTCCCATGGACAAGCACATTGCATAAATCCGAGGTTCTCTGGGCTTTATATGGGTCCAATCCAGCCAGCTCGAACCCAAGCCCACATGGACATGCATGGACTAGGATAAAAGACAGAGAAGCGCTCTTTCCCCCATGGGCACAAGTGTCCAGTTTATTGGCTTGGGACAGGACCCTTCTGGTGACGGCGACCACCCAGGTAGAAAAGAGAATGTGGCCCCCTTGCAGGGCAGTTTTATACTCCAGGGAAACAGGGGCAGGGGAAGAGGGTCGCAACCAATGGGATACCACTGGGGAGGGACGAGGGGGGAAGCCACCCATGGGACAGACCACCAGGGGAAGGGATGCACTGGGGAGAGACCAGGTGCCATGGAGGGGGAACAAAACCATCCATGTGACCTGACATACTCAGCAAACTTTCCCATCACCTGGGCAAAGACAACTAAACAAACCATTCAGTGCAATACAACAGCACATGTTGTCCTGTTTTAAAGTTTTTGCTAAGGTTACCCAAACATTATGGCTGGGCTGTGGGCTAATCCAGCCGAAGGCACGCTGTGCGGTGAAGAACATTCAGGCGGCAGTGAGGAAAGCACTGAGGGAGATATTTTTCATCTTTGGGCAGGAATAGGGCTTCTGATAGGGAATATAAGCAGAATTTGTTATATTTATGATGGGAGGGTTTTCACCCTTGTTCTTTTCTCTGTTCCCCTCCTCCCCCCCTTTTTTCTTTTAATTTCTAAGCAACACTAAGGGGAGGAAGAGTGGGTAAAAGGTTAAGGGTTTTAAAGGTTAGGGAGAGGGAATAATAGGGTTTTTTAGTATACCAAAAAGGGAGGTGTAACAACACATAATTCAGCTAACACTCTTGTGTTAAGGCTATGGCCTTTTGCGGCAGAATATTATTTTGCTTTCAGTTTTGTCTGCTGTCTTGTAATGGGGCAGTCTGTTCTTGTGTTTGTTGGTGGTCGGCGACGTCTTTGCCTCCAGGCAGAGCTGGTTTGGTTTTGAGGTGGTCTTGTGTTTGCTTCAGGAGAGTTCTTGTCCCCGTTTGCAGTAGTGTTCGCAGTGCCTAGGTATGGTTTTACGTTTTTTCCTGAGTTCCTCCTTGGACCGGATGGTAGAAGCACACACGCATATCCTCTACCCCAGGTGATCAACTGGTAAGGCCCAGAAATTTGGTGTGTTTCAGGGTCCTTCACGAGCACCGGTGGTTTCTCCGTGAGCTTTGCTTGGGTGGTATATGCAAAGTGGCAAAGTATTGGTGGGTCAGGCTCTGATGCTGTACAGTTCAGGAAGTTGATGACATAGAGAGCCTTGCAAAGTCTTTCCACCGGGGATGTGATTCTCGTGTCTCTGTTCTGTTGATCGAGGACTCTTTTGAGGGTTTGATGTGTCCTTTCCACGCTGGATTGTCCCGTGGGGTTTACAGGTATGCCTGTCGTGTGTGCTACGCCCCATTCATTGAAGAAGTCCTTTAACTTGCGGGAGGCATAGGCTGGTCCATTATCTGTTTTAATCTCCTTTGGTACTCCCAGGGTGGCAAAGGCGAGGAGAAAGTGTTTTATTGTGTGCAGTGCATTTTCTCCTGCATGTGATGACGCAAATACTGCTCCTGAAAATGTGTCGACCGATACATGCATGTATTTTGACCTTCCAAAAGGTGTAAAGTGAGTTACATCTGTCTGCCACAGCTGGCAGCTGTTCAGACCTTGGGGATTGACTCCCGTCCCCATAGATGGTATCTGATAGTTTTGACAGTTTGGACAAGTAGCCACAATAGCCTTTGCCTGATCCTTTGAGAGCTTGAACATTCTCATAAGGGCAGGCACATTTTGATGAAAAAATGTGTGTGACAGCTTTGCCTGTGCAAAGATGTTAGGAACATTAGCAGTTTCTGCTGCCATTGCTAATGCATCCACTTTCCCGTTACCTTCTGCAACAAAACCTGGGAGGTCAGTGTGTGACCTCACATGCATTATATGGTAAGGTTGCGTTCTGTGGGAGATCAGGTGTATTAATTTAGAGAGCAGTTGGTACAACTTTGGATTAGGAACCTCTTTGAGAAGAGCATGTTCTGCTCTCATAGCGATACCAGCAACATAAGCTGAATCTGTAACCAGATTGAAAGGTTCATTTTTAAACTTTTCAAAGGCTCTGACAACAGCTGCTAATTCTGCAATCTTTGGAGATCCCTCCACTATTTGTATGTCAGATTCCCAGTTTTGTGTTTGGGGGTCTCTCCATGTAATCACTGACTTGTGAGAAGACCTGTAAAGACGGTTAGAGCTTTGAGAGGTTTTCTACTTTGGATTCATTTTGGAATCAAATGAAAGGCTACACCAGGGTTAAATAGTTTGTGTTGTGGGATCTCGACTGAAGTTTGGCCCCGTATAGCTATCTAGGGCAAACTGGAGACTCTCATTGGTCTGCATCAAATCCTCAAAGTCTGTAAGGGTTATTGGCAAGTATATGCATGTGAACTCAAACCCTGAAAGAGAGCGGAGGCGAGTTCTCGCCTTTTTTATGAGATGTGCTATGACCTCCTGGTAGGTGGTGTCTTGGTAGGCTGGCTGCTTGTAAAAATCCATTCCAGTATCAGCAAAGGGTCTCGAAGCTGAGAGTCCCATTGGAAAATCAGTCCATAGAATCGAGGTGCTTTTCCCAGGATGATGAACTGGAAAGGTAGGCTGGGCTCGAAGCGATGGGCTTTGCGTGAAGACAGGGCTTCCTGGACTTTGGTGATGGCACCTCTGGCTTCTTCCATGAGAGTGCAGGGAGAGTCCAGGTTTTTTGGCCCACGAAGAAGATTGAACAGGGGAGCCAGGTCCTCTGTTGTAATTCCTAGCAGTGGATGTACCCAACTGATGGATCCACACAGGCTGTGCAAGTCCCTCAAGGTTTTTGGGGTCGTCGTTTATGGTGAGCTGCTGCGGTACGATGGTCCTTTCCCGGATCTGGACTCCAAGGTAAGTCCATGGGTTGGTGTACTGTATTTTGTCCTCACAGATCTCCATTCCTGCCTTTTCTATGGATTCAATAGACTTTTTAACTGTTTTGTCCAGGTAAGCTTTGTCTGAAGCACACATCTGGATGTCATCCATATAATGGAGGATGATAGCATCTGGAAATGATTTCAGAATGGGAGACAGGATGTGAGCCACGTACCACTGACAAATACTGGGTGAGCATTTTAGTCCTTGAGGCAAATAACACCAATGATATCTTTTGAGCGGAGCCTCCTTGTTAAGAGAGGGAACGGTGAAAGCAAACCGTGGAGCATCCTCCGGGTGTAGAGGAATGCTGAAGAAACTAGTCCTTAATGTCTATGATAGCAAGTGTCCAGTCTCTAGGAAGCATCGATGGGGAGGGCAGGCCAGGCTGGAGAGGTCCCATGTCCTGGATAACCGCATTGATTCTGCGAAGGTCATGGAGGAGCCTCCACTGGTTTGTCCCAGGCTTTGGTAGAACGAAGACTGGAGAGTTCCAAGGGCTGTCGGACTCTACTATGTGGCCTTTTGCGAGCTGTTCTTCTATGACAGTGTTTAGGGTGCGCAGCTTGGCTTTAGATAGGGGCCACTGCTCGATCCAGATCGGCTCGTGGCATTTCCAGGTGAGACGGGGTGTTTCTGGCAGCGCGCTTTGCTCAGTGGCCCCGATTAGAAACCCTGTGTGGGAATACGCAGGGAAGCTCCCCACTGGGATAGAACGTCTCTGCCCCAAAGGGTGATGGGGGCCCTTACCCCAAATGGGTGGATGGTTGCCAGCTTGCCTTCAGGCCCTTCAACGAGGATGTTGTTCTTGCTCCTCATGGATACTGTAGCTCCACCAATCCTGGAAATCATGCCTGTAACAGGTTGTAGATCCCAGTGTGCTGGCCATTCCTAGTGAGCGATGATGGTCACATCAGCACCAGTGTCCAGCATCCCCGGTAGGTGGATCTTCTCTCCTCTGCAGGTAAGGCTGCATTCGATGGTAGGCTTGCTTGATCCCATGACTTGTGCCCACATTGCTGTAGGGTTGAGAGGAATTTGTTCCCTGTGATTCTTTGGGAGTAGAAAGGCTTGTGCTATTGGAGTTCCCTTTGAAAGAAAAAATGGAAAGTCCACGCAATATACCTGGACAAGAATCTCTTGTCCTGGCTGCACTGTCAGCACTTTTGGAACAACCAAGATTTCCTTTGGGCTATTAAGAGAGTCCCCTATAATTAAAATGTCTGAAGGACCACCTTTTGGCCCATATTTGCCTGTGGGAACACGGTGAACATTCTCATTAATAAAGTCAATGGAGAGAGCAGTTACCAATTGCCGGCGGGTTTCGATCTGCGTCGTCCCATGTGTTGGATCCTCTTCTTGTGGTCTGGGACATCCTGGGATGGTGCGTGGTTGGGTCTGGGTAGCCTTTGATTTGATGTCAGCACCCGGGGCTCGACCGGGCTGAGCGAGGAGTTTAAAGGCTGCTGCAGGTAACGCTGCTGATTCTGAGGTCTTTGATAAGAGTTACGGTGGTATCGGGGAGGTGACCTCTCTGGGCAGTCCTTTATGTAACGTCCAAGCTCTCCACAGTGATAGCATTTAGCTTGTTCTTTAGAAGCTATGACTGCATATGCACCAGAAACTCCTTCAGCAATACCCTTAGCAACTCCTTGGGCCACTGTGTTTTCAGTGGACATGTGATGTGTACAGCATTCCAGCATTTGCTCCATGGTAGGGTCTGTATCCACTGGTAGTGACCTTAAAATGGCTTTGCATTTTTCATTTGAGTTACTCAAGGCAAGCTTACATAAGAGTTCTTTCCTTGCCTCTGTGCTCTCTATCTGTTTCTCCAGGGCATCTCTAAGTCTGTCCACAAATTTGATAAAACTTTAATCTATCCCTTGTTTAATAGTAGAAAAATGCATTGTTGGCACTGACTCATCATGCATGAGAAGTAAGGAGGTTTTTGCTGCAAGTGCCACATCTTGCAGGGCCTCTCTATTCAAGGTTTCCAGTTGGTCACCTGGTTTCTGTAAATTACCTTCTCCGGCAAGTTGATTGACCGTAAAGTTGGTCTTATCAGCATTTGCAGAATATGAGTCTGATAGTGTTTTCAATTGTTTTTTCCAATGCCTGTCCCATAACATATATTCTGCTGGGGACAGGAGGCAGTGTGAAATATTTTTTATATCATGGGGAAGTAAGACATGTGCTGAGAACATGGCTTCTAGGAAATTTCTAAAAATATGTGAGCCTCTGCCATGCTCTTTGTCAATATTTCTCAGTTGTACGAGCTCCTTATTTGAATTTGGCTTCCATGTCTTTATGGCAGACTTGCCACCATTTCTGCCCTGTTTGTATTCTACAGGGAAAACATTAATTTTCTGTGCCAGCTCCCAATCACCTGCCTTAGTTGCCTCTATCTTAATGAGAGCCCATGGATCAGTATACATCGTATCAGAATCAGAATCACTGCAGGTTCTTTGTTCCTCTGAGGAGGACTGGGCGGGGGGGGGGGGGGGGGGGGGGGGGGTGCGATTCGCGTCCTAGGCTTTTTCCTGAGTTTTGATGCTTTTTTCAAGGCTTTCGGTCACTGTGGGGGAGCGCTAGGCATCACTTGGCCAGGGGGAGGCGCTATTGGAGCTTGGACGGCGGCGCAGCATGGACAAGCCAGAGTTGGGGGGGGGGGTAGCACCATGGGGGGTCTCTGGGATTCCGGTCGGGTTACATTGAATGTGGGTGGGGAATTGCAGGGACGGGTGATAAGGGCAGGGGGGTTGCGCGGGCTGGGGGCCTGGGGGAAGTGGGGGTGAGGAGGCAGTGGGACCGATGTGGGGTACCGCGATGGCAGGGTGGTGTACTGTGGGGTACCGTGACAGGCAGGGTGCAGGGGAGGGGGGAGGGAATACCGGCGGGCACAGTGGCTGCGGGGGTGCAGGCTGGGAACGAGAAACCGTCGGGAGGGGTTTGACCACTCGGAGCGGCGGGGGAGGAAGCGGCGGGGACAGAGGCGGTGGGAGCAAGGGAGGGGGGAGGGGGCGGGGGAGACATAGCGGCGGGGGGAGTCAGCGTTACTGTGGGGGTGGGGAGAATGGGGGGGGGCTGCAGCGGGGAGGGAGACGGCATTCTGCAGTCATTCACAGGAAACTCAACAACAAGATAACATGAAGAAATTGATTGAGAATGGGTGGGGTATGCATGAATGGTTTGAGAGATGGGAAAGAACTGGATGGTTGAAAGATATCTCAAAGGGAGCTTTGTTATTACTAGTAGTCATTATTATATTGCTTTGTGTTATTCCATGCATCACGAAACTGGTGAGCCTCTTGGAAGAAAATACGGTGGAAGGGTCTGGTTGGTGCAAGAAGAAGAAGAAAGGGGAATTGTAACAATGTATCTGAACCACTTAGACTACAGAGTGCACCAGCCATCCAGCTTGTAACTGTTCTTCTCAGAATTTTCTCAGGGTGCTCTGGAATTCATCAAGGTTACTAAGACATAAGCCATGCTAAAATAAGAAAGAGAAGTTGAGAAACCAAATTCCAAGGCCACAAGAACTCGATAACGGAGGGAGCAAACCACCTGAACTGTAACCAAACACATCTTCTGAGAGGTGCACGCAGAATGCGTGGACAAGACAAAGGCACCAATAAGAAATGTGGGACTTGTGTGTGCAGAGAGTTAGAATGTGTAAGTGCATCATGTCAACAATCAATGGCTTCTGCTGAATTCTCTTGGTCCGTTGTCCAGGAGTCCTGAATTTCCCACAAAGGGTACTTACTAAAAGGGCTCCGATTTTAATGATAGAGTTACTGTCTAGACGATGATTAATGGGAATAGTTCTTTCAAATCCTTTCCCTTGCTGACATCAGTAAGTTTCATCTTTTCCTGATTGTACTGGTGGCTATACATTAGTTATGAATAGAAGGGAATGAGTTTTAGGAATATGTTACGAGAAAATAGATTGGTAGCTCTGCTTCCATTTCCATTGTCTAAGAAGAACTCCGATTAGTTTTGGACTTTTCATAGACCTCTGACGAGATTAGCTTTTTTTTTTTTGATTGACCCCGTAAATTTTAGGCTACTAGGCTTGACCAATGAATGGAAAGGGGAAAGTCACAGAGCTTAGGTGGTTCCCTTGTCAGCAACTTCTCAGTAGTAGGGAGATTTCTGTCCTCAAGTTTGTTACTTCAGCTAGCTGATTATGCTCACTCCAAAAGAAGGTGAGAAGTTTGCTTCCCTAAATGGTCCAATAATTCTTCCTGCTATTTGTGACTCTTTTGTATTACTGGATTTTGTATTACTGGAGTTTGTTACAAAAAGTTGGATTAAATTGCTTGCATCTGCTCTTGGGAGAAACAGAGTATTTAGCCAATAGCATCTAGGCTTTTATCAACCTGAGATTGTCTGAACAGACCAGACACTTAAAACACAGTAATTCCTGCTAGTTCCAATTCCATTTTTAGGCTCGACAAACTGAATGGTAAACCTGCACCAGTAGGGAGGGACATTGAATTGGACTTTCTCCTTTTTAGAGAGAAGCTAATGAAAAAGTTTCACCAGAATCAGAGCAGGCTATAAAACAAGAAAAGCGTCATGAAAAGAGGCCAATCCTATCCTCTTAGTATTGCTAGTTGCGATTGGACATGAATGAAATGTGTCAACTCTGTGTTCCTGGGTATCACATCAGTAACAGGTACTTCAGCTGCTGTACTTCTCTCCTAAAGCTAAGAACAGAATCCAAATAATTGTGATTCCATGGTCACAAGTCACCCTGTGATGCTGACAGGTGAAAAAGGAGTGGAAGGTGCACGGGTAAATTAACTTGAATGGCCTATCTAAATCAGCGGCCACTGATTTCCTGAAGGCTTCAACAGGTCAGTTGCCTATGTTTTTCTTGGGATTCTTTTAATCTTTGGTCATGTTTTTCTTGGGATTCTTTTAACCTTTCCCCATTAGTTCAGCCTCTGCTCTCAAGCCTTTGCTGACATTTCAAGTATCTCGATAGCCTGGAAATGTGTTGTCTTTATTGATCATGTCATTATTCCCTTCAAAGGGTATTAATAAAGCCTCTGGTATGGCCTTATTAATATCAGGAGCCCAGTCCCCAGGGGGACAGGGAGCCCGAGATGCCAGGCGTAGCTCAGGCCAAGGCCGCAGGCTAAACTCCCTTAGCAAGCTGATAGAGAAAGTGACTGCAAGCTCTTTAGTGATTTCAGCTCTGCTTGCTAGGTAAGTTTGCCCGGGCAGAGACTGCAGCAGAAGAGAGAGGAGAAGGAGAGGCTCGGGGTTTCCGCAGAGATGGCTTTATTCAGGGGAGGCGCGAAAGGGTCCCGGGTCAGCTCTTCTTCTACCGAATGGGCTAAAATATGCCACTTTTATAGGGTTGGAAGGGATCCAAATTTGACCAATGGTAAGGGTTAAAGTAACGTAGCCGATAGGGTTACAGGGGTAAGCTTTGGGGCGGGGGTCAGGGAGAGATGGACTAGAGTTACTGTCTCATCATTCCTTTTGTTCCATTCTCCATGGGGCTTTACCCATGTCTATGGAGTCTACTACAAAAGGGTTGTTTGCCTCAAGTCTCATTTTTGCTGGTTTTCTGCTAGTTCATGGTCAGAGGGCAGCAGGTGTTTTGTAAGAGCAAGTACACAATCCTATAGCTTGCTTTTCTTTTTATTTGGCCTGTCTAGAAAATGGAATGACTGAACATCTCCAACAGGCTTTTCTCTCCCCATTATGTTTCACTGGAAGGGCAGATGCAAATCATCTACCTAAAGTCTTGGCATGGAAGAAACTAGTGGTTTGCTGCTGCATATAGGTAAAACCTTACAAAAGGAAGGCCTTGGGCTGAGGCCCGTTATTTTGGCTAAGTAGAAAGAGCTATGGGAAGGTGAGGCGGCTGAATTAGAGGTAGATCAACAAGTTCTAGAACCATCACGTGTTCACAGCGTGGTGTATGGCGGTTGGTTGAATGATGTTTGTTATGGCTTAAAGCTATGTAACTGATAAAGGCCTGAGTGCTTCAAAAGCCTGGTTTTTGCAATAAAGCGTCTCTCCTTTGCATCTGCCTGGGGACTCTGCGTCACTATGGACCCTCACTCCCAGTTTGCCAAGGAGATGATCAGTAGGAATGTTGCAGAGCTGCTGTGTGCATATTAACAGAATGGCAGACAGTGAAGCGGTGGACATTTCTGGGGTTTAGTACAATGCTGCTGCATTGGTGCCAGTTTATTCGGTTTTCCATCAGTGGCTTTTCTGTCTAGAAGTACACTGCCCAGGGTCTTTCTAGCATTTGATGCCATTTCCTTCCTGTTGTATTAATGCCTTCCTTCACTTGAAAGGATGATCCAATCTTTACATTTTGAAGATCCCTGTTAGGAAACACTATGCCAGAGGAGTCATCGCTCCCTTTTCTTCTGCCTCCTTTGTAATTTTCAGAGACTCATTTCAAATTTCTGCTAATGTCAAGAAGAATACTGAGACTACTTAGCAGGGTTGACGCTCTCAGCTGCTTTCCTCTTTCATACTGCTTCAAACTGTATGTGACTTAATGGCCTCGTTTCGTCATCTGCATTTTGGTGTGATCCAAACCTAAATATTCCAAGCCAGTGAACACACAACGAAGTCTTTGTCTTTTGCAAGAACTACCCCTAGGAGGATTTGTGTTCATTTTGATTTCTACGGTGTTAGCTCTGTTGCAGAAAAAAAGTAGGTTGTACTCTCTTCTTGGGTACTCTCTTCTTGTACTCTCATTCCCCCCCTCTCTGCTTTGCATGCCCTAGTTAATCTACCAGCGTGACTCATTTGGTATCATCTCATAGTGCAAATTCTGCATAGTTTCATGTACTTACAAATGCCAGTTGCCAAGGAGCGTAACCATTCAAGGGGCAAAGAACTGTAGGGCTGGGCACCTTCAGGTGCTGAAACTGTAAGTGGTTGAAGTCATGCCATATTAAAGTGACAGAGCAAATCAGTTGATATAGGTGTGGTGGGTTGACAGGAAATAGGTTTTCTGGGAATGGAGTGGCCAGAGGCCAATGGGTGTTCAGATTCTGAAACTGGCACCTGTTTTGACCATTGGGGTATTGGTTACGCCTCTGAGAACACAGGGGTTAAAAGCAGAGCTGTCCCCTGGGAACTTCCTTTTGGTTTTCTAGCTGGGAACCTGGTCAGACCTCCCCCATCCGGCCCTGCCAGCTGGGAGGGGGAGGGGACGTGCGGCCTTGAGGTAAGCTGAGTTTTGGGACAGAGAGGGGCTTGAAGGCCCCCAGGATGGAAGGGTAGAGGTGCACCAGGAGGCCTTGGGCAGTCCTCCCAGGAGAGAAGCCCTGCCGAGAAATTTGGGCAGCCCCCCCCCTCCCCGGGAGATGAGAGACAGAAGCCGCGCTCAGTGTACGGGGCTGTGGCCTTGAGGCCTTGGAGCTGGCAGCATGCCTGGCTCGTGGAGCATGGGAGGAAGGTGCAGTGGAGAAAGAGCCTGGCCGCCTGTAGAAGCCTTTAACCCCTGTTTGGACAATGAAAATCCTGCAGAGCATTGACCCTTTCTGGAGCAGGAAATGGGCAAGTGTGTTTTGTGAATGTGGGGTTGTGAGAGAGCCCCTAGATGGCCAAGAGATAAGAAGTGGCTGTTGCTGGACGCTTTTTGTCAGCCATGGACAGAACCATGCTTCCTTGTGACATAGAGGCTGCATCCAGGGGGAGGCGGTGGCTCGGACCGAGAGGGTTCAGTTGGAGACCCCCCGGCCCCAGGGGGTAGAGAAATATGGGGGGGACAAAGGATGTCCCGAAGGTTCAGCGTTGGAGACCCCCCGGCCCCAGGGGGTAGAGAAATATGGGGGGGACAAAGGATGTCCTGAAAGTGAGACTGTGCCTTTTTGGAAGGAGACAAAACATCCTTAAAAAAGACAACCCTTGAAGCAGCTCTGGTCCATGTTCATGTGGTGAGAGCACTGGACATGAAAAGGAAGAGGTCACCATGGCCCAAGAAGGACTTCTCCTCTTGATAGACTGAAGATTGAGTATTTATAGAGTGATGATGGACTGAGAGTTGAACTTTGAGAGATGTATTGGGAGAATCTGCTAGGGGGGAGGAGGAAATGCTGTTGTGAAGTTTTCATTGTCTGTGTGTGTGTATGTGTCTGTGTGTGTGTGTGTCTTGTTTGTAGTTTAGTCAATAAACTTTTTGTTCCCTCTATTCGTAAGCTAGAAGCCTGCTTTGCTTATTCCTGGCCCCATCTCACAGCAGATACCAGGGAAGAGGTATTTTTCATGGGGGCACTGGCATTGTGCATTGTGCCAGTGTCAAACCATGACAATAGGACTTTCAGCTGGACACCTCTGAGAATAGCAGCTTGTCAGCAATGACACAGCCATCTTCCTAGCTGTATTCCAAAAAGAGAAAAGGGACACCTTCAATGGTTAAGATGTTTGGCATGAGAAAACAGCAAGAAATGTACCACAAAATACTTGAGCCAGATAAAGTGTGTTTTTCTAGTGAGAATTTTGCAGTTGTTCTTTCTTGTCTGAGACAGAGTAAAAATCCCCCAGAGTAGAAGCCCATTTTGATTTAGGTGAAGTGTACATCTTTAATTCTGTAGCCTGCCTGCAAAGCCTAGGCTAAAGGGAAAACTGCTTCAGTGAAGGACAGAGATAAGGAGGAGACAGCGGGAGACAGATAAAGAAGAGACAGAAACTGCAGCGGGAGCAGGGCAACCTGACCCAGAAATTCCTTCTGATAAAAAGAACTAGCGGCAAATGTCACTGCGAAGTTCGTAAAAATGAATATGTATGAACCTATTGTAAAATTGTATGCATATGCATTTGTAAGGAGGATAAAAGGAGGTCTGGAGTTCACAGAGGCAGGCATGCCTTTTAAGGAGAGCAATCTCCGCATGTGTCCAGCACTGCAATAAACATACTGGCTTTACAACTTTCGCAAAGTTGTGGAGTTTTCTCTCTGCCTCCGCGAAACAGTCTGTGCCTTTACTTTTCACAGAAGACAGGGGGGGCATTTAATTATTATTGTTCTTTTGTTTTCTTTTGTTGGCCTCCCTCTTTCCACCTGCAATTAACAATTTTGCCTTTCTTTACTGGCTTCTCTTTCTTTACTTATAGAAGGTTACATGAGGTCCTCCAACCTTGTGACAAACATTCTCATACAGTGGAAAGAAGTAGAAGGTACATCTAAATGGATAGAACAAACCCACAAAAATAGAGGTTTTTTTACAGTGTTCTGTGAGAATATTAGGACAATAGATGACATGAACTGAGTAATGCTGTACTGATTTAACTTTTAGCCCACTCATTACTATTATTACATGTGTTTGGCTATTAGTACAGAGCCTTTGAAATAATCCAGCCCAATATTTTGGCTAATTTTGTTTTATTTCCAGCGAGGACTTTGTTTCTTAAGGAATAGTCCAGAGAAAGAGCGTCCACGGTAGAGGTATGTGTCATAAATTCTGGCACAGTTTGTGCTGGTAATACTTCTAGGAAAGAAAGGTTTTATATATTTTTTGACTTTTAAATGTAACCATTATTTGAAAAAGTTAAAAGTTAGGGGTGTCGTCCCATTTCCCCGCCCGCCGCCCCCCAAAATACTTCTCTCTGGAATGTTACTCAGGGATTACACATAAAAGCCCACCCTGTAAAATATGTTGTGGATACTCTGCAGTAAGTGCAGCTTAGCAGCTAGAGATGATAACATGGGTTAAATGACATTCCTTCTGCAGTGATGGAAACTCTGTCTATGCAGACATACTCAACAAAGGTTACCATGGCTTAGCTCCTGTCCTAAAGCTAATGTGCATTTTAAAACTTCCCAAGAAGGTGAATTCAAGCTCCTTCATTGCTCTGTGCTGGAGTCCCAAGAGAATTTCAGTGTGCTTCTTGTCATTTACAGCTGTCACTGCTTAGCTCTTGAGCATGAGACTCCCTCATGACTGGATGAAAGTTGTCTAGTTAAGTGTGGGTCAAAGACATGGTCTCACTCTAGAAGGAGATGAGAGGGTTTCTGCAGTCTTTGTCATCTCTACTGCTTGTGATTTCTATACAAAACCAGTGGGAAGTTTTCTGAAGGCAGTCCAGAAGCCGGCAATATGGACAGCTTACAACCGAACACTTGCTGCACTGCTACCATGGTGATACCAGAAAGGACTTAAAAAAATTTAAAAGGGCAAACAAAGCAGTTGGAAGGAAAAGAACATTAACCATTATTCCATTCTTCTAATATATCCTTCTTTAAATCATCATTTTCATGCAGTTTCACGGCTTGCATTGGTACCCCTCAAAAGGAATCTGAGACAGAGAAAGCTTTTTAATGGAGTAGATGTGACAAACGCAGGCCAAGTTGCCTTTTTGCCATCAAATACCAGTTATGCTTGAGCTACCCTTTGCTTAAGGTACTTAGCTAACACTAAGAATTTTACTCATGATTGAGCAAATTTTTACTGTCACGATTGAGTAAATTTTTTCAGGATTGAGTAAATTTTACTGTCATGATTGGCATTGAAACTTTTCAAGGAAAGCTCTGAATAGCAATGTTTGTGTAAAAATAGTATTTTATCTCCTGTATTTGTGTGAAGCAGGTAAGCCTTTTGCTGTCACCAGTGTTGCTTAGCCTTTCGTGTCATATTCCTCTTCATATCCATATTCTGCTTAAGGTTATTAATCTACTTTAGAATTGGCACGTGGAATAAGACTACTTTGTCTTTTTGAAAGCTAATGTCATTTTACCTACTTACAGCAAATAATTCATTAATTAGTGGGGATGCTAGTCCCCAGCTAGCAGCTTTTACGCATATTCTAACCTTCTAAAGAAGTAACAAAAGCACTCTCCAATACTTTACTTTCTTAAGCACACAAAATGCTTCCCTCCTTTGCAGTTGGCATCTCTAAAATGAATCACATGTCTGCAGTATTTTAACGTGTGCCATATTTAGCCAAGTAATTAAAAACAAACAAAAAGCAGTCCCTTCAATTTGAAATATTTTAAAATTATTTTTGAATATACAAAACATACCCTTACCGTACGCATTGCATGCAGATTTAATCGTCGTGAAAGCAAACCCTATGTTTCTGTTTGGATAGCACGGTTTTCCACAGTTTTCCACAATTGTTCTTGGCACAGTTTTCTACTTATGTGACTGTTAGGACACTTGAAGGTACTTCTAAGGTACTGTAGCAAGCAGAAAAGGAGGAGAGGTTGTGCCTTATTTCTGGCTTCCTTTGGTTTTCTTTTGGTTTTCTTCCTCTTGCTCTTTTTCATGTCACCTTTCTAGATACTGTGATTTAGATTTGCAGTTTACTAAGCTGTGTTTTCTGTCCGGAATTCTTGTAAATTCCGAAAGGAACCCAACCAGTAAATATGCATCTTTTTGTGATTTGCTAGCTACATAGAAAATCTTCCTGCTGCTCTAAAATGCTTTTATTTGATATGCATTTTTATCACCATTCAAATGAAAAGAGAACAGTTCCTCTATTCACTGCTTTTGTATTGGATTCAGTTCAATGTGTGCTAACGGTGCAAAAAAGTCCTGCTGGAAGAAAGGATCTGCATACAATTGACCAAGACACGTGCTATAAGGGTCTTGTAAAGGTTCGAAGTTTCTCTACCTTTCTGGCAGTCTGTCTTCACAGCAAGACTTGATGAGGGATTTTGCTAGCATTTCTTTGACAGAAAGCAATAACAAAGCAAGCAAATTGAGCAGCAAAAGAAGATAGAAGCAAAAGGTACATTATCCCCTCTGTTATTTATCATTGTCAAAACAAATTTTTTCTAGCCATGTTACATAAAATACCTTAGTAGAGCTAAAGACTAGAAAAATGCAACTCTGTTCTGGATTCATTAAAAGCAAAGCCATCTGTGGACAGAAGTGCCCAGCGTGATGCTGGGAACTCCTAGCTGGTTTCAGTAAGCTGTCTGGAGAACTGCATTTTTGGTGGGCTTTACTTGCGTGTCTGTAAGGTGGGGAGTTTATGTGTGGCCTTGAGCCCTGAGAGTGCCATGGGCGCAGAGACCCATCGTGTAGCTCTCTGACCAGCCACAGCACACTGAGGCATGATGGATTACTCCGAGTTCACGTGGTAGAAAGTTTTTCTGCCCCCGTGAAGGACAACATGTCCATTTTCTTGCATAGAGCCATTCTGTATGTTACAATGGTAACTTGAATTCATCAAGTGCTATTTGCAAATGGCCAGTGAGCTTGGATTCTTAAGCTTCTCATGTTTGATCTGTTTCCTGCTTCAGTAAATAGCAAAACTTCCAAGGACTGCAATGACAAGAAGATGAAGCTGCTACCGTATTTCAAATGTTTGCCTAAAAAAATGTTGATTCTTGCACATATTCACAATGGTAATTTCAGGTACCGAAACACCAGCTCTGCTCAGGGCAATTCTGAAATTGACTTGAGCTGTTTTCCATGTTTCTTAGCGGGTGAACTGAGACACTTCTAGCTTTCAAGGCAAGGCGTTTGACAGCAGCCTCAAAAAGGCTCAGGCTGTTGGATGTAAAGGTGAAAAAACTGGAGTGAATGGGGAAAATTTCACTTCTGGTTTATGTCATAGATTCAGCCAGACGATCAACAATCATTAGTTTAATGAGGTACCAGCGTAGTCTTTCACTCTCGCAGATCCCCAAAAGCTTAAACCATCCAGCAGCTTCTTCCTTGCAACAAGTGCCACAGCCAAAAGCCAGGCCTGGCCATCACCTTCTCCTTGCAGCCTACAAACTCTGCCAAACGTACCGGTGAGTTGTATTGCACTAAATAGTTTATTTAGTGGTCTTTAAATTTACTGGGTAGGTCAGGTCACCTGGATTGTCTGTCCCCCCTCCATGGTACCTGGCCACTCCCCATGCATCCCTTCCCCTGGTGGTCTGTCCCATGGGTGGCTCCCCTGTCCCCTCGCCCCTCCCCAATGGTGTCTCATTGGCCGTGACCCTTGATCCCTGCCCCTGTTTCCCTGGAGTATAAAACTGCCCCGCCAGAAGGCCCCAGTCTCTTTTCCACCTGGGTTAGTTCCATCACAGGTCCTGTATCAAGCAAATAAACTGATGCCTGCACCCACGTGGGAGAGAGCGCTTCTCGTCTTTTATCCTTGTCTATGCTGAATCTGTGCCGGGCTTTGGGTTCTTGCTGGCCGGAGTTGGACCCATATAAAGCTCAGAGAAACACGGTTCAGCAGGTGGCGCCCACGTGGTCGTCTCCCACGGCAGTCACGAAGGAGCTGGTAATTCCACGCGCGGATTACGTCTAGCTTTTGGACTTCCACCTTCCTCCGATTTTTTTGTCGAGTTCTTCGGCAAGGGAGCGAGAGGGGATCGGGACCCCGCTGTGCACCAGGCGGACCGATCCGAGACGGGAACTTTTTTACAGTCGTCCAGCCATCCACAGTCCCCAAAGCGGGGTAAGTATTCCCCGCGCCTGTTAGGGGACCCTGGGGGGACCCTCAGAGGGTGGGGGTCCACTCCCAGTGCAGGAAAAATCCAGTCCTGAACGGGATTTGCGGTTTCCGCGTGGTCTGAGCGGGCGGAGCGGCTCCGGCGCTCTGGCAGTGACGGTGCGCAGTTGCGGGGGTTCCTACGCCGTGTTTCGGCAGCGCGCGGCTCCCGGGAACGGCGGGGCAGTTTGGGCGGCGCGGTTTCGCGGTGCTGGCGGGTTTCGCGGTGAACCCGGAGTTGCGCGCGGGCTCCGTCGCTGCGGCAGCGCAGGCGGGGGGCAGACTGTCTGCCGCTTGTGTTTTGCCGAGAGCGGACGTCCCGGGGCGGCGGCGGGACCCCGGCGAGCGGCGCGGACCGACTCCAGCCACCCCCGCGGCAGCCACGTGGCGGGGGGGGGTGCCGGCAGCTGCAGCTCGCCATTTTAAAAAGCCGCGCAGCTGACGCCAACAGCTTCGTCTCCCCCGGAGAGGACGGGGGGGGGAGGCTGCTTGATTCTTTCCCGGATTGGCTGTGGCTCAGTGCTTCCAGGTTTTGCCTGAGCTGGCTGTATAAAAAGGTAGATTTCGTGCGACAGAAAGCAAACATGGGTGCTAAGTTTTCTGCGGCACAGAGAAGCATTTATACCCTAATTTTAGAACTCCTAAGTAGAGAAAACGTTACAGTTTCTAAGGCAGTGCTGAAACAATTTGCTCGCTGGCTGTCTCTTCATTTCCCTCAGTTTACCCAGCAGAATGTTAATTCTGTCTCTACCTGGGATAAAATCGGAGCCTTGTTAACAGCAAAGGCGGAACAGGGAGATGGGACAGTGTCTCATTTTTTCCCTGTGTTCCTAGTGATTCGGAACAGGTTTTACAGAGAGATTTAAAAGGACAGCCAGAGCACATCTCACTCCCTGCGGCTTCCCTGTCCCCGACTCCAAACCCTCTGCCCCTGACCCGAGAGAGGCGAATGAGGCTTCCCAGCAGTTTTGGGGGACTGGGAACTGGTGCTGCCACTGCTCCCCTGGGCCCCCTCCTCTCTCCCAGTACCCTGGCACTGGCAGCTATGCGCAGGCTGACAGAGCACCTTCCCTGCACCCCTCCAACCTAATCCCTGGTACCCCATTTTCGTGTTCTGACCCCCCCATTACCAGAATGGCTGCGACCACATGGTTGGCATACACAATGCTGCTGGCCACATGGCCAGAGCTCAAGATGGCGGCATCCACGTGTTTCAGCCCCCCCACTCACCTTTCTCCTTCCCACAATCCCTTTCACCCACCTGTCCCCTCCCCCAACCCTTTCCGGTCTAACAACCCCTTCCTTCCCATGGACGCTCCTCCCCCTCCCTTCGAGTCCCCGCCCCCCATTGCATCATCTGGTCAACCCACCCCTGGTTCCCACGGTTGCCCCGCCCCTGGTTCCCACGGTCGCCCCGCCCCCCCGCTGGTTTCCCACGCCCCCTTGCCCGGGTCCCCCGAGGGTGGGGCCGAGGGCTGTGGGGGTGGGGCCAAGAGCTGGTGGGGGGGGCCCGTGCCCGGTTCCCAGGGGGTGGGGCAGGGAGAGGGGAGGTTCCTCCTACCAGTTACCAAGGTGCTGGAGTGGGAGGGGCAGAGGCAGGGGGTGTATCCCCTCCTAGTCCCCATGGAGGAGGGGTGAAGGGTGTTCCCCTGCCTGCTTCTCAAGGTGGTAGGGCTGGGGGAAGGGGTGATCCCCTTCCTGGTTCCCAAGGCAACGGGGCAGGGGGAGTGTGTGGTCCCCCCCGCTGGGTCCCACGGGGGTGCGGCTAAAGGAGACATCCTGGGGCCCAAAACCAGGAGGAAGGGGCCATCCCAGTCGCAGCACCTGTTCAATACACAGGGGGTAGAACTGGTCCTAGAACCTACCAGCCCTTCTCATATCACTCTAAGCGTGAGCTGTGTAAAAGCCAATTAGAATTTGGAAGAAATAGTGAAATTTTTAGAAGCATGATAAAAGCTACATTAACATCCCTTGAATTTGTTCCTGCTGATATTGTGGATCTTTTCCGGTGCCTGCTTACCCAGTCAGAGTTTGATCTATGGGAAAGCTCCTGGAAGAGGTCTCTCAGGGATCTCGTAGAAGAACTTAAACAAACCCCCCAGGGTGCCAAAGATTTAGAGAATAATAACATTACCTATGAACATCTGTGCGGCGAAGGGGAGTGGGCTAAGCCAGAGGACCAAGCTCGGGTATTGTCAAAATTCATTCTAGATAAGATTTCAAACGTGGCATATAAGGTATTTAACCAGCTACCAACTGCTGAAGCTGGTGGTAGCTTCCTTGACATTAAACAGTCTCCTTCAGAAAGTTTCTTGCAGTTTGTCGACCGGCTCCATGCTCAGGTTGAGAGACAAGTACGGGACCCCAAGACACAGATGGAGATAGTGAAAGAGATGGCACAGAGGAATGCCAACGAAGTCTGCAGCAGGGTGCTCCTGGGACTGCCTCTCAACCCCCCACCTACACTGGCAGAGATGATCGAAGCCTGTGCTAGGAAGGCGGAACTGTTTGCTGCACGAGAGACGTGGTCAAGGCCTACAAACCCAGAGACGGTGGCAGCTGTATCTTCAGGAGTGAGGAGGCAACAGATGTCACCAGAGCAACTTCAACATGTCATTTGCTTCATATGCAAAAACCAGGACACTTTGCCCAAGACTGCCCCCAAAGCCAGCAACAAAAGACACCCTTCACACCAAAAAACCCCGGTGCCAGCGCCCCCCCGCCAGGCGCCTCGACATAAATGCAGCGGGCTTCCCTGAGGGGGAACCTCTCTCAAAACAGGACAGGGGGAGGAAGGGAAGCGGGATGCGGGAACACAAAATAACCATTTACAGGATAAAATCTGGTGGTCTCACAAGCGTTTCAGGCTTGTGACCACCAAAGCTTTTGCTTTCAGGTCTACCCAGTGGACGGTCATTGGAGTGGACCTGCCAGAGGAATTGCAGAGCTTGACAAAAGATCAAACAAGATTGGACAGTGAGTACTTTGTTATTGGGGACACTGCACACACACCCATGGAGATTGAGGTGGCTCCCATGACCATCAAAGGGGACATACCCAACCTCATTCTCCTGGCGCACTGTCCACAGCCACCCTTCTATTTGGCCAAGGGGCAAATCATCGCCCAGGCCATTCCCGTTCCAGCAGAAATTTCAATAGATGACAAGGCACCAGGTGTATACTGGGCAGAAGTGGTTGGCGAGGACAAACCCATTATGGGATGCAACCTAATGCGTGGAACAGAACACCTCCACGTGGAAGGGTTGCTTGACACAGGGGCAGATGTGACAATCATACCTGAAAGGTTGTGGCTGTCACATTGGGATTTGCAGCCCGTGGCTGGGCAAATCCAAGGTGTAGGAGGATTCACATTGGCAAAGATATCAAAGAGCATCGTGCAAATTGAGGGCCCAGATGGAAAATTGGCCAGCGTCCGTCCATTTGTTACAAATTACAAAGCTCCCTTGTGGGGTAGAGACACCATGTCACAGTGGGGAGTCAAATTGGTCATCCCTAAAACACCCCAGGATTTTTAAAAGCGGCCACTGTCGAGCGCCCCGCCCACAAGTTAACATGGCTGAAAAATGATCCAGTCTGGGTAAAGCAGTGGCCACTCAGTAAAGAAAAGATAGAGGCGCTCAAGGAGCTTGTAGAAGAACAATTGGCTAAAGGACACATTGAAGAAACAACTAGCTGCTGGAATTCCCCGGTCTTTGTAATAAAAAAGCCAGGGAAAAATAAGTGGCGGCTCCTCCATGACTTAAGAGAAATAAACAAGAGAATTATGGACATGGGGTCTCTCCAACCAGGGATGCCCTCCCCAACGATGCTCCCCCAAAATTGGCAATTGGCTGTCCTAGACATCAAGGACTGTTTTTTTCCATATTCCCTTACACCCGGAGGATGCGCCACGGTTTGCCTTCTCAGTTCCCACCACCAACCGAAAAGCCCCAATGAAGTGCTACCACTGGAAAGTATTGCCTCAGGGCATGAAATGCAGTCCATCCATCTGCCAGGGGTACGTGGCTTCATTGCTGTCCCCAGTGCGTGCCCAGAAAAAGGAGGCAATCATCCTACACTACATGGATGATGTGCTTGTGTGTGCCCCCGATGACATAATACTCCAAGACACACTTGACCTAGTGGTTAAAGTTTTAACCTCTGCTGGATTCCAACTGCAGAAAGACAAGGTTCAGAGGATGCCACCTTGGAACTACCTGGGCTTGCAAATCACTGCCCGGACCATTGTTCCGCAGAAATTGGAAATTAAGACTGATCCCAAAACCCTAGCAGATCTCCATTCCTTGTGTGGGTCTTTAAACTGGGTCAGGCCTTGGCTGGGTCTCACTACAGAGACCTAGCTCCCCTTCTCAATTTACTGAAGGGAGAGAGAGAGCTAGTTTCTCCCAGGGAACTGACCCCAGAAGCAAAAACTGCCCTCCAAAAGTGCAGAAGGCCTTAGCAGAGAGGCAGGCTCACCGGTATAAGCCCGAGCTGCCTTTTGAATTCATTGTTTTGGGGAAACTACCACACATACACGGGTTGATATTCCAATGGTTTGAAGTACAAAAGGATCCACTTCTAATCATAGAGTGGGTTTTTCTCTCCCATCAGTGATCCAAAACCATCTCACAGCCGCAGGAGCTGATAGCCCAGCTGATCTGGAAGGCCAGGGTAAGATTGCGTGAGCTGGCTGGTTGTGACTTTGAGTGTATTCACCTTCCAGTTCACCTTGCTAAGGAGGGAAAGAGCTCTCCCGAGAAGTTGACCCAAAAGTGGTTCAACAACCTGCTCCAGAGCAATGCCAGTCTCCAGTTATCCCTGGACAGCTACAGTGGACAGGTATCGGTCCAGGCCCCATCACACAAGCTGTTCAATGAGGAATTCCACCTCATTGCTCCTGAGAAAAGGAGTCGTAGGCCACTCAAGGCGCTCACAGTGTTCACTGATGCATCCAGAGCATCCCACAAGTCGGTGATGACTTGGAGAAATCCCCAGACCCAGCATTGGGAAGCTGATGTTGAGTTTGTGGACGGATCGCCCCAGATTGCTGAGCTCGCTGCAGTGGTAAGGGCCTTTGAGAAGTTTTCGGAGCCAATTAATTTGGTTACAGATTCAGCCTATGTGGCGGGAGTAGTGTCCAGGGCAGAGCAGGCAGTTCTCAAGGAGATCGAGGATGGGCATCTCCACAGGTTGCTCTCAAAACTAATTTATTTGATTTCGCAGCGGGAGCACCCCTTCTATGTGACGCACGTGAGGTCACACACCGATTTGCCAGGCGAGATCACAGAAGGTAATCGCAAAGCAGATTCCCTTGCTGCTCCAGCAGAAATGGCACGCCTTCCAGACATCTTTCAGCAGGCAAAGCTGAGTCACCAACAATACCACCAAAATGTTCCAGGTCTAATCCGTCAGTTCCAGTTAACACGCAGTCAGGCTCGAGCCATTGTAGCCACCTGTCCCAGTTGCCAGCTTCAGGCAGTGCCATCCCTGGGGGTTGGGGTTAATCCCCGAGGTCTTGGGAGCTGCGAAGTGTGGCAGACAGACATCACACACATTCCCAGTTTCGGTCGCATGAAATACGTACACGTCAGCATAGACATACTCAGGTGCGGTTTATGCCTCTGCCCACATAGGGGAAAGGGCTGCACATGCCAAACAGCACTTGCTGCAAGCCTTTTCAGTATTGGGGGTCCCTAGGGAAATTAAAACTGACAATGGCCCAGCGTATGCATCCAAGGAGTTCCTAGAGTTTGTCCAGCAGTGGGGAGTGGAGCACCAGACAGGCATTCCCCACTCCCCCACAGGTCAAGCTGTGATCGAGCGTGCCCACCACATGCTCAAAGAGGTCCTGGCTAGGCAGGGTAATTCTGCAGCGTGGATGACTCCACAACAAAAGCTCTGCAAAGCCTTGTTTACTATCAATTTTCTGAATTGTTCATTTGAAAACATGAATCCCCCTGTAATATGTCATTTCAATAATAACAACCGGTTTAAGTTGTCACAGCGTCCACCAGTTCTCATTAAGGACCCAGAGACTTGGGAAACCAGGGTCCTTATGAGCTTGTCACCTGGGGGCGTGGTTACGCATGTGTATCCACCCCCTCAGGCCCTCGATGGATACCCCAAAAGTGGGTAAAACCTTTCGTCCCCAAAACTCCAGTACCAGCAGACGGGGATAAGAAGCAAGCAGCCGTTGCTTCCAAGAGAAGACGCCGCCGGAAGAAGAAGGAAGATTCTTCCTAAGAGAGCTAGCTGCATTCCGGCAGACCCATGAACTTTCAATTTTGTTGATTGTTGTTGCTCTTTCCTAGTCATATTAGCATTTGGTATTCTACGTCATATACTTTAAAGGCTACCCAAAGTCTGGTCTCCTGTACCGCAGTAGTCTACCGCTCAGAGTTTGTGGGGCTGAAGCAAATTGACAGGCCTGCAAACCATGAGTGGTGGGCAGATTCATAATAAGCAGAGAAAATAGTCTGACACATTTCCTTTTGATTTTAGTTAACAGAAAAGGTGGAGGTGTTGTATTGCACTAAATAGTTTATTTAGTGGTCTTTAAATTTACTGGGTAGGTCAGGTCACCTGGATTGTCTGTCCCCCCTCCATGGTACCTGGCCACTCCCCATGCATCCCTTCCCCTGGTGGTCTGTCCCATGGGTGGCTCCCCTGTCCCCTTCCCCTCCCCAATGGTGCCTCATTGGCCGTGACCCTTGATCCCTGCCCCTGTTTCCCTGGAGTATAAAACTGCCCCGCCAGAAGGCCCCAGTCTCTTTTCCACCTGGGTTAGTTCCATCACAGGTCCTGTATCAAGCAAATAAACTGATGCCTGCACCCACGTGGGAGAGAGCGCTTCTCGTCTTTTATCCTTGTCTATGCTGAATCTGTGCCGGGCTTTGGGTTCTTGCTGGCCGGAGTTGGACCCATATAAAGCTCAGAGAAACACGGTTCAGCACCGGTGATTCTCACTTTCCTTCTCAGCTACATGGACAAGCACATCCTGTCCGTGTCACCGAGTCCTTAGTGAAACCAAACAGCGGTTCACCTTCAAACAGCTCAGTGTGCCAGGACAGAAAGCTTTCACTGACCTGTCCCCTTGCCTTTTCCTTGCAGCCTTTTATTTTCAGAGCACACACCGAGGCATTGCACTTTGCTTCTCAGCTGGGTGCATTGTCATATTGCTGGAGTCACACGCGTCCATCTCCTTCTCGCACAAACTGCTTCTGCTGAAACATGCCCATGTGATGTATTTCCTGCTCAGCTATTCACACTGTCACATTCTGTGTCCTGCTTTCAGTCTGAATCTAAATGGAGAAGTTTCTGGCTATGTCTCACACACACAGATGTGCCAGGATGAAAAGGTGTCTTGGACCTTGCCAATTACGTTTGAAAAGATCCATTCACTCCACAATCAAGAGACAGCTTTCTTTGCTTTACATCCTGCAAACTTCACACACACACACACACACGAGAGAGCTATGCACTTTCTTTCTTTCTTTCTTAGCAGCACTCACCTATTTCCCACCTTGACCTCTCTACCACTTTTCTCTTGGCCTTGCTGTGCATGCACATTTCCTTTAAGATACCCATTGTGTTGCCTATCCCTCCCCCACATTGCCTTGCCTTTCCTACCCAATCTTGCATTTCCTTGTCATTGCTGACCATTCCTTTCCTTCCCTTTGCCTTCCTGACCCATGCATGTCCTTCCCTTGCCCTTCATACAAACCCAGTGCCTTGCACTGACTTGCTCACCTATCCTTCTTTTCCTTCCCATTTGTCCAGCTCCAATCTTTCAGTTCCTTCTCCTTGTAGGACTCTTATTGCCTTGCCTCCCTCTCTTTTGTGTTGCCTGGCGAAGCCACCGCTTGTCTTGCCTTGCCCTTGAACCCCTTCCTTGCCTTGCATTACCTTGCTCACCAGTCCCCCACATGGAATTCACCACCTCTCTTTTAGTGGGATTTCTTCAACTTGCATTGCCCTGCCTGCTTCTCCTAGGATTCTCCAGGCTTCCACTGGCTTTTTTTTCTCAAGGCCCCAGTGTTTCAGGAGCATGTGAGAGGAAGCCTGGAGGAGGTCACGTGCAAGCACACCTATCTGTCCTGACAGCTTTCTTCTGACATCTATCCTTACATGTCTTGAATTTTGGACACAAAATTCATCTTTCACCCTTGGGCTTCAGGAGCAGAGTGACAGTTCTTTAGCATACAAAGGAAAGCAGGCAACCCAAGTGTCTTAGGTGCAGATTAGAGATGGCCCATGCAAGATCAAGGCTGGACAGAGCGGCCTGTCCGGGCCGCTTTTGTGTATCAGCAATCTTTGAATGGACCTGCCACTTGCCTTGCTTTGGCAACCCAACAGTTTCCTTGCCTTGCCCTGCTGATTCTCCATTGCTTTGCATTCCCTTGCATGCCCATGCCCCACATTTGACCTGCCTACAGTTTTCCTACAGGGCATGGCCTTGCCTAGCCCTTCCTGTTACCATTACTTCCTACGCCCAGCCTTGTCTCTAACTTCTGGGACTTCTCTCACCTACCACTCCATTTGCTTTCCCCTCACAGCTTCAGTCTTTCCAACCTCTCCCTTGACTCGCCTACAATTGCCTACACTTGCTCTGCATTGCCTTACCTGCATGGAAGGAAAGGCAAAGAGTGGTAGACAAGCAAAGCAAAGCCAGGAAGTTATTTGTAGGGCTAGGCAAGGCAGACATAGGCAAGCAAGCAAAGCTAGGGTAGGGTAGGCTAGGAAAACGAGGCATGGTGCTGGAGGCAAGGCAAAGCCAAGTGACTTGGAGTGCCTTTCCTTGCCTGGGAAGTAAAAGATATGGTGGCAATGTTGGTAGGGCAGCTGATAAGGTATCATGAGGAGGTATAGTCCAGCAAGACATTTCTGTCCCGGTCCCTTCTGTGTAGGAGCCATTGTTGGACAGAGTCAGTACCAGACGTGGTATGCAACTTTTGCTTGGTAAGTTCCTGAAGGAGAACTGCAATGCTTTCTCAGGGGAAGGAAAGAACTTAACCCCAGTGTTGGAGGTGCAGATAAGACGCTGTGTAGTGCAGCTTAAGGGAGGCAGCACCTTTCTATCCTGGCATATTTGGTTTGGAAGCACTGACTCAATTTGTCCAATCATGGAGTCGGTATCCATCTTTGGAAGGCAGTCTCCTTCCTGAAAGAATCCATTTGTCATGTGTTTTCCACTTCCTCGAGTCAGCCTTCTTGAAATTCTGCCAGCACACTTCTTTTGGACAAGGTAAAGAGCTGCGCTGGGTCTTGGTGTACAGCCCAGCTAGTGCCCCACGCAGGCAGGTAATGCCCAATAGCAGCGTTCTGACACCTTTGTATCGGATCAGGCCCTGGATGTTTTGGATTTTGGAGGAGGGGATGCCATTTCTTTTGAGATGGGCTTCTAGTTCCTCCTCTCTTTGGCAAAGTTTGGATGGGCACTTTGGGTGGTCTCAGTGAATTGAAAGGCTTTTCCCAATAGGCAGTTCTCTGGGATAGAGTTGTTGAACTGTCAGAGGGAATGCAGAGGCCAGGCCTCTGCAGGACAGGTTTTTGTCCCTTGTAGCTTTAGGGACTGTGTGAGCAGTCCCTGGTGCCATCCATTTGATCCTGACTCTGAAGATTGAAGCTTACAGAGTACCTAGAGCTGAGAAGGAAAGTGGCGATAGCAGGTGTGTCTTTATAGTTTGAAGGGTGCAATTGAAATCGTAGGCAGCAAAGAGCTTTCTCCACCGACAGTTTTGTGAGCTCTGTTGCGAGCTCGGCCGACATTTTCAAGTTTGTTACCAGACTCTACAAGAGAGAAAAAGTTTGTTAGGGCAGAAGAGCTGGTGTTGGCCTATGAGTGTTGGGGGTTTTTCAGGCACGCAGGAGCAGCATGTAGTGAGCTGTAAGGGTTGCAGTGTCCTTGAAGACAGAAGAAGAGAAAAACAAAAGTGCTACGTGCCGGACTTATCAGAATAACAAGGCACAAGAATTACAAGAAGCAAAAACTTAGAGATAATTCTCTTCGTCTGTAGCAACCAATTAGCATGGACTAGCAACCAATAATCGTGGAGTCAGGATGCGTGCTTGCCTCGTGGACAAAGCGGGGCATCCAATTAGATCATGCGTGATCGCGTTTTCAAAAGTTTCTTTACTGTATATTAGTAGCGCTGGTAGAGTCAATAAACGGAGCTTTTTTTTACCTACATCGTGTCGGTGTTTGCGCTCCCCTCCGCCTGGCCGCAGCATTTCTGGTGACCCCGACGTGATCCCGAAAAGGACTGCAACGGGACACCGGAAAGGGAGAGCGGACGAGAGAAGGTGGAGAAGATCCCGGCTGCTCAAAGAAGCAGGCTGCTCAAAGAAGCAGGGAAAAAAATATCGTGGCCACGGCTGACCGGTGAGTCAGGCAGACTTCGGTCTGGTTCGGGATGGGGTCCGCTGCATCAGCGTTAGAGAAAGCTACCGTAGACGGATTGTTAAGTGTAGCGAAGGAAACAGGATTTTCATTACCCAGACAGGACCTTGTGGACTTTCTTCTTTGGTGCCGGCGGCGGGGGCTATTAGAAACTACGGGACAGTTGTTTTCAAAGGAACAGTGGAGGAAATAGGCGAGGAACTATGGGAGAGCGTACAAACGGGGCAAAAGGGGAGCAAACAGTTAGCCCGCACCTACAGGTCAGTGAAATTAATGATCGACAGGGTACATGCTGATGCGGAAATAGCTGTCGCCCTGCGGGACGCGATTAATCCGAGAGACACAAAAAAACAGGAGCGAGAGGAAAAGCGGACAGAGTGGGGCCCCTCTCCCGATTCCCTGCCTCCCTATGACAGAATCGCCGCTCCCGCACAAACGAAGGGACCATTTGATGACATAATAATTCCTTGGGACCCCAATGAAGACACCGGGGTACAACCCTCTGCCCCGCCGCCCGAAGAAGCAGTAATGGAAATAGACCCTAAGACTGTAGCGCTGCCAGAAGAGGAAGACGAGGGGGGTGAAAGGAACGGAGCGTGTTCGCGGGAGGAACCGTATTCAGAGCTGTTGGGAGAGCTTAGGCAACAGCGACGACAAATGGCCGAACTTATGATAGCAATGCGAGACTTGGATAGGGATAGTAACAGAAGGGAACGTAAGAAAATGTATGAAAAAGCAGCGCAGGCAATAAAAGAAGGAATAGCAAACATAGAACGGCAGCTAGATAAAAAAGAGGGAATAGATATGGGGGGCCGAGAAGGAATAATTCGGTTGATAAAAAAAGGGGAGCTATCTATTGCTGAAGGGGACAAAAAAATCAAGAAGTTACTGGGGGTTGGTGAAGGTTTAACAAAAAGGGAAAAAGAGAGACTGGAGGAGGAGCTGGGCGAGGAATGGCTCAAGAAGAAAAACAGAAAGGATATATTGATAATGATTATATTCCAGTTGATAGGTCATTTGATCCAAACAAGCGATGGCGAGGTATAATTACTCAAGCAGATTTAAAAGGGGAAATTTTATCAGAACCCTTAATTGCCGCTCCTGTAAGGGCAACTGTTAACGGGGCGGAGTGGGCTCCTCTGGAATGGTCTCTTGTATCTAAGTTGCAGCAAAGTGTCATGGCCTATGGGGCTACAAATCCTGCAGTTAGAAGGCAATTGACAGCGTTTGTAAAATACCAGGATCTTGTTCCCTCTGACATCAGATTGCTGATGGAGACATTGCTGGGTCCAACTGCTTTCACTTTATTTTTGGTTAAATGGCAGGAGAGGTTGGAGGCATATCAGTTACAAAATATCCACTTGCCTGACGGGGACCCTCTGAAATTTGCTACCTTAGAAATGCTGATGGGCACGGGAAGGTATAGGGACCCGCAGAGACAAGCAGCTCTTCCTCCCAGGGTGTTGTCACAAAGCAAGGCTGCTGCGTTGGAAGCCTTCACTGCTCTGCCACAAATGGGAAAGCCAAATCCCCCATATTTACAAATAAAGCAGGGTGAGAACGAGTCTTTTCTTACGTTTGTAGATCGTATTCGTGAATCCATGGACTCGGCTCCTGATTTAGATCCTGATATTAAAACCACGCTTTTAAAAGAAGTAGCCACACAAAATGCTAACAGCATCTGTAAAAAACTTCTCAGTAGTCTCCCCCAGGGATCCACCCTGGTCCAAATGATTGATATTTGTGCAAAAGCCCCTTGGGAGGAAGAAAAGCAAAAAGCTAGCATACACGCAGCAGCATTGGCAGTGGCTCTCAAGCAAGGGGGAGTGGGAAAAGGAGACAGGGGGCCAGGTGCATGCTTTGTATGTGGTCAAATTGGGCATTTAAAGAGGAATTGCCCTTATCGCCAACAGAAGGCGGGAGGAAGTGGTACCAGAGGTATATGTACTCGATGTGATAAGTTTGGTCATAGCGCTGCAGGATGCAGGTCACGCTTCAAGAAGGACGGGACTCCGCTGCAGGGAAACCCCCAGCGCCGCGGGTTGGGCGCGGCTCCGAAATACCCAGCACCACAGCGACACATCATGGCTGCCTCGACGAACTCGCCGCAGCAACCCAAGGAAGCGCAGGAGTCGATCTGGCCGTGGCAAGGACAGTAACTATTGATACTACAGAGGTAACCTTGATTGATTCCACAGCCTCAGGGCCATTGGGACATGGGTTAAGTGCATTGTTAATTGGCAGATCTTCCACAGTAGACAGGGAATATTTGTTATGCCAGGTTTGATTGATTCAGATTATGAGGGGGTGATAAAAATAATGGTAAAAGTGTTTGCTCCTCCAGCAACCATTAACCAAGGTAGCAGAATTGCTCAATTGATTCCTTTTAGGCACAGGTGCCAGTGTCGATGAACCAGACGAGAGGGGAGGTGCTTTTGGCAGTTCTGGCAATACAGCAGACCTGTGGTAATGTTTACTACTCTGGTAAGTAAGGAACGTCCATTACATCCGGTGTATATATCTTGTCAAGGGTCAGCTCTGCGCATCGGTGAAGTAGAGATGATGCTAGACACTGGTGCAGATATTACAATTATTCCATATAGTGCTTGGCCTAAATCTTGGAGCCTCCGCTCAGTTAGCACCATGGTTAGTGGGATCGGAGGAGAATCCACTTCAATGCAAAGTGTCAATTTGGTTTGTTTCACAGACTGTAAAGAGGGAAGGAAAGCCTGGGTGCATCCCTTCATATTGCATACGCCTCTGTGGATTCTTGGACGGGACGTTATGAGTCAATGGGAATGACATTACAGACTCAGCATTTTTGACATTGGCCACTGAGGGACAGAGGCCACCCATGCTTAAGTTAAAATGGAAATCAGATGAGCCTGTTTGGGTGCCTCAGTGGCCATTAACGAAGGAGAAATTGGAAGCAGTTTCTATGCTGGTGGATGAACAGTTAAAATTAGGTCATATAAAGCCCTCTGTTAGTGAATGGAATACACCCATTTTTGTTATTAAAAAGAAATCAGAAAATGGCGATTGCTACATGATTTGCGAAAGGTGAATGCAATTATAAAACCAATGGGGGCATTGCAACCAGGTTTACCTTCTCCTGCTGCATTAAAAAAGGACTGGAAATTGTTAGTTGTTGATTTAAAGATTGTTTTTTTCTCTATCCCATTGCACCCTGAAGATACAGAAAGGTTTGCCTTTAGTGTCCCACAAGAGAATGTCGCCAGACCTGCACAACGGTATGAATGGGCAGTTCTTCCGCAAGGGATGCGGAACAGCCCTATAATTTGTCAATGGTATGTAGATTTAGCATTAACCGAGTGGAAAAAGGAATATTCAGAGCCCATAGTGTATCATTACATGGATGATATTCTTATTGCTACTCCACAAGAATTAGCCTCAGGCCGAGGAAAGTCTTATTATATTGTTGAAAAAGTATGGGCTATCCATAGCCCCTGAAAAAGTACAAAGGCAAAGCCCCTGGAATTATCTAGGAATGATGGTCACAGAAACTCGCATTAGACCAGGCAAATTAAAATTGCATAGTGATATTGCCACTGTAAATGATGTGCAAAAATTGGTGGGTGATTTGCAATGGATTCGAACATGGTGTGGAATCTCAAACGAGGATATGGAACCTCTATTTAAATTGTTGCGAGGCTCAGAAGATCCTTGTGAACCCCGGCAGTTGACCTTGGAGGCCAAAAATGCCATAGAAAATATTACAAAGAAAATTGATCAGCAGCAGGTTTACAGGTATGACCCTCAACTGTCCATATGTATTATAGTTTATGGCCCTGAACACAGTCGCTCTGCCATCCTTGCCCAAATAGAGAAAGGTAGACTTAGAATTTTGGAATGGGTTTTTCCATCTTTTTTGCCCACTGCCTCAGTTACTACCTGTCCTGAATATATTGGAACATTACTGTTGAAAGCTAAGGAAAGGGTGCGTCTGGTTTTTGCTCGTGATCCAGATTTAATAATTGTTCCCTGGAAAACTAAGGATTTGATTCAAGAGTGGTCAATGCAAAGCGTGACATTTGCGTTAGCTACCGCTGGCATAGAAGTGTCCGTTCATTATCCCCCTCATCCATTGTTTAAAACTACAGCTATCATTACGAGAGGACCATTAATAAGGGAAAAGCCCATTGTAGGGGCTATTACTGTATTTATGGATGCCAGTGGAAAAACAGGAAAATATGGGTATGCTTTAATGGTAAAAGGGCAATGGCAAACAAAGGTATGGATGGAAGAAGGAAAATCTGTTCAAATATTGGAATTGCAAGCGATTGTACAGGTTTTTGCGGCACTTTGTTAAAGAGCCTTTAATATTATAGCTGATTCGGCATACGCAGTTAGTATAGTCAATCGAATAGATTATGCAAAAATTGGCAGAATTGGCACAGAAAAAATTGAACAACTGGTAATTCAACTAAAAGGACTTTTAAAAGAAAGAACTGAACCTCTTTGGTGTAGTCATATACGCAGTCATACAAATGTACCTGGAATTATGGCTGCCGGAAATCAAGTTATTGATAATGCTGTCGCAGGAGGATGTCTTGTGGGCACTCTGGCCGATGCACAACGGTCTCATGAATTCTTTCATCAATCTTCTAAGGGATTACAACGGGACTTTGGTATTTCGAGGACACAAGCAAGGAATATTGTAGCAGCTTGCCCGGATTGTGCTAAAATAAGCCCCATACAACACAGTGGAGTAAATCCTAGAGGCTTGGGGCCACAGAAGGTGTGGCAAACGGATGTTACAGAATATGCGCCTTTTGGACTATTAAAATATATGCACGTCTCGGTGGACACTTACAGTCATGCGGTTTGGGCAACTCTTGCAACCACGACCGCCTTTCGAGCAGTTAAACAACATTGGTTACAGGCTTTTGCAGCTTTAGGAGTTCCAGAGACTATAAAGACAGATAATGGACCTGCTTATGTTGGTAAATGGACTGAAACATTCTTGCAGCAATGGAACATTAAGCATATTACAGGAGTGCCTTATAACAGCACAGGCCAAGGAATGATCGAAAGGCGACATCAAGATTTAAAGAGGTTGGTCACTGCTTTGAAAAAAGAGGGGGAGATTTCCCTCTCGCCACATGACAGAGTAGCAAAAGCATGTTATGTCCTAAACTGGAAAAATCCAATAGCACTCAATGAAAAGCAGGATATCAAGCCTATACAATTGCAGTTTACCACGGAGGAACCGATATTAAGGGCTCCTGTAGTCACATGGAACCCACACACAGGTAGATGGGATAAAGAGCCAGTAATATTGTTAACCTGGGGACGGGGGTATGCTTGTGTTTCCACAGGAGAGGATCGACCCCGCTGGGTTCCTGCAAAATGGGTAAAACCATGGATTAGCCGTATTGCTGATTCCGACAAAGTCACTGGCTCGGACAAAACGAAAGAGAATGATCCGGGCCCTCCAGGAATTGCAGGACGACGACTTGAAACGAGTGGAAAACAAGATACAACTGGTGTTGCGTCCTCAACTGGAAAGGTTTAAGGGTATTTCTAGAGGACTGGATAGGGTGTTAGAAAGAGGCAATTCATTATCAGGATTTATTGATGCGTTAGAATATATTAGAGAATTTCAGTTAACAAATCTTGCTAATCGACCTTGCTTTGCTTGTGACGAATGTAAATGCTTTGCTTGGATAGCTATTAGATGTGGGTCTTGCGAGAGAAAGATATGGATTAATCAATGCTTATTGCCAAGGTTATGGTGTAACGGTTGTGATTTCCAAGATAGTTTTGCTTCTTGGGAGAGAGCACTCCAAGAAGATACAAGGTTACACCGCCAAGTGGCGTTAACACTATATGAGACGCCAGAGCAAAAGATTCTGGCCTACTATAGGTGGCAGATCAATAAACACTATCATAGAATCAACTCACAAAGACAGACTCAAATTTTAGACTTTCGCTGCAGTAAGGGCATGCCAATTAAGTATCACACAGTCATTGGTCCATTCGAAGACGAGCCAGACAAGGCATTAAAACGATTTTTAAAAAGAAAAAAGAAAAATTGGAAAAATTGATGTGTTGTTTAAATATTTCAGACCATTTGGAATCCATCCACAAGAAGTGGAAAAAGCTAAAACATAACATGAAAAGATTAATGGTTGATACAAGCTCACTAGATAGTTGGCTAAAATCTTTAGGCATTAGCGGCTGGCTAAGAAACCTGATTATGATGTATGCAAGACATTTATGTATTTTGTTGCTTATTTTGCTTTTTGAGCCATGTATCACGCAATGTATTATGCAAAGATTATCACAACTCACTGAAGCCTTATTTGAAAAAAGAGGGGGAGATGTTGGGGGTTTTTCAGGCACGCAGGAGCAGCATGTAGTGAGCTGTAAGGGTTGCAGTGTCCTTGAAGACAGAAGAAGAGAAAAACAAAAGTGCTACGTGCCGGACTTATCAGAATAACAAGGCACAAGAATTACAAGAAGCAAAAACTTAGAGATAATTCTCTTCGTCTGTAGCAACCAATTAGCATGGACTAGCAACCAATAATCGTGGAGTCAGAATGCA
Source organism: Diglossa brunneiventris (assembly GCA_019023105.1). Classification (NCBI taxonomy): domain Eukaryota; kingdom Metazoa; phylum Chordata; class Aves; order Passeriformes; family Thraupidae; genus Diglossa; species Diglossa brunneiventris. Next base: position 9,632,655 of record CM032382.1, on the reverse strand, counting down.
TGCTTGCCTCGTGGACAAAGCGGGGCATCCAATTAGATCATGCGTGATCGCGTGTTCTAAAGTTTCTTTACTGTATATTAGTAGCGCTGGTAGAGTCAATAAACGGAGCTTTTTTTTTACCTACATCGTGTCGGTGTTTGCGCTCCCCTCCGCCTGGCCGCAGCATATGAGTGTGGTGCAAAGAAGAGTATCCACTTGGAAGGGGAAGATCTGTGAAATCTTTTTGTCCCCACAGAGTTGATAGGAGAGCAGGGGCGTTTCTGACTTGGCTGTGTCCTGGGGGTGGTTTCGAGCTGGGCTCGGTGCGTGTCCTTGTTTTGTGAGTTGACAATGCTGTGGTTTGGTTATTTAGATGAGCGCTAACAGTGCCCAGGAAAAAGACAAGCACTTTTCTAGCCCAGTCCCATTTGTGTAGGAGCAGTGTGGGGGCAAGAGCTCCGCTGTGGATCCTGGCTCTTGGGCACTGACAGAATGGGATCCTGCATGTAGTAGAGAAGGAAGAGGAATCATTTCATTGTTGGCTGCACAGTTTATAAGCTTCAAAATAAAAGGCAATTGCAGCATGGCCTCTTCATTTTAGAACGTTTTCTGGGCCATCAGCTGCACAACATGTAACTCTCACCCACTGAACTGCATCCAGCTCCCTGGATATATGCACTTTCCCTCAAGATCTATGTACCGTCTTGCACTCTAACGCTTGAAGCTCCCAAACCACTTCAAAATGTCCAGCAGCTGCTCTCAAAGAAAAAGTCCTACAACAAAAAGGCAGTGCTGGCCATAACAGTCCCTTTGCAGTCTGTCAACCAAACGAAACATACTAGCGATTTGCCCGTTCTTTCTCAATGATATATATACATATGCATATACATATATAGCATCAGCACATTCTCTCAAAGTGGCAGAGACTATCACTACAGCCAAGCGTTTTCAGCTGCACTTCTGACTGACAGATGTGCCCGGACAGAAGGCATCTGCCAACCTACCCTCTTTCCTGTGCTAACTGACATTGGCAGTGCAAATATTTTCACATTCTTTCATTGTGGCCGGGGCAAGCAGCTAGAGGTCACACAGGTGGAAGTGTCAAGACAGAAGATGTTCTCAAAGTACCTCCTTTTTTTTTCTTTCTAAACAGCTTTTAAACTGTGCACAATGCTCTGTATCTTCTTTCCCACATAGACCTGCTGCCACTTTTTCACTCTCACATCTTTGTTGCAAACATCCAGCAGCTGTTTGGGCAGAAAAAGGCTCTAGAAATAAAAGTGAGCCTTGGGCTGCACCTTCTGCCTGCCCCAAGTAAGCCACATCAAACTCACCAGTGCACTCTGTCCTTCCCCTTCTCCACTGCATCTACCATTGCGTTCTCTGGATCTCGGAACCTAAAGGTCAGCACAGTTGTTTCCACAGAAGGGTTGGAAGGGCCATAGGTAGCAGCACAAATAGCTCTTGCTGAACTTTAATCCTTACCACTGCCACCGTGAGTTTGGTTTGTAGGCCAGTAAGCGTCATGCTCCTTTTACAGCCGGTATGCTGCAGCCACCAGCCCAGTGCTCTTTGACTCTTGTAACCAGTCCTGCTTTTACTCTCCTGGAGGGGAATAGGCATCTATTTCACACACAGATCATTGTGGCAGCAGCCAAGGGCTCTAGTGCACTGCTTCTGCCAAAAGACGCTCAGGCCAGGCACTTACATTCTCAGCACTACGTAGCCCCATATTCTGCGTCTCTTGTCATCCAGATCATACTGCAAAGCATTTCACAGAGAGAAAATGTGCCAGGACAACAAGCTTGGCTGGAGCGTACCCCTGAAACTGGTGGAAATTTGTATTTGTACCACATTCAAGGGGCAGTCCTCTTTCCTATACAACCTGCAAACTGCTGTCAGTTCGCAGTGCTCTCTGCCTGCTCCTTCTTACCTTGAAGTACCATGCCAATAAGGGCTCTGTGCTGAGGTCTCAGAAGAAGAGGGAAGCATATGTGTTTGTAAAGTGGAATGTCTGTTAGGCACTTCCCTCTTCAAAGCAGCGTGTTCCATGCCAAGCACACAACAAAGAAACAAAAGATGAGTGCGACTCTGCATTCAAATCCTGCAATGTTCCCAGAAGTGAATTTCTCTCTTCTATAGGACTGACTTGGATGAAGTGGCGTGGTTGTTTCCTTCCATTAGGAGGGAAACTCATCTAGCCAGGCTTCATCACCCCCTGCATCTTTTGGGGTCGTTCTTGGAAGACAATAGATAGCAACTTTTCCACTCCACATGATTGTCGCTACAGAGCGCGAGACAGTACAATAATACACAACTCCATCAGAAGGGTGAAAGAGAGATTTTATTAAACCAGCGTAGCTTTTATAGTTCCTCCAAATATTGACACCCATCTAACACATATACAGTGCCCATTGGCCATAAAAGAGAAACAAAGTTCTCAGTAGACACCCAGAGAGCCACGTCACTCTTGAGCCAGCGAGAGTTCATATCTCCCAACTTTCTCTCCTTCTCTGGTCTCCGTGGTAACGACCTTGGCGTTCCTTCAGGAGAGATATAGGGCTTCTCCTTATCTTCAGGAGGCCCTGCTGGCTCACAGGGACAGCACAAAATGTCTTTCCCACAATTCCCCCTTTTTGTATTTGACCAGCAAATACAACTGCTAAGGACTTCTGCAGGGCCCTTGCAAAAATCCAAGCAGATGGAGGATCCATTCTTCATTCACTTACAGACAACCAACTTCTACCAACTCCACAACACACACACACCCTCACAATCTTAAGGTTCATATACAAACAAGGCACATAAAGACAGATCTTCAAATACTGTTACAGACCTGGCAATTTCCAGATGATACATTTGTCGCAGAATGACACTTTCACCTCTAATCAAATAACTTTCTCCCACACAGAGTCAGAGACCAAGTCATCTGCCTAGTCACCACTCAGAACTGAGTAGCATCCACTTAACCTTGGAACTGGTTGCTGCTATCATAACAGGCAACCAACCTAGTTGCTCAAAGTGTGGACTTCAGCTGCTAGTTCAACTCCTATGCAAAGCAACACTTCTCCCTTAGGTGCATCAAATTCCCCTATTTTGGGACCATTGGTGCCCTGCAAAAGGAGATGGTACAAGACACACTTCTCAGTACTACCAACCTCTCTACAAGAGAATTCAAGAAAATGAAGCAAAAGTAACATCCACTAACTTAACTTTTGGAACTTCAGTGTAAGCCTATAACTCCCTTTACTCTGTCTTGAATTACCAGCTTTACCACACATTTCTTGAGGGTCCATGCTTCCATCTACCTAATAACCAATGCAATTACCTATTCACTTTGTTCCCACTGTAGAAACACTCATCCTGTCCTTTTCTGTGTGCTCCAAATAAGGTTTGACACAATGGGCAGAGACCCATCGAGGGCCATTTTCTGTTAAAACACATGCATATCCTCTTCCCCATGTTACTAATTCTACTGGGCCAGTCCATTTTCCCATAATTAAATCTTTTACCCAAACCTTAATACCTTTCTTAAAGTTTGGCTGTTTTGAATTCAAAGACGAAAAATGGTAGAATATAGGAGAGACTTGTAAGTCAGGTAAAGGACACAAAAAGTTTAAGACATAAATGGCTTTGTCTAATCTCACTTGAGGTGATTCCTTCTGCATTCCCCTTTTTTGTTTTTGTACCTGGCGCTTCAACACACCATGAGCATGCTCAATAATTGCTTGGCCTGTCGAAGCATGAGGGATACCAGTAGAATGACCAACACCCCAGGCACGAAAAAACACTTGCAATTGCTTTGAAACATATGCCAGGCCGTTATCCGTCTTTACATGCGATGGAACGCCTAAGATGGAAAAGGCGTGGCAAAAATGACGAATAACATCCCGAGCTGTTTCACCTGCCAATGCTGAAGCAACCATGGCATGGGAAAAGATGTCAATTGTAACATGAACATACTTTAGACGGACAAATTCAGGCATTTTTGTTACATCTGTTTGCCATTCTTGCAAAGGGAGTAAGCCTCTGGGATTAGTGCCGTAATATTGCGAAACATGAGACATATGACAATCAGGGCAAGAAGAAATAATTGACTTTGCTTCACTATGTGATAATTTAAATTGCTGCCATAGTGCCTGAGCACCCTGATGAAAAAATTGGTGAGATAGAACAGCTTGCTGTAACACATTAGGCACTGTTTTTACTGCTGAGACAGCCACAAGGGAATCCACATAGGCGTTACCTTCCACAAAGAATCCAGGTAGCGATGTATGGCTACGAATATGCATAATAAAATAAGAATGCTTTCGATTACAAATAACAGTCCACAATTTCAACAACATGACAAATAATGGTTTCTCCTTTACATTGTACAACACAGCTTGATCCAACTGCTTTACTAAATTAGCAACATAAACAGAGTCAGTAACTATATTTACAGAGCTAGGAAATAAGGTAAATGCCAAAAGTACAGCACAAAGTTCAATTAACTGAGGAGACCCTTGTTGAACCATTACTTCATGTTCCCAGTGGTCATCTTTCTTCCAGGCTACAGCAGCCTTCCCAGTTCTTCCTGATCCATCTGTAAAAACTGTTGTGCCTTCCACGGGTACTGAAGAGTAAAGTTGTTTCCCCTGAAAAGGAATCTCCTTAGTAAAATTCAAAATAGGATGAGAAGGTAAATGATATGCTATTTGACCTGTAAAAGAAGATAAAGCAGATTGCAGCTCGTGATTATTTTGAAAACACCACTCAAAATACCATTGTTGTACAGGTGTGACAATAGTTACAGGATCACAACCTAAGATTTCATGGCAGCGTCTACGACCTTTGATAATGATGTCTGCAAAAAGCTCATACAGACCTGGAGCTGTTTTTCGTGACCTGAAAGACAAAAATATTCACTCCAAAATATGCAATTTATCTTCCCATTTGTCATTCCATTGACACAAAAATCCACGTGGTATTTCATTATCTCTCAAAATCAACAATTGCACACCAACGGAAACATCCAACCTGGTAACAAATTTAGATGTTAAGGCCAATTCAACTTCTTCTACAGCCTTTTTTTGCTGCAGCAGTCAAATGTCTCTCATCGGTAGAGGAAGTTATCCCCGATAGTAAGTCATACAAAGGTTGCAGTTGATGATTGGTTATCCCCAAGTATGACCTAAGCCAACCTATTGCACCAACCAACTTCTGCACGTCAACAGCAGTTTTAACATCAATGTCCAATTTTATAGGCTGGGGCACAATTTGCGTATTGGTGGTTATCAACCCCAAATATTTCCAAGGCATCTGTCTTTGGACTTTCTCCGGGGCGATAACCAAACCAAATGCTTCCAAATTTTTCACAGCACATTTTTCAAGAGCCAACAATTGTTGTTTATTTTTGGAAGCCAACAAGATATCATCCATATAGTGATAGCAATAACAATTGCTAAATTGCTCTCGGACCTTAGATAAAGCCTGTGCCACAAACCACTGACAAATACTCAGAGAATTTCTCATTCCTTGAGGCAAAACAGTCCACTGATATCTTTGGTCCGGTTCCTCATGATTTAAAGAAGGCACCGTAAAGGCGAATTTTTCCTTATCCTGATCAGCCAATGGAATTGTAAAAAAGCAATCTTTCAGATCAATTATAATTATTTCCCATCCTTGTGGAATCATTGTAGGTGTTGGGAGACCTGATTGTAAAGCACCCATTGCGGCCATCACAGAGTTTATCCATGGCAAATCATGCAAAAGTCTCCATTTACCAGATTTCTTCTTTATTACAAACACAGGAGTATTCCATGGGCTAAATGAGTTTTCAATATGTCCAGCTAGTAATTGTTCTTTCACTAAGCCTCGCAGGGCAAGAAGCTTTTCAGTAGGCAGGGGCCACTGCTGAATCCAGACAGGCTTATCTGTCAGCCATGTCAAGGACACAACCGGACATTTAAAGCCCTGCATCCCAGTGGCCCCCACTAAAAATCCGTGGTAATTTTAACACCCCATTGGGTTAAACAATCACGTCCCCATAAATTAGGCTGAGCATTAGTAACATATGGTCTAATGTTAGCTTGTTGGCCTTCCGGCTGTGTTACAGTGATCGCAATCGCAGATAAAGCACCAACAGTTGACCCACCTAACCCAACAACTCCAAAGGTTGATTGAGTGAGGGGCCATGTTGGAGGCCAAACAAGCTGTGAAACCATAGTTACATCTGCTCCTGTGTCAAGTAAACCCGATATTGTTGTAGTTTCTGGATGATATCCCTTAGCAGTAACCAAACATTGTATTACTGGACGCTCATCTGTCACCTTTTGAGTCCAGAGAACCTGAGGTGGTCCTGTAGATCCGAAACCTCCAGTGCCACGACTCCGGTCCACTACAGTTGGAACACAACTCATAAAAGGAACAAATTGAGCAATACAAGTACCTTTTTGAATAACAACAGGAGGTTCACTAACAGACACCATAGCATGAATTTGTCCCACATAATCAGAATCAATAAGACCCAAATGGACATTAATACCTTGAATAGTGCTACTAGATCTTCCCATCAAAAAAGCACTCAGACCTTGGCCTATAGGACCATCAAGAGGCACTTTACATATACCTCTTGTCAAAATACTTACTGGGTCAGCTGTTGGTATATCAATCCCTGCTGAGCCTCTTGTGGCCCCGGTGTATCGGTCACAAATGGAGAGCTTTGCAGTGCTGGCAGGGCTCGTGATTGTCGTCGGGGTATTTGTGTCTCCATGTGCCCCTTCGCGTTCCTCTTCCAGTTTCCCTGCGCTTGTCAACCACCTGAAAAAGATCTTAACTTACAAAATTTAGCAAGATGGCCAAAGTTACCACATCGATGACAAGGCACTTTACTGGCCCAAACTACCCTAGAGTGTGCACCTCGTCCAGCAGTTTGATGGCATTGGGTCTTCACACGTCCTGATTCTTCACAAGCAGAACATCTGGGTGAGGAGTTCATGACTCTTGCTAAAGCAGCCATCTTATGTTCAACCGAACCGACCTTTGAGCAAGCAACTACAAGATCAGACAGCAAGGGTTCTCCTGGTAAAGAATCAATAATTCTCCTACAATCATCATTCGCATTTTCTCATGCTAGCTGTCTGCATAAAATTTGCCTCAACTTATCATCTTCTACTTGCTTCTCAAGGGCTGCAGCAACCCTCTCCACAAACTGCAGAAAAGGTTCCTTCACCCCTTGCTGGATGGTAATATACCTCGGTTTAGGAGCTGCCATCTCCATTGTCTTAAGCAAGGCACTCATACCCAGCTGCTGGGCCTGTGCCAGAACCAGGGGGTCCCATCTTGCCTGCAAATCTGGGTTAGAGAACGGCCCATTGCCCAGCAAGGCATCAACTCCCACAGCGTGACGTGGATCCTGCTGAGGTAACTGCATATTGTCCAACGCTACTCTTTCAACCATTTGTTTCCAGGTAGCTTGAAACACACCATACTGCACTGGCTGAAACAGAATCGTAGCAAGGTGAACAATATCATAAGGTGCAAGTACATCAGCATTTAAAACACGAATCAGTTGCATCACCTGAGAAGAGTTAACACCATACTGGTCTACTTTGGACTGAAGGTCCTGTACAACCCTCCATGAAAAAACCTGATGGCTGTCTTGTTGGCCTGAATTAGGAGCAGCTTTGAAAACAGGAAAAGCCACAGGCCCACCAGAAGCAGCAGCAGTCATCCCCATCCTTCTAGGTGGACCTATTTTCTCTAACAAATTCCAATCTCCTACTTCAGCTGCTTTCATTCTTATGTGCTCCCAAAAGTGCAAAGGGATGTCGAGGAGTCACAGCCACCTGGCAGGGAGGCAGAGTCCAAGAAACAGCAGACCTGGATCTACTACGAGGTTTAGCAGAAACAGACTCCTGTGTCTTTTTAGATGTACTTATAACCTGCAGTTCATCATCAGAACTGTCACTAGACAAGGCAGGACACAATGTTAAGGATTGCATTTGTTTGACTAGTTCAGGAAGGAGGGGGGCAGACGGCTCAACGGGGGGTAGAGCGGAGGCAGACAGCTCGAAGGGGGGCAGAGAGGGGGTGGCTGGCTCAAGGGAACATGAGGAGGAGGCGGACGACTCGAAGGAGGGCAGAGGCGGGGCCGACGGCTCAAGGGAAAGCGGGGGGGGAGCAGCCGAACCACGGGAGAGTGGGGGAGGAACAGCCGACCGAGGGACAGGTGTGGGAGGGGTAGCTGATCCGCGGGGAGGTGCGGGGGGAGCAGCCGAGCCGCGGGGAGGTGCGGGGGGAGCAGCCGACCGAACGGAGGGGGAGGGGGGAGCAGACGGCCCAGGGAGAGACAGAAGGGCCGTTGACCCAGCCTCTTTTTCACTTCGCTTCTTCTGTAAATTCATTTTTGCTAGTTGCTGTGCAGGCGTAAGATAATTTGGTCTAACACTCAATTCTGCTAACTGTTGAGCAGGCGAAGTATACACAGGTTTAACATAGTCTTTAGGAGATAAATACCGAGGAACAGTCCCAGCCTGCTGTTTGACTCTCACGATGGCAAACCCTGGGGGGAGCTCCACAGCAGCAGCAGCTGCAGCAACCTCCTCAGGGGGAGATACATCGACAGGCTCAGCCTCATCTTCCTCCTGTTCCTCTACTCCAGTTTCCTGCTCCAATTCCTGCTCCTCCAATTCCTCCCCTTTATCTTGTTCTACTTTCCATTCCTTCAACACCTCATCAACACTCTCCAAGTAGTAGCCAAATCAACAACGGTCTTATCCCCCTTAGATATCACTTCCCATAGTCTCTTCCCAACTTTTTTCCATGCCCGGACACTGAAGGCAGTGTCGGCATCAGCTTCAAAGTCCTGTGATTTGCACCATATCAGTAAACTGCGAAGCGCATAATCTGAAGTTTGAACACTTTGTCTTTTCAATAAAGTTTTCCAAGTGGACAAAACAGTCATTTCTTCCTTTGATAAATTATTTCCCATTATTTTCCCAATCGCTCACCTCAAATCAGACGTCTGAATTAGGTCCGGACCTTTGCAGCGTCCCTGCTGCCTTCATTCATATTTTTTAGAGTACCCTTCAACATTTTTTTTTCTCTTTACAGTCCGTTGTAATCAGGGAGGACGGCCACCAGATGTCGCTACAGAGCGCGAGACAGTACAATAATACACAACTCCATCAGAAGGGTGAAAGAGAGATTTTATTAAACCAGCGTAGCTTTTATAGTTCCTCCAAATATTGACACCCATCTAACACATATACAGTGCCCATTGGCCATAAAAGAGAAACAAAGTTCTCAGTAGACACCCAGAGAGCCACGTCACTCTTGAGCCAGCGAGAGTTCATATCTCCCAACTTTCTCTCCTTCTCTGGTCTCCATGGTAATGACCTTGGCATTCCTTCAGGAGAGATATAGGGCTTCTCCTTATCTTCAGGAGGCCCTGCTGGCTCACAGGGACAGCACAAAATGTCTTTCCCACAATGATTAATGTTTCATTCTCTCCCTAATGTACTTCAGGGAACAAGCTATCAATTCCCTACTGTTTCTATGAAAAGGCATTAAGCTATTAATTAAATTCCCATAGATATAATAAGGAATCAAAATATTTTATGCCTGCAAGCATGCCCTTATGGTATGAAAAGTATGGATTGTCAAGGGTGGAAGAAGATCTGTATGAAAAGGGAGAAAACCCAGAAGCATGCAGAGATTTTCAGGTATGAAAGGGAAAATAACATTAAATTGTTGACGGAAAGAAATTGAAAGAAGGAGGAGGGAGGAGGAGGCACAAGCTGCCTTTGAGGCAGCTGACACAAGGCCCATCGGCCTCATGAGCAAACGAGAAAACCAAAGGAAACTTCACAGCAATCTCATCAAAAACCTAGTGGACAAATGTGCAAACCCATTTGTTCATTTATTTTGTGCATAATATATATAGAGATGTTCTTCATTCTGACAGGATTTCCAGGTAGCAAGCTAGTGTATGGCACCTGGAACCAGTGGTATATTGGAAATGGCCAATATGCAGAACACGCTTTATCCTGAACACTACCACAGCAGAATCACAGAATCATAGAATGGCTAGGGTTGAAAAAGACTTTAAAGGCTATCTAGTTCCAACCCTCTGACATGGCAGGGACACCTTTTACTTGCCCGGGTTGCTCAGAGCCCCATCCAGCCCGGCCTTGAACACCAGGCTGGGGTGTCCATAACTTCTCTGGGCAACCTGTGCCAGTGCCTCACCACCTTCACAGGGAAGAATTTCTTCCTAGTATCTAATTTAAACCTGGCCTCTTTCAGTTTGAAGCCATTCTCCATTGTCCTGTCTTCATAGTTCCTAATGAAGAGTCCCTCTCCTGATTCCCTTCAGATACTGGAAGGTGTTCTGAGGTCTCCATGCAACCTTCTCTTCACCAGGCTAAACAGCCCTAATTCTCTCAGCCTGTGGGAGGTGCTCTAGTCCTGAATACTGAACTGCAGTATTGAATGATGATTTTTTGAATCCTTTGAAGGCATGTTCTTTTTCAGCCTTAAATTAGGCTAAATAGCTTTGATTTGTGGGTATTGCAAGTGAGCAACAGAAATCACTGCTCTGGTTTGCCTTTTTTACAGCTCCTTTTCATGGGGGACTATTGGAATATGATCCCAATATTACTGGATGGAACGTGCCTGGGCTCGTCTGGCCCTTGCTGCTTGACCAGAGGCCGCAGCTGTGGTGTTTCACCTCAGAGACACCCCTGGCTAGCTGTATATTGCAGCTAGGCACTTGGAACAAGTCCAGGCAAGCAGGAACTCAGTTTTACCTATGGTGGAAAGGCCCTAGACGATGGTGAAGAGGAAAAGGAGACGGATTCTGTCGGAGGGTTTAATCCAGAGTTTTATTCCAGGGTCACAGATCTCTGAATCTTGGTAACAGCTCCAACAGAATAGTGACCGCATGGTCTCAGTGTCCTTTTAAACCCTGGGGACAGGGGGAGGGAAGGGGTAGGTATGCCACCAACCAGGTAGGAGGGGGGAAGTCTCAGGGGACAATGACACCTAGACAGGCAAATGACCCCAGGCTGAGAAGCATCTTTTGAACTTTAGCCAATCACACGACGCCCTTGCTGTAATGTCAAGCTTGACGGACAGCACTTAGCAGGAGGCAAGGGGAGGGGAAGGAAGAAGGATTTAGGAACACAATTTTCATCAAACTCAGTGTAGGACCTTTTTTGGCGTTTTGATTTGCTTTCTTTTTTCCAATTATGTAACAGGGTGATGTTTGGAGAAAGGGTAGAAAGTTTTCCAAGGGTACAGGGACCTCCCTGGAGTTGGGAGGGGATCCCCGCCCATACTCTGTCACCACAGATGAGAAACATTCCCTTGGGTAATACTTTGGGGTGGAGAGAGGACAGAGAAATCGCACCAGCTGTGTAATTGCACTAATCGATAGTATTATAGGTTTTGTTAATTGGAGATATATCTTTCCGATATGTGTTTTTGGTCTGGTCAATTTCTGGCCAATTGTTTCTTGGACGTCTAAAGTAGAATTTGATGCAATATGTGGCCTTGGAGGACCCCAACAGATCCAATTCTTGGGGTTCCTCTCGAGCATCAGGCAGAATTTTTGTCCACTCATCCCAAGTATCAACCACATTGGGTCTCTTACCTGTGGTGCGGAGGAGCTCTGAGTTATAGACGGGCCAGTCATCTGCTACAAAAGGAATTCCTACTAGACATGTGGAAAGTGGGTTATCAATGCTTCCCATGGACAAGCACATGTTGTCCTGTTTTAATGTTTTTGCTAAGGTTACCCAAATATTATGGCTAGGCTGAGGGCTAATCCAGCCGAAGGCACGCAGTACGGTGAAGAACATCCAGGCAGCAGTGAGGACAGCACCGACGGAGATATTTTTCATCTTTGGGCTGGAATAGGACTTCTGATAGGGAATATAAGCAGAATTTGTTATCTTTATGATGAGAGGGTTTTCTCCTATGTTCTTTTCTCTGTTCCCCTCCTCCCCCGCTTTTTTCTTTTAATTTCTAAGCTACACAAAGGGAGGAGGAGTGGGTAGAAGGTTACGGGGTTTTAAAAGGTTAGGGAGAGGGGATAAGAGGATTTTTTACCAAAAAAAGGTGTAACAATGCATAATTCAGAGAACACTTTTGTGTTAAGGCTATCTATGGCTTGATGCAGGAGAATGTTAGGTAGCTTTCAATTTTGTCTGCTGTCTTGTAATGGGGCGGTCTGTTCTTGTATTTGTGGGTATTCGGCGACGTCTTCGTCTCCAGACAGAGCTGGTTTGGTTTTGAGGTGGTCTTGTGTTTGCTTCAGGAGAGTTCTTGTCCCCGTTTGCAGTAGTGTTCGCAGTGCCTAGGTATGATTTTATGTTTTTTCCTGGGTACCACCTTGGACCGGATGGTAGTAGCACGCACGCATATCCTCTACCCCAGGTGATCAACTGGTAAGGCCCAGAAATTTGGTGTGTTTCAGGGTCCTTCACGAGCACCGGTGGTTTCTCCGTGAGCTTTGCTTGGGTGGTATTTGCAAAGTGGAGAAGTATTGGTGGGTCAGGCTCTGATGCTGTACAGTTAAGGAAGTTGATGACATAGAGAGCCTTGCAAAGTCTTCCCACTGGAGATGTGATTCTCGTGTCTCTGTTCTGTTGATCGAGGACTCTTTTGAGGGTTTGGTGTTTCCTTTCCACGATGGATTGTCCTGTGGGGTTTGCAGGTATGCCTGTCTTGTGTGCTATGCCCCATTCATTGAAGAACTCCTTTAGCTTGCGGGAGGCATAGGCTGGTCCATTATCTGTTTTAATCTCCTTTGGTACTCCCAGGGTGGCAAAGGCGAGGAGAAAGTGTTTTATTGTGTGCAGTGCATTTTCTCCTGCATGTGATGATGCAAATACTGGTCCCGAAAACATGTCGACCGATACATGCATGTATTTTGACCTTCCAAAAGGTGCGTAGTGAGTTACATCTGTCTGCCACAGCTGGCAGCTGTTCAGACCTTGGGGACTGACTCCTGTCCCCATAGATGGTATCTGATAGTTTTGACAGTTTGGACAAGTAGCCACAATAGCCTTTGCCTGATCCTTTGAGAGTTTGAACATTCTCATAAGGGCAGGCACATTTTGATGAAAAAATGCGTGTGACAGCTTTGCCTGTGCAAAGATGTTAGGAACATTAGCAGTTTCTGCTGCCATTGCTAATGCATCCGCTTTCCTGTTGCCTTCTGCAACAAAACCTGGGAGGTCAGTGTGTGACCTCACATGCATTATATGGTAAGGTTGCGTTCTGTGGGAGATCAGGTGTATTAATTTAGAGAGCAGTTGGTACAACTTTGGATTAGGAACCTCTTTGAGAAAAGCATGTTCTGCTCTCATAGCGATACCAGCAACATAAGCTGAACCTGTGACCAGATTGAAAGGTTCGTTTTTAAACTTTTCAAAGGCTCTGACAACAGCTGCTAATTCTGCAATCTGTGGAGATCCCTCCGCTATTTGTATGTCAGATTCCCAATTTTGTGTCTGGGGGTCTTTCCATGTTATTACGGACTTGTGGGAAGACCCTGAGCCATCAGTAAAGAGGGTTAGAGCTTTGAGAGGTTTTCTACTTTGGATTCGTTTTGGAATCAAATGGAAGGTTCCATCAGGGTTAAAAAGTTTCTATTTTGGCATCTTAACTGAAGTTTGGCCCGTATAGCTATCTAGGGCAAACTGGAGGCTTTCATTGGTCTGCATCAAATCCTCAAAGTCTGTAAGGGTTATTGGCAAGTATATGCATGCGAACTCACACCCTGAAAGGGAGCGGAGGCGAGTTCTCGCCTTTTTTATTAGATGTGCTATGACCTCCTGGTAGGTGGTAAGTGTCTTGGTAGGCTGGCTGCTTGTAAAAATCCATTCCAGTATCAGCAAAGGGTCTCGAAGCTGAGAGTCCCATTGGAAAATCAGTCCATAGAATCGAGGTGCTTTTCCCAGGATGATGAACTGGAAAGGTAGGCTGGGCTCGAAGCGATGGGCTTTGCGTGAAGACAGGGCTTGCTGGACTTTGGTGATGGCACCTCTGGCTTCTTCCATGAGAGTGCAGGGAGAGTCCAGGTCTTTAGGCCCACGAAGAAGATTGAACAGGGGAGCCAGGTCCTCTGTTGTAATTCCTAGCAGTGGACGTACCCAATTGATAGATCCGCACAGGCTGTGCAAATCCCTCAGGGTTTTTGGGTTGTCGTTTATGGTGAGCTGCTGGGGTACGATGGTCTTTTCCCGGATCTGGACTCCAAGGTAAGTCCATGGGTTGGTGTACTGTATTTTGTTCTCATGAATCTCCATTCCTGCCTTTTCTATGGTTTCGATAGTCTTTTTAACTGTTTCGTGAAAGTAAGCTTCATCTGCAGCACACACCAGGATATCATCCATATAGTGGTGGATGATAGCATCTGGGAATGATTTCTGGATGTGAGCCGCGTACCACTGGCAAATAGTGGGACTGTTTTTTAGACCTTTAGGACGATAACACCAATGATATCTTTTGAGTGGAGCCTCTTTGTTAAGAGAGGGAATGGAGAAAGCAAACCGTGGAGCATCCTCCGGGTGTAGAGGAATGCTGAAGAAACTAGTCCTTAATGTCTATGATAGCAAGTGTCCAGTCTCTAGGAAGCATCGATGGGGAGGGCAGGCCAGGCTGGAGGGGACCCATGTCCTCGATGATCGCGTTGATTCTGCGAAGGCCGTGGAGGAGCCTCCCCCGGTTTGTCCCAGGCTTTGGTAGAACGAAGACTGGAGAGTTCCAAGGGCTGTCGGATTCTACGATGTGGCCTTTTGCGAGCCGTTCTTGCACGAGGGTGTTTAGGGCGCGCAGTTTGGCTTTAGAGAGGGGCCACTGTACAATCCAGATCGGCTCGTGGCATTTCCAGGTGAGACGGGGTGTTTCTGGCAGCGCGCTTTGCTCAGTGGCCCTGATTAGAAACCCTGTGTGGGAATACGTAGGGAAGCTCCCCACTGGGATAGAACGTCTCTGCCCCAAAGGGTGATGGGGGCCCTTACCCCGAATGGGTGGATGGTTGCCAGCTTGCCTTCAGGCCCTTCAACGAGGATGTTGTTCTTGCTTCTCATGGATACTGTAGCTCCACCAATCCCGGAAATCATGCCTGCGACAGGTTGTAGATCCCAGTGTGCTGGCCATTCCTAGTGAGCGATGATGGTCACGCCAGCACCAGTGTCCAGCATCCCTGGTAGGTGGATCTTCTCTCCTTTGCAGGTAAGGCCGCACTCGATGGTAGGCTTGCTTGATCCCATGACTTGTGCCCACATTGCTGTAGGGTTGAGAGGAATCTGTTCCCTGTGATCCTTTGGGAGTAGAAAGGCTTGTGCGATTGGAGTTCCCTTTGAAAGGAAAAATGGTAAGTCCACGCAGTATACCTGGACGAGAATCTCTTGTCCTGGCTGCACTGTCAGCACTTCTGGAACAACCAAGATTTCCTTTGGGCTATTAAGAGAGTCCCCTATAATTAAAATGTCCGAAGGACCACCTTTTGGCCCATATTTGCCTGTGGGAACACGATAAACATTCTCATTATCAAAGTCAATGGACAAAGCAGTTACCAATTGCTGGCGGGTTCCCATCTGTATCGACCCGTGTGTTGGATCCTCTTCTTGTGGTCCGCAACCTCCTGGGATGGTGCGTGGTTGGGTCTGGGTGGCCTTTGATTTGTTGTCACAGCCCAGGGCTCCACTGGGCTGCACAAGGCGTTTCCCGGACCCTGCTGGTAACGCTGCTGATTCTGAGGTCTTTGATAAGAGTTACGGTGGTATCGGGGAGGTGACCTCTCTGGGCAGTCCTTTATGTAATGTCCAAGCTCTCCACAGTGATAGCATTTAGCTTGGTCTTTAGAAGCTATGACTGTATATGCCCCAGAAACTCCTTCAGCAATACCCTTAGCAACTGCTTGGGCCTCTGTATTTTCAGTGGACATGTGATGTGTACAGCATTCCAGCATTTGCTCTATGGTAGGGTCTGTATCCACTGGTAGAGACCTCAGAATGGCTTTGCATTGTTCATTTGAATTACTCAAGGCAAGCTTACATAAGAGTTCCTTCCTTGCCTCTGTGCTCTCTATCTGTTTCTCCAGGGCATCTCTAAGTCTGTCCACAAATTTGATAAAACTTTAATCTATCCCTTGTT
The DNA here is from genome assembly GCA_019023105.1 of Diglossa brunneiventris. NCBI lineage: Eukaryota > Metazoa > Chordata > Aves > Passeriformes > Thraupidae > Diglossa > Diglossa brunneiventris. The sequence continues at coordinate 9,616,524 of CM032382.1, read as the reverse complement.
TAATAGTAGAAAAATGCATTGTTGGCACTGACTCATCATGCATGAGAAGTAGGGAGGTTTTTGCTGCAAGTGCCACATCTTGCAGGGCCTCTCTATTCAAGATTTCCAATTGGTCACCCGGTTTCTGTAAATCCCCTTCCCCAGCCAGCTGTTCTACTGTAAAATTTGTCTTAGCAGCAACTGCAGAATACGAGTCTGATAATGTTTTTAATTGTTTTTTCCAATGCCTTTCCCATAACATATATTCTGCTGGGGACAGGAGGCAGTGTGAAATATTTTTTATATCATGGGGAAGTAAGATGTGCTGAGAACATGGCTTCTAAGAAATTTCTAAAAATATGTGAGCCTCTGCCATGTTCTTTGTCTATATTTCTTAATTGTATGAGTTCCTTATTTGAGTTTGGTTTCCATGTCTTTATAGCAGATTCCCCACCATTTCTGCGCTGTCTATACTCTACAGGGAAAGCATTAATTTTCTGTGCCAGCTGCCAATCACCCGCCTTAGTTGCCTCTATCTTGATGAGAGCCCATGGATCAATGTCCATTGTATCAGAATCAGTTACTGCAACTGCTCTGGTTCTCTGGGGAGGACTGGGGGGGTGGGGTGCAATCCGTGTCCTATGCTTTTTGCGACGTTTAGAGGCGGCATTTTTCAAGGGTTTTGGGGGCTGTGGGGGGACACATGGCATAACCTGGCCGGGGGGAGGCACCATTGGAGCTGGGATGGTAGTACAGTATGCGCAAGACTGGGGGGGCAGGGTGGCAACGTGGGGGTTATCTCGGATTCCGTTCGGGTGGCATTGGGGGTGGGTGGGGGGCTGGGGGGACTGCGGGTGGTTGGGGGGCTGGGAGGACTGGGGGTGTGGGCATGCGGAGAGTGGGGGTGAGGAGGCAGTGCGACTGGTCTGGGGTGCCGCGGGTACGGGGTGGTGCTCTGGGACTGAGACATGATTGCATATGTGGGGACCCCCTGCCGTGTCAGGCAGGGTGCAGGGGGAGGGAGCAGGAGTACATGCGGGCGCGCCAGCGGCGGCTGCGGGGGTCAGGGGACCATCGGCGGAGGTCTGGCCCCTCGGAGCGAGGGCGGGGGGGGTGGGGGACACCGCGGCGGGGGGAGACTGATTCACCGTGGGGGTGGGGGGGGCGGAGGGGCGGGCGGGAGGGGCAGGAAGAGGGGGCCCCGGGACCGGAGGCGAGGGGGAAGCCGAGCCGAAGCCGAGCCGGAGGGAGAGAGGATGGCTGCAGTTGTAGATAAGTCAGGAAGCGGGGGGTTGGGCGGCGCATATCCCGCAGACGAAGGGGAGGTGGGGGCAGGGGCTGGGGTGGGCGGCGTAGCCTCTGCCTTGGGAGAAGCAGAGGCGAGGGGGATTTTAGGACCCTGGCATTGCGAGGCATGCGAGCTACATTCCTGAGAATCCTTATCAGTGTGATTAGCATTTGAAAAGGAAGTGTCTGTTGTTAGAGATAGGGTTGTTTTTTTTTTTTTCTCTGTTAAATTTTTCAATGGTTTTAGTTATTATATGGAATAAAGGTAAATACTTAGTTACAGAAAAGTCCTGGTTAGTTTGTGAGTTATATATTTCGTTTCCAATTTTGTCCCAAAACGAATTTTCAGTGATTCTTTCTTTATCAGTTTCAGGGTATTGCGAAAGAATCCATCTTATAAATTTTTAAGGTTATTTTTAGAGAGCTTGCCAGTAGAAAAGGAAAAGTTATTAGAAGATAAGACTTCTAAGATTATTAAGTATATTTCTCTCTTGATTTTAGTTGGTTTTAAAGTACTAAAAATTGAACCCATGTTAATTTAGCCCTTCCAGCAGAAAAAAACGAAAAAAAAAGAAAAAAAAAAAAACTAAAAAGGGGTTTTAAGACCCAGAAAAATGCGCGCAGTCGTAGCTGATTTAACACTTACACTTCTTCAGCTGAGTTGGGGTCCGAAAATCTGCTGGAAAGCGTCTGCTTCCGTCAGTTCTCCTCGGAACTTTTGTCATTCAGATGTAAATTTTGAGTGTCGAACTGACACCTCCAGAGGAGAGGTTCTTCTAAAACGCAGAGGCCTCTTCCCAGGAGAAGCGGTGTCTGGACGGCAGTACAGTAACCCCCGGGGGGGTTCGCTGCTCAATCGATGAGTGTCGCCTCCAGTGGGGGGGGGTCCACGTTGTCGAGTCCGGTCGCCACGTATAATAAAGCCTCTGTTCTGGCCTTATTATCGAGCAGTGCAAGATGGCCCGGGAGCCCAATCCTCAGGGAGACAGGGTGCCTGAAAGCTAGGCTAGCTCAAGGCCGACGCCGCGAGCTACCCCCTTTTGCAAGCTTAGTGATTGCCAGCTCTATAGTGGTATCAGCTCTCTTAGGATCTCAGCTCTTAGCTTGCTAGGTAGGTAGCCCTTGGCTTGAGGCTGCAGCAGACGGAAGAGAGAGGAAAAGGGAGTGCCTTGGGGTTCCACAGCGATGTTTAATGCAGGGGAGGCCGTGAAGGCTCCTCTTCTGTCGAATGGGCTAAAGTATTCCCCTTTTATAGGGTTAAGGGGGATCCAAACTTGACCAATAGTAAGGGTTAGGTAACATAGCCTATAGGGTTACAGAGATAAGCTTTGGGGCAGAGGTCCGAGATACAGGAACTTATTTTGCTGTCTCAGCAGTTCCTACTGTTCGATTCTCCATGGAGCCTTACTGAGCTCCATGGGGTTTGCTACATCCATTAACTGCTTTCTTCACATATTCTTTATCTTGTATTAATATGGCAACTTTTTCTTCTTTTATAGATTAGAACCAAATTCTTAAAGCTATAAGGAAACACAGGTTTACTGTAGCTGATTCTGAGATACAGAAGTCCAGCAAGGAGTTCAGACGTCAAGTGTCTGTACAACAAGATTCAGCACAACGTTGAGACATATGAGCTATTTTTCAAGAAAAACAGCCAAACTGAAACTCGTTAGACCTCTATACTATCATGGGTGCCTGCTTCCAGAACCTGACCTAACTTACTGGAAACTAGCTGCAATAGTACTGTAAACAATGCTGTGAATGTAGGACATTGTAATTCTTCTCTTCCATTGAAAACCACAAGTGGAGTTGTGACACTTTTCTTCAAAATTCTGTATTTCCTTGCAAACTGGTAAAATAATGATCAATAAAGTGTTCTGTTCATACAGCTTAAATGAAATAATGTTCAAAATGAAAAAAAAAATCCATTCAGATATGGTCTGCAATAATACAGCAGAGAGAAGATGAACCAGTCTGGCCTACAAAATAAAGTGAAGCAGAATTTGGGAATTTGGAACACCTTACGATGTAATATTTAAATAAAAAAGAAATAAAATGTAACCTACCCAAACTCAATCAGTGATGCACAGACAGAGAAAAAGAACTAAGTAACTAATTACTACTATTATTTCTTTCATTCTCAGACAAGAAGTTAAATGATCCTCTCGAATGCACGGAAGATTGTTGGAAAAGACAGCAGCCTTCTTCCTTACAACATATTCCTCAGAGCTCCAGGAGACAAATCATTAGAGCTATGAGGATCTTTCTCTCTGTAAAACTCCCAGAGCACAGCCAATATTATATTCCTTTAGAGATCCTCACCGCCCTGGGCAACTGGTGGATAGTCTACAGCCCCAGTACATCAGCCAGACCCTCTGCCTTATTTAGCATGACTACTGCAGCAAGAACATCATCTATACTGGCTTTCTATCCAAAATATATGCAAGGCACAACAAAGAATATATCCAAAACACTGAGCACAGCTTATGGCCTTCAAAACAAAAATCTCAGGTTGGCAATACTGGATGTTCTGATCCAAACCATCAGGAAACATTTCTTTAGAGGTGAAAAAGGCTTCTGTGTATTGTACAAAAAATAGTTATGAAAACCAGAGTTGCATGACCCAATATTTCTATTTAACTGGAACTATTTTGATCAATATTATCGATCCATTTCTTTTTAGTGCATTTGGTAAAAAATGTAAAGTATCGTTTAAAAGAAATTATTGGATGCGTACTAAGTACTATGGATTAGTTAAGGTGTTGGTTTTGCATGGCTTGGTTTTTGGTGGGGAGGGAAGAAGCCAGCCACAGAAGCGATTTTTTGTGAAAAGCTCCTAGAAGCTTCCTCCATGCCTGGCAAAGTGAATCCCTGCTTGGCACTAAGAACAGACATGCTGCTAAGCCAATTAGAGAAGCTGGTAGCGCCTCGGTGATATATTTAAGAAGGAAATCAAAACTGCAGCCAGTTAACTCTTAAGTTTGCAAATTTTTCAGTTGGCACCTCTTCTGGTTTGAAAGCAAAACCAGCGAGAGACGCTGTTGCAGTGTGTGTTTGATTGTAATGCAGTTCTAGTAGTCAGTTTTATAATACTTCTGTTTTGTGCTGTTGTAGCATATTTTATTATTAATGGATGGTTCCTTTCCCCCCGTGTTGTTGGTTTTTGCCCTAGCTGTCCATCTCCCCAATGACCTGCCCTTTTGTTCCCTGTTCCTCCTCCCACTGAATGTCAATCCCTCCCCAAGCCTGCCCCTTTCTCTAGAAACTTCCCTATCAATTTTATATCCTTCAAAACCCCATTGGTTTGTTTAAGTTATTCTCCTCCCCTGTAGTCCCCTATTGGTTTAAACATTGTATTCCCTGCCTTGTGGTCCACCCCCAGTTTCTCCCAGTGTGTTAAAGATTGTATCCGCCTCTGGGACCTCTCCCCATTTATAAGTTGATGTATGCCTTTGAGTGCCTTTCTGTCCCTGACCCTCCAGGGAAGAAACTCCTTTGGAAAACATACAGAAGACCTCTCTCTGTTCCTTGTCCCTGCCCTCGGCGCAGTCCTATCCCCAATGCAGTCCACCTGTGCCATAGAGGAGCTGTGCCCTACAGCTGCACCCCGGATTTGACAGCTTTCTGGGGGCAGCTCACTCTCACTGTTGGTGTCAGGAGCTAGTCGGGCTGAAGAAATCCAGCACTGCAGCAAGACTCCAAGTCAGAAATACAATTTATTAGGAAAAGGGGAAAAACCCAAATACATGCAATAATACAAAAGAAAAACCACTGACAGAGTCAGAATACAACCTGACACCCTGCTAGTTTTATTATTATATATTTTATTTTATTACTGGATAAGGTAAAAGAATGTCTTCCGCATCCTCTCAGAGGGGAAGCTTCCCTAGATCTAAAGCTGCTCAGCTCCATGATAGGATGCTTTGTCTTAAAAGGGAACTTTAGTCTTTGTCCTTTTGGATTGCTTCCATAGCTTTTCACTCACTCTTCAGGTACCTGTTAGTATATCCTGTTATCCCATGCAAATTTTTATGGGCATAGTCACTGAATTGGTACGTATTCCATTAAGTCCACAGGCCCTGTTGAGATGGAGCCACAGGTCTCAAGGGTGTTAGCAGATGGTATTCTGAGGCCACTCCTAATCATGTTTGATGGATCATGGTGACTGAGGAAAGTGCCCAAAGACTGGATGAAAGCAAATGTCACCCATCTTCAAAAAAGGCAACTAGGAGGACTTGGAGAAGTACAAGTCATCCAGCCTCATTTTTATCCCCAGGAAGTTGATGGAGCAGCTCTTCCTGGAAAGCATTGCCAGGCACATGAAGGAGGACAAAATAATGTAGTTAGCATGGATTTACCAGGGGAACTTCATGCTTTACAACTTTTTAAACTCCCCTGATGAATCAACTTGCCTGGTAGATGAAGGGAATATTGTCTGCCTGGGCTTCAGGGAGGTTTTTGACATTTATCTACATAGCAGCACACATACATACCGGAAGGAATAGTGCAAAGAGGAGGGAACCAGTGTCTTTTCAATGATGCTCAGTGAAAAGACAAGAGGCAGTGGGCACACACTGAAATACAGGAGATTGCCTCTGAACATCACAAAAAGATTTTTTACTCTGAGGGTGACTGAACCATGGCACAGACTGCCCAGAAAGATTGTGGAGTCTGGATCTTTGAAGACATTAAAATTCACCCAGATATAATCCTGGGCAAGAGGCTCTAGGTATCCTGCTTTAAGCAGGGGGGTTGGACCTGGTGAGCCCCACAGACCCCTTCCACTCTCATTCATTCTGTGCTAGTGAATTCTCTTAGAGATGCATTTCAAGGACTGGCATGACAAAGTTCTGTGCAGAGAGAGATCCAAATGGACATGGGATCTAAGTTCCTTAAGTAGTGTTCAAGAAGAATGTAAAACTCTGGGATAAGTGTCTCTTCCATAACTGAATCCCTTTCATGGGAAAATTCCCCAGCTATATAAAGATCTTCTGATACGCATGCTTAAGACTGACACTAGCTGAGCAAATTTCTGCCTATGTGTGTCTAAGACCAGTTAGGATCTTCACCAAAAGTGTTGTCAGCATAGTCACAGAAGGTATATTGTTAAGAAGTGACAACTTACATCAGAATGGCAAATATTGGTCCACAAAATGTATTAATGTATGGGAATTATCTCCTTGGGTTCAAAATAAAAATAAAAATAAAGAGTTAGTCTTTATTTATCAATTTCATTGCAATATTGATAAGGGAAGAAAAATACCTAAGTCCTTAACTTTCTTAACTCTAACAAAGATTTTAAAAATTCCTTGTAAAAAATGTATCATCATTATCAGACTATGAAACTATTTTAGTTGGAAAAAAAGTTCTAAAATTGTGTAGATAGTGGCAAAGAAGCAAAGAAAATTGGAAAGAAACAAAAAGAGAGCAAAAGAGTCAGCTTCAGTCTGCAAGCTCGTTCTAGAAGTAGTCTGCTAGAAAAAGGAAACCCCAGTTGAATTTCCAATGCATTCCTGCACTTGATTCAGTAACTGGTCAATGTAAAAACCAATCCTTTTGTACAATTTCTCCCAGCAACAAAAACTCCAACAGGTTGACACCACCATCATGCCTGTCCCAGATGTATTTAAAAGAGAAATGATTATTTTCTTGAAAATCTATTTGCATAAAAGTTGCAAGACATTGGAGGGATTCTCCACATTCTCATTCCTCCATGTGGCTTGAAAGTATATTTGATAAAATATGCAACGAAGCACATGATTTATAAGGTAGAGTAAAATGGATGATTTGGGAATTGATCTCTTGTTGATATTAAACTTCATATCCACTCTCTGTGAAGTTTCTAAAACAAATTATGGAGCTGAGGCATGAATCTGCCACAACAAGTGTTAAGCAAACATACACACTCCCCTTCACATGACCCCTTTCCACACACACCTAGGCACACACAGAGGTCAGCATAGCAGATCATGAACACCTTGGAAAAGACTGAAATGCTAAATAGCTCTCTTTGTGGGCAAAAGAGCTGGTGCAATAATTCAAATACTTGGTACAGAATTCTGTTTAATATCTACCTCCTATTTAAAACACAGCTTTTCATTTAATCATATTTACAGGATATTTTCATTTCATTTGTTTCTTTAAAATTACTCACTTCTCACGTGTTGAATGTCTAGGAATATTTTCTTCTAAAAATAGAAAAAAATAGATGATATCTTTTCAGAAGAAAACATTGGTTTATACAATTTTAAACCATCATGATATGGAAGAATATTTTTGTCCCTCACTAAGGTGGGAGAAGTATTTGGATCACAGATCATTTACAATGAAATACTTTACATTTTTAAGATGCTTTCAATCAATTTTGAGCCTTATTGCTTACTCATTGTAAACAGTAATTTTTCAGTGAATGGAAAGTGTGTGCGGTATATCTACATTAGTTCAAACACCAATTCCTACTAATGACCACGCTGAACTCCAGTAAATAATGTCCTGAATGATATTTTGCCACCTTCTTTGGCACTTCATGAAATCCTAATGTGATGAAGTGTTGAAATACAGAGATTTTCTCTTAGAGAGTGTCCCATGTAGAAACCCATCCCATGTATTTTATGCTGTTATTCTAATCTCTTTTAAAATTTGATATCTTCTGCATAGTTTTCATGAACCTTTCTGTTACAGTAGTGAAAATCACAGATAAATGTAATTTTTGTACAACTTTGAATTTCCCCCAAGAGCTGAGAGAAAACTTGCTCCTATACTTCAATCCGAGTTTCTTCTATATTCAAACTTTGTTTCTCTACCATCAAGAGTCTCCTTTGTTGCTGCTCAAAGGCCCATCCAACCTGACCTTGAATACTTTCAGGGATGGGACATCCACAACTTCTCTGGGCAACCTGTTCCAGTGCTCCAGCACCCTCACAGTAAAAAATGTCTTCCTTTCATCTAATATGTGTCAGAAATAATAAATCTAGGCATATAAACTTTGAGGAAAGGTTTGAAATTCTTTTGATTTGAAGCACATTTTATATGAATACTGACTTACAGATGACTAAAATATGTTGATGGGCATTTGAGCTTGACACTTTTTGAAAAAGTGCATGGAATTTAAAATTAAAACCAGTAAAATTAAAAACTTCTTGCCATTTTCTTTTTCCTCTGATATTCAAAATTGCATATGTCAAATATCTGTGCTTCATACAAACCTCTCAGACACTCTCAGAAAAAAGCTTTTATTTCAGACTAAGTTGTGGTTTACGTAGAACACTAGTACTAGTGAAGGTTTTTCTGGGCATAGGGGGAACACCTTCTCATTGGATTTGTGTGCAGAATGCATTTTATCCAAACTGGAAAATTGACCCCAGCTGTGTTCTATTCATCATTCTTACTGCATCAGGCCTCAAGATTCTGTGAAAAGTAGCCTGTGGACCTTGAACATAGCTCATGTGAAACAGAGGAGAGGTGATGGAGAAGTTGAGGGCAAGAATAAAGAGCATATGGCCCAGTACAGACACCAGAAAGTACTTCTTCATGTGATCCACAGCCCGAACAATTGTTTAGCACCCTTTAAAGGCTGTGTTTGACAAGCAGGGCTGAAGCAGGCCTTCAAAATATCTGGGAGATCAAAATCCATTGAAGCAAATTCCCCTGGCCAGTCACCTTGCTGCTGTTAATTCACCCTCCATACCAGCTGATCAGGCCTAACAATGCTGCTGCAAAAGTATTGTGAAAAAGGTAGGCACATTTTCACAGATGCAGGGGAAAATCCCCTTGGATGATGATTCCAAGGGATAACTTGATGGAGCAAGTTATGTACCCTTGTCTACTGTGCAATATCTAAGTTGGTGAGTTCACCATCTGTCAGTATCACTTTAGAAAATAAATGTTTGATCCACAACAAAATATTTCATATGTCCTGTCTACCTGCTTCATTTCAGCCAATGAATAGGCTACGTTCCATCAGCAAAGGGTTTATGATCCTATGTTTCTTTAAACTGTGATAATTCTTTATTTTTTTCTAAATCAGACACTGTCTATTCATAAGATTCAGATGTCCATGGTAGGGGTGTAATTAAATTCACATGTTAAAAAATATCCTTCTTGTTATCTTTTTATTAAAATACCGACATGTAACATCAGTCTGAGAGCTGAAGAAAACTCCTTCATTTGCTGTTTGCTAAGTATCATTTATGTGATACAAATTCTACTTGAGAAATCACACCCATACATTGCCATGTAACACTACTAGTAATGCCTTCACAACCTTTTCTTCATTGTTAGGTATTTTGGTGAAGTGAATGATTAGAACGTAAGCAAGGGCATTTGTTCAAGATGCTCCAGAAAGAGCTGTGGTCCGTTCTCTTCTTTGCTGCCTATGTTAGCACTGAGCTGCAAAAAAAGAAAGATTACTAGGAAGAGTGTTACTTTTAGTCTAAATTTCTAAATGATGTTTGGAATACCCTGTTAAATGACAAGGTGCTCTTTTAAAATATGGCATCTTAAGGGAAAAAGTCAGCTTTAAAGAGGTGTTGAGACAGTTGCTTCTGGAAAAAAAAAAATTGGAGGCATCGAAGGTCTTTAGCCATACCATTTTGAAGATTGATTCAAAACACAGTTTCTTCATATAGGAAGAACAGAGGACCATAGATGCAATCCATTTGAAAATGGAGTTCTATTTGTTTCTGGTTGGGATTACCGGACATCATTTCTTGTGAAGCTGAGGGACTGCAGTTAGCTCTCCAATAATTTCCTTCCCTGAAATTCATCTGCATTTGCTCCTTTGTCCAGAGTCCCCATTTATTAGTGATGGTATACTCCATCTATGCATTAGAATATTCAACTAGAGTGTGTGTCTCATACTTGCTAGTTAAAATTAGCCGGAACACAATGGATAGATACAGTTGCTTGTATACAATAGTCTTATTTTGACAAGTTTTCTTTAGACAATGTTGAAGCAGCACTAGCAAATAGGAAGTACAGCTTGCAGCAGAGAAAGACACTCTTCTGCTTTCTCAAGTTTCCTGTAGTTAAATAGATGCCAAAAGGCTTTTCGTAGTACTACTACTGTCTTGTAGGAATACTTGATCTAATCCTACCTTTGATAAAATTACTAATGGGTTACTTTTCTACAAGGCAGAACATTTTTTCTTTTAATAATATGTTTTTTGTAAGTTGGGAACATGAACTTGTGCACCAGTCACGTGGAATGTACTCCTACTTCTTAATAAGTTTCACAACCTTCTTTAGAAAATATTGACTCTGTGTAATTTCAAAATAAGAATTCTGGGCATCTTCATTGTATTGTGATTTTTTTTCTGCCATGCTGGTATTGTTTTCTATCATTTTAACCAATAGAAATATTTTTCCCTGACACCTATGGAAAAGACCTATGTTTACTCAATAGTGCAGCATCAGTGCATTGTTTAGAATGATTTCAACATGGTCCCAAACACATCTGACAGCTAGACAGCAGAAGTTAGCAACAGTGAATGGGAATAACTTCTGAACCGTTTCAGTAGATTTCCCAGGAAGGGCTTGCTTTCTGCCACTGCAAATTTTCCCAGAGATATTGTCTGGTTAACAGTTGCATCAAAAGAGTATTTTTGCACAAACCTTGGGGCAAGCTCTGTCTTAGATTTACTAGTGAATGCAAAGAGGGTGAAAGTGCTGCTTCAAAGCCCTCTGTGCACTTTCTGTACCAAGAGGGGGGTGACCCCAGAAATAAGTTTTGATCTCTCTTCAGAACACAAGGCATGTCATCACCTCATTCAGCTTCTTCTGGGACTCATAGCATCTAGACTAAGAAGCTCTCTTGCTTGCTAAAGCGTGTTCAGCAAAAAAACCTTGTCTCATCAGCAAATTTGAACACAACTACAATCGAGTCAATTCCAATGCTGGCAGGGCAATACTCTACCCCAGTAGTAACATGCCACTATTAGAAGACTGTGTAAAAATATTTGTGTACAAAGTAATCGGAGGGAAAAATAGAATTGGGATGAACTGCACATTGTTCTGGAAAAAGCCTCCTGCCACAGTCTTACAGACATCATTTGCTGGTATCATTTTTAATAGTTGGGGTTTTTAAAATTTTGTATAAGATAAATATTACTGCACCTTGATGTTTCCTTAATAGAAGTACAGCCATTTCTTAATAGAATAGAAGTAAGCCATTTGAATATGTACAAATGGCCTTTTAAAATACATATGCTATAGCACACTGTGAAAGTAATTAGCTATAAATAGAAATCTAAAGGTTTAAAAAGATTTTGAATAAAGTAAGTCTAAGGTGATAGAAGAAGAAGAAAACAGCAGTTTTCTTCTGGTGGAAAAAAAAAAACGGAGGACATTGTACAGTGGAGATGTATTATTTCACTTCCTGAAAAACTGAGTAGGTTTGCTATTGCCAATGGTTTTCATTAGGAAGGAAGAGATTCCTTTGGAAAAAAAAAACTTCAAATTGACATAAATGTTATGACACTTAACTTCACCAATCCTGAAGAAAAATTCTCATCGCTTGATATGGAAATCATGATGGTAATGGAGACAAGGATGTCTAAGCCATGCCATCAGGAACATAAAAGAGCATTAGAATGCAGGTAAGACTGAGCTCCTGAACTAGTGAGAAGAGAATGCAACAGACATTTTCCTTTAAGAGTCTTCAGGATGAAGAGCAGATCAATTTTTTTCATGTGAAGTATTTATGAATAGAATGAACCTTCAAAATAAGATTGTTTTCAAAAACCTGTTTACAGTATCTCTTAGAATGATACACAGTTCTTATTAATAGAAAAAGAAGAGGACTTTTTTCCAAACTGTTGTGCACTTGTAAACAATCTACAATAAAAATAGTATTTTTTCATGCTGGGAATGATGTTAATTACAAAAAAGCCTTGTCGCACACTTGGCACTGTAGTCTCTTGATTAGCATAGCTTTTTATTCATCAAACAAGTTTCACATTGACTATTTTTCACCTTTAAATAATGGCGTCTTTGTACTTATGCAGCATCCATGAAGAATTTCTTGGGTGTTATTTTGTACCTGATCCTAAATGGCAGGTTCTGCATTCTGCCATCTGTCTACCTTTCCCATTTGATGCAGCTTCTGAGAGGTATTTTCAGAATTGAGGACTACCTGCAAGAACGATGCTAAATGCGTGCATTTTACTCCTTGGTTAATGCAAAACTATTTTTCCTTTACAGCACAATAGGAACAGGAAAATAATGATGGTGGATTCAATCCTTATAGTAATACAAAGAGGACTATTATCATCATTAGAAACCAAGCAAGTCATATTTATTGCACATGCAGTACAATCACTAATGCAAATTACCCTGTAAATTTAAAAGGAATCTGTATCATAGGAGTGGATTGAATGTTTCTATTGATATTTTGCTTAAAGCAGAAAACTAATTCTTTTGACAGCCAACTCATAATTGCAACCTCAATTTCAACTACAGCTTTCAAACAGTTGAAACATGTCTGTTTATAAAATGATACGGTACAGTACACAATAGCAAATCAGGTCATAGACATTCAAAAGAAAAAAAAATATCAAAGGACAGATTCATTCACATCTGCAAGCCCTCAAGAGTGTACAGGTCAAATGTCCCCAGAAAACTAGGCTGGTGGCGCAAATTCTCTATGTTGAGACCAGCAGAAGCAGCTGCTATCTTTATAGGATACAGTCTTGCTTACATCACCCTTCAGAGCAATCTTCTGTACAGGTAACTTGCTGCTTCATGATCTGAGATTTTTCCTAAGACACTTTGTAGCCTCCTTGGCCTAGGAAATTTAGAAAACTGATAGTCAATTCCATACACTTTTCATTAGTTTCAGTTGCTAGTAAGATGTCATTAACCTACTGCAGGACCAACCCTTTGGGGTTGTCCTTTTTCCAGATCTCTAATTCTTTTGCCAGTTGGTTCCCAAAAATCCTTGGACTATTTCTAAATCCTTGCAGTACCACAGTCTAGGTAAGCTGAGTCTTCTGGCCTGTTTGAGGATTTTCCCACTCAAAGGCAAAAATGCCCTGACTGCTTATTGAGAGGTATGCAAAAGAAAGCATCCTTCAGATCTATTACTGTACACCATTGGTGATATTGCGTAAGGGCTGTTAACAGGGTATAGGGATTGGCTGCAACAGGGTGGGTATCCTGGACTATTTAATTGATTACTCATAGGTCTTGTACCAGCCTCTATTTATTCATTCCAGGCTTTTTAACTGGCAAAATAGGAGTGTTATATTCTGACTCACATTCTATCAATAATCTAAATTCCCAGAAATTTTCTATTAGACTTTTGATTCCCCTTCTAGCTTCTAATTTTAAAGGATACTGCTTCTGCCTTACTGGTTTTAGGGTAATGCTTACAGGCTGAGCTTGTTGGGAATGGCCTGGAGTTCCACTAGCCCAAACCAAGGGTGTTACTGCATTTTCTACTGCTTCCGGTATTCCTCCAGAATTGTCTGCTTCTGGTGTTCCCTGAAACATAAAAGTCCTTGCCTCAATTATTCTAGTCTCCGGTACAAATAATTGTACTTCTCCATCTTTAAATACAATCTGAGCCTCCAATTTACCTAACAGGTCGCTTCCCAAAAGAGGAACCAGACACTCTGACACATATAAAAGTTGGTGTGTTAACTTTGTTGGCTTAAATTTACAATCTTGCCTACAACTTTTCCACACAAACCCCTTTGTTGTGAAAAAACACATATGCAGAGTGTAGCATGATGCTTTTAAAAGCAGACACCTGTAGCTACAGGTTTCCTAGCATGTGTAGCTGCAATCTTGGTCCTGCTATGGTCACAGTATGCTATTACTTCCTGTAGGAAACAATTACAAGAGAATATTGTCTTTTTGAAAATGCCATTTCCAATCTTTTGTTATTTTTGAGGGAGGTGTGACTCAAATAGATCCCGAGGCCTCAGAACCAGCTGCTGACACAAACAAACCACAAACTTGTTTGTTTTTGGAAGTCGAGCCCGTGTTGGGGGAGAAGAGGGGCAAGCTGACTCATCAGTTCTGAACAGATGAGGTTGGCTACACAGCCTGACATCCAGGCGAGAGCCTTTAACTCCGAGCAGCTGAGCTGATAGGGACAACTCTCACAAATACCACGCCTGACCCAAACCTGCAGGTGACTATGGCGACTGGCAGGCCGGAGTCTTGGCCGCCTGGCAGGCCGGAGTCTTGGCCGCCTGGCGGACCGTACTCCTCCCCCTCTCGGCGGCGGGTGGTGCTAGGCCTCAGTGCCACTGAGGTTGCTATGGCGACGGGTCTTGAGAGGTCGCGAGGGGGCGCTGTGAGCCGGCCTGGGTTGCGACCATCGTGGCGGTGTGTATGGGGGTGAAACAAAGTGAAGTGCTCCGGCCGCGGAGAAGCGAGATTGAGTCGCTGGCTCCTTCCCATGAGCGCCTGAGCCACCCCGACCCGAGTATGTCGGATAGTTTCGACCGAGCTCCAGGTGCTGGCCGGGTCTGGGGTCGAGGTGGCGCTGCTCTCAGCGGCGCGGACGCGTCGGAGAGTGATGGTGGGGCCTGTCCTGGGGGTAGTGGTTCCCACAGTTCAGCCTCGGCCGAAAAGCAGCATAAAACAGGCGGCCTCTTGATGCAGCAGGAACCATTGCGACCTCCGAAGACAGCGCCGCTGAGCACCAGAAACGCAGGTACTGGCCGCCGTGCAGTGGCCCCTTCCCCGCCCTTCCAGAGTCTCTCGATGCCGAAGGTATCGAGGAGTGGCTCCCTGAAGTCCGCTGTGGTCCCCTTCTTTGTGCAAAGTGCCCTGCTCCTGCTTCGTTTCGCTTGCTGCTCCCGGCACCCCCCCCCCCCCCCCCCCCCCCCCCCCCCCATTCCCGTCGCCGTCCCACTGAGAGTGGAGCCCTGGGGCTTCCTCCACACACCTCCTTTCGGCCTAGCCACAGGGACACGTACTTTCTCCCACCCCACGCACCTAGCGGCTTAGAGGCCACCGCATGGAAATGAGCTGCGTAAGGGGCCTAGCAACTGCACTTTTCCTTAGATGAGCACATGAGCACTCATGTTTCTGAGCTATGGACCTGTGCCCAAGTAAAGGTATGATGTACTGTTGTAGCCTGCTTACAATGTTTCTGTCTGTCCCTCCCTCCCTTTTTGTGCCCATACATCTGTATGTATGTGTTTTAGCCATTTGTTCATCTGGCTGCAGATGTTCTCATTCTTCCCCTTACAGAAGAATTCTCTAACTCTGGACTAAAGGTTTGACAAAAAAATAAGCCCAACCCAACAGTAACATCAAGCATTATTTGTTGGTTACCTTTTTCAGGTAGATCCAGATTATGTTTTCAGTAAATTTAGGAGCTAATTTATAAACATGGATTTGCAAAATGTGGTTTAAAAAACACACCGTTTCATTGGATTAATTTTTTAAATTTTGTACAAAAATGATAGTTAAGTGTCTTTTAAGGATTATGTTAAAAATAGTGATTTCTTCCATTTATTGACCTTTAGAGTCTTGCCTTTACATATAAAATCTATGAGAAAAACCCAAAAGCAGCAAGAATATCATAAGAAAATATACTAGTTTCTCAGGTTAGCTCTTAGAAAACATGTTTTCATGGGGAGAGGGCTCTCTTTCACCCTTTTTTTGGTCATCTTCACATGAACATTGATTGTGTTCACTTTCTATCATGTAGAAAGGTGCCTAGAGTTTGCTTAAGTGAAAGCTTTATCCATATTAAATATATATATTTGAAGGATAGGATGATAGAATGGTTTGGGTTGGAAGGGACCTTAAAGACCATTTAGTTCCACCTTCCTGCCATGGGCAGGGACACCTCCCACTGTCCCAGGCTGCTCCAAGCCCCATCCAGCCTGGCCTTGGGCACTCCCAGGGATCCAGGGGCAGCCACAGCTGCTCTGGGCACCCTGGGCCAGGGCCTGCCCACCCTCACAGGGAAGAATTTCTTTCTAATATCCAATCTAAACCTACTCTTTCAGTTTGAAGCCATTCCTCCTTATCCTATCACTCCATGACCTTGTAAAAACTCCCCTTCTTGTCGTAGTTGATACTGTCACATTACAAAACAAC
Organism: Diglossa brunneiventris; assembly: GCA_019023105.1. NCBI lineage: Eukaryota > Metazoa > Chordata > Aves > Passeriformes > Thraupidae > Diglossa > Diglossa brunneiventris. Next base: position 9,600,195 of record CM032382.1, on the reverse strand, counting down.
ACTCCATTTTCAGAAGGCTTCAAACCTGTTTTTATTATAGCATGCATGCTTTTTATACATTCTTACAAAACTCATAACTTTACACTTTACTCATTGGTCAGGAAAGACAAACAAAGTGCTTATTGGAATAGACAGTTGCAGGTTTCTCTTATTTATCCTTCTTTCTTTCTTGGTTTCTATGTCAATGACCTTGGTAGAAAATTCTTTTAGGGGTAAACATGGATCCTCTTATCAAACTTCTCTCTGGCTCACAGAAGTCACTGTAAAACCTCTTCCACACCCTCTGGCTTTTTTGTAGGCCCCCACCAGGTACTAAAAAGCCACCATAAGGTCTCCTCAGAGCCTTTTATTCTCCAGACTGAACAATCCCAACTCTCTCAACCTGTCTCCATAGCAGAGGTGCTTCTGCCCTCTGATCATCTTCATGGCTGTCCTCTGGACTTGTTCCAGCAGGTCCATATTTTTGTTGTGTTGGAGACCTCAGAACTGGATGCAGTACTCCAGGTGTGGTCTCACAAGAGCAGCATAGAGGGGCAGAATCACCTCCCTTGCCCTGCTGGTCATGCCTTTTTTTATATAGCCAAGGACAGCATTGGCTTTCTGGGCTGTAAGTGCACATTACCTGCTCATGTTGAGCTTCTTGTCAACCAACACCCCCAAGTCTTTTTCCCCCAGGGCTGCTCTTGACCCATTCTCTGCCCAGCCTGTACTTGGGATTGCCCCAACCCAGGTGCAGGACCTTGCATTTGGCCTTGTTGACCTTCATGAGGTTCCCACAAGCCCATCTCTCAAGCCTTTCCAAGTCCCTCTGGATGGCATTCCTTCCCTCCAGCATGTTGACTACACCACACAGCTCTGTGTCATCAACGAACTTACTGAAGGTGCCCTTGATCCCACTGTCCATATCACCAACAAAGATGTTAAACATCACTGGTCCCATTACTGACCCCTGGGGAAGGTCACTTGTCACCGGTCTCCACTTAGACATTGAGCCGTTGACCACAACTCTTTCAGTATGACCATCCAGCCAGTTCTTTATGCACTGAGTGGTCCATCTGTCAAATCTATGTCTGCAGTTTAGAGACAAGGATGTTGTGTGGGACAGTGTCAAATGCTTTGCAGAATTCCAGGTAGATGATGGTAGCTGCTCTTCCCTCATCCACCACTGCTGTAACTCCATTGTAGAAGGCCACCAAATTTGTCAAGTAGGACATACCTATAGAAGTTTTTCTTGTTGCCCTTGATGTCCCTGGCCAGTTTTAATTCTCTCAGGGCTTTTGCTCTCCTAACCTGATCCCTGGCTGCTTGGACAATCTGTCTCCCTCTCAGGCTACCTGTCCCTTCTACTCTCTGTCGGCTTCCTTTTTGTGTTTGAGTTTGTCCAGGAGCTCCTTGTTCATCCATGCAGGTGTCTTCTGGCAATTTTGCCTGACTTCCTCTTTATTGGGATGCATCCCTCCTGAGCTTGGAGGAAAGTATATTTATAGTATAAGTTAAAGTATATTTAAAGTCCAAAAAGTGATGTATTTGTTTTTGTGTACTCTGTGTGAATACATACTAATTTAGTGGTTTCTAAGAAAAGCCATTAACAAAAAACATTTATCAAAAACTTTTCAGAACACCTGCAACAGGCAAGAATTCCATCTGGATCACAAGAAAAAGTTTCAGTTCCTGATTGTGGACCAGAAATAGCTGAATCTCAGGTGGATGTGGCTCCCTTGGTAACATCAAAGTTGTCTGTTAAAGCACCTGAGTTTTATCCATCAGGATACAACCAGAACTTTGCAGTGAGTGTTAGTCTTTTCTTAGTATATGCCAATTCAGTTTAACAATGTTTCATGTGCTCTTGTGTATCAGATAACTTGAATGCTGCATTTGCTGAAGAGATTTCAAAAATTTGGATGATAACCTCCAGAGACACAGTCAGAATGTTGTGATAAGTGAATGTTATACTGTGAGAGCCTTTAGTATTTTGCTTGAAGTTTGCTCCAGATAACTACATTCCTGTTGCAGTTCATTTGTGATCCCCGGGGGGCCCCCCTAAGCTGTATGTTTGCTGGCAGCAGCAGGCAGGCAAAGAGACTCCACACGGCTTCTGAGGGTGCTGATTAGATGAGGGTTTATTGGGGGTCCCACCCCCGGGAGCAGCATGGTTTCTGAGGGAGAAGGGGGGAAGGGGGAGGGAGGGGGAGAGAGGGAGAGCCTAGGGAGAAAAGGGCCAAGAGAGAGCCCGATGTCTCTTGCACAGCTTAACAGGGAGATTCAAAGTGGGTGCGGAATAAGACTTGGCCAATGGGATTACAGATACATGATACTTCAGGGGAGGATCACAGGCTTGGAATAAATCGTACATTTTCGAGGGGTGAGACAGAGCATACCATTTAACTAAAATGTAACACCAACCATTCCTTATTGATTACACCCAGCATCAGCGTAAGCTGTCTTTTTCACAACTACCTCTGTTATAGTTACATCTGCACTACATTTTCACTAAAAACTTAGCTGCATTTTTATTCAGATTGCATTTTTATTCAGATTGCATAGGTTTTTGAAGCAAGTGTGGGAGAAAACTTGAACTTTAGCTTTTCTAAGCATAGCCTTTACCTTTTCTAAATTTACTATGCCATGGGTATGATTTGCCATGACTGCCTAACTTTATGTACCATCATGTGTCTTTTCATTCCTTCAGGGATATTGTATCACCAGAGGGCAAAAAAGTAGGTTTGGGCTCATTCCTAGCAGCATGCCTAATATGAAATATATTTGCAGCCAGGCTAAGGGTAATCTCCGATCCATATTGGACATTCACTACATAATAAAAGTTGGTACTTCTTATTTTCTACTCTCCATGCCTTCCATATTGTTGCTACAGTAATTCTACTCTAAGGAAGATCTATGTGAATTCTTGGCATATCTTTTTGTTATGCAGGCAGATAAAATGGTACTGGTCTAAGTAGGTGGGAACTATTGCTTTTACAAATACAATTGAATTATAATAAACAATTATACTGAAACAGATATATTTTGAATAACTTAGGAAAAAAATACTTTATTTGAATGCTAAACATGGTGGTTTGGAAATTAATGAAAATAACTCTTAAAATGGTAGCAAAAACCTAGAACATTTATTTGGAAGTATGTTGTAGGGACCCTAATCTAATCAGAGTATACTAGGGATAGAATAATGATCTTTCAGACTTGTTAGTTCTTCACTATTACCAAGTTTAGGGATTTTTTTGTTTGTTAGTTTTTGTTGGTTTTGGGAGTTGTTTTTTTTTTTACTTTAATAGGTGAATTAATTTTGTAAACTGGATCCACCTGCAATAAAAATAAGGAATTTAGCACACTTTACTATTACAAAGATTTTCACCGTGGGTTTTAAAATTTGAAACAAAGCAGTTTTGAGAAAGTTCAGGTTTTTTACAAGTAATACTTAGCTTTCATTTATCATTTTCCCTGAAATTTTTAGATCTGAAAGATCATGCTGGTTTTTTGCCATTTATTAAGCATTTATTGTTTTATAAATAATTGATTACAAGGTTGATTCCTTGTTTGATTGTACATTACTGTAATTACTACATGTGTCCATATAACATTTGATTGTTAGATTATTTAATCTACAATTAGTTCTGCTACTTCAAATTATCAGCTACCTGTGAAGATACTTTAAGGGCTACAGCATCCAAGGCATGCTGGATTTTTCAGAAAAACTTTACCAGGACTTTGGGGAGGAAAGATCTCCGTGGGATTTCTGTCGCTGTCAAGACGGTCATAACAGACTGAGGAACACGCTGTATTTAGGAAAGTTTTCTAAATCAAAATTTTAGAAATAAAAAGTTTCCAAAAGGATGTTAGCAGCCTCACTAGTGGGGTTGATACTTTTAGTCAAACATTAAGGTGCCAATTAAATCACCTGTTCATGTCTTATGAGGTTTGTACTTGGAATAGTCTTTATACCAAATTTTGCATTAATTATTGTATACTTGCTGAGTAGGTAGAATCTGAAGATAAAACCCCAAAATTTAGTTGATCCAGTACGTTGTTCTATCTCCTTTGTTAAAGCTTAAAATCTGCCAGTGAGAAACATGAGGGATTTATGTCTAGAAAAAATCTAACTAGACTAAAATCTAAGTAGGTTTTAAGTATTGAGTGCTCCTAATTTAACAACATACAACATATAATAAAGTTTGATTTTTTTTTTTCCTCTCCCATTTGTTCTGTTGCCTGGCATAATTACTAAAACCTAGACTGCCTTTGAAGTTGCATAATTAGCAGAGGTAGATGAATGTGGGGCTGAATTTACCCTCTGTGCTTAGCCTTTTAATTACAAAATGGGAAGAGGAATATGAATACCAGGACACCAGCATACCAAATGGGATTGGAGTCCCTTGCAGAACAAGGATGTTTCCTCCAAGAGTGAATTTTTTATCTGTTGAGGATGAGAGGAATATCCTTCCTCTCTACTAAACAAGGCTGGAGAGTTTTCAAATTGGTTGTTTGAAGAGATATCAGTTGTGCTGTGTGTGACTAAGCTGCAGTTGTTGCACAAATCATGTCATAGTTCTGTGGACCAAAATAGTTGTACAAAACTTTTACTGAGCTCTTTGAAATTGCCTAGTCAAATTTTATTTCCTTTAGAGAAATAGAATATTTAGCAAGTTTGATGCTTGTTAGCTTTTATTCTTTGGCTTCATATGCTCTAAACCATTAGAATAATAGAAGAATTTTGGTTGGAAAAAACCTCTGAAGTTCCTCTGGTCCAATCCCAACTCAGAGCAAAATCAACTTGGATCGGGTTGTTGAAGGCTTTATCCTTATGAGTAATAATGATTTGCCACCATTTCCTTACATCCATATATTTTTTCCTATTTTTGCTGGGCCACATTAACTTTGATATTATTCACTGGGCAAATATTCTACTTAATGAAACATCATATGAAACCTTTCCAGTTTTTCTTCTGTTATATTGATGTGTCCCTCATTAGTTTAAGTTTTATACTCTTACAACACAGATCTTGAAATAATTTTGGAAAATCTGAATTTTTCCCCACACATTCTTTACAGGTTGTGAAATTAATGCCAATACTTGATTTTCAGCAATGTGTATCTGTCTTTCTCCACAGTTGGTATCCAGAGCTTTTATCTTTCACAGATCCATGTTGCTTTACAGTAGAGAAGAGAATGAGGCATTTTGAAGACAGAAAGTAAAGGCTATTCCCTCATTAAGGGAGGAATGGTGGGGAGAGGGAGAATGTCATTATAAACCTTATCAGTGTATTTATGTTCACTAAGTAAAGAAAAAGCAGTTTTCATTTTAGCTTGATTTTTCATTACAGTAGATATATTTAAATCTTTTTCACATTAAATAGTAGAGCAGTTGAGAATTCTGATCTCTTGTGTGTTACCCTTATGTCTCAAATCACTAATTTTCAGCTCTTTAACAGTTCCCTCTTCAGGTTTCTGCTTGCTCTTCTGAGATTTCCTGAGATACTTTTCACAATCTTTTGTACAATCTTTTCACAATCTGAGATACTTTTCACAAACTTTTGTACAGTATGAAAAGGTGAATTATTGGTACTGTGTTATTACTGGTTACATCAAAAAGTATGTTGCTTCCTATGCTATTTCCTCTCATATACTAGCATTGTAATTATCCAGGACAACATTGACTTTAGAGATTTACATGCATTCATTTTTGAATGGACAAAATTAATGGGTTGCCCCTGGTTGAATGCCAGGCACCCACCAAAGCCTCTCTCTCCCTCCCCTCCTCAGCTGGACAGGGGAGAGAAAATATAACAAATGTTCATGAGTTGAGGAAAGGACCAGGAGAGATCACTCACCAAATACTGTCCATGAGCAATACAGGCTTGAATTAGAGCTATTAATTGAATTTATGACTAACAAAATTAGAGCTGGATAATGAGAAGTAAAATAAGACCTTAAAAACACCTTCCCTCCCTTTCCCAGCTCTACCTTCTCCACCCCCATCAGCACAGGGGGACAGGGAATGGGGCTTATGGTCAGTTCATGGCCCCTTGTTCCTGCCACTGCTCTGGGAGAGGAGTCAGTCTTTCCCTTGCTCTACCATGGAGTCCCTCCCACAGGAGACAGTTCTCCATGAACTTCTCCAGTGGGAGTCCACCCATAGGCAACATCTCTCCCCAGACTGCATTATTTTCTGCCTGTATTTTATACATGGGAACATTCCACTGTATTGTATTTCTGTAATTTCACCCCCTCCTGTGTATTTTGAAGCACTTTTGTACTCTAGGTAAGCTCAAAAGATTTTGTTTCCAATTTTCAATTCTCTTTTCTTCTACAGTTCATATAGCTGCAGCAAAGTTTGTGTGTGCATCAGGAAAGGGTGTTGAGCCTCAGTTTGGCAATTTTATTCTTAGTGGGTATACTTACATGTTAATTTGTTAGTTAATCTTACAGTCAACTTGGCAAACATTTTCAAATCTGTCTTTTGATGTGTTTTGCTGGGAGACCTTAATCTCTATGAAAACATGTTACCTAGTTCTTGACTCCTAGAGCTTTTTGATGCAGAGGTCTATATTTGCTAAAAATGTTGAAGTGAGATGTGTAATAAAGGTCACTATCAAGCATGCAGAGCATCAGAAGTTAATCAAGACTAAGGGCTCTGGTTACTTCTGGAGGTAGCAAGTGTGAGTAAGGTTTCTTTTAAATAGCTGCTACATTCTTTCACTGCTATAGGATTCTCCCTTTGAAGATGAATATGATGGCTACCTGACTTTGGTAGAATATGTACAAGACTTTCTAAATCACCTTGCCGAGCAACCAGGTTGTTTTGAAACTGAAATAGAGCACTTTGCTGAAACGGTGAACGGCTGGGTCGCTGCAGATGAAACTTTGCAAGAACTTGTTGAACTCGTATATCAACAGGTACCCTGTGTATTCTGTCTTAACATGTTATGCCTCTGTTACCCAGTGTGCAAAATATGCATGTTAGTATTATTTGTTATATCATTGTGCCTATATAGTGTTTGAATGTTTGGAATTTTTCTTTTTAGACTGAAATGTATAGGGAAAGATTTTTCTCAAGAAACTGTAATGGTATCTCAAGTGAGATATACCTGGCTGATTGTCATAGACATCTTTTATGAAAAATCCTTTCCTTAACATTTTTCCTCCTGAGAAGCTGAGAGGCCTCAGGAACAAAATGTAACCAATGGTTATCTGCTGCTGTGGAATGCAACAGGTGCATCTGTGATTGGTCTCATGTGGTTGTTTCTAATTAATGGCCAATCACAGTCAGCTGGCTCGGACTCTCTGGTCAGTCACAAGATTTTATTATCATTCCTTTCTATTCCTTTCAAGCCTTCTGATGAAATCCTTTCTTCTATTCTTTTAGTATAGTTTTAATATAACATATATAATAAAATAATAAATCAGCCTTCTGAAACATGGAGTCAACATTCTTGTCTCTTCCCTCATCCTGGGACCCCTGCAAACCACCACAGCTGATCAATAAATTTCCCTAATTTACTCTGTTTCCTTTGTTGTGTATTTGGATCTCTCAGGTCACATACTAGAGTTGAAATTACAGCAATTCATTAAAGAAGTTATATTTGAATTGCTGGATTTACTGTCAGTTGTACATTTTTATTCTATCCTACAAAAATAGTCTTTGTGACAGATATTTTTTGTTCTTTTGTATTTAAAAAAAATCTATACCTACTTTGGGAAATGCTCTTTTTTACTGACAGGCTTTGTTCTTCATTTGGTATTCCAACTATTTCAGATCATAATTAGAAAAACGGAAAGCTAGTCTGCTGCTAACTTGGTCATGGAAACGAGGACAGAGACCTTGAGCTGAACTCTGTGCTAATTGGAAAAAGCAGCTTAATCTGTGTTGTTTAGCAAATTAGCTGCTTCTACTGTCTTCTGCAGAAAATGAAGTCACGCTTCTGCTTGCTATTTCTTACATTAGGTATCTTCCATTCTCCTGAGTTGCTTTCAAATTCTACCTTGAAGAATGTGAACTTTATGCACCTTTTAAGTGCAGATACTTGCAGATTTTTTTACTGTGAAATAATCTGGGGTATGTAGAATGTACGTGATTGTCACACATTGTGCAGAGTCTTAAGAACTGTAGAGTCTTAAGTTTCTTACTATAACACAGAATTGATACACATTTAATTAAGAACAGTTTAGTTATACATTAAGATTACTTGGGCTGTGTTTAGCAGCATCATTTTTTCATCCTTTATTTGGACACATGAAGAAAAGTTAATAAAAGATTAAAATATTCCAAATAACTTTATTTGAAGAAACTTCATAATGTTTCATAAATTGACTCTTGTTTAAGATAAGTATTTTAATGTTGCCTCTTTTTCTCTCGCCCTATTTAAAACAAGTCTAATGTTAGGGTTAGATGTGCCTTCCTTAACTGAGAAGCATTGAGTGTTATCAGTCTGAAAGATAACAGCTTTTCTGAAAAATAAAACTTAGTTCAGTGCAAAATGCTGTCCCAGTATCCAAAAGCACATTATTTCAACTTCATTGGATGTCAGGATATGACAACGTTTGAGTGTGAGTCAACTCTGCTTATTCTTCTGTCTTGAGCCTCTGCTCAAGTATTTGTTTTTACTTGTCCTGGTTTATCTCAAAACTTCATTGAAATATGCTGAAGTGTGTTTAGAAGCATCTGCATCAGTGATGTTTGAGCAGATCTACAGATGGTTTGTGAAGGAAAAAAGGCTAAAATAAAAGAAACCCAAATCCTGGACAATCTTCCCTTCATCTGGGTATCAGGTATCTTAGCCTGTCTTAATTAGACTTATTTATATTAATTATATACTTCCCACTGTTCTTCCTAAAATCCATTTATGTCTTGACAGAGTGAGCTTGTTTTCCAAAAGTTGAAACGCTGACTTCATAGCTTAAGAAGTCTTGACTTGTGTAGTTACAGCAAGTAAAATTTCTCAAATTTTTTTCTGTTGCTGTTACAGCAAGTAAAATTTCTTGAGATACATATTGGTAAGGCTAACCTTCATGCTTAGATTTTTTACTTTTTTGGAGTTGGAGATAAAGTGGGATTACAATAATAATTCAGGGAAGACATTGTTGTACTATAATGAGTGGTTAGTAAGATATGAGATTGATTGATTTAAGAAATAAATTTAAGTGCCATATTTTGCCTTATAAAAAGGGGGCCACCTCTTCAAGTCCAAGCAACTGATTGAACTAAAGCACCAAAAAAGCTCATTAGCTATTTCACATGTCCCTTACTGGAAACTAAAGTTGATTTGACTTTCCTAATTACTTACATTTCCTGTATCTTTCAAAGAGATCTCAGTTCTTTCCAGCAGTGTAATGCACATAGTACAGTTCTGGGGTTTTTTTGGCAGAGCTGATCAAATGATTTAGACCAGAGCCTCTTTTCACTATCTCTGAGAAATAACATCAAATTCAAGTCTTGTTAGAAGAGAGCGCAAAACAAATGAGCAGAAATAAATTGCCAAAAGAAGGGAATGTTCTACTTTAAGTTCTAAGAGAGGTTGAATGTAAACACAAAATGGATTCCAAATTACTTTTACCACCTCTTGGAATTTTCAAGTATCAGTTTCAAAGCAAAATATTTTTCAGACAGTGTATAACATGTTGTGGAATTTTGTTGCCACCAGCTGTTTTTAGATTATAAAAGTATAAATATTCAAACTAACAGGACTTGTTTTAGAAAAAAGGACTTATCAAGAACTATTAACTGTAATGATGCAGTTTTCATATCTGAATCGGAAGTTTGCTATTCTGCAGTTTGCTGGAGCATGTACAGGAGAAAGTATTTATCTTTACTTACCATGTTCTTGTACTCTTTCCCTGAGCATTCCTTATTGCCAAAAATAAAAATCTGGGATAAATAGCTCTTAGACTTAATGAAGGTGATATATTTATTTTAACACACTGTTTGGTCCTTAAAAAAAGTCTTAATGCCTACTCTGGGTTTTGTTTGTTTGGTTTTTTTTATTAACAGTTTGAAAGTGACTTTCAGATACTCTTTGGTGTAGGTCACAATGGAGAAGTAGAATTGAGAACAAATGGCACAATGCTGGTTATTTTCTTAAAGCCACAAAATCAATATAATGAACTTCAAAGTGCTGAAATGCATCTAGCAAAGTGTTTATGAGAGAAAAATTACCATGAGAAATAGTAATTATTAATCTTCTGTTCTGCAATTGTCTCATCAACTGTTGTTAAAGACAGATTTTCAAAAATCTCTTAAAGGTATTTCCTGATAACCTAATCATGACTGCTATGAATAATTCTTTTTTCTACTTTTATTTTGGAAGGCCACATGTGTCCCAAATTTTTCCTACATGGGAGCACGGTTGTGTAACTATCTATCTCATCATCTAACCCTTAGTACACAAAGTGGGAGCTTTCGGCAGTTGTTACTTCAAAGGTCAGTATCAGTGTGTGTCATTTTCAATTTGTCACTTTCTCAGGTTGTCTTCCTTTTCTGTATGTAACTCTTAACATATTTAAACCAGATATTTAGATGGAGGATTATTAAAGCATAGCTACCTAACACATATCTTTTTTAATATGAAAATAGGATTCCAAGTTCTGGAGGCTCCTTTCAGTTGAGAATATTGTACTGCTACCAAGTTATAGGGTAAATTCAAAAAGTAGTCAACTTTAAATTTATACTAAATATGTACTGGTTTTGTCCTTTGACTTTTGCCAGGGCTTATTTCATTGTGTTTTTTCTTTAATGACTTTTCTGGCTGGAGTTGCTGTGAAAAGTTTGTTGGTTTGCTCACCGACTTTACACCTATGATGCATAAAATCACGAAGGATTATTTTCTTCCATTTTCAGTTACTACAGGATTTGGAGGATTAAGGTTTAATAATGCTTAGACTTAGCTGACAAAAATACAACATTTTTTAAATGGATGTGTTTCCTTTTAAATCTCACTTGAAGGAATAGTAGACTTTAATACTTCAGAATTCTTTAGAAGTTAGTCTTTTTCTTTAAGGACTTTTGTCTTCCTAAGCTTCAGACTTGATTCTTACTTTTTCACTTAGTCCACGTATGTTTAGGAGTAAATGCATGATAAACTTTAAAAAAATTACCTCACTGTGATGTTCTCTTAATCCTCACTGTTTGCATTTCTATCTAAATTTTACTTCTGTCACTTAAAATGGTAGGATAAAGAATTTATCAAATAAATGTCAAGGCATCTAAGACAATGTGGGCAGCATCCTGAAAGGGGGAAAACATCTTTCAGAGTTTTATTTCTGTTGATGTTTGTCTGCCCATGTTCAACTTCCTGGACCCATATTCTAATATATAAACTGTGTAACTGGCTTTTAATTTTTACATTTTTGCAATTTCCTCTATTTTGTTTTGCTTTCTCAGATACCTCAGTGCTCACCTAGAAGAACAAAAATCTGCATTCTTTGTGGAGACCTCTCACTTCCTTCACAAATCCAACTTCCTAGTATTCAGCATTTAATAGTTCTAATGCAGTGAATAAGTTCTTAGCATTCTATTAAATAAGTAACATGTTACATCTGTTGGGTTGTCTATAGATTATATGATTTTTGCTTTCATGTTTTCAGGTGCCAAACAGAATATGAAAACAGAGATGAAGCTGCCAGAGGAGATGAGACTGCTCAAAAACAATTTCATGCCTTTGTGTTGTTCTTAGCTGAACTTTACCTTAACCTAGAGGTAAGAAGAAAGTTGTGTGTCATTCATATTCATGAATTTTTGGTGTGTTTAAGTAAACACTAAAATGGAATATCATTTGAGGCGTGAGTTTTTTTTGAGTTTCTTTATTTAAAGGGAAAGTGGAAGAAAGTAAAATAACTTAAGAACAGTTTAATTATAATGTGTGTCCAAGAAACAGAGAAACAAAAAAGGACAAGATCATCAGAAGAGAAATAAATAAAGATTAAAAAAACGGTGTAAGAATGCATTAAAAGAACCAGCCATAAACTACCTTTTGGTTTTGGTTTGTGTTTTTCTGTTTGTTTGTTTGTTTTTGTCTGGTAAACCCAGCAGATTACTAGACTTAAACAACATAGCAAAATGTTACAACCTGGCAGAAGCAGAGAGGTATCAATAACCCATGTAATTCAGTATTCAGCCACTAATAGGAGCTATCATCAAATGCTTGAGGAGGGCATGGCAATCTTCAAAATAAACAATAAAAATGCAGACCTTGAAAGATATTTCTTCTGAGCTCTTGGCTTATGCATGAAGCGTGAAATTTTGTATTTAGATCAGGTTTTTTTGTTTCTGATATGTCCAAAAAAATGTATGTACACATAGAAGTTCTTTGACTCTTATACCCGTGAGTTCAGTAAGTTCACTGACTGCTGTAGTGTCCTTAAAATCTATTTTTCACTGAATTATTTCAAAAGTTTGATTTAAGCAGACACTACCGAAATGTTCTGCTGGCACAAGGAAAGAAAACTCTGACTCTTCCATTTTTATTCAGAGAAGTAAAAAGGAAGCTTTCCAAAGGATTTGGGGAAGTTGCCCAGCTTGGAGTACAATTTATTTTTAAAGCATTTTTTTTGAATTTTTAAATATCTTAAGAATGCCTTCTAGAAGTAAGGTACTCTACAGCTGCAGAGAATGCACGAGGTAGGATGGGAAAAGAGCATGGGAATCTGAGAATTTGGGATTATGTAGATCACTTGCCAGGCATTTTCAGCTTTTCTTAGCAATTGATTAGCAAAGAAAAAAAATGCTAGGCAGGCATTGTTATGTAATATGTCAGAATTGCAAAGATACTACTCTATATTCTAGAAATAGTTATGGCATTTGACATTCAGCATCCAAGAGAGAAAATATGACTAAATGAATTTCTAAAACTAAAGTCTTTTCAATGTAGGTGAGTTTTGGTTTTTGAAAATATATTTTGCAGATTAAAGGAACAAAGGGACAGGTCACAAGAGCAGAAATTCTTCAAGAAGGCCTTTGGGAATTACTAAATGTGCTCTTCTCTAACCCTGTGGATAATAATTTGATGTGTGCAGTGAAACTGCTGAAGGTGAGACAGTAGTTTTAAAAGAAGAAAAAAAGTTGGTTTTTCATTTTTTTTTTAATATATCATCATAGTCCTGAATGAAGAGAGAAGCTCCAAGTATCTACAAATGTTGAAGTGTATCTGTAGCTAGACTGGGCTACCTCATTAAACATTGGATTCAAGCAATAGATGTCTCCTGTTGTCCTTTCCATTTAATGTAGTGGTTTTTCACCTATTTGCTTTGCAGTATACTTCTTTTTACTTAACCCCTCTTAGAGTCGTTATCAAATTACCTAGGATCAATGCAGTAGAAAACTGGGAATGTGAAACAAGTGCTCGTTTTTATCTTTGCATTTTATTCCTTTGTATCATCAGACACCTTTCCAGGCATTTTTAGATCATGTCATATTTATGCTGAGTAGATTAGGAACTGCTGTTCAGTTGGACCATAGTGGCAAAATAAATTTTTTTGTAGTTTAATTCTTATCTCCTGCTGTACAATTATTGGACAATGAATTAAGGACAGAAAAAGTTTTCATCCCTAGCAGTTCTAGACTGTCTGCTGCTAACACTTCCTCAGCAACAGCTTTGGTCTCACAGATTTGATGTATTAAAACTCAAGTTGGCTTGCTCAAATGATTTTTGGCTCCTCTTTCCACATCCCCAGGTGGAAATCTGTGGCATATCTGATTCTAGGTATGTTGACTGAAGTATTTCTAAAACTTACTAGCTTTTTTTTATTATTATCAGGTAAGCCTGTGGTATCATCTGCAAAAAAATGGTCTCTTTTTGCAATTAAAGCAATTAAGAGCTGCCAAATGCTGTTAGTCCTTTCAGCAGGATTCAGAATGTTGTAAAATTTTTGTGTTGATGTGCCAATGCAATCTCCATATCTCACTGATACACAAGCTCAGGAAGATGACGAAATGTAACACTTTTTTACAAGAAATCACTGCAATATTCAAAAATGCATTTTGTTGTCATGTGACTGTTTGGCAGTGTAATGAAATCACCGAAGAGTTGTTTCAACATCCCATTTTGAGACTGAAATGAGGGAAGTGGCTGTGAAATTTTAGGCAAAATTGGACATAGAGTTACCATACTGTCTAAAAGAAACTATGTGGTCATTAATCTGTTCAACAAAAAGATGTCGAAGATTGGAACCTTCAGTAGGTACTCGCATCATGCATCTAAATGCTATGGGTTGTTAAAGAAACTCTTCAGTTGACAGTTTATTAAACTTTTCTAAATCACTTGAAAAGAGAAAAAGAAATACTAAGCAAAAAAAATCCTCAACAAAACCTAATACCTTGTCTTTAGTTGACAGGCTCAGTTTTAGAAGATGCCTGGAAAGAAAAAGGAAAGAATGATATGGAGGAAATGATTCAGAGAATTGAAAATGTTGTGTTGGATGCAAACTGTAGCAGGTGAGAAGAGAAATTTGTTTGCAGTATTTTGCTTTGATATGAAACAAAACATCTTCAAAATCTTCAAGAATAATGACCATGTTCAAAAGATTTCCTTCAAAACTTTCATTTACAAAAAGTCAAGTGATATGTTGGTCACTTTCATGTAGCAATTGTGGGGGGAGTGGTTCTTTCCATTTTGGTTTTGTTCTGTTTTTTATCTTTTACTAGAGATTCATGTTCCACTTCATCAGATGGTTGTGTCTGTTTTCTGTTCATTTTCTGTTTGTCTGCTTTAAGTCCTTCCCCTCCCACATTTGCCAACCATTAGCCCAATTATTGTTTTGCACAAATCATTCGAACTTTTGTGCTGCTTTTGTTTTTTTCAGAGATGTGAAACATCTTCAAGATCTTCAAGAATAATGACCATGTCTAAAAGATTTCCTTAAAAAACTTTCATTTACAAAAAGTAAATGTAGCAATTATGGGGAGAGTGGTTCTTTCCGTTTTGGTTTTGTTCTGGTTTTTATCTTTTACTAGAGATTAATGTTCCACTTCATCAGATGGTTGTGTCTGTTTTCTGTTTGTTTTCTGTTTGCTTTCTGTTTGTTTTCTGTTTGTCTGGTTTAAGTCCTTCCCCTCCCCCATTTGCCAACCATTAGCCCAATGATTGTTTTGCACAAATCATTCGAACTTCTGTGCTGCTTTTGTTTTTTTTCAGAGATGTGAAACATATGCTTCTGAAAGTAGTGGAACTACGATCAAGTAACTGGGGTAGAGTTCATGACACTTCTCCACATACAAAAGCTACTCCTGAAAATGACCCAAACTATTTTATGGTAAGAATGTACTGGTATTTCAGTTCCTTAGTTTCATATGAATTTGATTCATAGGCTAAATTTGATTAATTTGATAATAAATATGATTCATTTGATTCATATTGCTAAAAGCTACAAACATCTGTCTCTGAACTCATCTAACTTATTGTATAACTTTCATCTTAGAATGAACCAACATTTTACACTTCTGATGGTGTTCCTTTCACTGCAGCAGATCCAGGTATGTCCCCTGTTTTTCTCAATCTTTCAAAAGTTGCAATTATGTCCTGTTGAAGTACATAAAAAAGTTGTTCTTCGAATATTTTAAACTCATGAAACTTCACAGACAAAAATTTGAGCTGAACTCCTGGCTTTGTGTAAATGTTTGAAATGAGCAGAGAACGTGCAGTTGAGTTCATATAGTTCAGAAGAATTTGTGCCATAGTCCTCAGCACTTGGTTTCCACAGTGTGGAGCTTTCCTGTTGTGAAAAACACTGTCATGGTTTGACGCAGGCACAATGCCAGTGCCCCCATGAAAATACCTTCTCCCTGGTTTCTGCTGTGAGATGTGACCTGGAATAAGCAAAGCAGGCTTCTACTTAGGAATAAAGGAAAGAAAACTTTATTAACTACACTACAACTACATATAAAAAGAAACACAGACAGGGAAAATGAAAACCCCACAAAAACATTTCCTCCTCCCCCACCAAATTTTTCCAATACAATACATCTATCACCCAAATTTCAACTCTCAGTCCATTACCACCCTTCAGACAATCAATCCTCAGTTCATCAAGAGGAGAGGAGTCCTTCTTGTGCCATAGGCTTCCCCTGGAAACACCGTTGAAACCTCGTGTGTTTCCGTGTCACTCGTGGCACCGCCCGGAGTACATCTGCCATCGTGACTTCTTTCTTTCATGTCCAGTGCTCTCACCACTGCACATGGACCAGAGCTGCTTCTAGGGTTGTCCTTTTTAAGGGTGCTTGGTCCAGTTCCAAAAAAGAGCACAGTCTCTCACTTTCGGGACATCTGTCCCCCCCAGATTTGTTCGCCCCCTGGGGCCGAGGGGCACCAACACTGAACCCTCTTGGCTCTGAGCCATCACCCCCCCTGGATGCGGTCTCTGTGTCGCAAGGAAACATGGTTCTGTCCATGGCTATACAAGAAAAGTCCAGCCAAAGGCCACTCCATCATCTCCTGCCACATAGGATCCTTCTCAAGTTCTCTTGGACATCTTCCACTTGCACAAACCTGCATCACACTTGCCCATTTCCTGCTATTCATCCCTATCTCTTGTCTCATTCAGCTCCAGGAGGATCAGCATTTGTAAGATTTCCATCATCCAAGGAAAGGGTTAAAAATTTCAGGCTCTGCCTGTCCAAAACTCCCACGGCTGCCCTGCCAAGCGCACCCCCCCCCCTTCTCGGCCGGCTCTGCTATCAAATTTCAAGGTGGCACAAGCACAGACACCGGCTCTCCCTCTCTCTCTGTCCTGGGGGGGGGCTGCCTGATGCCTCTCCAATGTTCCTCCATATCCTGCAAGGGCCTCTTCGCCTCCCCTCTCTGTCCAAGGGCCTACCTCACCCAGCCGCATGGCTTCTCCCCTCCCCCCGCCCAGCCAGCAGCTGGGGGGGGGGGGGAGACCCGAACTTTTCCGGCCATAAACCAAAGAGAGCTTCTCCCGCGAGAGCTCTGCTTTTTAACCCCTGAGTTCTCAGAGGCGTATCCAATGCCTCAGTGCCCAAACCAGGTGCCAATATTAAAATCTGAACACCTATTGGTGACCACAGCATATCCCAGAAAACCTACTTCCTCTTAAACCACAACAAATGCCAATCACTTGTTTTTTTAAAATTTGAAAAGTTTAATAGTAATCAAATGGTTATAAAAAATAGTAATACAATTAGAGTAATAATAATTTGGACAAATTGAATTAGGACAATATGAGACAATAAAGAGTTTTGGATGTCTGGGTACCTTTTTCCAGGCAGCACGAGCCCGGGAAAAAGGACGCCCGTTAACAAAGGATTAACCCTTAAAAACAATAGCCTGTTGCATATTCATACACTTCATACATGATGCATAAATTCCATTCAAATACAGGATTCTGTCTGGTCAGTGTCAGCTTCTTCCTCCGAATCCTAACAGCGCCTTCGAGCAGGAAGAAGTTTGTTTCTTCTGATGAGAGCAATAGATTCTTTTTCTCTGAAAGATTCAGGTGTCCTGTGGCTGCTATCTTGCTGCGAGTCCTTTCTTTAAAGAAAAGTATCCTACATAGCATCGTTTCTATTTGAACATTTTTTTATAACCTATATTTTATATTTTTATATATTTTATTTTTATATATTATTTTTTATATATTCTATTTTTATATAATATTATATATTATATTTTTATAACCTATATTTAACACAGTACTACTAAGAGAATTAATACAGCATTACTTTCTAACACAACACATATAATATTCATTTTAATATTTTCAAAAAGCCAATCATAAAATGCATGCATTTTTCACACTGTTCTGAGGAGGCTGGAATGTGATCCTAAGACTTGTCCCATGGGACATCTGATAAAACTCCCGGCCCTGGGGGAGGGTGTGAAAATAAAATGGACTCTCATGCTAAACAACGAAGAGATTTGTTGCCCTGCTTTGAAAAGGAAGTGAGTTTTTTGGGATGCTGTGGTCAAACCAATCAGTGCTGAAATTTGAATATTGGCACCTGGTGTGGCCACTGAAGACATGGATACGCCTCTGAGAACACAGGGGGTTAAAAGCAGAGAACTCCCAGGAAAACTTTCTCTTGGGTTCCGGTGGTGAAACAATGTCACGGTTTGACGCTGGTGCAATGTTAGGGCTTTCATGAAAATACATTTTCTTTGGTGTTTGCTGTGAGATGTGACCTGGAATAGAGCAAAGCAGGCTCTAACTTAGGAATAAAGAAGAGAAAACTTTATTAACCTACAACTATATGTAAAAAGAAACACACAGAAAGAATGAAAACCTTCTAAAAACATTCTTCTTTCCCTCCTACTAAATTTCTAATACATCCACCTCTCAGATCACCAACTCTCAGTCCATCACCACCCTTTAGATAATCAATCCTCAGTTCATCAAGAGGAGAGGAGTCCTTCTTGTGCCATAGGCTTCCCCAGGAAACACAGCTGAGACCTCTTGTGTTTCCATGTCACTCGTGGCACTGCCCGGAGTACATCTGCCATCGTGGCCTCTTCCTTCCATGTCCAGTGCTCTCACCACTGAACATGGACCAGAGCTGCTTCTAGGGTCGTCTTTTTAAGGGTGTTTTGTCTAGTTCTAAAAAGAACACAGTCTCTCACTTTCGGGACACCTGCCTTCTTCAAATTTTACTTCTTGGGGCCGAGGGGTCTCAAGAACAGAGATCTTCTCTTCTACTGAAGATTGAGGGCACTACTACTTTCTTCACCTGTCATTTCTGTTCACACACTCTTTTACATAACAACACTGAATTCTTTTGGCTCTGAGCTATTGCTTTCTTCTAAATGCAGTCTCTGTGTCACAGGAAAAATGGTTCTGTCCATGGCTATACAAGTCCAGCCAAAGGCCACTCCATCATCTCCTCTCACCCAAGATTCTTCTCTACTTCTCTCGTGGCCCATTTCCTCTTATCTCATCTCTATCTCTCTTCTCATTCAACTCCAGGAGGATCAGCATTTTTAAGGTTTTTATCATCTAAGAAAAGGGTTAAAAATTCAGGTTCACTGACCAGAACTAAGAGAAAGTTTTTTTGGGAGTTCTCTGCTTTTAACCTCTTGTGTTCTCAGAGGCGTATCTATGTCTTCAGTGGCCACACCAGGTGCCAATATTCAAATCTGAGCACCTATTGGTTTGACCACAGCATCTCAAAAAACTCACTCTCAAACCAGGACAAACAGGCCAGACCTCCCCTGCCCAGCTGCTGCAGGCTGGGCGGGGGAGGACAGAGAAAGGAGGTGAAGGTTGCAGGATGGAAGGGTGGAGGAACCCTGAGAGACATTGGGCTGTGCCACCTTGAAATTTGATATCTTGTGCTGGCAGCATTGGGCAGGCAGAGTCTGAGATTTTTAACCCCTTTCTTGGATGATGGAAACCTTACAAATGCTGATCCTCCTGGAGCTGAATGAGAAGAGAGATAGAGATGAGATAAGAGGAAATGAGCCACGAGAGAAGTGGAGAAGAATCCTGGGTGGGAGGAGGTGATGGAGTGGCCTTTGGCTGGACTTTTCTTGTATAGCCATGGACAGAACCATTTTTTTTCCTGTGACACAGAGACTGCATTTAGCAGGAGACAATAGCTTGGAGCCAAGAGAGTGCAGTGATGTGATGTGAAGGAGTGGCATGAACAGAAACGACAGGTGAAGAAAGTAGTAGTGCCCTCAATCTTCAGTAGAAGAGAAGATCTCTGTTCTTGAGACCCCTCGGCCCCAAGAAGTAAAATGTGAAGAAGGCAGGTGTCCCGAAAGTGAGAGACTGTGTTCTTTTTAGAACTAGACAAAACACCCTTAAAAAGACGACCCTAGAAGCAGCTCTGGTCCATGTGCAGTGGTGAGAGCACTGGACATGGAAGGAAGAGGCCACGATGGCAGATGTACTCCGGGCAGTGCCACGAGTGACATGGAAACACAAGAGGTCTCAGCTGTGTTTCCAGGGGAAGCCTATGGCACAAGAGGGACTCCTCACGCCTTGATGAACTGAGAATTGATTATCTAAAGGGTGGTGATGGACTGAGAGTTGATGAACTGAGGGGTGGATGTATTGGAAATTTGGTGGGGGGAAGAGGAATGGTTTTGGAAGGTTTTCATTCTGATTTGTGTGCGTGTTTCTCTTTATATATAGTTATAAGTTAATAAAGTTTTTCTTCTTCATTCCTAAGTTGGAGCCTGCTTTGCTCTATTCCTGGTCTCATCTCACAGCAGACACCAGAGAGCATATATTTTTATGGGGGTGCTGGCATTGTGCCAGCATCAAACCATGACATTTTTGGTTCCCTGACCGGGAAATCGAATTTTGGGCAAGTGATAAGATAAAACTGTGAGATGAGATCAAAGAGGAATAAGAGCAAAGCATGCATTAGGTTAAGGTGGATGGATAGTGAAAATCTAGGGATAGAGGTTTTATTGTTTTAAGTAGAAGTGTGTTTCATATAATTTTGATAATAATTTTAGAATGTGTGTTTTCAGAGGCGAAGGGTGGAGTGTCCTGGTTTGAAAAGGAAGTGAGTTTTTTGGGATGCTGTGGTCAAACCAATAGGTGCTCAGATTTGAATATTGGCACCTGGTGTACATATAGTACATATAGTTGTGTGTTAATAAAGTTTTCTTTCCTTTATTTTCTAAGCTGGAGCTTGCTTTGCTCTATTCCTGGTCACATCTCACAGCAGACACCAGGGAGAATGTATTTTCACTTGTCTTATCTGTTTTCCCTGGCTGTGGCCTCCCTGGAGCAACATGCTGCCACACCACAGCTCTTTTGTTTGTCCATTGTTAGTAGCAAAACTTTCTTTGTTTTCAAACTGTAGAGATGTACATTGATTTAGAGGACTAATATATTACTAGATCTCATTTTTTCCTATGGCAGATTACCAAG
>CM032382.1:9531523-9579254 GCA_019023105.1 Diglossa brunneiventris | reverse complement strand
TTAGGAATAAAA
Source organism: Diglossa brunneiventris (assembly GCA_019023105.1). Taxonomy (NCBI): domain Eukaryota; kingdom Metazoa; phylum Chordata; class Aves; order Passeriformes; family Thraupidae; genus Diglossa; species Diglossa brunneiventris. Next base: position 9,579,242 of record CM032382.1, on the reverse strand, counting down.
TTGGTTAGTGATTTTCATGCCTGGCTGGTAAAAGGAGAAAAGACTTTTTTTTTAACCCCACTCAAATTTATTTCCAGGTCATGAACTCTAAAAATTTCATCAGCAGGCACTGCAAACTGGGATTTCCTGAAGGTAGAAGGAACACACAACATTTCCTCAGAGCTGCAATTTGTTTCACTTGGTGCACAGCTAAACTTTGCTGGAAATGAGAGTCATCATCTATCCCTTAAGAGTCTCTTGTTCTTTAGGGGAGGTGTTATTTGATGTAGTGTTTCTTTAGCCATGAGGAATTTTTATTCATTGTCAGGAGAGTGGGAATAAATACTTCCCATAGGAGTTGGAATGCACCTGCAAGTTGCCAAGTAATGGGGATGATTCAAGATTCTGAACTAACAGATGTCAGCAGTGGAGAAAAGCTAAAAATGGATGTTGAGCACTCAACCTGCCACTTGACAGAGAGGAAGATCATCTTGATTCATATTTTCCTGTAGGGAATTTCTAAAATTCTCCATCATGAAACTCCATACTCTTTTAATTTAATTACTTATTGCTGTACAATTTTCCTGTAAAACTGTTAATGAAAAGCACAATTGTGAAGGTTCATGTACAAAGACATTCGTAAACTAGAAATATTGACATTTTCACATTTCAGAAGTGACATCTGGGAAAAAAAAAAGCTGAAGATGTCCTTCCATATCTATCAACACATATGAAACATGCATTTAATACCATTTTATTATATTTTAACTAGTTGTTTTACTAGTGGTTAAGCAGGTGTGGCCCAGAACAAAGTGAAACACACAAAGTTGTTGGGTTGGCCTCAGCAAGCAGTGATTTTGTGTTAACAATGATGAGATTAACAGCAAGAGAATCAGAGGTGGAGCTTTTTGAAAGCTTGTCAGATTTTTGTTTCACATAAGCAAAACAATGTGTGGGTGGCAAAGAAAAAAAAACCCATCCCTTGCTACGGGCGAACTTGAGAAATTCACCTCTGGAGTTAAAGATCAGGTTGGTTTTTTTTGGGTTTTTTTTTTTTGTTTTTTTTTTTTTTGGTCATATCTGTAGTATTGTGATTGACTAAACAAGAGCAAGAGGCAGATAATCTGTTTGTGGATAAAGGATGCACTCGTGGCTTAAATCAACAAGGAAATCCCAGGATGTTACAAGCTGGCTGACACTGCCTACAAGCTCTTCAGCTCTTCCACGGCTCAACTCCCCAGCTTCTGTCACAACACTGGCAAGGTCAAGACATCACTGGTGCTCATGACATCACTAATGCTTTTTTAATTAAGCAGAAGTAATCCTGCCCTTAGACTGCACTTGATTTCAATTAATTTTTGCAATTCACAAAGGGAGTCCTGGAAGTGTTTGCTAATGCTGTGTTTCCTCAATGGAAATAATGATGGTTTCCCAAACTGTTAACAGGGGGTTGACACAGCTAATGATAAACCCAAACAGATTTCTCTAAAGTAAATGGCTTAACATTTGTTTGAAGCTGGAGGTAAGGGTCTGTGGTGATTTTTATTTCTTCTGAAATTAATGACCCAATTTTAATTCATTTTCTCAACAGCTTTGCTAGAAATTTAATATATTTATTTCAGTCACAGATGTTGCTGGTTCTTGAGGGCTCTTTCAAGTTCCTGCACTTCAGTAATTCACTGGAACTCAACATTAGTGGGTCTTAACCTTAGCAAGAATTATTCTTGAGACATCTTAATAATAAACCAAATGATTTTATAAAGAGCCAGTAAACCGGTGGTTATGGTACACTTCAGGAAGATAGTGTTAAAAAGACAGACATTGTCCCAAACATCCCTTAAAAAAAGAATGTGTCCCCAAAACCCCAAACTACCTGCAGAGTGGCAGCTGTTCCATGCAGAGCTGAGACTTGGGACTTCACCAGTATTGAATATTTAATCAAATGGGGATCCATCTACCAGCACACTCACAGTAGCAGCTCGGTTTCTCTCATTTAATCCTGTATCCCTGTTTCCTTGGGTGCAGCACAGGTACCAGGAAAAAGCAAACTCGTCTGGGTCTGGTTTGTAGGCAGCAGAACCAGCTTATTTAAATCAGAGCCACCACAGTGCCCATCAGCAGCCCTGCAACACAACAGCCCTGAATTACCTTACACGTGGCACTTCTGTGTAGGATTTGCCCAGGATGTTTCCTGTTCAATACAGCAGAATGCTAATCAACACGTTTAATTAATTAGCATTTATACACAGGGCCTGAAGCCTTAATTAACATTCCTCTCTGATTAAACTGCTGCTGAGGATTCCAAGTCTCAGGTGAAACTGAGTGTTGGAAGTTTTCGCGCTTGATCTTCCACCCCCCTGTCTCCCAGGACTTCAAAGTGAGCACGAGGTCAATTTCTCAAACCCAGTGGAGCTTTGCCATGCCCTTTTCCTCCCCTGGCAATGGCTCCTGCAGCAGAAATCACACACTTGGAAGTTTTGCCTGTTTCCCAGTCCCTTGATGTCACCAGGCCATGAGTTTGATAAAAGACTCAAGGTGCTAGACCATTACTGCTCAATGATAAAATGTCACTGGGTTTATTTCTGTTCTGTTTCACAAACAAAGATAAGGAAAGAAAGCCTCACACCAACTTGAGCAAACAATATTAATTGTAAATTTTTGCTATCCTGTCTGTAAAAGTAATTTTTCTTGTCTTAAAAATGCCATTACTGTGTCACACATTTTGTATCTCCTGTTGTATTTTTGTAACCTCTCTCCCAAATGAAGAGAGATTTTGCAAAAGCTCTCTCTCTCAAACCCTGAGAAGATAACCAGCTATAAATGCAGATAAATCTGTATTTCTAACAGGCTGTCTCCTCAAAATCAACATGGTTTTACACAGCCAAAAATTAAATGAAAATGAAAAAAACTTCTAAATTATGACAGAGAATCACATGGTATGCAGGACACTGCATTTTGCTAAAACCTGGACATTTTTTTTTCAAAAATGACATTAGATATAATCCTGCCCAGCCACCTCATGTGATAAAAATTGTGCCCAAGTATTGGATGAACTGGAAAATTACCAGGCTGAGGTGATTTGTAGTGACCAAAGAGGCCTTCACTCCTTTGTTATCAAACTTCTTTCTTTCTAAAAGAGCATGAATGCTTGATAGCTCACCTCAAGCTCTAAATCCCAAGTAATTAATTAATTTTGTTGTGTAATCACCTCCTCCAAGGGGACCAGCTTAGGGTAAAAATCAGCACATTGGGTCCCTTACATCAAACTATCAGAGATGCTGAAGTAACAGAAACATCCAGAATTTTCTCACTTTTATGAGGCCATATTCAACAGAAAAGTCTAATTTCAAGCTGAAATTAGACTTCCCAAGCTGAAAAGATTTCCAGTACTGAAATTTCCTTTTCTACAAAATAAAAACAATAGCATACCTTTATCACTTAGAGTGTGTGTTGAGAAATATGATTGGGTACTCACAGAGAATTAATTACAGATATGCAAAGGTTTTTGTACAAAGGTTTTTGTATGTTGCCTTAGTAAATGATATATCATATAAAGAAAACTAATTTGGTACAGATATTAACTTCTGCTGATTTGCAACTTGCAAATATTGAGATTTTGATTCTAGTCTTTGAAACTGTAAAAAAAAGTTTCAAGATCTTGTAAATTTGCGTAAGGTGCGGAGACAAATTTCCTTCTCAACTTCTTTGCTTATCTCTATCTCAAAGTGAATTATCATTCACTTTTTAGCTCAACTGTGTTCTACATGTGTTTCTTTTTCATCTTTTTATAGGTCTTTACAGGTATCCAAGCTTGATAAATTTCATCAGAGCTTGCAATGGCAGCTCTGTATCAAAAGGAAAACAAGTGTATACGTTTAGCAATTAGTAGATTGCATCAGAGAGAGGGAAAGTAGCAACTCATTGCAAAAGCTGGCTGAAAAACAAGACCATACCTCCCACTTGATATGGTATCAGTGAGAATTAGAATTGGAAAATAACTTCGTAAAGGGTGTATTTTCTCAGAAAGTGGAGTTTTTTGTTTGTTTTTATGGTTTTTTGGTTTCGTTTTTGTTTTTTGGTGTTTTTGTGTTGGTTTTGTTGGGATTTTTTGATTTTATTTTTTTTTTTTTTAATGAAGGATAAAAAAACCCCAGAACTTCTAGGAAAAACAGGAGACTGAGCATGTTTTGTACACTAGGTTAAATCTTCCTGAGGGATAAAAATAGCCTTCAAGCAAGCACTCTCCTCCACCCTTGGGTGGATCATGGGGAGCACTTTCCACTGCTCACCTCCTCATTATGCTCCAGCATAAAAAAAAAAAAATATTGTTTGGGAAGCAAATGTGGCAAAGGGGAGAGGATGCAAAGTGGTTTCCCGAGGCAGGAGGGACAATGTGTGAAACAGATGGATGGTTCCTCATCACCAGGAAATTCTAATGCTGTTTTGTGGTCTGAGTTTGGCAAAGGGTTGTGGTGTGAGGAGCAGATGGAGGCATCCATCCCCTGGTTTTTATCTGTGGCCTGCCACAGAGCCAGGAGCTACTGCTGCCACTCAGCAAAGAAAGACAAGCCCGGGTGCTGCTGCCTCCTTTGTACTGACCTAAGATGTTTGACATTTGATATGAAAGAAATGCTGGGCTCAGGAGACTCAAATGGCTTTCCCCAGTGGGTTTGGGCTGGTTAACCTCTTGTTTTCAGGAGGGCTCTGCAGCTCTGCCTGCTCCGTTTGGATAATCCCCACCTATCAAGCACTCATGACTGATTTTTCAGTACAGTTCAAGCTATTTGTCATAATTATCCACCAGTTTCCAGAGCAGAATGGAGTGAATCACCTCTTACAGTAAATATTTCTTTAAGAGGCTTGGGGTGCGAACTGGGACCTGTTTGACACGTTCAGGTTAAGCCTCTGTTTGGTGAGGTTGATAGATGAGTCCTCAAAGAAGGGCACAGATCCCTGCCCCTCCTTCAGGAGCCCTGCCTATGTGATTGATAATTGAGTCAGTGTTATGCTAAAAAAGTTGCCTTAGCTACAGACCTTGGCTCAGAGACCTCATCCATCACTGGCCAGGAGCATTTTGCTATCTATCTATGGGTGTTTGAATGCAAAATACTCCTGCTTCATTGCCCTAGTTAGTTCTGACTGCAGCCAAGGGCAGGCAGTATCTCTCATTGTCAGAAATTGATTTATGCTTGCCTAACAGAGAGTCACAGCTGGGTTAGGGAAGTGCTGGAAAACTTCCTAATGAGGAAGCACCTAAAAAGCAGTGTCAGGAGCAGGACCAGTTAAAGCAGGTGACTGAAACAAGCAGGAGAATTCTGCAGCCACTTGTGGATGAGAAAGAAAGCAAAAAATATGTTCAGGCTCCATCCATGGCCGTGTTGAGGTCACAGCACATCATGATCTAGTGGGTGGCACCTCTGTCCAAGGTGTGGGGGCTGGAAATGGATGATCTCCATGGTCTCTTCCAACTCAAATTGTCCTGTGATTCCATGCTAAGACCACACATTCTTTGTCCTTCTTTGGGGGGTGATGCCTCAGTGCACAGCTGCCAAACATCTGGTAGCTTTGTGCTATGCCAAAGTCACTGCAGGGCAAGGTGGATACCCTCAAGGATAAGGAAAGGGAGAAAAAACTAAACTCTGATACTCTTACCTGCTGAGGCTGGTGGGCAAAGGCTACATGTTTTCTATGGAATGACCACTGGGCTAAGAGATTTATTTTTTAACTTTTTTTTTTTTTTTTGGTCTGTCTGAAGCGTTTATCTGTCCTGCTGCCACTCGTTGGCAAGCACCTTGGTTTGACAGGAGCAGGCACTGATGAGATGCTGAAACACATCCACAAATGCCTTCCTAGGTGAGCAAATATTTCTTTTGGACGCTGTGATGCAGCAATAGGATGGGTCCCATCTGTGACACCATCCTTGCCTGTACATGGGCAAGTATGAGTTTAATCCAAGTAATCCAAGCCTTTGACAGGGACTCAGTCTTTTCAAATTCACACAATGCGTGAAAACAAGGAAAGCTACGTGCCAGACCAACCAACCCAGAGTTCTCTGGAAGTCCCCAGGTTCCAGCCCTGAAAAGTTAATTTCCTTTTGCCCCTTAAGTCTCTTTTCCATGTTGCAACATGACCTGTGTGCATATTCCCTCTGTTTTACCCTTTTATTTCTCTGTTCCTTTGCCACGCATCTCAGATATTCCCCAGTTTATTACCAGGAAACCAGCAGGTGTCTGACAGATGGCAATTTGCCTGGTATTAATTGCTGGGAAACTGCTCACTGAGAGATCTTATCCCTTCATATTCTACTCCTTATACTAATTGGCATTCTTGATAGGCGATAAGGGGAGAATAATAATTAGATACAGGCAGAGCATTTTTGACTGATGCAATCGGCACAGCAAATACCTGAGCAGCAGCAATCACAACTGCTCAGGAGCCGGCAGGCAGCTCTGCACAGGGGCTGGGGCATCACCCCTTCAGAGAGGCAGAGTGCTGGGGAATTACTGCCTGTCTTCCCACAGCTTGGATGTCCAAGGCATCACAGTGGAAGGTGTTAATCGGCCCATTCTCCATCTGCTTTGGGGAGAGGGAAGCTTCCAAAGGCCTTGAAGCAAATCAAGCAGGCCGTTCCTGGAGGCAGGGGGCTTTTAGCAGCATGAGATCACGGCTCCCGGCACTTTCACCGGAGAGGAGCAGCCCCTGACATGCCCTGGGTGCTGTTTTGGTGCTGGGCTCTGCAGGTGCCAGCCCCTGGAACCTGCTCTGGGCTGTGCCTGGCAATGCCCAGTGGTGTTTCCAGGAGCAGTGACCAATTTCGCAATGCCTGGTGTGTCGCAGACATCTTTTATGAAAAACCCTTTCCTTAGGATTTTTCCTCCTGAGAAGCTGGGAGGCCTCAGGAACAAAATGTAAACATTGATTATCTGCTGCTGTGGGATGCAACAGGTGCATCTGTGATTGGTCTCATGTGGTTGTTTCTAATTAATGGCCAATCACAGTCAGCTGGCTCGGACAGAGAGTCCAAGCCACAAGCCTTTGTTATCATTCTTTCCTATTCTATTCTTAGCGAGCCTTCTGATGAATTCCTTTCTTCTATTCTTTTAGTATATTTTTAATATAATATATATCATAAAATAATAAATCAGCCTTCTGAAACATGGAGTCAGATCCTCGTCTCTGCCCTCATCCTGGGACCCCTGTGAACACCACCACACCTGGTGCACATCTGCTCACAGGAGTCACCACAGGAGAGCCCAGCAGAAAAGGAACAGATGGGGCGGTTCAGGAAAAGTAATGTTTCCCAGCAAGACCCATCAGAAATATTTATTTTATGAGCAAAGATTAATATCTTTAATTTTTTTATGGAGGGGGAAAAAACAATAAAAGCAAACAGAGAAGTATTGTTGTGCTGGGTAACTGTTTCAGATTTGTCTGTTGTGATGAATATGTGATGAATAAATATCTGGAACTGAGCTGGCCTGACAAGGGAAGGTTCCTGAGTGCTGACCATGGGGAATTTAATGAAAATGGGAGCAGAATATATTTAAAGGTAACAACAATGTAAAAGTGGAATAGCAGTCTCCAGGTCTGCAGGCTGAGAGATCTGCCTCAGGTTTGCTCATTCACATTTTCAAATCAGAGCCCTTTTTATATATTCACACCCCTTTTGTTTTGATTTCTGTGCCTCATTCTCTGAGCAGTATTGCTGACAGCAGCACCAGCCCCCAAAAATCCCAGTTGTGTGGGGTTTTCAGTAAAACACCAGTCCACATCCAGAAATCCTCTCCCAAGGAGGCTGGGAGCATGCCTCAGCTCATTTAAAAACAGAAATATATTGTGTTACACACAAGTTTCCCATCAAACCAGGCTAGATACCAAATATCAGGACATGTTTATAGACAAATTACAAAGGAACAAAAAAAAAAAAAAAAAAAAAAGAGAAAAAGAAAAAGAAAAAGAAAAAGATATCTAAGATGTCTGAATGAAATACATGACCATTTGAAAGCAAATGAAAGGACAAAGTTCTTCTAACGATTGATCTCCAGAGAAACCATTTAGGGATGATAACAACCCTTCACCTTCTTTCTTTAGCTGTTTTTTTTTCCTTCCCCTCTTTGCAGCCTTGAATCTGATGTGAGGAGCTGGTCTGAATTCTGTAGTCATAGGCCCACTGCCAAAACAAGCAAGCAGTATGTTCACAAGATGTTATAATCAGCTGCAACAAGCAACCAATTTTTCTTGCAGCAATTGGACCTAACAGAGGGTGAGGAGATGACTTACTTTGTTCCTCCTTATTTGTTTTTTAGCGTTCTTTTATTCCTCCTTTGCTTTTCTTCTGCAAAAATATATTTCCATGCACTGCTAAAAGCTGAGTATTCCTTTTAATTCTTTTTTTTTTCTCCCAAAATTGATTTATATGTAAGGATAGTTTAGGAAAAAATACTTATACTTCTTGAGACCACGTGCTACAGAAATGTCTGCTTGGGTCTGGCCTGTGAAAAACTCCTTCTAAGATGAGGACTTTTCTACTTGATAAATCCCAACTTTTGGTTAATATTTCATGTAGCAGCCTCTGGAGGACTCATTCAGTCTCAAAGGTGATGACAGAAGTCACGTGGCTGCTACTGAAAAACAAGAGAAAATGAAAACAAAACACAAGTTTGAGGAGAACTTAATAGTCCATCAGATAATGAGGTCCTACATCTGTGTGTGGTCCTGTGCAGTGGAAGAGCCCAAAGTTTGACCCCTGTCATCTTAAAGGATTTAAAATGAAAACAGGCAGGAGGGAAATTCACAGTGAAGCAGACAGATGTGGAGATTCCTTTCAGGGGAAGTAAATCTGCTTAACTTCTTGTGACACCTCCATTTGGTCTCAGAATTTTTTACCTTCTTCTTGCACACACCCAGAACTCAACCTCACTTCCTCTGTGGAGATTCATCTAAACTGGAGAGGAACCACTGCTGGAAAAAATGAGAGATTCATCCCCCCTCAGTGGTATTGGGGGTGCTGCTGCATTTGAAGCTTCTGACCTGAGTGTTTTTCCACCTTTATTTTTGAGGGTTCCTTAATCCCATCCTTCACAACAGCTTCATCTTGCCTTCCCCCCGTGAGCCTCCCATCCAAATGTTTGTGCTTGGCCTTTCTGAATTCCTTCTTTCCATGAAAAAAGAAGGCCACAGGAAAAAGAGAAAACTTTTTTTATCCAGGTTTCTGCTGCTCAGGACGTGGCCCCAGTGCCAGGATGCGAGTGGCACAGCTTGCTCTCTGAACAAACTCAAGGAAAATCAGGTTTTTTCCCCTTCCTGCTCATTCTTTATTGAATTCACTTGTTTGCTTGGACAAGAAAGAGTCATTGATCTCTTCTGTGTGCAATAGTACGAGGACTTGGTTTTATTCCAGACCTCAAGCCACAGAAAAATCTAAACAATGAGAGTGCCCAAGACCTTACAGAGTGAAGATTTATATATAACCCTATATTTACTATTTCAGACACACAGTGCTCCAGAGTTGGTTTCTTCTCCAGCTCGGATCAGTCTTTAACTTGAACCGAGTTTTCAAAGAGCCTGGCTCCTGGCCTAATGCTAGTCCAGGGGAAATGAGATGATCACAGTGGTAATAATTTGTATGTTGGGCTTTAAGTCAGATGTGGTTGTTCTATTCTCATTTTATCTCTCCATATGGACTTTCAAAGAGGAGAAAGCAGCGTGGTAACAATTTACTTGAAAAGGCCTCTGATTTCTTAGTCAGAAGTTTTAAGGGGATTGTTCAACTTTCATTTAAATCTTAAAAAAAAAAAAAAAAAATTAAAAAATTGCCAAGCAGCAATATTAATCACCTCTGACTGGATGTTGCATTGGTGATGTAGCCAGGCACATACTTGTTTGCAAAGTCCAGTTTTGTTTCAATTCCCTTTTGACTGCAAAAGTCAGGGCCAGTCCTCACTGTGGCTGTGCTGGCAGCAGCAGGCTTTTCAGGGAAATTCCCCATTCTGTGTGACCTGGGCATTATGACACGGAAACACTTTTGCCAGGTGAATATTCACACATCCCTCACCCATCCTGTGCCCAGTGCTGAGCCCAGCTCAGAGGGAGGATGAGCCGGGATGTGGGATGGGGCTTGGACAGTACAAGGAGATCCAGATTTATTCCAAGTTCTGCAGGGAGGAGTTAATCTGCTTTTAAAGGAGAAGGGACCTGGTCCTGCATGGTTGTGATTTGCCAGACTCAATTCTTTGTGGTGATGATGTGGTTCAAGTGCAGCGGGATGTACTCGTGTTGGCTTTTCCAACACAAGAAGTTGCTGTGTTGCTCCGCTTTAGCCTCTGAATCACAGAATATTCTGAGTTGGGAGTTGAAAGGAGGCCCAGAAGGATTATCAGGTCCAATTCTGAAGTGAGTGGCCCACACCATGCTGTGACCAGCTCAGGCAACCTGAAAGACCTTGAAAGAGAAATCAAGAAGAACTCAATCAATCCAGACACAGCAATTCACTCATTTACACCACACTTTTGATTTTCAGCCAAGAAAACACATTAAACTGACAGAATTGACCAAAATACATTTTAGTTTCCCTGATCAAGAAATTTAATAAAATGGTAATTCTGATTTATTTTCTTCTCCCCAAAATTTACTTAGTTTCCACATCTTCTGTGTTCACTTTCCACATGCACTCGCAACAATCAGCTTTACAGTCACAAGCAGGCATGGAAGTTTTTGCAAGGTCTAAGCCTGCATGAAGTTTAACAATATTTAAAAAAAGATCCTAATCACACACCAGTTTTCACCTTTTTGTGGATAATCATTGTTTCTAGAATGATTATCTAGTCTAGAATGATTTCTATCTCACCCTCAGTCTTAGAAAGTATTTCATATCTGGAAGTCATTTCCTCACTTGGTAATTATGTTTCCAGATGAATTCTTGAGACTCTATTAAAATTCATAACTTTTTTTTTTAAATTTGGATATCCCTAATAATAAAACTCAGGAAGCAGTTTTTAAATATATTCAGCATCCAACTTTTTCTTTCTCACATAGATTTTATATGGAACAGAAATTGCTGTTCCACAAAGATCTCTGCTGACTACTGTGGTTATTTGCTACCATATTGATGAGATAAAAATACAAGCACATTCAAGCAGCATAAAAATGATACTGAAAAAGTTTAGTGGTGATTTTGCCCCATGTTGTGGTTTAATTGACACCTGCACAATTCACTGAACAGCTGCACCGGGGTCCTCTCAATGAGAGGGTTTTTTCCCCACTTTAGTGAGGCTGAAGGTAGAAACCCAAAAATCAGATTTCCTGTGAAGGAGCACCTGGAATGGCTTTGGGAATCTCTCCCTTTAGCACCAGGAGCACAGCTCTGACCCAACAAGTACCAGCCATCAGAGAGGCTCATTAGGGCAGGCAATTTATGCAAAACATGTTTTCACTTTCCATCCCTGAAACAAAATCACATCCATGGGTTTAGTACTTTAAAGTACTAAAAAACAGTGGCGGCTTTATTTTTGCTTTTTGGTGGATAGCATAATGTTCTGATTTAGTCAGGGAAGAACCTATATATTAAATGCAAATGCAGAGAATATGAAGGAGAGTGGATCAAACCCATGCTGCTTTTAAAGCTCATTTATGGATGCATAAAAACATGTATGTTTTATGCATATACTTCATAAAAATCTCCTTCCTCCTCTCTTTGGCTTAGTTTTCCATACCTTTGTCTCCAAGTCTTTGAAGTTTTGTCCAGATTAAAGCAAATATGAGATTAAACAGACCTGGTGCTACAAGAACCTTGGATGCTGGATTGTTTCATTAAAAAATATAATCATTAGGGGGCTCAACCCTTGAGCAAATCACTGACCTATTGCAATACAAATTCATTTCAGCTAATCTAGCTGTTCTCTGAGCTTTGCTGGTTTCTCATCTCTTTCAGTGAAAAAGAAAAGAAAAAAATGGAGGAATATATTTTCTTCTTCATATCAACTGAGGGAGAAGATGATTGCACCTGTCTCTAAGCTCCATGGATAGCTCCTTTTTCTGATTGAATCCTCTAGTTTAAAGAAATTGACTACTAGGCCCTTGCATGGTCTGTCTTCCAAACCCTTTTCTTCTCTTGTAGAAGTTACTAAACCTGACAGAATGATATAACATAGAAGAAGTGAGGCTGGTGCTGATGATTTACAGGCAATAAAGACTCTGAACCAAAATCCAGTAACAAAAAGATTTTTCTACCCCCACTCCCTGACATTCTCTGACAAAATCCTACCAAGAAAGCAGCTGCCAATCTCTTTAACACAACCTCAGAGTTATTTCAGTATTTTTTCTGAATAATTTCAGCCAAATTTTGCGCCTTGCACCTAATTAATTTTATGTTTGTCACTGGTGGCATGTAGGTAACTGATCACGTGGGGATGAGTATTTCTTTAGTGGGTAAAATTACTACCCATTTTCATTCCATTTACAAAGTTCAGTGGAAGTTGTGAAAGGTGTTAATTTTGGAGGAACTCTGGGGAATCTTTTAGGGTTTTGCAGAACAGCTGCACCATTGCACCAGCAGCAGGAGATGGAGGGCAGGACAAGCTTCATGTGACAGCAAACCAACTGCTGCCACTTTCTGTGAAAGAGTGCAAGTGCTTCAAGGTTTCCTTTTTCATTAGTGGGGACTGCCTCCCTCACTAAAATATCAAGATTGCTTAAAAATTAAAGAGCTCAAAAAATTTAGCAAATTGCTTTCAACTGTGGACTGAACTCAGAACCTCTCCTTTAAACTGAGTTGATCAGGAGCCTTCCTCAGTCTGGAGACACCAGTGACTCAGAACGTTGCTTTGATCCCAAAACACAGGAAACAAAGGTGGGAGGAAGTGTTTTGCTCTTGTACTTCTTGTTTCCTAACCTGCCCAGGACTAGGAAGTATGGAAAGAGGCGTAGTGATAACAGATGCTTTAACAAGTCTGCAAAAGCTGCTCCCTCCTTTCAGGAGTTTTCCCCTCCCTCCATCTCTTGACTCTTTACGTACCTGGCAAGTTATTCCATCTCTCCACAGGCCCATTAGGCTTTGTAATACCTGAAATTCATCACGCTTGGCCAGCTCACGGAATTATCTGATGAAATAAACTCTGTGTGCTGAAATGCGGGGAGAGGAGGCTTCCAGTGTGAGGCTTAGCAATATAAAATCATGAAAAAAGGAAAACACATTTTGTTGGCAAGGATCAGGTGGCTGTGACATAGGAAAGGAATGAAGCATTGTAGCTGTCCAGTTTTGTGCTGTTTACCATAATGATAGTCTCTGGACAGGCACTTAGCTTTATTGAAAGCCCTGGCACGATTTTTCAAGTGACCACAATCTGAATAATGTCTTCTCTTATTGCTGCAATGACATGCAGAATTCACAGCTAATGCCTGTGATTTGTTATCATATGGGTGGATCTGGAGGTTTCTAAGGCTTCTCCTATCTACAATTAATTTTTCCCATTGCGACAATCTCAATCCTCCCAAACACAAACAGTTTTGCACATAATTAATTTCAAGCCCTGGAGTTTACAGGCATCTCACTGTGCACGAAGGGGAGCACAAATGTAATTGTGGGGCTGGACCTGGGCCATTTTTTGCCTAAAAAATCCCTGACTTGCTGCAGGGGAGCCCAGAGCGTGACCACTTTGGCCAAAGCACAAATATTTTGGCTGGGAATGTGGCTGGATGTCCCCCAGCCTGCTCCTGCTCCCCTCTGCACTGCAGCCTGGATTGGGGAGTTCCAGGTATGGTCTGCTAGGAAAGGGTGAGGGGGGGATTAGTGTTGGTGGTATCACTCCTGAATATCTGGAGAGCAAAGCCCAGCCCTGCTGGAAAACTGAGAACAAACAACTAGGAAATCATGGCAGCAGGACCAAGGGCAAAAACAGTTATTTCTTAACTACTTATTTTATTTACTTAATCACACTCTTGATTTTGGTCAAGAATCTTCAAAACAAACACAACCCCACCCCAAAAAAGCCCACTTAGAAATTAAATTTCTTTGTCTGGGGGGAATTATTGTGATGCTGCTTCTTAAACCCGAGGAGAAACAGCAATGAAACCCCCCATTTTGTTAAAACACTGTGCTCAGTCTGAAAACCAAAATGAAACCATCTCCCAGAACTCTGTTTAAGCATGATTTCTCTTCTAGGCCTGCTAGTTACGACTGTTTGCACTCCAGTTATTTACCTTGTGTCACTAATCAGATAATCACAATATTTCATAAGGACAAGAAATGAGTCTCAGACCCCACCTAATCCAGACAGGTGATGTCAGAGGATGTGATAATCTCAGGCCATCATCCACCATCCATCTGATTATTCAATTACCCAAGCCTACTACTTTGTCAGCTGGGTTTGTGCAACACGAAATCAAAACCTACTTGGAAAACAGAATCCGCACCTCATTCCGGGCTGGAGTGTGGAAAATTGGGGATGTGGGAGGTGGGTGAAGGAAGGAGGCAGAGGATAAATGTGGGAGAGGGTGGAAGGGTTGTTGTGCCTGTGTTTGGGCTCCAGGAAAGCTTTTTGAGGTTTTTCTCTGTCAGGTAAGTCAGGCAGGGATTTCTGCGAAAGGCAAAGTGGCCACAGTGCTGTCTCATACTCAGCAATGGCAAAAATCCCACTAGGAGAAATTCCACTTAACCCAGTCCTCCTCTTATTTGTCATTTATTAAAAGGTAGGCAGTTAACATGTCCAGGGAAGTCCACATTGCATCTGCTTAAATTTAGCTTTCTCCCCACCCTTTTTTTTTTTTTTTTTAGCTAAGGACAGAAATTATATGATTTATGTGCTTTTACAGGAAAATCAACATGGTGGAGCACAAATCTGAGGCTGATCCTGAATCTTCCTGCTGTGCAGGCATAGGACATAAGAAGTCCAGCCAAAGAAGTTGACTGTAAATGAGAAAATAGTGTGAACACTTCAGCTAGGTTTTTTAAGTGAGGTAGAGAAAGTGCAGGAGAAAATCCATGAATCAGATTGATGACTATTTTTTAGCACCAAATTATTTGAAGAAAAAGGAATAATAATAATAATTTGCTTAAACTGAGCGATTTACATCACCATAGTAGTGGGCAGAAGGAGTAGCACTAGCAGTGTCATTTTGTGTCTTATGTCTTTAACTGACCTGTTTTTCTTTGCTGCAGAGGAGACCTGAGCAACAGGGACTCGTAAATATTTTCAGGTTTGGGGCAGTCCTCCCAAAGTTAATGGAAATAGAAATTGTGCATCAGTTTTAATGCTCCAGCTCACAGGGACCAGACCTCTGTTCTCCCTGCACTGCACAGCTCTGAGAAATTTGCAAAAAGGCACAGAAAGCAGTGATTTCCCAAGGTGCTCAGCATTGCAGCCTGGGAGTTGCACATCCCCTGTCCATTATCAAAGCTTTGACTC
This sequence comes from Diglossa brunneiventris, assembly GCA_019023105.1. Lineage (NCBI taxonomy): Eukaryota > Metazoa > Chordata > Aves > Passeriformes > Thraupidae > Diglossa > Diglossa brunneiventris. The sequence goes on along the minus strand of CM032382.1, from coordinate 9,563,862 downwards.
TGGGGGTTTGCTTTGCATGGAAATTCTCAAATGAAGAAAACCTGAACCACTACCCAGCAATAAATCAGGTTAGGTTTATACATTTTAGATGATTAATAGCCAAAAAAGAATTTCAGTGCAGCCAAAACTGTAATGATTTCTGTTTTACACTCACTGATAAAGCTGACTTGAACCTTCTAGCAAAGGAATATCTCTTAGCACTTCTCCACAGAAAATATAACAAAAGCCCCAAATATTCCACCTAATTTCCAGCAGACACCAAAAAAAAGGTTTTTTTCTAAGTTTTTCCCAGCACTGGGAAGCTGTAAAGATGATGGTGTAAAAATGAAGCTGTAAAGAAATGATTGGTGCCACTGAAGGCTGCCAGTGCAAGGATGGGATCAGTCATCTCCCCTTCCCAATTTGTGCTCTGTGTGTTGGGAATCCATCCCTCTCCTCCCTGTGTTGGACCAGGGGGTGGCTCCAGACCACTCACAGATCCAAGGCCACCCTGGCACCAGCATGTCACCTCATCCTGAAACATTTTTAAACTCCGTAGGATGCTGCTTTCCCTGGAAACCTTGGGAATGTGTCAGAGATTTTGTGAGAGCAGGAGGATGGAAAATGTTTGAGGCCTGTTTGAGAAATCCAACAGAATATCCTCATGAGACGATCTACTGCTCTGATGCAGGAGGACATTCTTAATGCATGAAATCTAGCAGATTTCGACCTATGTTGAAATTATTTCACTGTCTTGAAACTGGCTTCAGTGCCTTACAAAACACAGTAGATAGGTCTTATGTCAGCCACAAAAAATGCATGTAGGCTCAGCTGAGATAACAATACATATTTTCAGATGCTAATTCATGTTTCAGACAGCTCAGACCTGGGCTTTCTGTCAGTCATTACCTCTGCAGCTGCACCTTTCAAAAGTGTAAAGCTTGGTAGAAATTGAAAAAGAAGGGGGAAAAGAAAGGAGAAATATGGCAACAGCATCTGGATTTTATTTGCTCAGACTAGTATTATTTCTTCACCTTTGGTCAGCATTTTACTCTTCTAAACAGGTGAAATTCACAGAAGAAACTAGATCCATGTCCAGATTATTAATACACATTGTAAACTGTAATTCATTGCTTTTTAAATAATAGTTACATGAAAATGGAATACTGTCCAAAAAATTCCAATGATAAATTGATTTGAATTTTTTTTTCTCCCTAACCTAATAAATATTTGTATATTTTTGTGGCATTTCCATTCAACCTTCCTTTAGGAAAAAAAAAGAAAAAAAAAGGGGGGGGGGGGGGGGAAAGCTACAGAAGAATACTTCTGCTAAACAAGGTGCTACCAGAACAGTAATAATAATAACAGCAATAATAGTAATACATTCCACAGTTATGATTGCTGTGCCTGCATTGTTAAGTCCTGACATTTTCAGAAAGGAGGAGGAATGCAAACGAAATTTCTGGTGGGGCAGAGGGTGATTCTGGCACTGAAAGCATCTGGACTAACCTGAAATCTGAGGATGAGTTGTATGAAAACAGAAGAGGAACTGAAGGTTGCAGCTCAGCTTCAGAGCTGTTGACTTTTCACAAAGAGCCCTCAGAAACAGACTCAGAAATTAGCTGCAAACAGCACCATTACAATTTCTGCTGCTTTCAGAGGGGTGTAGAGCGCCTAAAACACAGTCCTGGGACCCCTGTAAATCTCAGAAGGAACCTCTGTATGTGGCAATCTCAGGCCACCATCCCCAACCCCACAGTCCCATCAGGTGGGTTGTGAATGAGAATCTCCATGGATTCCCTCTTTGAGGAAGCTGTTCCCACGTCCAGCTTGGGTGGTCAGGTGTTTCTGCACTCGTGTGGAATTTTCTGCGTTTCACTGTTTCTGTGTTTCACAACTTTTTGTGTCCGCTGCCTGTTGTCCTCCCCTGGACACCACTGAGAAGGATCCGGCTCTGCTTTGCACACTCCCACCACCGACTTTCACACATGATTACACTTTTAAGTTCACATTTCATCCCCTACCAAGACACAAATTCCCTCTTTGCTGCTCCTTCAGCAAGCCCCCATCGAAGGAGCAGTATCTGAGCGCACTCAGTGAAGGAGCACTTGCAGGAACAGATGGTTTTTATCATCCTGCTCCTGGCAGGCTTTCACAGTGGGGGTTTTATCTCGTGCACATGCTGGAATACCCCTGTGGGTTGGTTTGTGTGGGCACAGCCAGCTGCCAATGCAAACAGTGTGCAGCAGAAATGCAGAGGTCTTTATCCCAGGAATGATGAGGAACGTCCCGTGGCAGTCTGTCTCTGGCTTTGTTCCACCAAGATGTTTCCACTCACAGAGTTAACTGGAAATTAAAAAGTCATGTAATCATATTGCGAGAACAAAGATGATCCAGGTGCTTTCAAGTGCAGTTCTGGCAGAGGATATGGTTCTAATAAAGAAGTTTGGTTTTGTCCAATCATTTATTATAAATATAGTTATTTTTCCTCTTCCCTTCTCTGTCTTGCTAATTTCTGTTTGTTGGTTTGTTGGGTTTTTTCCTTTTGTTTGTTTGGTTTGGTTTCTCCTGGTAGGTCTTTCACATAGAAAACCCAATTCAGATCTAAGAAAAATTGAGTCTATGGAGAACAACAGTGAACAGCTCAGCTCCAACAGGTGACTCCTTTATTTTTCCCAGAGGAAGAATCAGCTGTATCTAAGAACACAGTTAATTCCCTAGACTGATCCTCAAGGTCTCCAATACCAGAGAAATTACTGGTAATTCTTGTATTTATTACAAAGTTGGTTTTCCTTTTTTGTAGCAGCAAAGCTGCTGCCTGGCTCTGTGCACACAGTCATCCTGACAAATTTTGGGAGAGGTCCTGCCTGGTCCCACAGCTCTTCTCTGATCCTTCTTTGGTCTGCACGAGCAGATCATGCATGCTGCCCCAAAAAACCCCAATGCCATTGATAAAAATGATATTATTTTTACCTCTTTAGTCCTTCAGTACAAGTCTGTAAAATTACAATTGGGCAAATTCCAGCTAGAGGCCGTGGTTAATGGTTTGCATGGAAGGCTGAGTGCAGTGTTAAAGGAGAAGATTCTGAATGAACATTCTCACACCATTCCAGGGCTCACAGCTTCCTCCTTCACCAGGCTCAACCCTAGGTTACCCACAGAAATCTCAGGCATCAGGTTTACCAAAAAAAAAAAAAAAAAAAAAAAAAAAAAAAAATTTAATAGAGTGGTACAGCAGCAAGTCTCTGACTAATCTCTGCTAAACCACCAATAACTCTCAAAAAACTGAACACCTCCCACTCTGATTTTCTCCTCCCCTTTAATTTGCTGTGAATTGTATTTGCCTTCTTCACATCTTTATATTCCTTTTGCCTGTTGGAGGCCAAGAACAGCAGCACTAACAACTGTTTTTCTTTTCAGTTTGGATGCCCAAACTCTGCTTAGTCTTGGGCATCACAAAGATGCTTTGAGCTTGTTATGAAATAAACAGTCAAAATATCTGGGTTTAAACCACCAGCAAACGAAATTTCAGCTTCACAAACCACTCCTACCCAGAAGGATGCTCAATGAATTACCCTCAGAATTTCAGACAATTATCAATTGAAAGCACCAACTGTGGCCTTGTTCATGGTACCAATGGCAGTCTACAGGTCACAAATACGTAAATTATGTTTATATATATATTATATTATATTATGTTATATTATATTATATTATATATATTATATTATTTATATTGTATTATATTATGTATATTTATATATAATATATCATATAGTATAATATGTATAATATATACAATATATAATATATAATATACATAATATATAATATTATCTATATTATAATATAGATAATATATATTACATATACGTTTTTATAAGCTTATATATATTATATATATAATGTATATATTATACATCATATATAATATATATTATATATGTTTTTATATATATAAATATATATATATAAACATATATATATGTGTGTGTATATATATATATATAAAAAATAAATTGGAAGTACCTCAAGCTTTAGTTGTTGGTTCTGTTTTTGTATCCACATTGTGCAAAACACATCCAACACATGGCATTTGCAGCTTGCAGCCAAACTGGGCTCAGTTTAAAACTAGCACATATTTCTTAAAAACTGAACTGCTTTTAACACAGTTTCACAATAGATTGGGGTTGTTTTTTCATTTGTTAGTTAATGGGTTTATTGAAAACATTATTTCCATAGTTGAAAAATAAAAGCCCAAACCAAAAAAAAAAACCAAAACAAAAAGTAAAATAAAAAAATTAAAAAAAAAACAAAACCAAAAAAACAAACCCAAGAGATCATATTCTTATCTGAGCTCTTGCAGAAGATATGATTATGAAAATCACATCTTTCACAAACAAATTAAAATAAGAATATATATCACTCATGGGATTTTTAATCTCTTCAGTAAGGTATTTGCAGTTATACAGAACAAAATGGGATATATCAGAGGAGACATCACATCTAAACAGAGATCTCTTTGTAAAACAAAGTGTCCCAATGTGCTCATTTTATGCTGATAGTCTTATAAATAAAAATAATAGTCATTATTATAGTGCAGATAGTGGTGTACATGATTCCTGGTTCAGGCTTAAGAACATATGTCTTCCAATAAAAATTAACAAGTCTCTTTCCCCCTCTTTTTCTCTAATGAAAAATTAGCATCTTATTTTAAGAAAAGCAATAATGTCTGAGATTTTTCAGAAGCATTAATTTTTGGCTTTTCTGAATACTCAGAGCAGTTAATACATCCCAAGAAAGGATCAAATAGAGCAGGAGTAAATTATCTCTGATTGTTTGCCTTGCCCTAATGACAATTTTTAGATGTCAGGATTTGCACCAAAGCACTCAGGGAAGGGGAAAAACCCTATTTTGGATGAATTAATTACACAGGGCAAAGGAACATGAGCTCACTGCTTCTTCATAAGCAAGCAAGAACTTAATGAAGAATTCTTCAGAATTATCCAAAGCACTGACAGAAATACAGGGCAATTTGTGAAGGGCTTCGGAGATCAAAATGTTCTAGCAGAGATTAGAACTTTCTAGCAAGCACTCAAAGTTGAGCAGGACTTCAGCTTTCAAGCAAAAAAACTTATTGACAAAATAGCAGAATGACTGACATCAAAACATAAATGATATCTGGACACTGTATTTAAAACAGCATTAGAAATTGTCTAAAATTGGGCATTTAGCTTATTTCTGTTTTCAAACGTGAGGTTTTTTTCCTTTGTAGGTGACACTTACCTAGAATTAGTAGTAGGAAAAAAAATGAAAAAAACACTTCAATCATATGTAAAAGCCAGGTATGGGTAAGAGATAATGAAAAAAAAAAAAGAGTCAGTCACTGTCTTTACAAATAAGACAGAATAAAATTAAGCAGCAATAATCCAGTTACCTGAGAAATTCAAAGTTCGTAATTAAATAGGAAAGAAAAAAGTTTATTCCTTACCTTTAAGAATAAGAAATATTTTACCTAGGTGTAGTCATTGTTATTGTTGGTACAACAAATTTTCCCTTTCTCAGGGCCTATGCAACACCATCATTGGTGCACAGATATTATCCAATCCTGTAATCATGGTCATCAGTGCCAGAGCTTGAATTGGCAGTGGAATGGGAGCAGCCAGAAAGTCAGAAATTAACCCAAATGATACATGGACACTCTTGAGCACTCATCAAGGGCTGCAGTTTCTCACAGATCTTTTAAAGCAGTTGAAGTGATTTTTTTTTTTTTTTTACCATGTGCCTTTCCTTCCTGTCTTCCATTTTACAGTGTCCCCCCTCCCTCACAAATGTATTTCTCTTTTCCTTTGGCTAAGAAAAGCATTTTTGGACCTCAAAATGAAATTATTTTGTGCCTCTGAGCTGGACAGGACCCAGCCACCCTCAGCATCTGAAATCTCCACAGCACTGTGGCCTCTAATAAGTAACATTAATATTAATTATCTTACACAGAAGAGCAAATACCAGTTTGGGGCTTTTTTTTTCCACAACAAGGTGGAAAATATATACTTGAAAGGAATTTTTTGGTGGTTTTGTGTTTGAGAAAATAAAGAGAGCTTTGACCAATGTCTGTTTGTGTCTCTGCAGAGAGCAGAGAATGTGGTTATATGACAGACAGTAGAACATTAAGTCTGCTTTTACCCTTCAAAATCAAGACTTTCCAAGCTTTCCTGTTATGTTTTTCTTATTAGTTTTATTGTTTTAATAGAAAAATTGAAGGGGGTAATAAAAGTAACTTCCCTGTGATGTTTTATATTTGTTCTACTACTTTAAAATTCAGTTGATGAGGCGCTACTGAAACTTGCCCAGTCACTTGGCTTGGACCTCAGATGCATAAAATTTAATTTTAAGTTTTTTGTCTACCACTGAGGGTTTTTTTTCACAGCCAGGCATACTTTGGGTTTAGTATCTTAATAAACAAGATGCATTTCAAATTAGTCTCATCATTTTTTACAGTGCGGGAGCGGGGAGGACTTGTTTGAGTTTGATGTAATGTTTTGAGTCAACACAAAACATTTTTTGTTGTTTTGCCAAAAAAAAAAATCATATTCAGCTGTGAGTCAAGGCAAGCCAGAACCTCCCAACTATTTTATTCTGGCTCTTACACTGAAAAAAAAATCATTAATCACTCAGAGGTATGTTGCTATACCACAGGATGAGTGGCCATTTGTTTTTGTGCTTTTTTGGGTACAGTGGGAGAGTGCATTGCTCCTCCATGTAATTTTCTCTCATTTTTGTTTGTTTGTTTGTTTGTTTTTTGTTTATTTAAGCACACTGTAATTGACACCTACCCAAACCAGAGGCGTCAGGATCACAGGACAGTGTCGAAAGAGTTTTTCTACATCCTGCCCTTCATTCCCTATTCAAACTAAATTACCAAAAGAATTGCAGTTCAAAGTATTTGCAGTTGTAGTTCATGGCTCCTGGTTTTCTGTGCTTGACACTCAAATGTTTAACCCCAACCCTCAACCATTCTTTAGAATTTCCAAAGTCTTACAGTGTTGCAGAAATCACACTTAAAAACCTCACAGTTTTTTCCAAAATTCGTTTTCTGGCCTCAGAGCATCACTGCTCATTTCCACTGTTGTGAAGTGATTTTACCTCCATGGTTGTGGGATCTTATGCCTGTTTTGCACAGGTGCAACTGATGATACTGAATGTACAGTAGCAGAAAATCATATCTGATGAATTCTGCATCATCTCCATAAAAATGAAGGCAGAAAACTAAGTAATGAACCCTAATTTTGGGGCTAGCAAACCAGAAGAGCCGAGTCACATCCCGATTTCTGGTATGACAATGTGAACTAAAAGAGATCACACAGCCTTAAAAACAGTATCATGGCATTTGTAGCAGATCAAATTCACAATTCTTTGTGGTGAAGTTATCACCCAGGGGAAAATTCAGGACTTAATTCACCAACTTCCCACAGCTTCAAACACCACTGGAATCAAACTGAATGTCCTACCTCAATTAGAAATGGAAAACAATGTTTTTAATGACTCACCATGCAATTTGTTAAACTACTGAGACATTGCTCACCTCTACATTCATTTAGATTGCACTAATTTTCTTGAAAAATTTTCTTTGCCTTTTCTGACCTGATTTCAAGATCCGGAGTCTGATGGAAGAATAAGACAACCCAGAAATCAGAAATCAAACAAATCCTGAGGAAGAAGTTACCTTTTCCATCTGTAAGACTCAAGTAGGAGCTACTATAATATCTCCCCAGTGAGAACAGCCTGGTGTGGTCAGCTAAGAGACAAGTTCTAAAGAGTTTATAATTTATAATTATAATCAGGAGTTTATAATTGTCATAGCTTGCTTTCTTTTTTGACTAATCTAGAGATTGAACACTGCAGTTTATTAAGAAATGAAATGCACAGAATTAAGAGCTTGATGGATGTAATATTCTCTGCAATTACTGAGTGAAGAAAAGCCAAAAGAAAAACTTGAAAAGGCCACAAATTTAGATTAGGTAAAAACATCTAGGGCAGCACACATTCACATCCATTTCTTTGGATGATCATACAATTACCTTTCTGTGGATTTTGGGCTGGTTTTCATTTTGTTTGTCTGTTTTTGTTTTGTTTGCATTTGGTTTTTGTTTGTTTGGGGGTTTTATTATTGGTTTGGGATTTTTGGTTGGTTGGTTGGTTTGCTGCCTTGGGTTTTTTGTGATCAGCTTTTGACTTTCCAGAAAACATCTCCACATGCATGTGCGCTTTCCACTCCACTCCATGATTTTTCTGGACAATTATTTCCTTTACTTTTCCTGATCCTTATGCTTGCATTTATCATTCCCTCCTACTTCCCAAGCTTTAGTTTCCTGCAGGATGGTTGCTCTGTTGTCTGATTAAACCTTTCTGGGCCACTTAGGACACAGGGACAGCTTTCCAGTGGGATGGATCTGCAGGGACTCTCACTTTAGAGGCCTGGAAACACAAGTTGCTTTCCCTGAAGAGTGGGGAAAAAAAGCCCAAGAGACACAGCTAAAGCCTTTTAGTTGTCAAGCGTTGTTCCCTGCCTCTTTTTAGCTTTTCACATTATTGTTTCCAAGCACCACTTCCCTCCAGCATCCACACATGTTGCAGTGGGTTTTGCTCATGCCAACAAGAAATTTAAAACTCTGGCTTTGACACGCAGACGCAACTTGAACTCTTGTCACTTTCAGATGTTACTGTGCCTTTTTCCTTTTTGGGAAAATCAGATTAATTACCATCCCTTACATGATCCTGTCTCTTGTTAGATGGTGCCCACCTTCCCGGGCTCATGTGCTTGTTTCCCTCACAGCTGTGAGTATCTAATGTCCCCTGTCCCTACCCCTGCCTGCAATTTGGTCCTCCCCTATTGCAGTAAGGTAGAAAAATCTTAAAGAAAGGCTTCATAAAGTCAAGGCTGCTCCCCTGGACTCAGTGGCTGGCCTTGTCAAAACCAGCATTTTGCAGGTTCCCATGTGAAAGCAATCCTGTTGTGAGCTGTTAGTTAACATAACAATCTATTCCTGGGTAAAAAACCACAACTTACACCTGTATAAACTGATTTTACACTGTTAGAATGAAAACTATCTCTCACAAACAACTTTCCTGCATGTATGCACTGAGAGTTTGACCAATCAATACAGAATAACAATTTGTTACTAACCAATAAAGTAATTGGCAAGAAAACTACTAACCGATTGGAGTCACACATGAGGTCTGTAAAACTGTATAAAAATCACTCATGTAAATAAAGAAGGGGCTTTTTCTACCATGAAGAAAATGGAGTCTGTATGATTTATTCCCATGCTCCTTCACTCAAACGACCAGGGTTCTGCCCCCTTTACTCTTTTCTGGCTAAGGTTGGTGGGTGAAAAGACACGCCTGTGACTGGGATCCTTCCAGGAAAAATCCCTGCAGCAAAAGGAGATGCTGCCTCCTAAAGCTTTCCTCATCTCCTCCTTCCTGTGCCATAGAGAGAAAAGTGGAAGGATGTGAAAACTTCCAGCTCCATCTCCAGCATCACGATATGAAAAAAAAACAGGCTTGGCAACTCTTTGCAATGTTGTTTTTGCCAGGTGAGGCGGAAATCCTTGAGACTTCAGCTCTACTTGTAGCCACAACATGGTTTCCAGTTTTGGGGGGAAAAAAACCCTTCCTGTGGAGTTCCTGAGGTGGCAATGTTGTTTCTGCTGTTCCTCCACACTTTGCCCAGGGGAAGCAAACTGATAATTTACCGTCTTGCTTTAGCTGTTGCAAAGAAGACAAGATCATCCTGGTGTGTATTTTTGCCATTTTGTAGCTCACACAAAATCCTTCAAATGTAGTTTTCCCATCTAAAGACATGCCACGGTGCCCACACGTCAGACAGACATGGTGATAAGAGGTTCTTCCATCATCACCAGCCTCTAGACCCCAGGAGGGGTCCAGGAAGAGAAGATTTTATCATCATACCCTACCAGTTCCATAAACAGAAGACTTCCTTCGATGCTGTTTTAAACCTGTCTCTTTTCCAGAGCAATCGTTTTTGAGCAAAATAAAACCAAACCCAAAAGACAGCCCAGGGAAAAAAAAAAAAAAAAAAAAAAAAAAAAAAAAAGAAAAAGAAGAAGAAGAAACATTATCTCACTTAGTTTTGAGTCAGACTCTCCAGAGTCCTCAGGGAGCAGAAGAGCAAACAAGAGTGTGTTCAGAATGTTCCTGCTCATGAGCTGAGCTCAAACAAATGCACCAGAGCAAATAAAAACACATTCGAAGTGAATCCAAAAGCAAACCTATCCCCTGAAGGCCAGGACACTGACTGGGGCTACTAGGGAGCCAGAAAAAAGCAGAAGTGGGTGTTCTGGGATGGGGGACACCCACACTGTGACATGGAGACTAGGAGAAGAACTTTGACGCTCACCACTGTATTAATGTGGAAAACTGTAAGAAAAAAAACAGAATTTGCTGACTCCCTTGCAAATTCTGAGGCTGATTCAAAAATGTTTTTCTTTGTGCAGGGAAAGCTAACCAGGCATGTTATCTGTCTGGGTATTTCAGTATTTCACACAATGGACTTGCAGTCAGCTTGTTCAGCTTTCTTTCATCTCTTCTAGGTCATGTTGGAAGGGGATGTGAAATGGCAGTGGAAGTTCCAGAGAGGATGAAGGAGCTGGTTTTGACTTGCACTAGCTAGGGATATTTCATGGCCCAACAGGAAGGAAGAAGGTGTGGGATATGATGCTCACAGTTTAGTCTCCAGAGCCATAGCAGTTTCAGTAAATCTTTAATTAGCTTCCCTTCCACCCCTTAATCCGCTTTCATTTAATTTTATGAAATATCAGTGAGTGATAATTAATTTTAAGAGGTGTTTTGCTCTCCTCAGGATCATGGCATGCGTGCAAAATGCAGAAAATGGACTGCAACAGCCCTCCTGAGTACAACATGGTTTGTTATGGAAAAACAATTAACAAGAAGCAATGAAATCCGATTTCCTTAATCTCTGCTGTGATGAAAGCTCCCCCTGATGTGTACTTGTCTTTCTGGAAGCACTCAGGGCTGCCACTAATCCTTTGCATTCTTTAGAGAATGCTCATTGATTTAACTACCATCAAATGTAATTATATTGTCCACAGGTATGTTTGTCATGCACTTACACTGACGTACCTTTGAGGCCATTGAGTAATTTCTCCTGAACATAGAAGGGATCATTTAAATCTGTGTTTCTGCAGCCTCCTAGATGCCTTTGACCTCACCTTTATTCAGCACAGGTTTTGTACTCACATGGAGGCAGGTCAAAACAAACCACTCTTCTGACACCTTGTAGGCCCTGCTTCTAAATTTAAAAATAAGCACAATTGCACTACAGGGCTGAGGATTTGAAATGTTAATCTTAATTCTGCTTAATTAGACCAAAACTAGGTGTTGGCAATGTGTATCTGCCACCTAGTTTGCTCATGGGTGTTAGAATAGAATGAATTAAAGTATCATTGAATGGTTTTGTTTGGAAGCGACCCTAAAGATCCTCCTTTGCCATGGGCAGGGACACCTTCCACTAGACCAGGCTGGTCAGGGGGGCCCCATCCAAACTGTCCTGGAACACTTCCAGGGATGGAGCATCCCAAAATTCTCTGGGCAATCTGTTCCAGTGCCTCACTGCCCTCAAATTAAATAAACTCTTCCTAACACCTAATCCAAACCTTCTCTCTTTTGGTTTAAAACCTTTTTTTGCCGCATCCTGACACTATCTGCCTGGTAAAATGTCCCTCTCCCTCCTCTTTATAAGCCGCCTTCAGGTACTGGAAAGCTGCAGCGAGGTTTCCCTGAAGTCTTCCCTTCTCCAGGATGAACCCCAACAGTCTCAGCTTGTTTTTGTGGAAAAGGGGCTCCATCACCTTTATATCCACCAGAAGAAGCCCCAAGGCCTTCTCCACAGGACTGCTCTCAATGAATTCTTCTCCCTGTCTCATATCTGGGATTGCCCTGACCCAGGCGCAGCACTTTGCACTTGGACTTGAGTTCCCATTCACAGCTTCTACCTTGCAATAAATAAATCTTGAGACGCCCCTCAGTGAGTAAGAGTGATAAAAATAAGTCCTTTTCTTTCTAAACTAAGTGTCAAAGACGCCTGAATTTCAAAGAGGCTGTAATCCTAACACTGTTTGGAAGGAAAGTTAAGAAAGACCTGCCCTTAGCAGACTGGAAAACCCTTGTTCAGCAGCTAGCCCCATAACAACCTCTCCACAGGTGCTAGTGCAATTCCCTCCCTGTCAGGAACTCAGGAACAGATGGAATTGATAAGAGGAGAGTCCAATCCCACTCTCTCCATGGTTTATCCTGGTGCAAGGAAATGAGAACCTGTTGCTACTATTGTTTACCTGACCACATAAATAATGCTGGTGGATTTCTTTGGGGATGTTTTGCACCTGCAAAGGACAGCTCTGCCCCTCTGAGGGCAGATTATGTATATATATATATATGTGTGTGTGTGTGTATACATATATATATATATATATATATATATATGTGTGTGTGTGTGTATATATATATATAAATACATATTGCAGGCAGGTAATATGTATTTTATATATATATATATATCTCCACTCTGACATTATGCACAGTGGATAATTGCAATATTGAAACCAAGCTGGAGATTCAGGTTGCCCTGCACTGATCATCCCAGGAGGAGCTGTGTGTCCTTTTTCTTTCACCCTGCTGGCTGCAAAGCATTTTTCCTGTGCTTTTTAGGATGAATCAACCATGGTGTTCAGCCACTGACACGTCCAGCAGGGAAACCCTTCTGGACCAGTGGTCATGTGAAGATATCTCTTCAAGTCTTCTGCACAGTGCCTTGGACCAAGGATGGCTACCTGGGGCAAAAATTTTTAGAAATCCAACCACACATTTTTACACATCACAGCAGGCTCCACGTAAATGTTGCAGCTCTGGAGCCTGTTTTTGTATTATTTTCGGAAAACAGAGCAGGTGCTGAGTGTAAGATGAAGGTCTCTTCCAGTTTGAAAGTGAAATCATTCAAATCTGAGCTTTCATGGTTCTTCCAAAAGCTCCTTGGGAGGTCAGGATGGTGTGTATTTTCAAGGCAACTGAAGCATGTTTATGGCATGATGTACCTGTTGTGCAGGTAAAGAAATGATTTTAATAACTGGCCCTGCTACTTCCCTGTACATTAAAGGAAGGTGTAAAACTTACTTTTTTAAGGAGGTCCATCATCATGTAAAGACAGCTATGACCCTATTTCCATGTGAACATAACAGTCTGCTTTTTAGCATATACTCATTCTAAGGTGTTTGTTCTTACATAAACATGTCCTTCCCACACTGAAATGTCATTTCAGTCTCACAGTAGGGTCAGAAGAAAGCAAAATTATCTGTAAACCCAGAAATGCTGAATTGTTATTGTGTACTAAGCCATCTTCTTTATCAGCATAGTAGAAACTAATGAAAAAATGGCACAAATTGTTCTGATATTTCACTCCTTCCAACAGCAGCTTTTGCTTTGCAGTTATTGACCTGCCCAGCTGTCACCAGCACAAATTATTTAAGTTTTTCAAAATGCCATTTGGATTTCACATCCATCCCTCCCCCACCAAGCCTTTTCAAAAATGCTCTTAAGTAAAGCAATATTTTGCCAAAATTGGAAACATATGATTTTCTCTGCAATGCAACCAGTAAAAATTTCAGGGATGGTGCATATGGTCAGTGAAATAGCAAACATGAAGGAGGAGGGATGTGTGCACATGAAAAAACAAGGAAACTGCAGGAAAGAGAAGTGATAAGGACTGTGCTGCTGTACTTGTTTGCCCTTTGCCAAGCTAAACCAGGAGGATGCGGGCACAATTCAAGCATGCAGCCTGGGAAGGCCCTCTGAAATTCCTGGCCATGCAGTTTTCTGGTGCCTTCATAATTATGTTGTGGAACAGACTCTGCTGGGACATCACAGCAAGTCACAACATCTTTGAGCAACCCGTAATTTGCAGCATTATAATGGTAATGCAGCTGCATGATGAAAAAGCTTTGTGGACCCACTGGTAAGAACTGATTCATTGCTGAAGTCAGACATGTTCATTAAAGTTTAGATCAGGAAAAACAATGTGTAGGTAAATACTCCAGTCAACAGGAGTAAGAGGTGAAACTGTTGCTGCTGCAGAGAAATTTGATTGCTGAGTTACTGCCCAAAGCCTTTCATTCAGCAAACAAACAGCCAAATTATTTGTTCTTTAGTGTTAAGCTGTTTCTGTTAGAAGAAATTAACTGTCCCCACAGAGCTGAAAAAATCAGGGTAGGGAGCAAGTCAGCAGATGGGCCTAAAGCTGCAAATTGACCTAACTGCTAGGAAGGTGCCTTTTTGCACCTAAGCTTTACATAAAAGGAAAGAAAGTTAATTCAAAGGTCTCTGTTTTCAGAGATGCAGTTTAACTGCATACTCTGGCCCTACTGTAGTTCGTGTGAGGCGCCCCACTAATATCTTCAACTCCGAAGACTTCAGCCAAAATTTTATCCCAGCATGGGGATTTTCCCAAAGGTGTGCACAAAAATTAAATTCACACAGAAAGAAGAAGGAAAAAAAAACCAACCAAAAACCACAAAAACCCACAACGTATAACACCACATGATGTTTAAAATTCTTTCAGGGGCCCCCAGCATGCAAAAAGAAACACGTCTGTAAGATCTGATCTGCACCTCGTTCAGCTCCCACGTTGCCTGGGGATGCAGTGAGAATTATGAACCTCGATGTTTCATTAAAAGATCAGCAGCAGCATCAACTGGCTGCACTGGAGAGCGAGTGAAAGCTGAGATATTCCATGATGCTGAGATAAGAGCACAACTCTCCTGCCTGCCACGAGCAGTTGTGCTCTCCACAGCCTCTTCCACCAGGAGGGAGGGAATCTTTACAGTGCGAGCCCAGTCCCTGATCAATGTCTGACACTAATGGTGCCTTAGGATTTTAGCTTCTGTATTGTTCATATAGTTGTAATCCTGCAGTTCTTTAGTGTATAACTCTAAATTCCTTATAGAGGTTTGGATATTGCTTTCCCATTTTGGGCAGACACAACAATTCCTCTCCAGGCCTGGGAGTCAAGGACACCTCACTGCCTCGGGCCTGAGAGATGGAAACAAAAGTGAGTTGGAGGGAGGAAACCTGGGGTAAATGATTTCATTACCCAAAGCTGTAATTGGAAGATTAAGCCCCAATATTCAAATGGACCAAAATTATAAAGTGCTTGTCCATTTTGGGTGTAGGCCCTGAGGGGGCTTCATCTGCCCAAAACAAACCTGTAGGCCCTTCAATAAACACAACCACTTTTTATTCCCTTAGTTTTGTCTGTTTTTAGGTAGTCCCAACAAGGCATTGCTGAAACCCATCTGGGGCACACTGGAGGCCCCTCAGATGCCTGAATTCTCAGTTTCTGCCATGCTGGTGGGCAGGGGAGGAGGAGAGGAGCTGCCCCAGCTGAGGAGGAGATCCCGGAGGATGCGGAGCTGTGGCTGGATGAGCTGCAGGCTGAGAAACCAAGGCTGTCCTGCAGGAGTCCTTCCAGCTGGCACCAGATAAAGCAGCCCTGTAGCTATCCTGATTTTCACGGGGAGGTGGCTCTGAGCCAGGTGTTGGGTCTGAAGAGGCCTGAACCCAGCAAGTTGAGTATCAAGCACGTCATGGTAAAGAGGAAAGCAAAGCAAAGGTGCTCATCCAAGTTTAACTCAGAATATTGGGCCATAAAATGAGCTCTGTATAGCACTTAGCTAAAAGAGAATACCTGAGGGATTATAAATCTTTTCCCTTGAATTGCAGCATGTTGGCATGGACAGCAAATGCTGTTGTGGAAGAGTTATTTCATTGCATGACAATTTAAATGAATGTTGTGGAAGCACTTACACATGTTTCTTTGGATGTTACCATTCCCTCTGCTTTGATAAGATGCAGGCAAAATAGCTTTCATAACTTTAAAAATCCCTTTTCGCTTGTATTTTATATAAGTCCTGTAAAATTGAGAGTACAATATGTTTCCTCGCTGCAATCAATCTCTCTTATACATGTCTGTGGATAGAAATACACAGAAACACCTGGTTTGCTATTCTGGGATCTCACATTTAGGCTGATATCTTGTCAGCATTTTCCACCAGATTAATATCCTTTTTTAAACACACACACATGTATGTGTATGTTAGTATAAATATACTTAAATATATAAAATTGCCTGAAATTCCAATATAAGTTTGGATAAAATTAAAATACAAAAGCTACTCTTTTTTGGTTATCTATAACAGGGTTTGCTACAAGAAACAATAAGCATAATAAAATATTTTTGGGAATAAACCATTACCAGAATTAGTACATGCATTTGTTTTGGGCTTTTAGGAACTC
This sequence comes from Diglossa brunneiventris, assembly GCA_019023105.1. Lineage (NCBI taxonomy): Eukaryota > Metazoa > Chordata > Aves > Passeriformes > Thraupidae > Diglossa > Diglossa brunneiventris. The sequence goes on along the minus strand of CM032382.1, from coordinate 9,547,500 downwards.
ATTAAGTATCTTATTTAGCATTAAAACTGTGAATTTTATAAATTTCATTGATGAATGGCAAAATGTGGCTGAGGAATGAGCTGAGAGCCTCTCTCCTTCCGGCTGGGTTGATTTGAAATTTATCTCAAAGAATTTAACCATGCTATAAATAGAACTAGTCAAACTTCTTCTGAATAGTTTCCCTGATGGGAGACAGCTTTTTTTTTTTTTTTTTTTTTTAAGAAAAGATTTTCATAAATATATTTACATTTTTTAAAATGAAGATAGGGAGTGATTTGGTTAGCAAAACGTATGTTGGAAGGAAAAAATGAAAGCATTCTTGCTTTCATCTCCATTCTTCATGCTGAGGAGATGATCCTCTCCCACCTAATTCTAATCACAGTGTGAAGCACAGTTAGAGCCTCCAGGCTTCACCTCATTCCCAAAGCCCACAAGAACCCTAAAAATATTAGATATACCAACAGGACCTCTCCACCTTGTCCTCCTCTTTTGTCAGGCCACACAGCTAGAAACAAAAAAAGTATTATTTTTTTCTCTTTTAACCTAAAATTCCACTGGTATTTTGCACAGGAAGATTATTCTGTGATGAAAATTTTCTTCTGAGGGAACAGAAATCTTTGTGGGGTGCAGCCAAATCCAGTTCTTCAGCATTGCTGGTGTATGATTTCCCATAAAGCTGGTAGCAAACGCTTTCTCTGCTTCTCAGATATACAGTATGCATTTTTAGCAACCCATTTTTCAGCTTTTGGACTCCCAGGAAGACACAAAAAAAATACCAGTTGGTATTACAGAACTGATTTTTCCTTTTCATTTTCCTCATAAGAAAAGATGACATGGTCAATATTCTTAATGAATGCATTATTTCACACTGCTTAGAAATTTGTCTTCCATCTAACAATGAGCTCAAGACCACAAATTCATATAGGCACCAGGATTTTGTATAATCCAGAAAATTAGAGTAAAATGAAAAAAAACCACCTAAACCAAACCAAAAGAAAACAAAAACCAGCATTGGAGATCTTCTGAACATAAAAAGCCATCTGTAAATTTAAAGATTAAAGAATATGACTTATGAGTAACTGAGCTTTGAAAGCCAGACTTTTCAGGTAAAGAAAAAATAAAATTCTTCTGCAATTAGGCATAAATAAGCAAATAAATGGTAATTTTGAGATGGCCAAAACTCCAGAATACTCAGCAGGTCATGGTTCATAATTTTTCTCTTGTTGCCATCAACATGCTGCTGGAGAAACAGATGTTAAAGACATCATAATTTGTCAAGTACTGCTTGTTTGAGAGAAGCAAAATGTCCTCATCTATGCTTGATTTTATTTGGAGGTAAAAGTCCTCCCTGAGAACCGGCAAACTGAATCATGCCTGCAAAATCCATACATGTCAGACTTCAAGAAAAATACTGTGAGAGAGTTTCCTTAACTTTTGAGGCTTGGTGGCACTTGGAAGTGAAATCCCAAACCCAGCGTCTGAGCTAAGCTAAGGTCTTGTCTGAACACAGAGTGAAAGGTAAATGCATCCTTGAATCCCATAATTTATATGGTAATTTAGCCTTTTGTCTTCTCCTGTGAGAAAGACACTCAAGTCAGCCTCCAATTTAACAAATGCATTGATAATTTTGGATTTTTTTCAAAGATGGGGTGAGTTTGGTGGCTGATCTGCAAGAAATTCATTCCAGGACTTTTCCATCCTTCGCCTGGTCAAGTGGTCATCTGGTATTTCTGCTTCCTTACCATAGCAAAAATTTCACAGAAATTAGGTCAAAAACCTTCCTAGTGGAAGAGGTGCCTGTAAAAAAATGTGAGAAGGTGGCCTGAATGTAATGGGATCTCTGGAGCTTGATGGGATATACAGTTCAATCAAGAATAGAAAAATGGAAGGATGGAGCAACCCAGGCACAAATCCCATGAGGCACTCCAATGTAAAACTTCAATTTGCTTGTCTGTCGAGATAATTCATCCCTAGGCTGAAGTCTTATAAAAATTATACCTTATTTTTAAAAACTACAATACGGACAAAGCTCCATTTTGAGGTGGTTTTTTTAAAAATTAATTTTCCTCAGCTCAAGGAGCATTAAAAAATAGAGCTCCATAAAGAGTTTCCTTTCTAGTTCAGTGTCCAAAGTAAAAAAGAGCAGAAAACCAAAGATCAGCTTGATCCAAATTTAAAAAAAAAATAAAAATCCTTCCTTGAGATGAATGCTTGCCAAAAAACATTCTTTACCTAACAAACATTTTGTTAAATTCCAGGAAATAAAAAATTATATTTGGCAAATCTAGCCTCACTTTCTTAGAAGTTAAAAACCCCACTTTATTTCCTGTAACAAAATCTTCCTGTAAACCTGAAGAGTCTTATCATGGAACTATCAAAGGAAACATTTTGATCTTCCTGATGAGCCTTCCTCCCACATCAATCATCTCATCCCACATCATCCTCTCCACCACCTTCACTCATAAATTCTCCCCTCAGTTTCATCCATAATAACATAAATGTTATTACTGGAAAATTATAGTTTTGGAGAATAAGAAAAAAGGTATGGGAAGGAAAGACAGAAGAAGCAATTAATAACAGAAATATTTACATGGTTTACAATATTTTATTAACCCACCCAGTGATATTTTTTACTGCCGATGAATACTAGCTACTTAAGAGAAAATGAACATTAAGATGATTCTCCAAAGTCTCTTGAAGTCAACCTAAAGACTCCAAATTACTTCACTATTCACTGGATCAGGCTCTCTGGCATCTGGAGTTGGAAAGATTAATTGCTCTTTTTGCCAGTTCTGACAAAAGTTATTTGAATCAAATGTTGTATATCCAAGTGAACAGCAAATAACTGAGCAGGAAAAAAAAATAAAAAAAGGAAAGGATAGGTTTTCATTTAAATTGTATTGCTTAGGTCGTTTCCACAGATTTATATCATTATTGATTTTGCCAAGCTGGCATTTATACTTGTTCAAATTGTGAGTGCATCCACTCACTGTTTGAGAGTTCCGAAAGAATTAGAAACAGATTGGGGTTTTTGAAAATATTTAGAAATTTGCAAATCCAAAGACGTCACCAGCTACCCCAACTCTCTGTAGTTTTTCTCTCTTTATTTCCTGTAACACTTTAATGATGACAAACATGAGTCTGCCACAATCTCTGCTAAAGCTCAGAACAAGATCGTGGGACTGAACCACAGCAGAGAAAACAGTTCAGTGTTACCTATCTCCAGTGCATCATTAGCAGTTTTCTCACTATTTGAAGAGTGAAATGACTATTTCTGTTTATATTAAACACCCTGAGCCCTGTGAGAAACAGGTAGCAGGCGTCTGCCTTCATTTCAGGACAACAAACAGTTTTTTGCAGTGCAAAAAGATCCCAGTGCCCTTTGGGGGTGAAGCCAAAATTTGGACTTCACCCACATCTACGTGAAACTGCCCCACTTGTGATCACACCAAGGGTGCAAATCTTGCCCATCAAAGCCAGAAACACTCTGAGAAGTGTCACTGCACCAATTCAACTCACTTTTTAAATTCCCAGCATCTCACAGGTCTGCTCTGAACAGCCAAGAGGGAGATGTGGAAGTTTCAAGCAAAGATTCAGAACTTTTAAAAGAAACCAAACAAGCCACCAAAGCAAGCATGACGTTTTACTGGCTGGGATTCACTGGGATACCTCTACAGCTTTGATCAGGGGTGTTTATGGGTTTATATTGGTTTCATGTTTGGCAAAAAATTTGGCTGTGGCAGGACTGAAAACCTGCATGACCACAGATCATGAATTTTACATTAGTCACAAAACAGAGCAGTGTGCTGTAAAGCATTATCAAGTTGATTTGGCTTAAGGTCTTCTGTGGGGGAAGGAGGGTCTTGATAGTTCTGAAAATTTGTGATAAATTTATCCTGAGTTTTATTCAGCTTAAATATTCTCACTTTCAATCCCCCTGATTTAGCATCTGTGTTTGAAAACAGTTGAAGGCCCAGGCTATGCCCACAAGGATGTGATGTTGCTGGTGAAGGGCATCAGACATCATGGGGACTTCTTTCTGCTGTTGCACACACCTCAGATGAAGAAAAAGAGAGAAAGTTTTCAAAACACTTACTAGCAGCAGCCTCATTTCCTTCACTGCATTCTTTTAGAAAAGGGAGTCTCACGTTTGCTCAGAACAGCACTATAAGCTGTTCTGAACCATGTTTTGTTGAGATGTCTGGGTGCTGCCCTGAGGCAGAGGGAGAAGGATCACACCTGGAAGGCTGCAGAGCTGTCTCCTTGCTGTCCTGAGCCCTGTGTTTACGGCTTGCTGATGGTCAGCTCAGTGAAAGTTGCTCCCAAAGGCTGGGTGAGCCCTGCTCCAAGGTCACTGAGGTACCTTGATGTGATGGGAAGTCTCTGAAGATGGACAACAGGGGCAGAGCTGCTGGCTGACCCACAGCACAAACACTGGGTCAGCTCCTCCCACGCCAGAGAGCTCCTCAGCAGTTTTCCCCAGCTTGGTGCACTTTGTGTACTTCCAAAACACATCCCCTCAGGGCTGCAGATGCTCCTTCCCTCCCCCAAGGCCTGTATTCAATGGGTGTTTGCTTATCCTTCACACTTTGAAGGATTAAATGTGCTCCAAGGCACTTGAGCCCCTGTCTGCCTTCTGCAGAGCATCCTCAGAGTGGTTTATGGAGCCAGCCTAACTCAGCTTCCTCACCATCATCTTCCTCCCACCTCCTGGTGAAATTTCAGGAGCGCCTGAACTGGAAGTGGGAGCTGGGATGGTCAGAGTGGGCTTGGATTCCTACCAGGAGGTGGAGCAGTGCCAGCACCCAAAAGCAGGAATCACAGCTGAGATATGTCCGTGCTGCAGCCGGAGGAAAAGCGGGAAAGCTGTTGCCTCCCTGGCTCCCAAATTTCCCTGGCTGCGACAGGAGGAGAAGGGCTGAGACCCAAAGATTGAACTGAATGGAGCTGGAGCCCTCTCCTGCTGTACTATGAGAGCTGGCTTTGCATCTTTGGTGGAGAAATGCCAATTTTCCTTCTCCACTGCGTGCTACCCAGGAGTTTCCCAGGAGGGAAACCCTTAAAACCATGTCAGCACCTGCTGGGACAGGAAAATGCTCTTAACCCCAGGCTCTAGGGGATTAAGTCACCCAAAGAAACAGAAGGAGGGAGCATGTCAGAAAACCAGCGTGCACTGGGAGAAAAAAAACAGACTTGAACAGGATTAGGGGCAGGTTTAGCAGCAGGGTTGGTGAATCACTGTATGCTCTCCATGCCAGAGCACGTTTAAACATTAGATAAATGTTGGTAGTAGTGCACATGCCAGTTGCTGTTTGGTGCAGTGGAGTGGGAAAGTGGCATCTTCACAGCACCAACGAAAATACAGACAACCAGGGAAATTATCTTTCTTATGCAGAACCCTGTCCTGCAAGAAGAACTGGCACCTGGAGGAGCACTATGGTGCTGAGTTAGTGAAAAACTAACTCAGGGTTATTTTGTCCTGCTGTCATGACACAAGGGAAAGATTTCCCACTCAGAGATGGGAAACAAAGAGCTGAAGAGAAAATTCACTCAGAACTGGAAGCTCAGACTGGATTCATACACTACTTTATTTTTTTTCCTCTTCAGGTCTGTAGGCTATGGGGGAGGGAAGGCAGAGCAAGAGGGGAGGAGAGGTCAAAGAAGATCCCAGCAATGGTGAGTCACCAAGGGCTGACACTTATTTAGCAAGGAGTATGAATGTAATTACTGCAGAGGCAATAGCTGCTGTCAAACAGCGTGAGACAGCGTGCTTTTCATCGAGCTCAGCAGGGTGAGCAGTAAAAGCTCAGCTGGGGAATGTGGTTATACACTGACCTGCTCCCATCCTGCTTCTTCGTGCTGCAGAGGGGGAGAAAAACGCAGCCTGGCACCCACAGGATGGTTGGATGTGTGCGTGTCTTTCTGCTCATCTGCCTCCCCAAATCTTAACAGGCTCTCAAGGCAAGCCTCAAAAACAAACCAAAAAAAACCCCAAACCAAAACAAAGCAAAGACTGCTCGTAATCCAGTCCAATTTAATAACTGAGAATTAAGCTACTTCTCGTTTCCTTTGACCTGACTTGCTCAGAATCCAGTTGTTCCTGTCCTGAAAGCAGATGCCATCAACCAGTGCCAGCGCTGTTTCCTGATGAGCCTGCTGCTCTTTCTCCCAGGGCTGGCAGGCTGGTGCTGTTGGGAGCCACGTGGTAACAGGAGCACCTCTGAAACAAACAGCTTTTAGGGCCCACAGGTGTACAAACCTCACACATGTACAGATCCACAAGAAATAGAAACACCGTGTTCTGTCAGCACTGGCTAACACTGTTGCCTAGAGCCTGGTTTTCAAATAAACAGAGCATTTGTTTTCGTAGCTGGAAGTGTAAAGTGAGCCACAAAAGGATCAGGCATAAGACTCCCTTTCTTGCTGGGTCACAAAAAAAAATCTGTGCTCTTTGTGAGTTTGGCAGCAGATGCTGACATGGTGACTGTGAAATACAGAGATCAAAGAAGATGGCACAAACACACAACCTCCTCAAGAGAAAACAGGAGAAAACCCTCCTACCTCCCTTCTGCTTCACTCACATCTGTCTGCAGGACCAAATGGGCTTCCAGCCCCTGAGAAGGCCTGTGTCAGCATCCTTCTTTAAATTATGAGCACCACCACCTCTCCAGTCAATGCCAAGACCTGTCAGCTTTAGAAATAAAACTGTTCTGTGAAACAGCTTGCTGTTTTATTACTTCTTTGCCTGCTGTGACAAAATTTGCCTTCCTATTTACACAGTTTCTCATAAGCAGGTTGTCGAGGTGATGTGCTGCCCCTCTCTAATTCCTCTGCTCTCTGCACTTTTCACATCCTGGACCTCAAGATATGTCTCAAAATATTAATCAGTGAGAGTGTCACTCTCTGAAGAGCTAAGCAGTAAGGAAAATGATGTTTGAGAGGGAATACTTGGATGCAGACAAAATGGATACTGCACAAGTACACTTAGTTATCCTCAATTCTGTCCTATACCCACAGCAATAAGAACCAATTGATCAAAAAATTGTCCTTTTGGTCCTTGTGTATTCAGGTACCTCAAAGAAGTGTCTCCTGAGGCTCCTCCTAGGTTAACTAAGCTTAGGTGAACTACATTAACTTGCCTTTAGCAATTCTTTTCAAGCTGAAGTAGCTCCAGATGTTCAAGCTAAGTGCAGCATTTATTTAGAGTGTGATCCAAGGGCTGATGCTTTCAAAATGCTCTTAGGTTTGTATTAGTACCCTATAAAGAACAAAACCCAATCATCAGCTTCTTAGAAATCCATGCTATAGTGTAGGATATATATGCTGACTGCGTGCAGACATTAAAAATTTTTAGCAAGCTCCAAAGAGATCTCCAGGATGCTCTTGCCTTGCCAAGAGCCTCACCCAGCCATTTCTGCATGAGGCATAAAAACTTCTACGTGAGCTATACTGTATCTTATTTTTAAAGATACTGATCTTGATTTAAAGATTGGAGAATTCCCCATGCCTCTAAGGTAAGTTATTCTAATAGGTAATTATGCTTTCCAAAGAGGAAAAAAAAATCCAATGATAAAATACATAGAAAACCAAACCAAACTGAACAAAAAAAAAAAAAAAGAAAAAAAAAATCCCTTTATTACTTTTCTAAATCTGTCTAGCTGCAGCTTCCAAGTGTTGTATTGCATACTGCCATTTATTTGTTTAAGACTATTTCGTGTCAGAAATCTCTTCCCCATGTAGGTACTTGCATGATATAATTATGTCAGTTCTTCATATTTCTGGATTAAGGAAATAGATTTAGGTCCTTAAAGTTTTTTACTGTAATTCAGATTTTTTTCCCAGCCTCAAATAGTTTCTGAAGCTCTTTCCTGCACCCACTCAGATTTTCCAAAATCCACTGGGCTGTAGGATTAGGAGCAGTGCTCTGGTACTACTCTTGTTTTTACAGTCCAAATCCCACCTCCCCATGCCTATGGATGAAAGGACCATATTTTCTGTCTTAATTACAGCATCACTCTGGGAACACTTGTTCACAGGGGTTACCCATCATACCTCAGCTCTGTCAGGAGTCAATCAGTTCCAGGTTCCAGCAGTCCCTGTTAAAATTCCACACATCACTTTCCCATTTAATTTTTTTGGCTGTGTTTGATTTGGCTGTGTGGAAAGATTCTCTGACTGTGAGAGTCTGTCAGCCCAAAAAAGTCACAAGGATCTCCACAGGTTAATTCTCTCACCAGAAGCTCTTGTCACCTGAAGGTTGATTAAGGAGTTATTTTTCTTTTAATTTGTTGATATTGTTTTTATCTAACAACATTAATCAGCAACATCTGTTTTCTGTTAAATATGCATTTCCTTGCCATACTCATTATTAGCACTTGTAAACAAGGAACAGACCAGAAGGCAAGTTCAAGGAAAAGTTATATATATAATATAAACCTTCTATCCATTTTTCCTTTTTCCTTTTTTTTTTTTGGTGGGATTTTTTGGGGTTTTTTTCACTTGTTTGGTTTTTTTTTTCCTTTTTTGGTTTGTTTCCCTCCATGAATTATTTGGTGGTTGTTGTTTAAAAATATAACAATATTTTACGAAATATTGTCACATGCTTTGTCTCTGGGGAGTTCAAAATAGTAGTAATAAATAAACTGATTTGGATAAGGTATAAGGAAGAAGGATCGGTGTTTATTTCCTTATTACAACAGAATTTGAGTACATTTGTGAGCATTTGAAAGTATGATTGAAAAACAATTATAATTCTTCTTATCAATTCTAATGCCACATGTTTGAAACCTCTAAACCTCTTTTTAGCCAATCTCTGAGCTTTACATCTAGATTTAATGACAATGAGAGTTCTAGCACATGCTGTCATTGCTTTTCCTCATATTGCTGATTTCAGAGTTAAGATTGAACTCAACCCTAATCGAGCTTCAGCAAGACACTGCAACCCCTCTGCCATCTGGAATTATGCTCTACAAAAAGTTACAGGAGAACATTTTAATTCACAAAACTCAGCACTGCTTGTCATGCAATGGCGCTGACCTCCACAGGGACATCAGCTACAACGGTTTCAGAACTTTGATCCTCAAGATCTCCCCTGAGTTCTAGAATTTATTTCTCACCCAGAGGGAAACAGCGGAAGATATTTGAAGCCCCAGATTTAAGTCATCTTAGGATGTGGATACTCAATATCCTTGAGGTGAAAAACGGGGTCACTTTGTTTATTGCGCTTATGTTCTAGTTTTATTGCCTCAATTTCCACAGAGTTGTTTACTTGAAAATTGCTTCTCCAGCTTCACACTGGAAGAGCTGGTGAAGACATGTGCCCACTCATGAGCAGCTTTCCTGCTTTGTAGTGCCCAGAATTTTCCATGCCAGAACTCCAGTGCAAAAGGAAAAGAGAGAAATTTCCCAAGGAAGATAGAGAAATATGTGTTACAGTGATACGAAACTGCAGCATCTGCTCTCACCAGGCTCCCAAAATAATGTTCTCCTGGCTGAGGTCCTAGGATACTGGACAGACATCATTACAGAAATCTGGAGGAACAGTGCTGGGTCGTTGCAAAAATCAGTGTGGCAAGAAGGAGAGCTGATCACAGCAAGGCAGTCCCTCCCCTTCACCAAAATATGTTGGGTGCTGAGTCTCAATAACATTTCTGCCCATTTTCATTATTGAAACAATTCTTCTGGAGCTAGGAAAGGCTTGTTGGGCTGCTGGCTTGGAAATCAGAGCAGTTATGAGCCCTGTGGAGCTTTATCTGCAAGAGACCAGGTATGGAAAATGATCAGGTGCTGACCAACACTGACCTTTCTTCATGGAGCCGTTTTTCAGAGTGGTTAAACATATCAAAATAGGAGGAAACTTTTAGACCTTCTGCACAAAACCCTAAGAAATAAATTGCTTGGCATCCTTGGAAACACACATCTCAATGGAATTTGGCAGGAAACTGGAGGGATGACCTTGTTCCATCTATACATGCAAAAACACCTCTTCTGCAAATATGTTTCATAAAATTAAATCATGGTATAGCTTTAGCAGTTTCTTTTTGTGTTGATTAAAGAAGAAATTTTAATTTCAGGCTTGTGGAATTTTGAAACATTCCAGACCATCTCAAGACTTCAATCTCAATAAATACACATAACGTCTCTGGCACCATTTGCAATAGATGACATAAAGCAGGTATTTTAAAATAGTCATCTTGAAGTGAAAATTGAAAGTGAGATATAAAATGTGAAGCTCTACTGAGGAAGGACGTGGAAGCCAGCTAATCTCTGTTCAAATATTTATAAAATTGAAGCAATAAATTCTATCTTCCCTCTCCTTCTAGTAGTGTGATTAAAGCAAGGAAAAACCACTCATTAAATAATAACTTCAAGGCTGTTTTTCAAGGTTTACTCAGTCTTTCAGAAGTAAAAAGCTTTACAATACACAAAGAATTTTCCTGGGGCCACCTCTGGAACACCAGACAATCAGAATGGTTCTTCCCTCCAATACAATTTTCTGTAAGGTACAAAGCAAAATAAGTAGAATTGGCAAAGATACTGTAAACCTTGCACATTTTATGATGTTATGTGTTCTTCTTCTTACACATTTTGAGTGAAAAAAGAGTATTATACTAAGACTAAGCACATATCACACTTATCCAACATGCTTCATGAATGCAGTTGAATTATGGCTAATTCCATTAGGACTGTAATCACTGTTCACACATCCCTTTTGTTTCAGCCATTTCTCTTCATGACTCTTCTTTGTCACAAAAAAGTGAGGCCCCACGACCTAATTTGATTCTTGGAACAGCAGATGGCCATCCCATCCTGATAATTCAAAACATCATGCTGTCAAAATACCTTTCCTTTTCTTCAGAACACCTGAGAGGCTCTTTAGTGGCTCTCAAGGTAGAAAATAGATGATTTAAGACCAGATTGTGTCCAGATATCTTAGTTTGGGTTACCTATGCACGATGCTAAAGAACATGGTGAATGTTGAGGGATCATTGGCAACCTCCCAGGCTGATGGAACACAAAAAGCCTGGCACCACCCAATTCATCCAGAAATACCCCGTTTTCCTGCCATCAATTCTTATCAAAGAATGTTTGCCTTTAACTTAGGTGGGTGGGAAGGCAGCCCTTTGATTTGTTCCTGTGAAATACTCTTCCTCCTAGTGCACATTTTTCGTGGAACAAGATTGAGACGAAGCCTTCGATAAAAACATTGGCCACATTTGGCTCAGTTTAATTTAATTTAAAGACGTGGCTTCAGCATGCTGATGCAAACAGAAATCTGACACAAAGCAAGAGGATGGGTCTTGTATGAAGATTAGGGTACCTGAGGGAAGATGGGATCACTTGTGTTTGAGAAAGAGCTGTTTGAGCAGGTGATCCTTGAGATAAAATGGTTTCAAGCATCATCTACTCCCTCTGCCAGAGAATTTGACAATTGTGCTGTGGCCTGTGCCAGACCACAGAAGCCAAGAGAGTCCAAAGATGAATGCAGCCCAGAGTTTCTCAGGGAACAGATATCAACAGGATTTCATTCTAAGGTGAACTGATGTTGCAGATAACCAGCGTGGCTGACTTGCAAAGCACAAAGGAGAGAAACCAGCGTAGTTTCTTGCAGCTGTCCATCCAAACAGCTCTCAAAACCATGATTTTAATCCAACATCCATCCATAACTTTACAGTCCCATAAATCAATCACCAAGGCTCATTAATAGCAGTGAGAATATGGCAGGTATTTATGCAAGCTGCACTAAATATTAGTATTTCCCCAATGCTGCATTTGAAGCCATAGGTACAACTACACAAACTTTTCACCAAGAAAAATTTTTGCCTTAAAAATTATTTTGAAGATGTGAACAATCTTTCTAAAGTTGAAAGATTTCAAATGACCATGCAAATATAATGGAAGTATTTGGGGGGGGGGGGGGGGGGGGGGGGGGATGATATCAGAATTTTAATATATATTTTTTAAATTTAAATTGTATTTCTATTGTGTTTTTTCCTAGATTACACACACACGTAATGTTTGTGCACATAAATAAACACATGGTTAAAGAAATATTTAAATATGTCTTTTTGCGTGTTTATATATACCAACATGTGTACACACATCACACATGCATACCTCCATTAAATCATAACATGAATTATTTTATGGGAAAAATACTTTAATTGTTTTATCCTGATTTTAGAATCATTGAAAACATTCTGTCGCTTTTCATTTTTTAAAATAAAAGCATAAAGATTCAAAGTTCAGTGAAAGTCTGGGCGAGGAATGCACAAGCAATTAAACCTGACCTTGCTTTTATTGCAGCTCTCATGACAGAGACAGGATTAAGCAGTTATCATTTAAATACATCATTTGCAGCCAATAAACCTCAGGAATATTTATTGTTTCACATAGTGATAGCACTTTGCTGTCTCACAGCCAGCATGTCACCATTCTGCTGTTGCTAGAGGTTTTCCTCAAAGTCTACAAACAGCTGAAGTCCTTTAACCCCAAAACACACAGTGTTTGGTTCCAGCTGAAGGAAACACGAAGGAAGGAAGTCATAAGGCTTGGGTGGTAAAATTTCCCTGATCCACCCAAATACCCAAACAGCCACACCTTGTGCAAGAAATGGGAATGCCTCCATAATTATTAGGAATATTTATCTTCAAGGACTTCCCTTCAGCTGAGGCACTGCAGGGACCAACTTCACTGTATTTTGAAAAGGATTAAACAGGAGAAAAAGAAGCATGAAACAGAAAAATTATGAAATTGGACCTCACTTTATCTGAATAACATATTACTTTTCCACAAGAAAACTAAAATGTGTAAGATCCTATTTTCTGGATTATCTTGTGTCATTTGACAAATATTATATTAAACTCTCATATCTTCCAAAGTGGGGCAGACCCCTTGGAAGATGTTGATTGGCTTCAGATAACTCTATAATCATATCTGCAAGTTCTTTGGAAGCTGGTTCTGACTGAAAATATGGAGGGGGCTGTTGGCAGATTTAAACTATACAGATAACATTCTTCCCCCACCTGGGTACAACCCCTGGTGCTGCTCAGCCTTTGGCTGGAGCCAACTCAGGCTTTTAAACTTTATATTTTTGAAGTTCTTGGTCCATGCTGCCTTCCAGAGTCTTTTGACCACCTCACTCAGAAACTCATAATTCCTTACTTTTTTCTTTCCCATCAAAAAAAGAGCAAAAGGACTGGAAGCAGAACATACAAATCTTATCTTAAAATAGTCTGGAGGGTCTAAATGAGAATTTGCTTAGATGAAAGGCCCACAATAACAACTCTAAGCTCAAAAAAAAAACAAAAAAACCAACCCAAAACTGTGACAAATAATGGAGCAATATACTCAAGTGCCTGGAAGGAACCAAGGCTTGTCAAGCAGACATCATTGCAGATAATCAAATTTCTTTTGATGATTAAATAATAACATTGGTGCATTGGGGAGAAATAATAGTTGTGAGGTGTCTTGTACCCAAAGAATGTTACTGACATAGTTTCATGTGATTATTTTTTATGTTCTCCAGGACTGGAACAGGAAGGGTGGAACGAGGTGAGACTTCGGAATAAACTTGGGAAGCTTGGGAAGAGTGCCTGGACATCAATTAGGCACAGTTTATTTTCAAAATGATTGGAAGCATGAGAACCCATCTTTCAGGTGGCCACCTCCTCCATGACCCTGTTCAATGTCTTCAGAAACAACGAGGGTGGAAGAGTATGAAGTTTATAAAATCTGAAGGTGATAAAACAGGAATGAAACGAAACAACCTTGAAAAACAGCAGGGTCAATGTTCTGCAATGGTCCAATGACTGCAAATATGATACTCTTTCCTCAGACAGGGCAAAATGGGGAGCAAACTGGCACAGCAGCAGCTCTTCAGCTACACACCAAGGCTGGCTGATTTGAAAAGCTGGACACAAACCAGAATTGTCAGAGCTGTGGGTAAAAAAAAGGCACTGAGAGGTTTGAGTGCAACTTGATTCCACAAGAGCTGGAAAGTAACATGCCCTCTGTTTACCCAGCACATACCTAACCAGTATGTGTTTCAAATAATGTGTACACTAAGTGTTAAAAATGCAGAAGAGGGCAATGGAATGGGAGAAAAATTTAAAAATCACAACCAGAAAAGTAAACCTATAGGGAAAAGATTCAAAAGCTGGCATGGTTTAGCCTGAAAAAATAACTTAAAAGAGGGAGTTATGAGAAAGCATACATGAGGATCCTCTTTCAGGAAAAAAGGAGAATGCACCTCATAGATAATGTACGCAGTCTCCATCCCCTGAGGTCTTAAAACCCAGATTAAACAAATAACTTTCTGAAATGACACAGTTATGGACGATTTGACTTTGACGTAGGGGTTGGACTACTTTACATCTAGAAGTGCTTTCCAGACCTGTTTTTCAATGACTATATGAAGTATTTGAGCACTATCCAAGAGAAATAATGGACTGTTTACAAAGGTCATCCTTATTCTGTAAAAGCTGATGAAACTCTAACTGGAAGAATTAATGTACTCATAATGATTTTTGTGTGTGAAACCAGTGAGGGGAAAGTATGCACTTCAGATTTGTATGCCTTGTTGTGCTTCAACATTGAGCCTTTCACTAAATAGTTTTCTAGAAGGATACAAGTTGTCCTGGAAGAAATTTATGTAGAATTTACTGACTCTAAATCTAATCCAAGTTTGTCTTCATTGCCTGCACTGATCCACATGTTTTTACTCCATCCCTCTAACGTAATTCAGATTCAAGGTTATACCAATCCCCTAAAGCTATTAATCAGTTCCCAACTGCACTGAATCCATGCCAAACAAAAACATAACTATGTACCTACAATAATTTTTAGAGCCCTACCCCTTCCCTTATATTCAAAAGATTTTAACAAAGAAATTAATGGAGACTTCTAACTCAAACATCTTCTCAAGCATGAAAAAAGCTACAGGGAAATCTGTGCAAAACCTTCCCAAATCTATAGATTCCAAATCTATAGTTCTTTTCATGCTATTAAAAAAAAAAATTAAAGAATCTTCCAGCTGTAATGTAGCTAAGATTTATGGGTGAAAATGAAAATTTAAAGACAGCATCTACAAATAAATTTATAACAAGGAAGTAAATGCGACATCAAGTAACAGAAACACTCTGCCAGATATCAAAATTTCTTTAGAAACCAGTTTCTACTTAATAGGTACAAAACTTTAGGTCCCTTTTAATGGGCTCATGTGTCACTTGGAGTTTTGTGAAATGTAAGTCAGTAATTTTTATGTGGATCTGAGCAAACAGAAGAAAACGTTGAAAGCTCTACATGTCAAAAAATCAATACCTGAACTGGAACACTGGAAAAAATAATGAAGTCCAGTGCAAAGGCTCATCCCATATACTTTGGATGGCTGAATGTATCAGTAGAAAAATGAAAGCAACATGAAAATCTGCAAAAATAAGAGGCCAAGTGACAAATGAATGTAATCTTGCAGTATCAGAAATAAGGGAAGTTGCAAAATAATACTCCTCTGGATTTCTTTAGAAGCAGAATTCTCTATGTGTGCATAACACAGAGCAAAGATCTTATTTTCTATGTCTTTGCCATCTCTAGAATTGAAACCTGTAAGAAGGCAACTTGCTAGGCACCACAGTACAAATTTGAAATTAAGGAATGATAACTTACAATAACTGTTAATGGAAATAAGCCAAAGTAAAAATGCATCTTAAACACTAATATTCTTCCAAAAGGGCAGATTCTATCTCAGCTGAAGCCCATTCTTATTTTCTTACACAATTTCCTGAAAAAGATCCATAAAATGAAGCATAATATCTTGCAAAATTACTTTTGCCAGTCACATCTGGGGCTAACTTCACACTGTTCTTAATCCTTCGTGATGTATTTACAGATGGAAACAAAAGAATGCCTCCTTTGGACAAAACTATTACAAGAATGACATGAAAAGTATAATCTGAATGACTCTGAGTACTTTTACAGGA
>CM032382.1:9523779-9531423 GCA_019023105.1 Diglossa brunneiventris | reverse complement strand
GGGGCTTTTTGTTGTCGTTGTGTTTTGATTATTTTATTTTTTTTCAACTCCAGGACTAACTCTCCATTGCACTGTGATTTGCTGAGAGCGCAGTGGTGCCCTGTGCATCTGCACCTGCCTGCTGTTGTGAAACCCAGGCTGTGATGGCAGTAACTGGAACAGCACGGGCCCTGGGGGCAGTTTCAAAGCACAAACTTGTTGCAGCAAATGTAGGGACATGACCAAATTACTGCCTGGTTTTATTTTCTTGTTTGTTGCTCTCTGGAAAATCATTCTCCGAGGACAAAGCTGACGTGTCGAACAGCGTGGGAGGGTGTGAAAATTCAAAGTCTGGTTCAAAAAGTCTCCCTGTGACACTGGGAAATGTAATGCTGGGTCCATAATATGCAGCACTGCATTTATTTCTGAAGTTAACAGAAATGCTTTGCCAGAGGCTGAAAATTCACATCTCCTGAACATTTGAGGAAGGATTTGCAGAGCTAAACCTTGAGGCAAGCGCACATAAAATTTGATAACTTGCTGTTTATTACTTCTGGTCAGCATTCAAAGAGACAATAACAAATAGTTTCAGAACAAAACAGTGAATGCCTGTAAAAAATATAAATATTATAAACACAGTAAATAAATATTTAGAATGCTGCAAGCAATTCCAGGACACAAAGAAGCAGTAAAGCACTGGGGTTGCTGAAGTCTCTCATCAGACTGCTCTGATCAGTTGCTCTGAACTTCAAATAGGCCTGAAAATAATCATCTTCATGTTCTGCCAGATGCAAATAAACTGTCCTCTGATTTCTGGTCAGCACCCAGAACACTAAGTCTCAGATTATTTTCTTTCTCCACCCTTCTTTCTTTCTTTCTTTTTTTTTTCTTTTTTTTTTTTTTTAAAGGGAAGCGAAGGAAGGAAGGAGAATCATTGGTGAAAGCAGCTTGACGCTCTGCTATAATTTACACATTTATCTCTTTGCCCTCCATCCCAGCTCTGAAGGATGAGACTGGGCAGGTTACCTCCCTTCAATAACAATTATAATAATAATAGTATCAGTACCACCTCCCACCTGCCAGGAACCACTTCCCTTTTCTACCAGAGGATGCTCACAGCCATTTGGACAAGTTCTTGGAGGAAGAAGAAACACATGGGGAACCAAAGTGGGTGGTGAAGCTCCTGAGCAGTGGATGGGGTGCATTCAGGGTGAATTCTCCCCTGTGCATCCTCCACTGGCCATTGTGAGATGCAGAATACCAGATGTAAGGGTCTTTTTTCCACTTCCAGTACAATCAACTTACCCAGCACTGACTGGGAGAGCTGCTCAGCCTTCAACCTCTGCCTCCTCCCAACTGGTTCTTCTGCTGGCTCAGCTGTTTGGAGGGAAGGATGAACGCAGTTTTTTAATAACTGGCTTCACACTGAATCTCTTTCACATTGCCAGGTCTCATTGCTGGATTTTTTGCTACTATTTTCTAGTCATGTTCCTCCATTCTTTCCATGAAAATCAATATGAATTCCCCAAGACACTAATTTTGTTTTTTTTTAATTCTTCTAGAGGCTGCAGATGAGAATTGCTGGTCAAGGAGTGTGGGTGACAACTTGGTAAAAGGTTAAATTCATGTCCATACTTGGAGCTGCAAGAAAAGCCAGCATGAGTCTCAACCCAAGCCACTGAGAAAGCCATCACCAATTTAATATTTTGGGGATGTTGTAACAAGTGGCCTCAGAGCATTGATGTCTGACCAAGTGGAGTGTCCCCTGTCACTTCAGAAAGCCCCAGAGGGGTCAGTCCAGGCCATGAGTTTGCTCATGTTGGCCCCAAAGATTTTCTGGAAGGCAGCTGCTTTGCTGACTTTAGAGAGGGACTGAGGGCAAAGAGAGAGAAAGAGTAACAGAACAGGATGGTTTACTCTATATCTCTGATAGTGATCACCAGAATATCTTCTTTTGGCACTGCAGTCGCTTTTCATGAAATCACTTGGAAAACAGCAGTTGCAGGAGGATGAAATTCCTTTTGATTAGTCTTGTGCAGAGCAACTTGTGAAGAGCAAGAGGTAGAAACAAACCAGAAAGGCAGAGCACCTTCAGAAGTGATCACCTCTCCTCTGGCTTTTGGTGGGTGTCACATTCCATCTGGAAGGTGGCTGTGGAGCATAAAGGAACAGGGAATTGAAGTGACAATGCCCTGAATAAAAGGATGTTGCATCAGCAACTTGATTTCAACTGGCCTGTCAGTTGTCACCTGTCAGTGACCCCAGCTTTGGTTTGAAACAGAAATCTTTGGTGGTTTTAGGAGCAAAATCTGATCCATTGGAAGCTTGGAGAGTTTGCTGATTCCCTTCCTAATCTCTTCCATGCAGAGAATGACCACGTTGTCACAAGGCTGTTTATCACACACATTGATTATCCAAAAAAACCAATTGATGATGAAGGAGACTTTCAGCACCATGAGTAAATGGAAGGGGTTGGGTTTCCCTGGGAGAAACAGTATTTTTTTCCCTCACAGATTTTTCATGGAGTGGTTTTAACGAGCACCAAAAACAGCACAATAAATAAGAAACTTGCCTATAGATGAGACTCAGGTTAATGTTTTATTTTCTGCACACCTTTAGCTGTGTCTGCGCCTCTCAAGGCACATCTATGGAACAGAAACTTTATAACCTCCTGCGTAGGAAAGGAGCATGATCCAACCATCCCACTTGCATCTGAAATCTCAGACATGCTGAGGAGTGTGGGATGAAACCTTTCCTCTGACGTATGGTGGCCAGGGTTGCTGATCTCTGTGGCTAAAGGCAGAGACTTCAGAGGCAAAAGAGGTGTGAGCTCTCTGCCTACCACAGGCTCTCATTCTCCACCTGACAGGATAAACTAAGAACCTTCCTGTTCCTCAATTTCTACACTTGTCCCTGTAGTTCAGCAACACCAGTGTCATTACCACAAAACCTTTGAGATCCCTGGATAAAAGCTTCCATCAAAGGAAGTTATTATGGTATTAAACTGTAACTGCACCATCTAGATTATTAATAATAACAATAATAATATAATAATATTTATCTCTTGCAAAAGAGGTTTGCTTTAGAGCAGCATTTTTGATCTGCTAGATGCAATTACTAAACAAGATCCTACATGCCCTCATTGCCCCAAACTTGCCTTCCTCCTGCAATTATGCAATCCAGTTTCAGGCATAATTCCCCTTCAGGGGAGAATGGAGCAGAGGGAGTCCAACCACTGCATGAAGTAAGAACAGAATTAGCTTTAGAAATCCTGTTGACAAGAACAGGACCACAGTGTCCCATGTTTGCTTGTCATCAACCCATCTGGACACAAGCTGAGAACTTCAGCCCAGAGGTCAAGAAAAGTCATATATGAAGTCAACACGGAAGAGGCCATGGGACCGGATTGTCCTCATGTATTCTTGCCTTATTTCCCTGATGAAACAGTATATTGTAGCTCCCTGAGCTTTCCACTGCTCATCAGCTCAGAGGTTCTTGCTTTCTTTACTCCCTGCCACAGCCTGTCCTTGCTGTGCTGCAGGACTGAGCTGTAAGTTCCGTATGGGGCAGTCTGCAGAAGAAGCACTGTTGGGCATCAGTCCCATCCTGGAACCTGTTTGGAATAAGGAAACCCAAACAAAACAGGTTTAATGATGATTGCAGCGCTTTCCTACACAGAAAAATCTTGTTCTGATAAACAGGGATGAGGAATGTGCTAATAACTGGTTAACATTGTTTATTTATGAGGGCTTCACAATCCACCATGCTCACACCAATGCCCCTGGCAAAAGTTTGTGCCATGAGCCCGGAGCCCCTGAGAATCTTTTGTTCTTTGGTTATTTGCAAACAAAAAGCAACCTGGATTTACTGTCTGCTCTTTGTCTCTTGTTCAAGACACAAGGACTTCTTGGTTGGTCTTTTTCTTTGGAAAAAAAAAAAAAAAAAAGAGGTGAAACACAGAGATCTAGCTTCAGGAGACTGAGTGTGTTCCTCATCAGTATGAGGGTGGGTCTTCCATAAGTAAGTAATGATGAGAACATCTAAGGCAGTTGTGTAAAAATCTCTGGTCTGTACTGTGTGGGTCCCCTCAAGGGCATCTGTCTAGAGCAAGAAATACCAAATGTGGTGTCCCTGAGGTCACAGCTCACCCCCTTGGCCTCAGAGACAGCAACTACTTGTGAGTCACAGAATCATAAAAATACTTAATGCTGGAAAAGTCCTCTTAGATCATTGAGTCCACTGACCCAGTGCTGCCATGCTCATTGTTAAACCATGTCGCCAGCTGCCATGTTCACATATTTTCCCAATGCTTCCAAGAATGGTGACTCCACCACTGCCCTGGGCAGCCTGTTGTAATGTCTGACCACCCTTTCAATAAAGCCATCTTCCCTAATATCTAATCTAAATCTGTCCTGGTGCAACTTGAGGCTGTTTCCTCTCATTCTGTCACTTGTTACCTCAAAGACACCAACTCCAACCTCACTGTCCCCTCCTGGCAGGAGCTGTGCAGAGCCACAGGGTCCCGTCTGAGCCTCCTTTTCTCCAGGCTGAGCCCCTTCCCAGCTCCCCCAGCCTCTCCTGGGGCTTCTGACCCTTCCCCAGCTCAGGTGACAAATCTAATCCTGGTGAGCACTACGACAAGTGAGTATTTTCCAATTTAACATATTCATCCCATGTTTGAACAGGAAGCAAAGGTGGGAAATCTTTTGCCTGTAGTGTCACAGACTGGAGAAGACTGTGACTGCAAGGGCAGAATTCAGAGAGGAAGCCCATGGCACTATGGCACGAGAGAGAAGAAAATGCAAATTGGGTTATTGATCCAGTCTCTCTCTGATAGATAAGTCAGAGGTGAAGTGAGCTGTATTTTTTTAAGAAACCAAGTAACCCAAAAAAAAGCATGTTGTAATTGCAATCTGCAGTGTGTCACACTTACCTGTGAAACTAAATCAGTTACAAGACCGAAAGCCATCCTTTCATGTCCAAAGGTATGCTTTTTGCAGAAGAGCCAGAATAGAGGCTGGGACACTTCAAAACCAGCATGGTTTAATCTCTGTTTTATTAAGAAAAGAAGAAGAAGAAGAAGAAGGAGAAGGAGAAGGAGAAGGAGAAGGAGAAGGAGAAGAAGAAGAAGAAGAAGAAGAAGAAGAAGAAGAAGAAAGAAGAAGAAGAAGAAGAAGAAGAAGAAGAAGAAGAAGGAGAAGAAGGAGAAGAAGGAGAAGAAGGAGAAGAAGGAGAAGAAGGAGAAGAAGAAGAAAAGAAAGAATATTTTTCTTTCTTCCATTTTTTGCTTCCCTGATTAGAAGAAAAGAAAGAACATTTTTCTTTCTTCCATTTTTTGCTTCCCTGGTTTGAAAGCAGGGAGATGGATAAACATCACAGCTGATCAAATCTCTAAGAGCAACACATGCCAAACCATAGATGATTTTCTGATTTCATTACTATTGGTTTATTTTCCCTTCCCTCAGAGGCAGAGCAGTCACAATGTTATATTTTTACTCTCTATGATAAATATCCACATTTTAATATTAGACACAGGCAGGTCCCAAACCTTGCTCTTGCAGCTCTTGCGTAGTAACTCTCGCTGCATGCTCCCTGGAAAAACAGGACTGCCTCACTCGGAGAGCAGCAATCAGGAGCTCGTGCCAAGGAGATGGGAGTTGGCATTTCTTAGAGAGCTCCACAACACACTTGAGGAAAGGAGGTTTACCCTAGAAATTAATTTCATTTACACTGGCTCGAGAGAGAAAGGCACCGCCAGGGAGATACACTCATGGCAGCTTTTCCGCCTAAAAATTCCTTTCACAGACTGAACATAAAACAAGAATAAAGTGCATGCACGAGTAACATGATACACAAGAGAAGAAGGGGGAAAAAATGCAGCAGTTACAGCAATCTGAACAAAACACCAGGCTGTGGTTCACTGAGGATGGAGCCAGCATTGTTCCTGCAAGCAGCAGGCCATCCTCGTGCCCTCACCCACTTGCTCCCACCCCAGGTTGCCCCACACTGGCCACCAGCCAAGCCAGCAAAAAACAATGACACAAAGGTTTTGTTTTCAGAAGAAACAACTCCGTGTTTTGGCTAGCCGTGTAAGCACATAAACAGCTGGAATGGCGTCCTTTGGCAGCAGTGCCAATTTAAACTGTGCACGGAATTGCACAGGCTCCCAGAGAGGAGCTCTGGGAAGGATTAGCAGAAACTCTGTGGAGCCTTGTGTTGTGAGGGGGATGATTTGGTCACTGGTGTCCAGGCTGCCAAAGCAGATGCTGTTTCCACGCTGAGGGGAGGAATCCCTGTGGGTTTTACACATGGACAGTTTCCATCATGTGTCTCTAGCACGGGAAGGGGGATGACCTTCCTGACACTCCTGTGGAGGTACAGGTGTGCTTTCCCATCACTCTCTACATTCAGTGGGAAAGACATCAGATTATAGGATGAGTTAGTGGAGAGTGAGTCAGGGAGCAGGGCACAGAGCTCCTTCAAGCACAGCACACTGGGTGTTTGCTCAGGGGGTCTGGGGCACACAGAATATGCGCTACCACATCTTCTCCTCATTTAAGTCCTCTAGATTTTGTTTCAGACCCAGCAAAAACTGCTTTGAAACCTTAATCGAAGCTGTAGCCCACCTCAGCACACACCAAACCCCCATTCCCTCTGCACTCACCATCTCTACTCCAGTCAAGCTTGAGACCCAGCAGAGTAGGAGCTGCCTTTTCCTTTTCTGGGCATCATCCTGAATTGCTGAGGTCAGTTCACTTCTCCCCATCCAGGATCCAGGATGCAATGATGGGCCCTGCCAACACTCAGCTCATCCCAGTCTCTAAATGCCATTCTGGGTGGAAGTAGGACAGGAAATCTGAAATCATACCTCACTCATCCATTTGGGAGTTGGGATATTATGAAAACTGATTTGTAATGAAAAGTAATTTGCTTTACTTTTGTCACCCCAGAACTTCCTGTCTGGCCACGTCTGTGTGTTAACATGTTGTACATCAAGATTGATGTTGTACCCTGTGCCACGTGCTACCCCTCCCTGGTCTCCCACAAAGCAGTGAGGAAGCTGAAGGTAATGGATGAAGGAATGAAAATAGTGTCTTTGGATGGTTAAAACCAAGGCAACATTTCTCCTACCTACATCCCATCTGAGTAATGTGAATCCAGTGCAATTAGTGGTAGATTACTGCTATCATTTGATGTCTACAGAGTTAGGTTTGCTCTCTTTTACTGGTTTTGGTTGTTCTCTTAGTCATTCTTCTAAAAGATTTTGCCCAGCAACTGAGAACACAGGGAAAAAGGAGAAGTTTTCACTGGAGTTCTGTGCCCAGTTCTCTTTATTGCCTTTTGAAAACATTCATAATCCCTCTTGTTTTTCCTCATCTTATCTCTCCTTGAGACTTTTACTAGCAAGTCTCTATGGGATTATTCTCAGTGGGACTGGTTTTCATTGAAAAAACAACGGAAATCAGTATACATCCATTAATAGTAAAACTGAGAGGATTTTCTACAGAACAATACTACTATGAAGTCTTTGTGACTTTTTAAATTTCTCGTATTTGAATTCTGCTCTAAGAGAATGCATGAAGCTGTGGCACAGAAGTAGGCAGAGCAAACTGAGAGAGAAATGATTAAAAAGACAGGAAAAAAATTAATATTTAGATGTAGCTG
>CM032382.1:9493779-9518779 GCA_019023105.1 Diglossa brunneiventris | reverse complement strand
AAAATCCATGTGAAGGCACCTGCCAGCTTCATCAGCAAATATCCTTCCAGATTCTGATTGCAGGGCAGGGCTTTCGCTGTGGGACTGTGCAGTCTGAGCATGATAACCCAGTGGCTTCCTGCTTGTGTCCATTTATTAGGGTCAAGGTATGGGGTGATGCGGGGTGATTGTGCCTTATTTGAACCCACAGACTTCAAGCCTCAAGAGATACTGGGGCACTCCATGCTTTTCAGAGGTAGCAGGTGAAGGAGCCTGTGTCAGAGGCACCCTGGAGGAGTGCAGGGGTGCTTGAGACGTGACCCAGCTGAAGAGATGGACCCTGGCATGCAGCACTTGTCAAGACAGCAGTGAATATGCACAAAAACCCATCCTCACTGCTGGTCCTGACTTCCTGGCTTTGCACATCTTTAGCATCACAAAATGGTCAGAAAAAGTTTGGGACTGGGGGCTGCAGCCCCTTCCTTCTCAAATGTTACATCTCAAGGTGTCCAGACCTCAAGCATCTACTCTCTCCACTGTTCACTCTCAAAAAAACCAACATGAAATAAAATTCATTCCTCCCAGACAAATGATGTTTGAGGTTTTTTTGTTTGGTTGGGTCTTGGGGTTTTTTTTGGTTTGATTTTTCTTTTTTTTCTAAAGCCCAGGACTCATGAAAGTAGCAAATAAATTTGCTGTCAGGGTAGCAATAGGATTTGTTACCAGGGTGAGTTTCTTTTTATTTTTTTCTTTATTTCCTTTTTTTCCTCCCCATCTTTTATTTTATTTTTATAAAGTATTCATGTTTATTTCCATGCCCTGGGGGTAAGCTCAAGCCATTTGGCTGTTTAAGATAGCCACGGTCAATCTGAACAGTGCTGCATCTGTGATGGGGGAAAAGAGGCATCTATTTACAGTGCTGGGGATGTAAACTTGGAAATACGCTTTTTATTTTTATTTTTAACCTGGAATGGAGCTAAGTATGGCTGCAGACATTTCTCCATTTAGACTGCGGGTCTTTCCAGTAATTATGGCTGAAACCCAAGTCCTGCTGACGTAAATGGGATTCTGTCCACTGGCTTCAAGAGGAGCTAGACCAGGCCTAGCCTTGAGGAACACAGCCAAGACAAGGGAAAGCCTTCTGCTTTCCCCCCCAAGGAAAAGCAATCTGAACTTACAGGATCTTAAGAAACACTCTGAGCTATTCCTTCTCCTCCTACCTGCTGCTTTGGGATCGTTTTAGGGTGTATCTGCTCCCCTTCAAATTCTCTCACCTGTAACACCCCCCAGCACTCAGCGCCTGTTATAAAACCCTTGGCAGCAAAACTCCTGGAGCTGTGCTAAAATTGGGCAGGAGGCTGTCTGCCCTTCTGTGGCATCCACGCCACAGCTGCCTTGTCTTTCCAGCTTTTTCTGAGGCCAACTAAAAAAAAAAAAAACCCAAAAAAACCAAACTAGAACAAAAAAAACCTACAAACAAACAAAAAACTCCCCCCAAAATTAAAGGGATCTACTGCTTACCATCTCATTTTCTAGTGTTTAAATTGTTTAAATTTTTCACAAGTGTTTGCTCTGCTCACAAGAGATAACACTGTCAGGCAATTGGTGCCTAAGCTGGTTTCTTTGTTGATGCCAGGTGAGTTTTCCTAAGAGCCTCAGCAGGGAGGGAGGACCTGCAGCAGAGGGTAATAGAAGTCATCCACCTTCCTGCCCAGCCCAATTAGCCCTGGGACACAGCACTAATTACCCTGGGCAAGGTGCCACGCCAGGGCGCATCTCTGTGAGCACACACCTCGCTGAGACCTCTAACACAGGCTGGCCAGGAGAGGCAAACCTTGGCTCTGGAGGCAAAGGGGTTAATGGGAGGGCCAATCTGCAAGCCTGACAGCTCAGTGGAACAGAGGATTTGGGATGTGAAGGAAATGTAGAAGGGGTGAGGGAGAAGAGGAAGGCCAGATAGATGAGAGAGTTGAGAGCAAACTTGGGTTTTGTTTTTTTTTTTGGTAGGAGTCCCACCTCCTCTGATTTCTGCCTTTTAATATTTCCACCTCCCAGATGGAAATGGGGCATGAGGTGTGAAGATGCCTTCTGGCAAGACTAATTTGAAGAGCTTGGCAGAGCTTTGGGGAGCCATCGAGGTTTTCCAGCTATCTGCTGCCTCCAAGCTCCAAGCACCATCTTCCAGACACAGCAATTGACCTCCTGACAGCCATCCAAGCAAGCACAGTGCTCAGCCCAGAGCCAAAGCCAGACAGAGGCACATCCTGCTGTCCTGAGGACTCTGCTGGTCTCCAAACTTGCTGAGAAGAGGATTTCTGTAAGGAAAACCCATTTCTAGAAAGTGACACTTGGATTCCAGATTGCACTTTTGAAATTCTTTACAGCATTGATATGAGGATGAGAAATGTGCAGTCCATGATGAGCCCATGCAAGCCTCCTCACACCTGAAAGATTTAGAGGTAGGACCATCTGCCTGCATCATTCCACCAAAAGTTTTGCGAAGGTTAATCCAAAAATGAGAAAAAGATGCGTTGTTCTAAGCTTGTTTTTTCTTTCTCCTTTATCTGCCTGAGAAAGTCATCACATCCTGAGAAACAAACACACCAATCTGAAAGCAAGAAGTGAAAAAATTCCTTTTTACCATTTATTCGGCCCATTGACTCTTTCAGCACTTAAGAGCGTGGAAGAGCAACTGAGAAGTTCAGCTGCATAGACAATGAAATGTGGGACAGGTGAAATTCTCTAAGAGGTTGTGGAGGGTTGGGCTCAGGAGGGCCAAGGTGAAGCTGGAACTGAACCTGGAAAGGGAGAAAGAATACCAGGACATTCCAGAGCTTCATTAAACACAACAGGAAGGTCACAGGGGGTGTTTCCCCACTCCAAGCAGCCCTGGCAGACACGGGACAGGGATGGGGAGAAGCCTGAGGTACCCAGCAGCTTTCCTGCCCCAGCCTCCAAAGGGAGCCTCTCCTCCCAGCCCTGCAGGTGATGGAGAGCAGGATGGGCCCTGGGGAGCAAAGGCTCTGCCCTGGCAGGGAACATCCTGCTCAGGGCCAGCTGAGGAGCCTGGAAATGCTCAGCTCTGATGGGATGGAGCCCAGGGTCCCCAGGGAATCGGCTGGGGGAGCTGCCAAGCCACTGTCCATGGCACTGGAAGTGTCCTGGCAGTCAGGTGAGATCCCAGGGGGCTGGAAAAGGGGAAATATTGCACCTGCCTTCAAAAAGGGTGGGAAGGAAGAGCCTGGGAACACCCAGCTGAATTCCCCTGTGTGCCAGGGGAGCTGATGGGACAGATCCTCTGGAAGCTCTGCTGAGGCTCCTGGAGCTCAGGAAGGTACCATATCCATCTTTTGGGAAATCTGTCTCATCTTTACTGGGATTTACTGACAGCTCTGTGTGAGGCTGGGCACAGCTTGGGCCATTTGAGAAGCTTTGGTGGCAACCTCTGCAAACACAGAGAATGGCAGAAAGTGCTCTCCAAAGAAGGCAGCACAGATCAGTGGATGTGCGTCAAAGACAATTCCACTCATGGTGTGGTGCTCAGGAGAGCAGGTTGAAGGCCACAGCAACAATAGAACACATTCCCACAAAAAAAAAAAAAAAAAAAAAAAACAAAAACCCAAAAAACAAACACAAAAAAAACCCCAAACACCAAAACCAAAAAAAAAAAAAAAAAAAAAACCAAAAAAAACCCAACCCAAAAAAAAAACCCCAAAAAAACCCCCCACAAACCAAAAACCACACAAGAAACCAACCAAAGAAAAAAACCTCAAAAAAAACCCCAAAAACAACAACAAACCCAAACCAACCAACAAACAAAATAAAAACAAAAAAAAGAATAAACAAAAAAAAAAAACCCAAACAAAAAACCCAAACCAAGCAAACAAATTTAAAAAAAAAGAAAAGAAAACCCGCACAAAAATATTTTCAATATCTGATTTATTTCTCTAGTTAAAACAATGCAAAATATTTTCTTGTCAACAAAGGGGTGTCTTTCAAGAGAGAAATAAGCCATTGAGAATCACCTAGCTCAGTCTATATAAGCCATGAACATCTCCTGGGATTTTTCATCCCTCTGGAGTTGCAGGATTGAAAGCTGAATTCTAAAGGGACTACACCTTGCGTGTCTGACATAGAGGCTGAAGAAGCTGCACCTTTATAAAATGGGAAATTTTAAAATAGTCAGGCCAAAATTCTTATTCTTATGGTGGTTCACCTTGGGTAAATCCATTCATCAGACAAGTCTGCTGTAATTTTTCAGATATTCTTGCTCTGCTTTGGATTTGCACCTGCTCATCAGAGATTCCAAGACCAGAATATGGCCCTGGGTCGCTGTCAGTATAGGCTCATGTGCTCATTTGTTGTTTCATTGTCAACAAACTACTTGCAGAGCAATGTTTTCAATTATGGCACAATTGAAAACACTACTTGTGTTTTCAATTGTGCCGTAATACACCTGAATTATTGCCACTGCCTTCGTGGGCTACAGAGTCAGAGCAAAATTTGGAGTGTAGTCCCAGAGGTGTTTTATGGTGGGCCTGTTCTTTGTTGGTTTTTAGAGAAAGCAGTAGTCAGGCTTAGGGTGGGAGAAGTAAACAAATGTATATAAACCCAGCATTGCTTCTCCAGCTCAGAGACCATCCGTGGAATCCCAAACATCTGGAGCTCATTACCACGCTGGCCTCATTGGAATAATTGTTTAATTATCTTCCTTTTCACTTTCTCTTTCTCTCCTCCCTCCTGTTTTCCTCACCACCCAATTCCAGGATGCTGAACTCAGTTTGAAAAAAAAAACCCTCCAGAACTGAGCTTCATCCAGGGGAATTTGGTCTGTAGGAAAATATTTCTATTCAGTCTTAAACAAACATTCTCAGTGCTTATAGCATCCCATCATCAGCAAGCTTCTTCTCCTTACAGAAAATAAAACTTTAATTATTTTTTTCCCATTAGCTGGTCACAAATTTTGAAGCAAGCAAGGCAAGAAAGACACATTTATTTGGCTTATGAATACTTTATAGAGTGTGTGTGTGTATATATATATATATGTGTGTGTGTGTGCGTGTGTATAAATATATTTTATACATAAATTGTATATATATGTATATAAATATTTTTATTTATATATAAATTTTACATAAATGTATATAAATATAAGTACATTTTTATACTTCCAGGAACTTCCAAACCTAAATCCATGGTAAATCTAAGTTCCCACTTGAACAGAGCACCTTCCTCGAGTGGAGGATGGAGGCCACTCTCAGAAAAGCAGAAACTGAATAATCCTGCCCAGAGTGAAAGATGGAACAGTCCAAAAAGCCACGTTGACACCACCAGAGCTCCAAACAATACATGTCTCAGAAACACCAAATGGAGCATATCAATTTTTATTTATTTATTTATTTATTTATTTAATTGTTGGGGTTTTTAAAAAATTTTGGACTGTACTTAAAAAAAAAAAAAGAAAAGAAAAAAAAAAGAAGGGAATGAGGATAAAATACTTTTTGCTGCATTTTGACAGATGCAACAGCTGTAAGGGTGTGACGACAATAGCTTCTGTCTGGAGCAGCAGGCCAGAGCAGAGCAAAAACCTCAGCAATGTAAACAGAGACCTGGTGAAAAGCATATAGTTTCACAGACCCAGCAAAGCCAAGCCTCCAACTTTCTGGAGTTTTCCTTTCCATCTGTCACCGTGGCAGATGGATGCTGTCTGTCTGTCTGTCTGTGCCTTTGGGGCTGTCTGCTGGCCCAGGACCCCCAGCCTCCGCACAGAAGGGTCCAAATGTGAACGTGCCTGTGCAGATCCATGCCCCACCACCACCAGCTCCTGGCAGTCAGGAGAGAAGAAATGCCTGAAACAGGAAAAACGACAGATCTCAGAATTCTCATCATCGTCCTCCGGGCACGTTGGTTTTTAAATCCGCAAATTTGCAGACTTTTCAATCTGCCCGGAGTAAAATGCAGCCGGCTGGTCGCTGCTTGCCATAGGTTTTTTGGGTGGAGATAAGGCGTTTTAGGGCTGCCACTCTGAATCAAGCTCCCTCAACACAGGGAGGGTGTTGAGAGCTGGTCCAGGGCCAGATCTTTGGTGAAGGAGCAGCACCCAGCACACAGCTCCCTCCTGGAGAGATCCATTCTCTGTCCTGCTTCCTGCTGATCAACACTGACTAACCACCCCTCACTCTGCAGAGAAGGCAAATTGTTTATCAGACCAGGGAGGTTTCCCCGTGTCAAGCCTCAGAGCTGCCCTCAAAACTTAAATTTTGGTTGCCAGAAGGGGTATTAACCTTACTTATATCATTTATTATTGTCATATGATGAAATAAATCCTTCAGGAGAGACCAAGACTGAATTCTATAAGCAAAGTCTGTTTATAGTGAGGAATTAAAGCCCAGCCCCTTAGGAGAAAAATTGCAATATAAACAGCACAGAAACATCATCCAGCCCCCACAAACTGGTTCATAACAGAAAAGATGAAAACCTGTCCTTTATCTTGTTAAGTTTCATTCCTGATGACTTTGTTTTGGGCCGAATGTATCTGTAGGAATTGCTATCATCAAAGTTAGTTATTATTGCTTTAATTCTGGGAAAGAATTTGAAAGAATTTGGATGAACTGAACCCCAAAGGAAGTAAAATGTTCAAAGGTCTGGTATGGCATCCCTTACTGGGATAAACCAGCTTATTCTTCAGCTGACCAAAAAAAGCAAGTAGCAGGTGTGGAAAACCATGACTGGTGTGGAAAGGGTATGTAGAAATGGATGTTTCCCCTCCAAACAGATGGTTTGGAGATGTTGTGAGATGATATTTGTAGCACCATTGCAAAGAAAAATAGGAGGTGTTTCTTCTGCAACACCTCAAAGTAAACTGCTGAACTCTTTGCAAATAGGCATGTGTAGGTATTAAGGATGAAACTGCTGGGGATTGAAAAATAGGGGAAAAAAAAAAGCAGCACATCTGCTGGGTTAAAAAATCTGAATAAAAAAATTCATCAAGGATGAAACAGCACCGTAAGCACAGATATTTGTTAATATAAAAATTATTATAATTATAAATATTAATAAAAATAAATCAGTGGTAAAGTTGCCTGCCAAGTGGTAACCTGCTTCTTTCATGCTTTCCTAGGCTCACAGGCAGAATATCAGGCTGGACAGAGACCCTTGGTGTGCTACATTTGCTGTCACTTTGAGTTTGTTTTTAGGTCTGCAATGAAATCAGACAATAGGCTTGGTGACTGGACCCACAACTTCCATGTGCAACAAGCAACTGTGTGCTGCACCTCAACTGTGAATTTAAAAAATAGTCAATTTTCAGTCTCCCAAAAATTCAGCAGTTATGCCTTAGCATTCTTGGTGATGTAAATATGAATACCTATATATGAATATTCATATATGACTATATATGACAATTAATTTATGACTATATGAATTAGCCCAGAATATTTTATATAGGAATACCTATATTTAACACAATAACAGATGCTGGTCCTAAGGAGATTAAGTTTTGCTCTTGTGGGCATAGTGCCAACATTGTACACCTGAGCTGTGATCCTGTGCCCATTCACAGAACAAACTTCATTCAGCAGCATCAAAGAACTACTTTTGCATTAAGAATGAGGATTCCTTCATTCTTTGAAAAGAACTTCTAAGCTGAATTGTATCTGCATCTCAGATTGATATTAAGCACATTGATAATTGGTACGTTTGAGAAAATACAGCTCTGCTGATGTGTTAATAAAACTTCAATCCAGCAAGGCACGCATGCATCTGGTGGGTTAAAGAACATGATTGCTGCCTCTTGATCTTCCAGAGTAGTCATAATTTCTTCCACCCAGACCTGTTGGCCTTTTTCCATTGCTGGGTGTAGCTCTAAGACTCTTGTTACTTTACATCAAAACCCTTTAAAACAAACATTATCTCCCTTTCTGTATCTGTGAATTATTACCAAGCTCTGTTTCTAACGAGGGGCCTTAGTCAGTGTTATCATCTTAGGTAAATAAATAATAATGTTATTAACAATGATGGGCCAATGAATTATATGTAATCAAAATAAGTGTCTGAGGCCTTGAGATGTGGGTGTTTCCTAAAGTAGTGGAATTCTTGGCTGTGAGGGTATTTCCAGAGAGAGTTCTGATGCATCACTGCCTTGAAATATCTTACTGCTCAAGACTCCTCATTTGGATTTTGGATGTATGTGCATTTCAGCTGACAGATAAAATATTATGCTTCAGTGTGCTTGTTTTATTTTCTGAGTTTGGTTGCTTTTTTGGCTTTTTTTTGTTTATTTTGTTTTCTTTGGGTTTTTTTGGCTTTCTTTTTGCTTTTTTGCTTTTTGTTGTCTTTGTTTTGTTATTTGGTTTTTTTTTTTTTTGGTGGTTGGTTTGGGTTTCTTTTTTTCATGAATTCTTTTTTTTTTTTTAACTATGCTTTCTCAGTTTCCTTATATTTCCT
This sequence comes from Diglossa brunneiventris, assembly GCA_019023105.1. Taxonomy (NCBI): domain Eukaryota; kingdom Metazoa; phylum Chordata; class Aves; order Passeriformes; family Thraupidae; genus Diglossa; species Diglossa brunneiventris. The sequence goes on along the minus strand of CM032382.1, from coordinate 9,510,355 downwards.
TTTTCCTTTATTTTCCCCCCTTTCAGGAATTGGGCAACACTGTTTTGCAAGTTTCCACTTATTCTGGAAATCTCTCTTATTAAAAATCATTAAACAAACCACACATATTAGCGTGTAAAAATCAGTACTTTAAGTCCACTCCACTAAAAGTATCTGGGTAAAATAATTTTCTTTTTCAGAAGTTTGGAAGAACCAGCTGCTTTTGGAAACGTCTGGATTTACTTATGCAGAAGTACAGTCTGCAATACTGCACAGCAACATATATAGCAGGAATCCATTTAAAAAACAAACAAACAAAGAAACAACAAATTGCAATTCTATGTGTATTTGTAAACAACATGCTTTTCATGGAAAAAACTGATATTTTGTCAAGGAAGTAAGGATACCTACTATTTTTTTTTGATGAAAATTGGAAACGCTTCCATCCAAAACGGCACAAAAGCCCAACACTGCACCACAGCTCAGTGGGAGCACCAATTCAGAATTCTTGTGTTCTTAGTTTGGGTGATGTGCTGCACTCTTCATCTAACTTGCATCCACCTGATGCACCACAGACAATGACTCTTGTGGTGCCCAGAGACCTTCAGAAAACTGGGGGAAAAGGCATTTAGGTATAGTCTGGCTTAAAGGTGAAGGCAAACAAAAAGTAGAGACACAGAGACTTGCGATCCTGTAGGAGCTTCCCCTCCTCTCAGAGTGTGAAATGGGAGCCAATGCTAAATGTCACTGGGGCTGTAATTTCTGACACTTTTGCTGGCTGGATTTGGAGCTGCTGAGTGCAACCGAGCAAATGAGAAGGAGAATAATATCAAATATTGACAGATTATTGCAGTCCCAGTCACACAGTCTGTGCAAATTCATTTTATGCTCCTGCCTGTATGCCTGACTTGCTCAAAGCCTTTGTCCTCCAGTCTTTGCTCTCCTGGTTGTAGTTTTTCCACAGATGTACAGGGGAGTTTCAGAAAACTCTGGAAGAGTTACTGGCTTTGTAAAAGTTGTATCCCACAGAGATCTTCTGTGTGTTTGACAGAGACCAACATTTTCTTGCCAGGGTGCAGTGTGATTTACCCTTCAGTGGCATACAGCACGGCATCTCCTAATTGATTTCTAGCTGTACATCCATATTCCAAGCTGTTTCATTCTAAGCTGTTTCAAATTCAGACATGTCAGAGCAGAGATATACCTCTGATCCTGTAATTTAGGCAAGGACTGTTGCAAATCAGTAAGTGATCTACAAATGATTCTTACTGTGATAGGACAGTACAATAAATACGTTTGTCAACATAAGCTTTTCTTTTTCTCTCTTAAAATTAAGCTTATACCATAAAATTCCAATTTAAGATTTTTTTTTCATATTTTCTGTGAGTACACCAGAAATACTTTATGGCTCAAAACTCTCCCAACACCTAGCTGGTGCCACATCCTCCACATGACAAAAGGTCATTTTTCACCAGAAAGATGGTGCAGCATGGGAACAGCTTATCCAGAGGAACTATAAAATAGCTATTCCAGACTTCTCTCCAGGCCCAGTTAGACAAAAGAGGGATGTCCTGAGCTGGCAGTGGTGATAGTCTGATTTCCAGAGTTGGTTTGGACATGAGACACCCAGACCAACCTCTCATTAATCATTTGAAATGCTTATATAAGATTGGGTGGTAGCAGCTTCTCCAGCATTGCCAGTGGTGCAGACCAAATGCCCTGGTGTTGTTTAGATACTGAGATCACTGTAAAATCCTTTAAGTGAAAGGTTGAGTGGATTAATTTCTCTCTGAGCCTCTCTTGCCAAATTGTGACTGTCAGTACTGATATATCAGATCTATGTCAAAACCTCTGTCAATCACTGCAAAAATCTCCCTGCTTCTCTTCCCTAGCACCCATTTTCTGCAGCAGGCTTTGAACTGGCACACAAATTTTGATGCAAACTCTGGCAGCCAAACTTTCTCCTGGGCAGCTGTTGCAATGTCTCAGTTGGATTGTCCTGAATTTAATGCTCTCCTTGGCTTTCTTGCTTTTCCCTGCTATTGCCTTAACTCTCTCCTCCTAGGTTAATCCCTCCTTTTGGTTTGCATTTGAGAGTATTCCTCTTTTCCCAGAGAATGGTGAACCTCTTGGTGCCACTCAGGAAGGTTGTTTAATTTTCCACAATCCTTAGACCACCAGGCTGAAAACTGAGTGTCCCTCTCCATCCACAGCACACAGGAGGAATGATTTGGCAGCTCTTGGCCTCATCATGCAGCAACAACCTGGAAAAACTGCTTTCAAGGCGGGGACCACCTGCCAGAAGAGGAAAACAGAAGTAGCCCAGAATATTAAAACCATTTGGGACAGGACTGACATTTTTATTCTTCCCTTGAACAGCTTCTTGTGCAGTCTGCATACATGGTTGGACCACAAGATACCTTCACAAGGCAAACAATAGCAGATGCTTTTCCTGATGAAAGCAATTTAAAAAAACAGTCTGATTCCTCCAGTTTGATTTTAAGACTGGATAATTCAAATTATTTACCTTCTGGCATCAGAAGGTAATTTAAATGCTTTACACTGTAGGGCCAGCATTGGAAATTAATATGCCAAACACCTAGCCGTTTAACATCAACAGGACTGTGAATTTTTAAGAGAATCAGGAAAGAATTTCCATTCAGATACAGCAGAAGAAGCTGCCATGGGGATCAGTGATAAAACACTAAGGAAAAAGGGCTGTACTTGAGAGAGAATTCCCTCCTTTCTGCAGGAGCTGCTCTTTGAAGGATACTGGTGCCTATTTTTAGTCTCATAGTTCCAGTAACACTTTCAGACCACAAAAATCATTGAAGGCCTACTGTTTATACAAAGAGTAAAATTAAAAACAACAACAACAACAAAAAGCCCATTCACACAAAAATTGCAGTGATCAATCAAGAGGGCTCAAAGCTACAGAGATGAGAGGATGAGATGAGGTTGAGATGAGGTTGAGATGAGATGAGATGAGATGAGATGAGATGAGATGAGATGAGATGAGATGAGATGAGATGAGATGAGAGGCTAGATCTCCTGACAAGCAACACTGAGTAGTTTGCAAGTCTTTATCTTTTTTTTCTGTCCTCTACCCAGAAATTGGGTAGAATAAACCAGAATCTCACCCTCCTTGTCAGCCACTCTCAGTGATTGCTATTTTTGGTCTAACAGCACAGAAGGTGACTCTCTTGCTCCATTTAGGGAGAAATCCAGAGCTGAATCCTCCAGCCAACAAAGCCAAGCTGTCAAAGGCAGTCTGGGTCCCATCTGGATTGACCTGGACACCACTGGACAACATTGTGGTTTTTGTGGAGGGGAAGGGGGAGTAGAAGGCTTGGTTAGGCTTTCTGTAATTACTTTATTTTGATACGCCTCTTCACTTCCTGTCTTGGAATGGGAATGGAAAGAAAACTTGTTGAAAAAAAAATAAGAAATTTCTCTGAGGTGAGTTGCCACAAGAGAAAGGCTGCTGGTCCTGCTGTTATTTCAGGCTTAAATGCTGAGGAGGGAAAGATGCAGTTCTGTTTTCCACCTGCAGTTCAGGTTTTCTACCTAATCAGCACAAAATGTGAATGTGTCCAAGATAACACTGGAAAAAACGACACTTGAGCATCACTAAGTTCAGTGGTGTCAAAGATCAAGAAGTATCAGCCCAACATTCCACAGCTGTGAACTAAGAGTTAGAGATTATTCAATCTCTAATTGACCTGCTGGTCTGTTAAAATGCCTTTGTTCCAAGTAGAAAACCAAGTAGAAAAGGGACTTGCATTGAGAATCACTGTACTTACATCAGCCTCACAGCAAAATGAAAAGTATCAGCATTTGGGACAGAGATCAATTATACAGAGATGAAATTAGGGAAGTCACACTGAGGGGTGATGTCTGTGTCACAGAAAGTGGCACCTACAGTGCCCTGACCTCACACAGGGCAGCAGCAGCATCTGTTTGACTAAAAAACTCAGCTGGCACTGTGACCTTGCCACGATTTTAGCACTAGGCCACCACTGCTGTGACAAAGCTGTGTTTAACACTGTCTCTGTGCCTGTCCTCTGCAGTTTTCCCACCTCCTTAAAGCATATTAAAAGAATTCTCTCCTCTAATGTATATGGGACAGAGCTTGCCTGTGTAGAGATGACCTTTGTTTCTCCTGAGCAGAACTTTGCTCTGGCTAGTCTGTTACCAAAACAGTGGTTTATTTCTTTCTTAAGGTCTACAAACCTTGATTTCATCTTCCCCCTGCATCCTGTGGGCCCTCAGTAACCCCTGCACCATTTATTCTCCACTCCTCATCCTCAGAGCTTCAAGGTAAGGCCTGGGTGCCCTAAAATACAGCCCTTGCTGCTCTTTGGAGAGCAAAGAACCTCCAGCATTGCCTTATCACCCTGAAATCAGTCTGCACAGCAGGCAAGTGGGGGAAATAAAACAAGTTTTAACCCGCTACAGGACAAAATTAAGAAACTAATACTAGATTTGGAGAATGGATAGGAGACAAAGCCATAACACACTTTTTTATCTGCCTGGACCTGTTCCCAGCCTCCTCTTGGCATTCCTTGGGTGAAACACATTTGCAGCTTGTTAGCACGGGGACCTGGTTCCTCATGCTGGAGCTGTTCACCTGGGGCAAAAGCTCTCTGCAGACAAATCTCCCTCCTCCAGCACCCCACTCAGCCACAAGCAGCTCCCACAGCCCAGACCCTCGGGTTGCTGTTGATAATTGCTGCCCCGAGATGTGCAGGATGTCTCTGCTTCGGCCCACACGACTGAAGAACGAGTCTGGACTCTTCACTTTTTGGTCTTGAGGTTGTTTATTAATTCTTATCTATAAAATTTTCTTTCTGCCCAGCCAAGATCTGCTCAGCAGGGCAGCCACAGGCACTCTGACTGCCCCCGAGGTGGTGTTGTCTTTTTATACTACAAACTACATATAACATATTTACACTTAATTCCCAATACCTATCACCTATGTTAGACAGTGCACTTCTACTCTAAACCAATCCCAAAGTGCCAACATCACTGCAGAAAATCGAGAACGAGAAGAAGAAGAAGAAAGGCTGGACACACCCAAGTTCCTCCATCTTGTCCCCATAACCCCCATACCAAAAATCCTAAAATCCGCATTTTCACCCTGTGATAATTTTATTATTACACAATTCAAACCTGTGTGACTTTCAGGTCCTCATACAAAGCTGGCAATTTGCTCCAAGGGTCATAATCAAATCCCCAGGTGCTCTGGGCTGTGTGCCAGGGTCTGTGAGCCCCTCGGCGGGGTCCTCAGCAACTCAGGACACCCAGAGGGATGTACTGAGTTCTGACACAGACCTTGCCTTACTGGCTCATTTCGGGCAACATCTCGGTGAGAGGGGCGCTGAAGGAAATTCCCATGCTGTGTTTTTGCCCATGGAACGCAGTTTCATGCTGGGTGGCCAGGGCTGCTGCCACCCTGGCAGCCAGCAGATGCGCCAGGCACAGGCTGCAGACGAGTTTCTGTCTGGCAGAGCTGCAGCACAACAGGAGCTGAAATGCATCCGGGTTGGCACGTGGCATTTTCCACAGCCTGTGGCTCTGGAACCACTCCAGCAGTGACACTGAACCCACTGGTTCTGTGAGGAGCTGTGGTAAGACCAACCTGCCCCTTGGTGCTTTTGACTTGCCTCTCTCTAGTCAATTAACAAAGGAGATTAATTATGCTGACTCCCCTTTGCAGGTGGGAGCAGTGAGGAAAACACAATTACCTTGTCCTGAAGCATCAATGAGTGGAACTGTCTCTTGTCTCCTGTCACCTCAAGACTGATTTGAAAGGTTTCACTGGACCTCTGGTGCTATGTGCAGGTGAAAATGTTTAAAATAAACACTGCCTTTCTCTCAAAGGTCCTGATACTCAAAAACAAAGATCAATAAATGACGGAGACAAAGCTGTTGGGCAAGAGCAAAATGCAGCCTCTGGCTCTGGCACATTTCCCCGTGGTCCAGGTGAGCTTGCAATGAGACATTTGGAGACATAAACCATCTCTTAATCCTTCTGCCAGTGTTGCAGTAGCTTTGCTTGTGACCAGGGAAAGGAAGTGGCCATCACTTGCTGCTGGGGATCTCCTCAGCGTCACCTGAGAAATGGCTGAGCTCCAGATGCAAGCCAGCAAGTTATCCTCAGCAAATTATCATTGCAGGCTTTGTTGTATGACCAAAGAAATAATTTATATCCTCTGTAAGCTTACAACCACCTGTATAAAAATAGCAACACAATTCTTGAGAATGTCTTTTTACAGAGAGATGCTATGCCACTCTTTGGAGATGGGTCCATACTTTCTAAGTACTTACAAAAGAAACCTCCAAACTCCACTTCCAGAAGGGTGAGGTGCCTGGGAATCAGCTTTCATGAGATGTACAGGGGAGAAAAATAAGTCACATTTGGAAGAAAAGCCCACAAAACATGAATAAGCATAATAAATTTTTGCCTGAGTTTCTTTTTTTCCTTTTGTTTTGTCAATTTATGTAACACAGTGTTGCCACAAGCTCTCTGCCCAAGACCTGCCCTTCCAAGTTAGTCCATAAAATCCAGTGAAATCATCTATTTTGACTACTAGTCCTGCAAAGATATTCTTCTTGCCACACCAGCCAGGCTGGGGAAGCACAGGTGTAACTCCCTCCCACTCTGGGACAGAATGCAGGAAGGAGTCTGGGAATGGCAGGGTATGCAGCTGGAGAGAATAGTGAATTTTTTTACAGCCACCCATCCTTTAAAATGACGCGCTGTTGCTTTGGACTTTTAACTCCTGGGATGCTCCAGCTGAGGTTTCCCTGCCCTTACAACAGGAACTTTTTTAGTTGTTGGAAATATCTGGAGCCAAAGTTGGCACATCACTTTACTCCTTCTTATCTCCTTTCTACATAAAGGTTGAACATACATGAAATGTGGTTTTGTCTCAGGATTTTTGGGAAGGTGGTTAGATCTTGCTTTTGTGCATTTTGAAACAAACCACTTTAAAAATGCATCCGCCAGATCCTTGAAAGGCCATTAGATATGAGATGGAAGACATCATACAAGTGATCAGGCTGTTAAGGTACTTAAAAAACATGGGAAGAAGATAGTAACACCCAATTGCCACTGCAAACTTCACTTTCTCCCTCAGATATCACAGTTTTAGTCCTTTATGAAAAAGAGAATGCTAGCAGCCCTAGAGAGAAAAAGACATTTTCTTGTAGAGCACCAGGCTATGTTTCTACAAGATGCAAGTGTAATCTGAAAGCAGGCTTCAGACACAGAATTCTTTTTTTTAATCCAAGGATCCTGAGTGCAGTTTTTAGCCTGTCACCCTTAGTGCAGAAGACACAAATGTCTTTTCTTGCGTCAGCACTCCAATGTGCACCACACTCCTCAGAAAAACCAAAAGAGAATGAATCGTCCCAGCTCTGCTCACACGGCTTTGGACAGCACATCTTTCTTCCATTCCACTGCTGAGAGACAGGGTTTATTGTGACAGCAACACTGTTTATCTTACCAGGATTATGCTGAAGCAAGTTTAATTGTGTTAGCGTTAAAACATATCAGCGCTGGGAGTGACGCAATGTGTTTAGCATCAATATAGAGGTTGCTATGTTTTGTGCTTTCAGCTGGAACTGGGGCAGCAACCGGACACTGGGACATATGGAACACATTTTGGGTTTTATGTTCACGTCTCTCAAGGAGGATTTAGAGCACTTGCAAAGATTCTTTATGTGCTGCACGGCGGGCAGCGGCAGTTTGTGTGTAGCTGATTGACGTTCCCTCCCCCTTCTCCTGAATATGAGAGTTTGGGAATTCTTCAGAGTCTTGACAGCTAGTCCTAGCTTATAAACATTGTTCCATATCTGAGTTGTAAGAGTGGCATGATGTGCACTGCCCCTCATCTGTGACTGTGGAGGGGCGTTAGATACGCTGGGGTGAAGCCGTGCGAAGAATCTGGATTTTACATCTGCCTCCTCAGGACTCCTTGATTAGCTACAGCCTTCACTGCTGAAGAGCTGAAAGCTCAGGAAGGCAAAACCTCCTTCTCACTCCCTCCTTTTGCCATGCTTAGAAAACCCCAGAGCTTTATTGGCGCTCCTCACTGATCTGTGCATCTTTTTTGATGAACCAGAAGATACGACGTGTCCAATTCGTGATGATTTGCACCAAGGTGAGCCCTCACTTCCTGTCCAGGCATTTGGAAACCTCCTGCTTTATTAATGCCACCTTTTTGGTGTTTTTGTGGTGAGCTCTAGTCCAATTTTCATCATTATCTAAGAGAATTACTCTTATTTGCAAATTAATATGCTTACGAACCTGAAGGAGACACTGTGTCTGAGCCACATGTGAGCAGTAGGATATGTCTCCCCCACACTCACAAATTTGAAAAGGTGAGTCCCACTACCTGATAGTCATGGATCATTTTGAAATTTTAGGCCACCAATGTCCTTCAACCTATCTTCTCCCTAGAGGCAAGACAGAAATGAAAGTCTCAAGCAACCTGAGAGAGAAATGCTGCGCTATAAAGTTAAATGCAAACAGCAGGACAAGTATTGTCCATTGTCATCATTCCTATCTATGGTAGCTTTACCATCCTTTTGCAACAATGATCCTGAACTGTTGAAATTATCTTCCATTCTCCCTCCTTGAATGTTAATTTCACTGAAAGTTGTGTTGTTTGAACAAGAACAGAAGGCACCAGGGTGTGAGAGCAGGGAGAGAGTGAGTGCAGCAGCAGCTCTGAAGCACTGGGTTCAGTCCCTTCAGAGGGCAATTGTTCAGCCCCCTCTTTTGTCATCTCTACACACACACTGAATGCTTTTCTGGGCTGCATGTCTTACTCTGGTGCTAATTACTTCACTCAGGTTTGGGGAATGTTAATGAAATACCATGGAGCTATAAGAAGTCAGACACATATGTTCTCCCTCTGTTTCGTTTTGGGGTGTTTTTTTTGTTTTTTTTGGCTTTTTTTTGTGCTTTAAACTCAAAGAAGCTGTGAGCATCCAGTTTTCCTTCAAGTGAAGGCTCACACAACCTGGTCTCATCTCCTTCCAGGGATGGGGCATCCACAGCTTCTCTGTTGTGGTGCCTTCTGACCCTCACGGTAAAGAATTTCTTTCTATTATGGAGCCTAAACCTACTCTCAGTGGAAAGCCATGACCCCTTGTCCTATCACTACATATCCTCATGGAAAGCCCCTCACCTGCTCTTTTGTAGGACCCTTAAGGTACTGGACGGTGCTTTAAGGTCTCCCTGGAGACCATCTCCTTTTTATCTGATGAGGGCCCAAATTTTCCCAAGTCTTACCTTTTTCACTGATAAAAGCTTTCCCTGTTGCCCTTGAAGTCCTTGGGCAGCTTTCCTGACCTGATCCCTGGCTTTTCAAACAGCTTTTCTGTGCCCCTCCCAGGCTACGTGTCCTTGTTTCCACCCTCTGCAGGATTCATTTTTGTGTTTCAGTTTGTCCAGGAGCTCCTTGCTCATCCACACAGGTCTCCTGGGATTTTTGCCTGCCTTCCTCTTCACTGGGCTGCATTGCTCCTGAGCTCAGAGTAGATCCTTGAATATCAAGAATAGGTTTTCTAGGGCTGGTCTTCCCTGAAGAGGGATTTATCCCATGGGACTGTACCAAACAGATCCCTGAAGAGGCCAAAAGCTGCTCTCCTGAAGTCCAGGGCAATGAGTTTGCTGCAGCCCCTCTGCACTGCCCTGATGTGAATTTGGAATTTGAACTTGGCTGGAATTTGAAGTCCAGCCTTTTATAGAATCATAGAATTTCATGGTGACTGCAGCCAATGCTTCCCTTGAGTTTGACATTCCCCACTGGGCCTCACGCTCCCCAAGGCCCAGCACAGCAGCTCTCCTCGTTTCCTCTGTCAGGTGGAGAGGGAAATTGCCATCAGCACTGTCCTGGTTGAGGGCAAATTTGGGAGAGACCCCCAAAGGGGCTCCTCTAGAAAAGCACATTCAAACGGCGTGTCTCCCAACTGGGCCCTGGAGAAAACACCTCCTTGGAGAAGAGTAGAAAAACCTGTTTATTAAGCAATAAAACTAAACAATAATAAACAATAAAACCTCTTGCTGCTCCAAAGGAGAGACAAACTCACAAAGTCCCCTCTGTGGGCTGTGGCTCAGCTCACTCAGTCTCTTATCAATCCCTGTGGTGCTGGAAATGCCACGGCCCAGGCCCGGCCCGGTGGGTCACAGGTGTGAGCTGCCAGTTCTCTTCTGGTGTTCAGTCTGGAGAAGGTCTGAACAGGTCCAAAGAAAAGGGAATAAAAACCCCACAGTCCAGAGAACTTCTCTGCCTCAGCTAGCTAAAACTAACTAAAAGCAAAGGAGAGCTCTGTCCTGCTGTCTGTCCATCCACAGACATCACAGTGCAGGAGCAGGAATGTGGAGGAGTGAGTGCAGTTTCTGAAAAGAAACTCCGTGCTTCTTCTCTCCCCCCCTTCACTCTTGGAACAAGTCTTAAAGGTGCAAAAATTATTATTCAACAAAACCAGAACAGATGATTTGGGATACAAGCATGATATAGTCAAGCCAGGACAAGCAGATTCCAGGAATCTCCTGGTTCATTTTTGTCCTGTTCTCTTGTCCATCCAACAGACACCAGGGTGGTTGGAGCTCCCCAAGAACGTGATGTTCCTGATTTTTGTCCAGAGTGGGCCTCATCTGCTGGTTGCTGGTGGGGTGGCCTGTGGCAGATCCCACTGCAGTGTCACCTGTCCCTCACCCTCCTCCAATCCTGACCCTGATCAGCTCTGGCATGGCTCCTCATCCATCCCCAGTCCAGCTGGTCACTGGCACAGCCCCTCCTCATCCCTGTCCTTCCTGAAAATCCCTTTTCCTTCCATATCCAACAATCCAGCCATATGATGCTGATCATAGCCTCTCTAACTCCAGTTCCTGTTCCCTGTGCTGAGTCAGTTTACACAACACAGGGAACAGAAACATTCTGCATTTCAGTTTGGCTCCCCATGAAGGGATTTGCTGTCTGCACTGGCTGGAGTTCCTTTGTGCTGCTCTTCAGGTGTTCTCCTGATGTCCTGCAATACCTCTGCAGTCTCTGGACACACCAAACTGACACGAGTCTGTTTGATTTAGGTTTGCCTCTCCCAACAATCTTAATTTAAAGCCATTTTCTCCAGCTTGGCATCTTAATTTTCCCTCTGGTATTTCCCTCCATGCACACAAAGCCTCCACTCTCAAGGGTTTTTTGTGGATAAGGTAGGGAAAGAGAGAAATTTAGGATTTAAGGATAACAAACTGTCTTTATGTCCCTTATAGAAGGGGTAGAAAATCAAACATATACTTTAGCACAAGAGCCAGCCAGAATATTTTCCCCAGCAGAAATGTACAGCTTTGGCAGCTGAAGCTTTTAAACTGGAAACATCTTATCAGAAAGCCAGAATATTTCAACAGAGAAATATTACTCATAGATTTCACAATCTATTTACCTCCTCCAATAATTCTCCCTATCCTAGGCTGCAGGGCCAGGGTATATCATTGTCATTCCTTATGTCAATGTCATCCCTTTTTTTTTTTCAAAGGTAGCCTTTAAAAATAGCTTCACCATTTCTCAAATAGATTCCAAATTGCAGTGGAGTGACAAGAGGACAAGCTTTTCTGGAGTTTTATTTTAGCTGTGAAGTTCCCCTTTGTTTCACATCTCTCCTATTTTTGTCACATTCAACTGTAGCTGGAGAAAGCCACTGAGAAAAAGCAGAAGCTGCAGACTCACCCCCAGGTCTGAAAAGTGGTGGAAGTCATTACTTCTGCTCTAATAAAAAGAGTCACATAACTCCTTCTGCTCACAAATCCAGCTTGAAAGGTCAGATATTGTTTTATCCTGCAGAGGAACTTGCCCATGGACCCCCAAGTTCAGAGTCCCAGCCCTTCCCTCTCTTTTACAGATCCCTTTTCACCACTGAATGGCAAGTTCTGTAAAAGCCACAAAGTTCCAAGCTATATGTGGCATAAGGCAGCTGTTTGTCCCCAATTCCCACTGAGCTGACTACAGCAACACACAAATTACAAGCTTTACCTAGCAGCAGATAACCCACCAAGCAATTTCTGGCTTTGGGCTATGGGAGTCAGTGGGGCTCACTCTTGCAGCTGCCTGCACTTGATTCAGTTCTATTTTTGAGCCCTCTTTTAATTTTGGGGCCCTTGGGTCAGAATTGCCTGGGGTGAGAAAAGGCAAAGGAAAGGAGGAGGCTCGTTTCACTTCACCATAGTGACTTTATCTTCACAGCTAAGCATCCAGCTACACTCTACCCAAATATCTTGGGTTTGAATTCAAAATTATGCACATAAAATGCCCTTCCTTAAACCTAGAGATGGGCTGAACAGGGTGCGTGGGCTTCTATATAGTTGCATACCCTTTCTTTTTTCTTTTTTTTCCTGTATTTTGTATTAAGTTGTGTAAATACCATTGAAATAAGATGACAAAGGCTTCACATTTTTTTTTTTTTTCCTCAGTGTTGGAAGTTGTCTAAGCAACAGAGACCTCACAGTACAAAGTGGAACAGGCTCTGGACCACCATTAACAACCTGAGCTTTGATTGTAGATTCCCATTTACCTTGTTAAAATTTTGATTCACAAGTAATGCGTGGATCCACACAGCCCAGCAGAGACTGGGCAGAGATCCCAATTTGTCTGGGGATCATTCTAGTTGAGCTGATCACATCACAGCCTCCAATGCCACGCAGATTGAAAAGGCTGGATCCCGAAGCAGTAATGGCCAAGCTCTTTTTGTTGTTATTTATGAGCCAGGAATCTCTCATGGGACCTGTTGTTTCCAAATATTAGACTAGGAAATCTAGAATAGTCAAATGTCTGACTTTTACTGCCCTTCAGACATTAATGATGGATAAATTTTGATGGAGAGACCTCTCTTAGTAAGACCAAGCACCTCTCTGTAACTAACTTTCTCTTCTTGCACATGAAAAGCTCCAAGGAGATTCAGAACCCCTCCAGGACTTTCATCACACTTGCTTCTGGCACAAAAGCCTTCCTGACACACCTGAGGGGCTGAAAGTATATCTCAATCTTACATCACTCAGCCTCCTGTTTGGCTTTTTGCACCCTGAGTTTCACGATGCTCAAAAAGACAAAGAGGCAGCAATGGGAAAGCATTTCTGTGGCTGAGCGTGGCTTTTTCTCCAAAAATACACCAAGCAGCTGGATGCCACAGGCACGCAAATGAGCAAAGGCTCAGTTTGCATTTGAGCATTGAGAAATACACTTGATGCAATTTCACCTGTCACAAAGACACTGCTGTCCCCAGGAACAAAGTCTGGCAAGCCAATAATTTGTGTTTTGGAGTGACAAACCCTTCTTATGTGCAGTACAACTTTGGGAAGGCCAAGCCAATCTGGCAGGTGCTGGCATGGTTACTGCTTTTTTTGGGTGCTGGCTCTTCTACCAGTGTGTTTTAGTGTGTTGGAGGTGTAGCTCAAGAATTTTTACTGCCCCAGGAAGTCACCAAGTGGTGCTGAGATGGGTCCTGACACCCTGCAAGAAGGCCACAACACAAGCCATGGACAAGCTGCTTCTCTTCTTTGTCACTTGATCACAAGAAAAACAGAACATTTATTATTTATTATTTAAATTATTTTCTTTTAAATTTTTTGTTTTTAATTTTATTTTATAAAATTTGTTATTTATCATTTATTATTTAATTTTGTATGAACAGGGCCTTGCTTTGCCACTATTTACCCCACCTTACTACCCACGGATGTTTTAAAGGAAAAGAATGAAGTCTTCTTGGTGTGGGGACTCTCTGGCATTGAAAATTGCTACAGTTTGGGATTTTTGGTGTCTATTATACTATCCCTAAGGAGATATATATGTATGGCATCCTGCATAAACCCAGCAGAGCTGCAGAGAGTCAAGCAGACACCACAGCAAGTCCTGCAGCAAGCACCCGCACCTGCACCAAACTGAGACAGGGCTGCTGAGCCTCACTGTGTGAGCAAAGGGTGCAGAATCTGAACAAAAGGGGGAAATCAAGTTATTTGTCTGTGCTTGCACAGACAAAGCTGCAGTAAAGCCAGATCACTCTAGTCTGAGTTCATACTTCGATCATTTTCCCACAGGGCCATCCTTCCCCCTGCAAACAGCTTCCACAGAGCTCACACCATGCACACAAGGATATTTATCACCAGAGAGGATAATAAAATGCTCACAGAAAGACTGAATTCCAGACTTGATTACAAGGAAAACCAAGACCTCTCATGAATGCTGAATATCTCACATTGCATTATCACTTTGCACACTGGACAGCTTTTCCCTGAAAGGAAAGCTTGTGGCCACACAGGGATTTGGGATGGGAAATGGCAGAAACACTGGCTCATTATTTATTTTTCTGGCTCTCCGGTATTTCTGTATCACCAGATGCTAGGCTTGTCTAAACCCACTAGCCCAAAACTAAATGGACACAGGCCCACCAAGCACTGCCCTCACCCCTCTTTGTGGAGCCTACATCTGGTCAAATCTACAGGTACAAAGGGTACAACAAGTCCAAGAGAGCAGCAGCAGATGTGCCATAACCTCTGATATTTCTTTAATACCAGGGCAAAGAATCAAGTGAGATCTGAGGTGCAGATTCCTTGGAGATGCGGCAAGTAGAAGTGAGGGTGCTGGCACGACATTTTCTTCATGGAACAAGCTTCCAGTGAAGAAATAGGTTTCATCAACCTGGAAACAAGGTCATGGTTTTGAGGTGTGTTAGTTGAGTAAATCACTACAAGCACTGACATGCAAGGGAAAGTAACAGTTCAGGACAGGTACAAGGTCTCACCCCTGCTGAAGTCAATTAATAAAGCCATTATATGGCCAGGCCTGTTTACAGCAGCCAGAAATCCAGTTTCAGAGTTCCAGGCAAATCTCTACAGTGGGAGAAGGAGGGGAAAAAAAAAGAAAATAAACAGATCACGAAATGATATGATACAACATATTTCCTCTAAATGCTTCAACGTGGAAAGACTGGCAAAGGTTTCCATGAGGTGTTAGTAAATCTCTTAGCAAATAACCAAGGCAGCAGAAACAAAATTAATACATGCCAGGGGCAACCAACAGGTTTTTAATTGGTTTGGTTTGGTTGGTTTTTTTCTTCCTTTTAATTCCACTCTCTCATTTCACTCTGTGTTAGGCAATTCGTTATCTAATTGAAAGCAGGCACCATACCTTAGAGTCTCCTCACTTTGCACATTGCATGTTTAGACCATCTCCTTCATGTGATTTTTTTTTTTTTTTTTGTCTCCCTGCATTGTTTTGGCTGCCAGAGCAGAAATCCTTTGCCTCTGATTTCCAGAAAATCTGGATTCCTCTCTCTGCTTGAAGCCAGTTGAAGCAGCTGCTGCCCTGACTGCAAAATCAAGAGGGTAGAAGCCCACAGAATCAAGGGTGACTTTGCAAGAAACATCTGAAAATGTTTTAGGCACCATTTTCAAAGAATCAAAGGAAGTCTTTAAGTTCTCAAGTGACTTACCTTGAAATTACATGAAAATTCACCTGTGTATGCCGCAGAATGCCTTCCCCTTCTGGAAACATGTGGATGTTTCCTCTGGACTAAAAGAGCAGCTGCAAACAGAGGGTAAACTGGAAGACCATGTACATCCAACCCCTGCACCTGCTCTCTCTTTTAAGAGGTTCCTCCAGCTGTGGCAGAGGTCTGGGGCAGGTATAACTCACCTGGGACCTGGTCCAGTTCTCATGGAGGCAATGAGAGCTTTCTACTGGCTTTTATAGGCTTTGGATCCAGCCCAGGCTGGGAGAGCTGGAAGGTGCAGGTTAAAATATCCCCCCACCCTGCATTTCCTTTTACACACACAGAGTAATTCCCTCTTCTCTAGCTGGTTTCAGTAAGAGTTTGTGGGGTTTCTAGATTTATTTTTTTTTTTTAATCCAGGCTCCCTTGTATGCAGTTACTGCCCCAAGGCTAGAGCAAGGCTTTGAAAATCTACACTTCTGGGGTTTTGGACTTACTGTTAGGTACAGTTTGTCTGATTTTTATCTTGGAGCTCTGATTAAATCCCGTGCCATCCTCACAGAGTTAGTAAGTCCTACTGATTTCAGGAAGGTGAGAGTTCCTTTGCCCCAAGCCAAGCTGAAAACCACAGGCACTACAGAGGTGCTGCTCCCAGGAGATGCCTCTGACCCCAAAGCAAGGCCTGAGACTCTTAAACCTCATTTTGCCCCCCAGCTTCTGCAAAACACTCTCTGCTGAGCCCTAATGAGATCCTTCCTTGCACAGGAATTGGCTATGCTGGTTGGTTTATTTAGGGTTGTGTTTATAGAGTGTGACAGAACTGGGATAATGATGATAATTGGGTTTGACACAGCATGAGCAGAAAATGTGCAGAAGAAAGGAGTGCCTCAGATGAGTTTCATCTTGAGTTTATCTAGAGACAAACTGCTGTATGGGATTTCCTCTGCCTTATGGCCAGCAGGACCTGCTACGAGCTTGTAATAACTCTCCTCTCAAAGTGATCTGGATTAAGAGCATGTTTGTTCAGGTGCCTGTAGCTACAGCTTAGAAACCAAGATGCAAACTGAAAAAAAAAAAAAAAAAAAAAGAAAAAGAAAAAAAA
>CM032382.1:9480762-9493679 GCA_019023105.1 Diglossa brunneiventris | reverse complement strand
GCTGCTCGCCTCATAAAGGTCAGTTACATAAATATGGGAGACATTTTCCAGATTCAAACTAGGATGAATCTGGAAAATTCAAGGTGACCTGAAATTCAGGGTGACCGAAAAATTAGGAGGGTGACCTGTAAGGATGCAAATCTCAAGTGTAGTAAAATCTGCATAGTGAGAAGCTCCAGCAAGGACCAGCTGAGGAGAATTTTGCCAAGATAGACCTGGTCCCAAGACCAGATGATTTAATACTGTCCAATAAGAAAAACAGTGATACTTACATAAAGAGAAAAAAAAAGAAAGTGGAATAAGATCAGCTTAAATGCCTGAATTAGCCCCAAAGATTTGTACTAAAGGCATTCCAAGCAAATTGTTGGCTTCCAGCTCCACATCCTAGAGGAAGGGAATGCCTTGGCAGCTCCTGCATCCCGAGCCCTCAGCCTAGGAAGCGAATTTAACCCTGAGGAGTCTGCCTTTCTGTCTCCTCTCAAAATTACAGGGCAAAGCTGCTGCAGCACCGTGGGCTTAGCAGGTGAAGGGGGATGTCCCTGTGTGCCTTGCAAAACTCCATCTGGCCAGCCAGCCCTCAGGTAGAATGAAATTATCCTTTATTTTCACTGTGGAGCCCTGTGCAGGACTCCAGGAGTCCTGTGACACAGGAAAAGTGTAGTGTAATTTTATTTGTTTACTCTGTTATCACCAGAGCTGCCTCACTACCAGGAGGAGAGCCCTCTTTTGATGCAAACCTGTTATGAGTGAGAGTAGGGAGCTTCTAAAGTAAAAAAAAAACAACTGGTTCCAATCCAAACTCATGTGACAGAAAGGGAAAAACTAAAGCACCCAAAAAAAAAAAAAAAAAAAAAAAGAGGAGACACACATTATTCCCATGTGTGTAAGAGGGTGTTAAATCGAGTAGTGACAAACTTTAACCAGAACCACAGCATTACTCATGGCAGCTTGTCCAAGCCTGCAGAAATCACGGTCAGAGAATCTCCCAGCTGGCAGAAGTGGACAGGGGGTGCCAAGAAAGACAAGTCCTCGCTGGTACTGCTTTGTGCGGAGGATCCTCTCATGAACGGTTTTAATAAAGGACTTAATTGATTGTTCTGGAGTCCGTCGGGCTAATAAACATTTATGGCCCTGAGTCAGTCATCTAGAACACATTCCACAAAGCAGTCAGAGGCTGCTGCATAGGGCAGCCAGACACACGTCTGTCATGTGCTGGTGACGTCCATTCATCATGCACTAGTCATGCAACAAGTCAAACCTTTGGAGAAAGTGGAATTTCTGCCTCTTTTTTCACCAGCCAGGAGGTGGAATAATCACTTTGTCCTCACAGGCTGGCGTGTGGGAGATGCCTGTTCTACAGAACCCTGGTTTTGCAGCAGGTTTCCACGTGTGCCCTGCAGTAAATCACTTGGGGATGTCAGCACAGCACTGATCAGACATTTCAGCTCTCCCCAGTTCTGGGCACAGACAGAAGCAGAGGCAAATACAAGGAAGACATAGCCATAAAAATACAAATTAAGATAAAGCTAGATTCTCCTGCTGCTTAATCATGTAAATGTACAAATAGAGCCTGATGACAGTGACTCAAGGGAAACAATGACCTTATCAGCAGCCTTAGATAGGCCTGAGCCACAAATGAAAATAAATGATCTACTGACATTCCTTATCATCTCCCTAGCGTCTACTGGAGAATTCAATTCACCTCTGCATATCTGTATCCTCCAGCACACTCAGCATCAGGAGGGTCTGCTGTCCCTCCATAGTCTCCCTTTGTTGCGCCAGCAGAATCTCCAGCCATTGCACTGACCTTACACTGGCTTTCAGGTGGCAGCTCCAGCTCTGCACCACCCATCAGTGTGTGGTCAGCACGGAAAACCACCTCTCCCTCCTTTTTTTTTTTTTTGCCTCCTGAGTTTACAGCCTGACCTCTTTCTCCAATCACTCTGCCATCCATTTGCACCCCCAAGGAGTTTTAATCAGCCAGGTCCCCACACACTCTGGGCAGCATCTGGGTAGATCACTTTGCACTCAGGGCTTGGGAACACAGAGGAGCCACCCAAAATCTCTTTACACACTCACGTTGGCTCTCACTCTGCTGATCCTGACACGAGCAGATGGTCAGGGAACACTGGAGCAGTGGGGAAATCCACTGTGGAAGGAAAACTGCTGGGACAGGATAGGCTTTAGGCCTTCAGCTGATTCATGTTTGAAGCTAAGACAGAGGGCTTAAGGGGCTGCTTTTCCTGTCAAGATTGATTATTTCACATTTACAGGCAGGTAGTTGTTGAAATCAATTGTTTGTGGGGAACGAAGAGTAACGCTTGTAATTGCTTGGCAACTTGTGCTAATGTAGTTCATTGGAAGTTCAAAAATTTGGTATCTGCCTTCAGTTTCACTTGCAAGTGAGGCAAACAGTTTCCTGAGAAAGGCTAATCCTAAAAACTGCTATCAAGAATTAGAAATTTTTTTTAAAAACAAAAAGGGTACCTCAGGAAGTGTTCTAGAGTAAAAATTTCTTTTTTTTCTTCCTCTTTCCAAGGAACAAGTCATTTAGAATCAAGACATTTAAGTTGTCTTTTTTTTTTTACTTCAAGAGAAACAGAAATTGACGCAACATGTCCTGCTAGCCCTATTAATAATTATAAACATGAGATCATGAAAACCTGCAGGGGAATTTTTAAAAAGAAGTATCAGGAAAAGAGTTGCTTGCTTTCTAACTGAAAAGGCAAGGAGGGGGGAAAAGAGTAAAAGAGTTCTGTACCAGATGAAGAAAAGATTAACAGAAAGGAGAAAAGGAATTATTTGAAACAAAGTATTAATAAAACTGTGCAGGACATGTCAGACTTTGTAAGTCACAACACACCTGAGCTGGTGAGGCTCTCAGGGCTTTGACCCTCATCCTTCTGGGATGGAACACAGCTGGATGGAGCAGGCACCTTCTCCCCAGTGCCCTGGTCCGAGCAGGGACAGGGTGTCCCTGGGGTGTTGTGTCTCCCACGAGCAGAGAGAAGGTTGGACTGCACCTCCAGCAGGAACAGGATGACTTTGCTGACCTTTGTAGCACTTTAGCAACACTGAAGGCATGGCAGACACAACAGGGCTGGGTTTGCTTGTCCCTCCATGGCCATCAGCTGTACCCACAGCACTGCTGGTACCCTGGGGCATCTGCTTTATCTTGCTGGCACAGCTGTGTGTGATGCACCTTTCACCCAGTTTGGGCATTACACAGCACTCTGGCAGGGCTGCTTTAACTTCTGCAGGGATGCCCACCACAACCAGACATTCTAAGAACAAGTTTTTTGTGACTGCTGTCACCACAGGGTCACTGGCACAGGGCTTTAAGCCTTTCTCCCCTGCCTGTGTCAACGCACACTGCACCCCAAGGGCCCCTCAGATTTCAGTGGGGGTCTTCCTAAATTCACACACTGACTCATCATGAGTGAGTGCAAATCTGTCCCTCACTCTTCACTGCTCCTGTGGTCCTCCTGGCTCTGCCCTTGTGAGTAAAATCCCTACCACCAGCCAAGAGGACAGCCCAAGGCATGTGGCAGTGCGTTCCAGGAGCTCAGAGGCTGTGGGGCTAAACTGTAGCCCCACATTTCTCTTCACAGAGAAAAGCAAGGCACAGTTCTTCCCAAGAATATTCTTATCTCATTTGCTGTGTGTATGTTTGTGCAGAAGTCGAATGCAGTATGGAGATTGTTTACCCAGAGTGATGGTGTTTTGTTTCCTTGGCCTATCAGGGTCAAGTGTGTGTGTGTGTGTCAGGACTGTCAGCTGACAGCCATGAGATTCTGTGCAGTTGTGTGCAGGGTTGAGTGCTTGGCAGATTCAGTTTTAGATGTATAGAATAATACAGTATAATAACTTAGCCTTCTGATATCAATGGAGTCCTCCTCATCATTCCTCCCTGCCACGGAGGACGCATCTGTAAGGTCAGGTTATGGAGCACACATCTGTAAGGTCAGGTTTTCCTAAGCATTTCACCTCTCTGTAATACCCAAATTAGGGTAAAATAAAGATCTGCTTTGGGGAAATTGCTACCAGACTTTTATTTTTTTCTTTTCTCCCCCTCCAAGTTGACAAAACTCACTTGTTTCGTGACTTTGCCGCACGTTAACCAAACTCTTTGTCTTCAGCTTGTTAGAAGATTAGGAATTTATGCCTCCTCAGACATATAAGTCCCAGCTCCTTCTCATCAGCAGCACAGAAAAACTTCTGTTTGGAGAGGCAGGCAGCAGCACTCCTGAAAGTTTGTGTTGAAAGGAAAAGCCTTTTCCCAAATGGGATATTGTATGTAATGTCTGTCTGCCATTGCTTTATCCATGTCCTGGAGGTACCTGCAGGATTTGTTCCAGCTGCATTTGGGCACCATCAGAAGCAGACAAGGATAGGAAATGGTTGGAGAGCAGGCTGAAAAGGAATTTGCTCTCTTCTTCCAGTGACTCCTTCCCCTCCCACCTCATTTTCTTGCATATTTCCACAAAGAAAAAGGCGATGACAGAAAGTAAGTTTGATATCCAGGAGAGGGACAGAAACTTTTTGTTTTAAAAAGAGGAAATATTCCAAAAGAAATTCCAGATAAAGAAAGAAAAAAAAAAAAAAAGTCACTTTTTGTTGAAAAAGTGTTTAGGCCAATGCAGTTTTCAGCAGCTGTGACCCGTGATTATCCCAATATCTCCTTCCCCATCACATGCTATTTTTAGCCTTATTCACCAGAGACGTGCTTCAGTAGCAGCATGGCCAACTCCAGGATCAGCTCCCTGCAGACTGCCCTCCTCCCCCATCATGTATTTGGTTTCATTGATGCTAATTTGATCAGGGGCAGCTGTTTGTGAGGGCAATGCAGGAGAGACCCCAGGGAGAGCCACTGATGCCTGATCTCAGGGGGAGGCTGAGCCCTCGCAGCAGGGGAAAGGCAGCAGATGCCCCTTGGTGCAGAAGCAACCACGGCATCTACAGAGGATCCAGCTGAACCTGGAGCTGTCAGCCCGGCTGTGGGCAGCACCTGGGGACTGTCCTGGTGGCAGGGCAGGGCACAGAGGGGATGGGAAGGGAAAGGGTCCATTCCCCTGCAGACACGGGCTGGGGTGCTCCTGCTGCTGCCCTCCCACACAGCTGCATCTGGGTACCCTCTGAGGCACCAGACACCACAGAGCTGTCCCTGCCCCCCTGTCCAGCATCCCCCAGCCCAAATTCTAACACAGAATCTGTTATTGAAAACCTGCAATCGAGTGTTATTGGCTTTTTGTTCAATTGTTCAATCTTTTGCAACGTTTAGAGCACAGATAAGATTCAGGTGCTGCTTCCCCTCACTGCCTGTGCTCCTTCCCCCTCAGTCCTGCCCTGTCCCTCCACTTGCTCATGCCTGGTTGTAGTCATCAGGGAGAAAAATAAGGTGAATGGATGCAGGTAAATAGAGAGAGAGAAGGTAAAGAAAGGAAAGGTAACACCCTGAAGACAGAAGTCTGTGTGCCTGCTGCCAATCACAATAACAATAATGGCCATCAAACACAGACACATATTACTCTGCTGTCTCCTGCCTGGCTGCCCAGGAGTCAGGACTTTAGTCCAGCACATCAGTTAGAGTCAGAGACATTGAACTTGGGACCTGTTTCTCTGATAAGGAGAAAGTGAGACAGCCTGACCAAGAGCTGGGAGCCTGATAACTTTTACACACTGCAAGTAAGCCCAGGTTCGTGCTGATATTTTAAAGATCTTTGCCCTTTAGCTTGAACAGGAAATCTTAAAATGGAAAATATGCAGCTTAAAGGAAGGGGTGAGGCTCACTTGAAACGTAAGAATGTACATAAGTATAGGAAATAACAGGTTGTTAAGAAGCTACAGTTCAGTTGTTAAAAAAAAAAAATGAGGCCAAATATAGATTATATTTCCCCTCATTAGGGATCAGCAAAACTTTTTTTCTTCTTTTTTTTTTTTTAATATTTTGCCATGAGCAGAGGGAATTCTTTCTCTCTCCTGAAGCATTACCTAATTTTTTTGGCCGCCACAAGCAGAGTGGATGAAGAGCCCCTTCCCCAAGAAGGAACTTTTGCTGCATGCGTGGCTTTGAGATTTGGTGCCTTGATGATTTGGTAGCAGCAGCGGAGCAAGCTGATCCTTTATCAGCAAGTGCTGGATCAGGGCACCTCTTTTCCTTCCAAGTCCTGCCTGGCATCCTAAGTCTGTTTCACACAGTCAGAGCTGCTTGTGTAAATCAACGACCACTCTCAAACACACAGATTTCCTCTGACCATCAGTGGGGTGGGATTCCAGTCCAAAAGCCAGCCCAAACATAAGCAGAGATCAGTCTACAATTATCTGTCATGCAGTCCCCTCAGCAGCTTTAATGCCACTGATCCACACACGTCCCAGAGAGCATCGCTGATGTAAACTCACCTGCCCTACTTCCTTGCTTAGCAAACATTTACTTTCTTTATTATATGCCCAGTGCCAGATAGCAGGAGAGGGAGAAATTAAGTCAGTATTATTAACAGGCTAACAGCCTTTAAGTCTAATTGGAGGGAGAGAATTACTGCCAAGGTATACAGTGCCCAGGAGCCAGCTGGGCTCACCCCAAACATATTGGCAGGACAGGACCATGGGTGCAGTGGGGAGCTTCCTTCTCTAGTCCCCAGTGGCAACACTGGACCTGCAGATGACTTCTGTGAGCTACTCAGCCTCTCTAAAATACCCCTGATGGATCAGCAGGGCACTGGTGCTGCTTCTTTCTGCACTTACTGCTTCTTTCCCTCACCCAGCAGAAACCAGCTGCGGGCTGGCAGGATGACTATCTGCCTGGGGGTGGGGTGCAAGAGGTTTCTCAGGTGCATGATGCCTTGTTTTCCAGGTGTGCTGGGCCTCTCAGGAATCTCACTGTCTCCTCAGAAAAGGTGTGGTTTCCCTGCTTCCCCCCCACCCCTGCCCCAGATCAGATTCCCCCAGGGAGCAAAGCTGGAGGTGCTCCCTGGAGGCACAGAGGTGTTAGGCTGAGTTGTGGAACCTTATTCCATTCCCTCCAACCCATCACCCTGGGGGTAGAAAGAGCTTTGTGGACTCCCAGGCACTGTCCCAGGCTCTTTCCAGGACACTGAAATTTCACAGCTTTATCAGTTCCCAGGAAAAGGTCTGGAGTTTGCACTACACAAGGGCAGGCAGTTCTGACCTTTGAACAGGGCATGGAAACCGAAACAGGGATATGACTTTCACTGCATTTCCTGCAGCTTGTGATGTGATCTGACACTATTTCTAAGTGCCCAGTCCTAACATAAGATCAGTTTTTCTCCTGCTCCATGATGGGCACCAGCATAACTCCAATGATGTCCAGGAAATTACTTTATTGACCACAATTATGGCCAAGAAAATTTATTGACCACAATTATGGCCCCAGAACTGAAGTGAGAGTGTTCTGGGAACCATCTAAGCAGAGCCAGCTGTGGTGCCAAGGAGACATGGGAAGATGCCTCCACTAAGGGCTGTCAGAGGAAAATCCTGGACCTGGTTTAAAATTCTCACGCTCTTTTACCAGGGAACAAAAACGGATGAAAATTCTGCAGGTTCATTTGTCTTCCATAAGTTTTTGTCAGACTTTGCCTGGTTATTCCTCCACTTGTTAAAAAAATTTGCAATGTAAAAGGGCTGAGGTGCCCATCAGGCATCCTGAGCAGCATCCTCAGGCTGGAGAAGAATGTCCTGAGTGGGAGCATTTAGTCCTGGCTGCAGCACTGGGGTTGATTGCCCATCAGCCACCAAGTCCAAGGCTGCAGAGTGTGGTTTGTGGTAACAGCTGTTTATGGTCGAGCCTCTCCAATACCTGCAGAGCTGAGCTGTGTCAGCAGTGTTATTCCTTTGCCTGCCTAATCCCCGATGGGATCTGGACAGGGACATAAAATAAACAACAGCAGGAAGGTGGATGAGGTTTCTAGTGCTGTTAGCCTCCCTCCCTCAGGTTGGCACCAGAACTCTGAGCAGAAGCAGTCACAGAGCAGAGGTATCTGGGTTGTACACAATTCACAAAGTGAAGGTGAGATTTTGGCTGCAGGCAGGGATGACTGAAAACCTTCCAGATGCCTTGCAGTGATGTATGCTCTGTGAGCTTGCACCCGAGCAAAACTCTCAGCTTTTTGCCTGAAGCCAAACACTGCTTGGCCCTATCAGGAGAAGTTACCCATCTCACAGCATCACTTCCTTAACAGCCCCCAGTGTTCTGTTTCATTTCACAGGCTGGACAAGACAGTAGCAGAGTGAAACCCAGAGTAACAGGACACTTAGAGATGTTTGCTCAATTGGAGAAGAAATTCCAAACTTCTCACTACGAACACAGACTGCCTTGAGCAAAACTTCTGCTACACCGCAACACCTTGGATGAAGATTAGCCTTTCTTCTGCCTGCACACTGGATGATTTGCCATCATGTTTCTTAGATTAGTTACAATCCTCATCCCTCAACAAAAGATCTCTTTTAACTTGGATATGACTTTAAAGTGTTTTCATAAAAGGAGTTTAACACCAAAGTTCATTCACATGTGTGCATCTTCTAGCAAGCTGAAGACAAAGAGCTTGGTGAACATGCATCAGAATAATGAAGCAGGTGAGTTTTGTCAACTTTGAGGGGAAGAAAAGAAAAAAAAAAGTCTGGTAGCAATTTTCCCAAAGCAAATCTTTATTTTAAATTTAACTCCCTGGTGGCAGGATGTATCTGGAAGTTGCCCAGAAGGCCAGTCCATGATTCCACAGCCATCAGTACCAGGCAACAACTACCACAAAGTCAGCCTGGATCAGCCTTGACTGTGCCAAATCACACCTCTATTTATGGGGCTAACACCCCCAGAAAACTGAAAATACAACCCCAGCTTGGATGTTTGTGACACCAGGTGCAAGTGGGAAAGATTTTGCCTTAAAGCTTTGCCTACAACTTTGAACTCCCTGGCCTTTCCTGACGGCTCTGAGCAGCAGGGAGGTTTGTGCTGGATCAACACGTTGTGTTGTGCAGCCTCAGCACCTTTGAACTGATACTGGGAAACCAAAAGAGCTGAATTTGCTGCATCAAAACACTGCCTTGGAGCTGATCTTATTAATTTGGCAGCGAGTGGATTTTCCATAATTACCTTTCTTTGTCTTGGAGGAATCACAGAATCACACAGTGG
The DNA here is from genome assembly GCA_019023105.1 of Diglossa brunneiventris. Taxonomy (NCBI): domain Eukaryota; kingdom Metazoa; phylum Chordata; class Aves; order Passeriformes; family Thraupidae; genus Diglossa; species Diglossa brunneiventris. Next base: position 9,484,534 of record CM032382.1, on the reverse strand, counting down.
GCAAGGCTGGAAGGGACCATAGGAGATAAATGTCTTATTATTTCTCCCCTTGCAGATACCCTGTGTCACAGGCAGTGGCTGACTCCTCCTTTTGCTTGTGTAACTAATTTTTTCAGCTAATTTAGTCCAATAGAATGGATTATCTCTCGCCACAATCTTGCCTCATTTACATCTTAGACCTGCACAGCTATAACCCAACAGTTACTTCTTTTAAAAGATTAACACAACCAGACTTGTGCTTTTCCTGCAAAGTATCTTAATATAAAAGCAGCCCAGTGTGTTTGAGTGTTGCCCATCCTTGCACTGAGCCCTTTCTGGTTAGAGGCACAGCACAATTGCCCAGGAATGACCAAGTTCAACTCACTTGTGTGCTTCAACTCACTTACTCATGGTAATAAAATGACTTACAAGCAGGAGTCTGCCTAAATTTTGAGTTTCCTTGTGATCTACACCGGAACAGAACAGGAGAGAATTGTTTTCCTTCCACCCCATCAGTTTGTCATAGCTGAAAGGTGGGGCAGAGCTGAATTTGCTTTCTTTAACTTCTAGCTTCTTGTTAGAGTTTTATTGCAACTCCAATTGACTAATTTTAACAGTGTCTTTTGAACTACATCTCTGAATGTTTCTGCGTACTGTAACAAGCCATTCCATCTCTGTCAGGTGACTAATGTTACCAAAGGCCAGTGTTATATCTTGCTTTTCAGACTGAGAGTGCCAGGACTCATTTTCAGTTTTTTTTCCCTGTGGAAATTAAAAAGGAACTTCTACTTGTCACGGGCAGAGACAGCACAGCCCAGAAGCAGCCAGCAGCAGACCATGCCAGTGCCCTGACGTGCAGAAACACCAGGGAAAATTGCAGCAAGGCATCCACACTTCCACCTGTGGCAATGAGACCTTTTTTGGATGAGAAAAGACAAGCTCTGCTTGTGCTGGAGGAGGGTGAGTCAGGCCACCCACATCTGTGCTGTGCTCTGAGCCATGCCTGGGCTCCCATCTCCACTGTGTCCAAGGAATAAAGAAATTTATCTATTTATCTAGCTCTTGTCCCATCACCCTGATCATCATCAGTGTTCTGAGTCTGTGAGCACTGCAGGTGGACAGTGAGAGAAAGCCATAGCAGAAGGAGGTTTGGGGAGACTGCACTAGACCCAGCTGCTCCCACATCCCAGCCAGGACTGGCAGTGCTTGGAGCAGTCCCATCCTCTTGCAAACTCACTGTTTCTACACACAAGAGTTTTCAGCAGCCTCTCCATCTGCCAGCTTTTCTGGAAGAGCCCAGGAAGTCTTTCCCTTCGTAGGACTCCACGAACAGTAGCGTTCCCAGACAGCTGCAGCCCCGACCTTCATTTCTCAGGGGACAGAACTGCCTGTTATTTATTCAGACATTTTGTTCCCAGATTTTATTGCTCTGTTTTATATGGTAGGCGAGGTCAGAGCCTTTGTAATATAGGAACAGCATCGCCAAGATTTCTCTCCAAAGGACAAGCACTGTGTGCAGAAATATCAAATATGCTATGGCATAACATAAGGAAAAGAATGCTGTGTTTTTCACCTGGGCACTTATTTCAGTCATGGGGAGATGAATAAAACTGGGAGTGGATGGAGGGAAAAAAGTCTGTACTTTTCAATCTTTTTCCCTATTTCTTACAACAGAAAAAGCAATGTTATTTTGGTGGTAAATCACTGGTCTCTAGGCTGTGTGTGGACTAGTATCAATCTGCAATTTCTCACAGATTAAAAGCACATAGAACAAGCTGAATCAAAAGCCATCAATATTGTTTACATAAGAAGTTAAGCTCTAGAAGAGCTGCTCAATTTTAAGTCACTTAACTTGTTTCAATTCACACAATTCCCCCTCTGGTAAGCAAATTTATATCTCTTTTATCTTCTTTTATCTAACTGGTTTGGCCCAAAGAAGCAAATATATAGACTGAAGGCAAAGAAAATGAAGAAATTAAGAAGAAATTAAGGAAAAGAATTAAGAAAAAGAAAAAAAAAGGAAAAAAAGGAAAAGAAAAAGAGAAAAATAAAGAAAAAGAAAAAGAAAAAGAAAAAGAAAAAGAAAAAAAAGAAAAAGAAAAAGAAAAAGAAAAAGAAAAAGAAAAAGAAAAAGAAAAAGAAAAAGAAAAAGGACCCTCCCTCATTAACTTCATGAAGTTATCTTTCCTCACAGCCTTTAGCATTTTTGCAGCTGGAATCTGACCTAGAAAGGTACAGTCATCACATTTTGAACCATCCTGAGGTGACACACGTGACACCTCAAATCTCTTTAACATTTCTGTTTCCTTGTTTTCCTCTAGTACCAAGATAAAGTGGCACCAAGCTCTGTCGTGTTCTTGTTTTATGGTGAGACAATAAATCACTAATGAGTCTTTATTACAAGATTAATCAATCACTTACATTCTTGCAGAACTCCAGAAATTAATGTATTATTGATTGCCATGTTTTAAAACCACTTACACTTCCTTTTCTTGATAGTATAACTTTAGTATACAGAGTAACCCACATTCCATTTAGGGTACAAGCTACCCTGCAAATTTACAAACTACCTAAAGTTTTGGAAATGCAAAAGGTGATTCATAAATTAAGATCACAGGGACAAGAGTTGAAATACAGCACTGCAAATAAGATGTCAAAACATTCTAGCTAATGAAATTTCTTTTGTTTCTGACGGGAGGGAAGTTTCAGAAACAATGGTCCCTTTTGCCTCAAAGACAGGCCATTCTTTATGAAACACTATAGCTGTGCCATACTCAAGAACAGCCCTGCAGTAGCAAATTATTTTATTCGCAACAGAAGAAGAAAACAAGTTTTACAAAGCATTTTGCATTGGAAGCCTCTGCTTTAACTCATCTTCAAAGAAAATTGACAGCATTTCTGGTCTTTCGTACTGACTCAGCAGGCTGTGAATGCTACCCACCAAGCTCAGAGGTACAGGTTTTCACTGCTGTGAGACTTCCCATGTTTTGTGTAAGGAAAAGCTGCAGGAACAGGCTTGCAGTGCAGTTCTTCCATAATTTCATGTATTCAAAATGACATGCTGTCCTTGGCAACCATTCAGCATTTGACTTCAGCTGTGAGCCTTCAGCAATAAACCAGCAGCACTGAGGTGACTTGAGGACACATCAGCTGCTTTTACTTTGACTCCAAGGTGTGACCCAAAGCTCAACTGCCCTCATCCTCTTCACTGGGTTGAATTTCACACCTCTGTGCTCCGGGCACAGGTGGAAAAAGAGCTTTACCACAACCCCAGAGGCCACACAAGCCTGAATTAATCAGCCAGGATAACAGGGATTGCCCATGCACAGGGCCTTGCACTTGGCCTTGCTGAGCTTTCATAAGGTTTGCAGCGTCCCACTTCTCCAGCCTGTGAGGGATCCCTTCCCTGCAGTGCTGACCACACAGCTCACTGCCATCCCCAGCCTTGATCCCATTTTGCAGCACGAAAGCCAGCAGCAATCCCAAAACCAATCCCTAAGAAAGCACTTGCCACCATATTGCAGGGTCAGGACAAGAACAAGAAACTCATGGGGAATTTCAGTGTGTGTTCTCTGCTGCACGTAAGAAGTAATTATGTTTCTAAAAAAGTTGTTGGTGGTACTTTCTGTGTTAAAAGTGCCAAACAATTTGGAATTCCACAAACATCTTGCTCTAAGAAAGCTCAAACACCACAGTTTGGGACAGAGGATGAAGTTTTGCACAAAAATAGGTGAATTAGGCTTTTTTTTTTTTTTTTTACAGCACTTAGGAAGGGGAGCACTACAGTCCAGCA
>CM032382.1:9374839-9475137 GCA_019023105.1 Diglossa brunneiventris | reverse complement strand
TCGGTCAAAGGGATGCAATTTCTATTAAAATAATGATGTTTGTTACAAAGATGTGCAGTCAGAATCTTCAGACTTTTCTTCTTGCTTCTTGCAGCCTCACCAACGCGCTTCAGGTCTGCCCTTCATGTGGTTGTGACATCCTGGGGAAGTATTTATGTGTTTACACATTATTACTGCTAGACTTTCAACATTCAGAGACTTCAAAGATTCCAGGTGAGCTGCTGGCTTCTGACATCCCGGGCCAGGCCTTAATGAAGGGCTCCATTTTTTGGAGGCACAAATAACTGCTGGCACAGCGAATTGCTTCAGTGTGCATACCTGGGCACCCCAGAGCAGCCAGAAAAGCAGAAAATTTTCTGGGTTGAGATGGGGCTGTGTTGCATCAACAAGGCAGCAGTTTGCAGATGTGTTGTGGTTTGGTTTGTTGTGTTTTGTTTGCCTCTGTCACATCCCTGTGCCAAAGGAACAAGTCCCTGCGTTGCTCTTTGCCTCTGAAACCTTAAGTCACATAGTGGCCACCCTGTGATGTTTCGTGCCTTGGAAATTTTACTCTGTCTAGACTTCCTCAGCTTATGGACCCTTAAATAATGAAAAATGTTAACTGAGGAAAAGTAGGGAAGCTTTTGAGGGCTGAAATCAGCCCACACCCACTGCCAGGTTCTTCAGGAAAGTGGCTTTTCCAGGTGGGATCCTTCTCTGGTGGCATTCTGCCTGTGGAGCCACTAGATCGGGGTGAAGCCCATAGCTGGGAGGTGTCCAAATTTTAGAGGAGGGAACATTCAGAGGCAGATTTGGAACTGATGCTTCTCCAGCCCTCTCTGCAGCACATCTCCCCCATGACCTCCTCCAACCTACTTAATACTGGGTCCTCTCAGGACAGTTTTGGGGTTTAAAGGAGCAGGAACAAAGTGGTGGTTTCTGAAGCTTCTAAACACCTTTGAAAAAACCACAGCAGACTCTCATCCCCGTCTTGAAAACGTGTCCTTTCATCTCTGCCACTTAGCCTCGGTTAAAGATGGGGACATGCAGAACACTCTAGACACCATTATTGCCCAAAAGAGAATAAGAGCACCAGAACAAGGCAGAGCAATCCACTGCTGACTGAAGTGCTCAGAGACCGAGGGGCACAAAGGCCAGCACAAGAAGAACAAAAAGGGACCTCGACCAACCAGCTCCTGAGAAGGAAAGATGAAAGACTCTCTCCAGCTGCCGCTGAAGTGAAAGATTCTCATTAACCTAAATGGGAGTCAGATGAAGGACTTGTTTGCTGTGCACCTCTGTGAAGCAGGAGGCACGGATGCAAACCTGCAGGGAGGCCTGGGAAGTGTCAGAGCCAGACAGAAAGGAGCAGCCCACAGCAGATGGAAGGGGCAAGAACAGGGTTTCTAATCTGGTTTAGGAAGCAAAACGCTGCTCCCCCAGCACGGCACACAAAGGCACACACAAAACTTCAGTGGGAAGCAGGGGAGACAACTCCCCTCTCACAGCAGCCTTGCTGGAATCTGCTGCTTTTGACATTCAGGGCTAATTGGGCTGGATCAGCCAAGCTGTAATGTGCCTTGGCTGGGTCACACCAAGCTACCCTTAGAGCAGTGTGGGTGCTTCTGAATACAAAGCACAGCAGTGACTGAAGCTGTGCAAACAGCCCTGGCTCGGACAGGTTTGGTCAGCTGCCAGCCCAGGGCACAATTCCAGGGACCCCTGGAATTCCTGCCAGCCCAGGGCACAATTCCAGGGACCCCTCCTCCCTCCAGCCCCACAGAGCTGGGCTGGAGCATCAGTGAGAGGAAAATAGCAGAGAGAGAGGGAGGTTTCTGTCCAGCCCAGCTGCAGGAAGACACACTGCCCTGATGGCTCAGGTTTTGGCTTTTGTATTTTTCAGGTTGTGTGCTGCTTTAGTGTGTGGGTCTGGGCTTCATATCAGGGGATGGTGAGATCTCTGCACAGAGCAGGGAGACAAAACAATTCCTGCTCCAGCTGGGCACCAAGGACAAATGATTCAAATCTCAGGCCCAAGAGAAGAAACAACGTGGACTGAAGAGAGGAAAACAAGAAGGATGGGACTGCATGGGCTAAAGCTGGAATGGGACAATGAACTGCAAGATGCAAGTGGAGCAGAAACTGATAAAAGTAACAGACCCCATGACCAGTTGTCCATTTTGGTTCATCTTGGGTTCATTTTGTGACCATTTTTGTTCATCTTGGGTGCAGCCCTGGTTGGGCTCTTGGGCTGCCCAAGGTGGATCCATTGGAGAGATCCTTTCAATAAATCCCTGCTTTATTTTTTAACTCCATCCAACCTCTGTTCTAGGTTAGCCTTCACAAGGCATCAGCCCCTTTCAGCCTTTGATGTTTCCTGCCCAGTGCCAGGAATGTTCCCTGCACCTGTTTGGGAATGACACTGCTTCCCTAATTAATTTTTCTCTCATTAACGGTTTAAATTAATTTTTAATTAATTGTTGCACTTAATCATAAGCAGTGTATTTTATCCCCAAGCAGTGTAATTTTCCACTTAAGGCAGAACGTAGCTTTTTTCACAGATTGGTACTTTTAGAGTGAGTTTTGTGAGATCACCAAAACTCTTTGAGTTTTGTTAAACCCTGATAAGCTTCAGCGAAGAAAGCCTGGGGGAGCTAAACCCTGGACACCTGGAATCCAGAATTTACAACCCTCCAAAGAAGATAAAAGAAAATACTCTCAAAGGCAATTCAACATATGCTGGAAACTCCCTGCCTGTGAAAGAAAGATAATGAAAAGACACAAGAAAAATGTGGATAAGTTAGCAAGAGAAAACAATAACCAGCAGAAGAGAAAACACTAATTAACAAAGAGAATATGTAATTCAGAGCCCATGAATGGCGATTTGTTGGCCTAAAGTGCGTGAATGAGTTTTGAAAGCCGTGTGCACCTAGGTGGAGCTATTCCCTCATGCTCCCCAGCCTGGGAAAAAGGGAATGCCAGCCCCCCAAAAAAACAGCGTTAGGGAGTTTCACTTACCCCCGCGTTTTGGGTGACACACCCAGGCGGAGATGAGCAACACTCCTGTCACCTCTGTGACCTGACCAGGCTGCTTGTCACCTGGCCAGAAGGTAATTTCAGCCTTTCACAAACACTCTGGGGGAAAAGAAAAGAAAGGAAAAGAAAAGGAAAAGAAGAAGAAGAAAAAGAAAAAGAAGAAGAAAAAGAAGAAGAAGAAGAAGAAGAAGAAGTAGAAAAAGAAAAAGAAAAGGAAAAGAAGAAGAAGAAGAAAAAGAAGAAAAAGAAAAAAGAAAAAAGAGAAAGAGAAAGAGAAAGAGAAGAGAAAGAGAAAGAGAGAAAGAGAAAGAGAAAAAAAAGAAAAAGAGAAAGAAAAAGAAAAGAGAAAGAAAAAAAAGGAAAAAGAAAAAAAAAAGAAAAAGAAAAAGAAAAAGAAAAGAAAAAGAGAAAGAAAAAGAAAAAGAGAAAGTAAAGAAAAAGAGAGAAAAAGAAAAAAAAAAGAAAAAGAAAAAGAAAAAGAAAAAGAAAAAGAAAAAGAAAAAGAAAGAAAAAGAAAAAAGAAAAAGAAAAAGAAAAAGAAAAAGAAAAAGGAAAAAGAAAGAAAAAGAAAAAAAAAAGAAAAAGAAAGAAAGGAAAGGAAAGGAAAGGAAAGGAAGGAAAGGAAAGGAAAGGAAAGGAAAGGAAGGAAATGAAAAGAAAGGAAAGGAAAGGAAAGGAAAGGAAAGAAAGGAAAGGAAAGGAAAGGAAAGGAAAGGAAAGGAAAGGAAAGGAAAGGAAAGGAAAGGAGCAAAGGAATCTACTGTATGGAGGGAAGGAGGGAAGGGAATGCGAAGGTGGGAGAGAAAAGAGTAAAAAAAAAAAAAAAAGCTGTTTATTAGCAGGTAATTAAATTACCCTAGGAATTTCCAGATGTGCTTTGTCTGGTTTCCAAAACGAAGAACCCCAAGTTGCACCAGGAGAAAACAACTCAGGAAAACAGAGAATTAAAACACATAAATTCTGCATTTCAGATTGCTCATGTAAGGACCTTAGACCCCTTTGAACTCTGGGGTCCTGCTTACAAGAACACTTGAGCATTTGCAGGAGCAAGGCTCTAGTTTGTGCTATTTTTATCTTTATTTCATCTGTAAAGCCAGTTGTTACAAACAAAATGCCTCAGATTCAAAAAGGCCACCCGACTATAAAATCACACTACCAGAAACCCATTTCCAAACCAGCAACAAAGTAAAAGCTTCTTCTAATTTTTTTTTTTTTTTTTTTAATGTAGGCCTTTAGTGCCCCATGTATCGACCTAAGCATATTGCTTTTTTAATGTTGCTTTTTCATCTGCCTCCATGCTGATGGTGTAAATCATTAAACTATCTCCCAGGGACACATTCCCAGCTGGGTTAATGGGATATGAACACCCTGAACAGTAAAACTCTGGTAATTTACATCAGCAGATGCTCTGGCCCTCACAATATCCTCTGTTTTTCTACTGCAAAAGGAAAATTAGTGTCTCCTTTTGCCACACTGAAGTGATTTAATCTTATTTATTCTCAGCCTTCCTTGCAGGGCTCTGGCTTTGGAAAGAGGTGCCCAAGAGAAGTGGAATTTCCAAGGCTCACTGCATTTGTTTCAGTGCCTCCTGAACCTGCCCTCCTTCTCCTTAAAGCCATTCCTCCTTCTCCTGTCCCTCCATGCCCTTGAGGAAAGTCCCTTTCCAGCCCTTCCGTTAAGGGAAACCTGAACTTTTATTTTTTTAAAATATGGCGAATTTTAAAAATCTGAAATGCAATTACGTAACGTAAAAAAAAAAATAAAATGTAATGTAATTATGTGATGTAAAAATGTAATGTAATTCAGTACAAATTGTTCCCTGCTTTGGCATGAAGGTCACAGTGTCTTTAAAACTTAAAAAAAATAATAAAGGCCTACTTGGAAAGGCACTTGGGAAAACTACAGCAGCTGAGATATCCATCAGCAAATGAAAGCAGAGTTCAGTAATGTCTGTTAATCTAAATGTTGGATGGGCTCAGGCCCATCAGTGTGGAGGAAGGTGTCCAAAATAACACACAGGGAACAGATCCCACTGAGGATTTAGAACTTGGTCCCAATGGGTTTGAGGTTTTCCATCGGGTTTTTGAAGAGAACCTGGTTCCCTAAGAAGTTATACCAATGGAACCGATAAATTGGGATGTGTTGTGGTCCCACAGATCCCTTCAGCCATCTCCACTCCCTCCCCCAGGAATAAAGCAGGGATTTTTTAAAAGGATCTCCTTCATGGATGCACCCTGGGCAGCACAGGAGCCCAGCCAGGGCTGCAGCCAAGATGGATCAAAATGGTCACAAAAAGCACAACTGGTCATGAGGTCTCTCACTTTTATAACTTCTGGTTCATTTGCATCTTGGTGTTAATTGTGCAATTCCAGCTTTAGCCCAGCCTTCTTGTTTTTCTCTCTTCATTTCACTGCTGTTTATGCTGTTAGGCCTGAGATGTGGATCATTTGTCCTTGGTCCTCAGCTGGTGAAGGAATTGTTCAACAGATTTTGACTGGGACAGAGGTTTGGCACCCCTGGGATGATAAAGAGCCTAAGACAGATTGGTCATGCTGAGGAGAAGCAAACTGTCCTGCAAACTCCTCCAAATGCAGTTAGAAATCAAAAAAGATCATGTGAGGAGAAATAAAAATGTTTTATAAGCATCTCAACATAGGGAAAAGTTCTGTGAGGGCTCAATGAGAGCAACAAACCCACATGTAAACCACGCTTTCATTATTTCTGTCACTCAAGGGACTTCCTGGCAGGAGTGGTCAGTCAAAACTCCCATCAAGCCAATTCCTATCTACATTTTTTTCTACATTTTGTTTTGCCATAAGCGACTAAAGCCACCAGTGCTGAGCCAGTGACAAATGACCCAGCTGCCAAAAATTCAGTTTGAGCATCCCACTATCAAAAAAAGGAGATCCCAGAGAACTGAAAACTTTCTGAAGACACCAAACCCTCACCAAGATCCCCATGAAGGCTCTGCTGTCACTTGGGCATGGAAAACCCTACAGCTTTGTATGAAACATGATGCTCAAAACCTACATTTAAGCTGAGGAGCCTCACAAAAAGCCCTGTGGTCATGTTCACAGGGGTCCTAGGATGAGGGAAGAGACGAGAATCTTGACTCCATGCTTCAGAAGGCTGAATTATTATTTTATGACATGTATTGTATAAATGTATTTATACAATTTATACAAATATTATTTTATGACATGTATTAAAAGAAAATTATCTATTAAAACTATACTAAAAGAATAGAAGAAAGGATTTCATCAGAAGGCTTGAAAGGAATAGAAAGGAATGGAATGATAATAAAATCTTGTGACTGACCAGAGAGTCTGAGCCAGCTGACTGTGATTGGCCATTAATTAGAAACAACCACATGAGCCCAATCACAGATGCACCTGTTGCATTCCACAGCAGCAGATAATCATTGTTTTTCTCTTCCTCTGAGGCCTCTCAGCTTCTCAGGAGGAAAAAAAAAATCCTAGCAAAAGGATTTTTCATAAGATGTGTCTGTGACAAAGCCCCACTTTGGCCAGGGTCACGCAGGTGATGTTTCCTCTTTCAGGGGCAAGAACAGATTGTTCCTCATGTGAGCAAGATTTGCATTATGATCACAGGAGACCTGCAGGGGTGAGAGGACAACATAACAATGTCCTTTACACTGCCTTGGACCAGCCGATGTGAATCACACCCCCATTTTTAATCTCTTTTTCACAAGGCAGGAGCACGATGAAACAGAGAGCTGATCTGGGGGGCACCTGGGTTATATTGAGCAGGGAGTTTGAGAAAAACATCCTTCTTGCCTCATTACATCACTTACACCTGGCAAGTCACCATGGAGACTCCATTTATTATCAGAGCGACCGCTTCAAAGGTGATCTTCAGCACTGGGTCCGGGATGGAAGAGAAGAAAGCAGATCCAAGGTTTTTAATTTGCTAACACAAATCAGGGAGCTGTGCAGAAAACAGGCACCATGGAAACGAGCCGCTGCACGACAGTGTACAAAAGTCTGAAAAGCAGGCGAGTTAATTTTCAGCCTCTCAGGTTATTTTCAGGCATCAAAAGGATTGTTTTCAGTCTGCTCAGGCTCAGATTTGGGCAGAGAGTGGGCAAGCAGGCACTCGAAATGCAGGGCCTCCATTCAGGAGCACAGCAAAGTGCCCTCTCAGCCAGAATATTTCTTTCCACACCCACTGCAGCAAGTCCTGCTCAGTTTGGGTTTGCCAGGACCCTTTCAGCACTCTGAAATGAGCTCAGGGCTGTGCCTGAGACAGCCCAGCCTGTGCCATCAGAAGGGGGACACGATTGAGAAGCACGTGCTGCTTTCTGCCCCTCAGTTTTCTCTCAGATAAAAAGGTGCTCATGGTGATGCTGACGGTATGTAGATGATCTATTAATTTCTGGGGAACAGAAAGAAGAGGTGCAAACAACAACTGTTAATTTACTGAACTTCCTAGGGGAAAAGGGGTTAAAAGTATCTAAAAGAAAGTTACAATTTGTGGAACCAGAAGTATCTATATAGGCCATATAACTGGGAAAGGATATAAGAGATTAGATGCTGACCGAATTCAGGGAATACTATCATTGCCAGCCCCAAAACCAAAAACAGATGTGAGAAAATACTAGATTAATTGGGTATTGTAATTAGAGATAGATGGACACACAAAATTAGTAAGTTTCTATATGATAAATTAGTTGAAAATGAGCCCATAAGTTGGGATGAAAATGATGAGAAAAAGTTAGAAGACCTAAAAGAAAAGTTGGCAAATGCTCCAGTACTAAGTTTACCAGATTTAAATACACTGAACTATTCATCAATGTAGAAGGAGGAGTTGCTTATGGAGTTATTGTACAAGAATGGTGTCAGGGTTCTTTGAAGTGAAACAGAGTTTTGGGTACCTCTCTTGGTGCTGTCCCATTCCAGAATGGGAATTCCTCCTCTCACCCCCAAGCTGCTCTTAACAGTTCAGACAAATCCTCAGAGAAGTTTCCACCTGGAGGTTGCTTTCCACATTGTCATTTATCAGTGAAAAAAGTGCTATAGTGGCATGGAGAAAGTAGTTGTGCCCTTGAAGGATCAGGGGATATTTTAGCAAGCACGTCCCAAGAAGCTAAATGCATTATTTTCATGGATGAAAGGCAGCTTTGACCTCCTGGCTCCTAAAAATCTTGATTTTTAGGACTGATTTACCCCTTGTGGTGACAGACTGGTTCAGGATAACGAGATCCTCATTCTCCTTTTCAGACAGCTGGAATAAGCAAGTTATAAAGGATAAAATCCCAAGAAGATGCAATAGTCAGTGCACATTTTTTAGTGGCAAAAGACTAATTTTGTTGCAAAATTTTCAGTCCCAGCTGTTAAAAGTAGTGGGAGAGATTTCCACCTCTTGCTAACGTCCAGCCAAAGATGAAACTTCATAACAAAGAAAATTAGTTCTGCTTAGAAATGCCAGGGTGCTACTTCCCCCTGAATCACCAGTGTTAAAAGCTGAACTTAGGTACCCCAACAAATTTACCCCCAACAAAGTAAATCCTACAGATCCATCACAGCTGTCCCAGGGTGGAAGGAAAGAGCGGGAAGCAGGAAAACATCCCCAGGCAGAAGGCAGGAAGAGAAAAGCACCGGCTTTGTGCATCTGCTTTGTTCCAAGCCCACCAGAATGGCTGGGAAAACCCAACAAACCCTGAAAAAGGAGATTTCCCTGCTTCTCCCAGCGGGATGATTTCAGCAGACGATTTTCAGGTGCTCCCTGAGCTCACTGTGAAATTTCCCCAGCAACTCCCCCCAGGGACTCCACAGCTTTTCTCTTCAAGGCAAGCCTGGAGTCCAGGTCACTGAAATCTGTTTGGTATTTGAAATACATTGAAATCTGTTTGGTATATTGATTTATTCTACTCACTTCTTCCGAGCCCCGGAAGGTTGATCCCTGAGCTGTATGCAAAAAAACTTAAGGGCTTTCCAGTCACTTTTTCTATTCACTTTAAAAAACTGGGCAATGTTTAAAAAAAAAAAAAAAAAAAGCATGTAATTAAGGGGTTTTTTTGGGGAGGGAATTTTGCCTCCTGAAAAATTTCACAAGCACTAATAGATGCTTTTAGCTGGAGGGGGTGAGGTGGGGAAGCAAGCCCACAGTGGAAGCAATGTTTTTGAAATAAACAAATGGGCAGCTGCTTCCACAACAACAAAGGACGTCAGAAAATTTCACAGTAAATAATCCAGGGCATCTATTTTATATGCCAGCTCAGAAAATCCTTCTGTCCAATTCATCATTGGATAAGTCACCTAACTCCTTCTGATTCTGGAAATTCTTTTCTTTGCCTATCAGAACCTAAGAAAGAAATAAATTTAGGCCGAATTTAATTTGTCATGACACCACTGATGGATTTTTAAAGAGGTAACAATGTCAGACAAGCTTGCTTTGTTAATTTCTGTAGGTCTGCCTAAAAAATGAAGAGAAGGTGGCAGAATTCAGTATTCAAATGGTGTTTGGGCAGCTTCCACACTTCACAAAAAAAAAAAAAAGAAACCAAAGAAAGGGCAGGATATGGAAATTGAGGCTAAGCTTTCACAGAAGATAAATTCCCACTGGAATGGTAAGGTTGCATGACAAAAATAATTAATTTTGAGGGCCTGGATCAGCCAGGGACCTCTGGAGATCTTCATTCATCCTGGGTGAGCCACAGGATTAAATCAGAGCACTCAGGGCTTCAACCAGGCTGGACCTGGAAACCTCCAAAGGTGGAGACAGCACAACCTGCTCCAATATATGACTCAAATCTTATTTTTTTCTATTAATAACAATGTCCTCCATTACTCAGAAAAGCTGAGATACCACTGAAACCTGAAAAAAAAAAAATCTGTGTGAACAGCGCATCCCCCTGCCAAGCTGACCATGAGAAAAACGCAATCATATTTAACCAGATTCCACCCCTTTGTGGTTCACAGATGATGGTCAGAGCCACGCAACCTTTCCACTGCAGCTAAAGCAGCAGCTAATGACTCTGGCAGGATATTTTCCTTCAAGCACAAGAGAGACAGGATGACACAAACTCTGTCAGGAGCCTCCACAGGCACTTGCTGTCAGCAGAGGTCACGGTGCTCCAGATTCTGAGGATCTGTTTCCAGGGTTCAATGTGCCACAGCTTGGTGACTCACACCCTGTGATCTGCACAGGCAGGACCACGAGGAAGGACAAACTGAATTAGGGCGTCACAAAAAAAAAAAAAAAAAAAAAAAGAAAAAAAAAAAAGAAAAAGAAAAAAAATCAGCAAAAAGTGAGGAAAAAATGAGATTGTTAACAGCAGCACTGATGGAGAGCTGAAGTTTTACAAACTTGTAAATGGAGGACAACAGAGTTCCAGAGGCCTTTGTTTTGATTCCAAATGCCTCAAAAACTGCCTTTTTAACCAAAGCCTGATGCAATCTGCCCTCTTCACTTCCAATGGTCCAACCTCCAAGCCTACAGAGTCTCTAGGTTGTCACAGGAGTCAAGAACCACCAGCTCTCCATGCCTACAGTAAACCTGTGCAGGAACAGCAAAACCAGGGTATCCAGAACAGTCAGATAAATGTTTATGCACAATTGAATGCACAAAAGAAGCATTAACTTGCGACATGGAAGATTTCAGATTTGTTGGCTTGGGCACAAGGGATACAGCCAAGATTTTCAGCATCACAGAAACTCTGCCTGGGCACTTAGCACTGGAAACCAAAGAGGAAAAGAAAAAAAAAAAAAATCAGCCCTCATAATTTTTCATCTTCCTGGCACCATGAACAAATGTGGGGGGAAATAGGAACCATATTCAATAACATCTAGATACTTAGTGCCTCTGCTCAGTGAAAGAAATTGAAATTAGAAAAAGTCATGTATTCTCCTCGCCCCCAATTCTATTTTCCAAATCAGTAAAATTGGTTATTATCTGAAACATTAAAAACAAAGAATCAACCCCCCCCCCAAAAAAAAACCCCAACAACAAAAACAAAACACAAAACCAAAAAAAACCCAAAAAAACAAAACAAAAAACCCCACCAAAAAAGAAAAAAAACCCACAACAACACACAACTAAAAAAACACCAAATACCTCCAAACCAACACAAAATCACAGGCAGACACCAGGCATGGAAAGTTTCCTTCCAGCTCCTTTAAAGCTGAAAACTTAGAAAGAACAGATCAGAAAATCTTAGAATAGAGGATGTAAATAAGGTTGTGTTTAGTTCAACAAAACACCAGAATGGGAAATCTTTCCAAAACCTTCATTCTACCACTTTCACAATTGTGACTTTTTCCAAGTGAAATTACTGGTCCTGAACACTGCTCAAGCTGTTCATGTCTGATGAGCAGGCCAGTGATCAAGCACAGGTGTCCCTGTGATACTCTATGAAAAATCCCTTTGCCAGGATCTTTTCTCCTTAGAAGCTGGGAAGCTTCAGCTTCTCTCCATGTTTTGCTGCTTTGGAATGTGATTTGGAGAATTATTTACCCAGCACCTGAATTGTTTTTAATTAATGTCCAATCCCAGTCCAGCTGTGTTGGTCTCTCTGGTCAGTCACAAGATTTTATTATTCCTTTATTATTTATTAATTATTATTTTATTATTCCTTTCTTTGCTAGCCCTCTGATGTCTCCTTTCTCATTCTTTAATATAGTTCTAATATAATAATAACAATAATAACAATAATAATAATAATATGATAATATTATATAAAATATAATATATTATATATTAAAATATAAAATATAATTTTATATTAATATAATATATAATAATATTACATGTAATAATATATAACATATTATATATTAATATGATATATAATATAATATTATATATTATTTTATATATAATATAATACAATACAATAAGTATAATATATTATATAATATTAATATGTAATGTATACTATAATATATATAGTATATAATAATATCTAATATCTAATATATCATCATTATTATTATAAAAATATAGAATATATTTTATTTTAATATAATATATACCATTATTATATATTTATTTATTTTAATAAATATATTTATTATATATTTATTATAATAGATACCATTTTCTTTTAATATGTTATATACAATTATATATATGGTATATATATAATATATACCATAAAATAATAAATCAGCCTTCTGAAACATGGAGTCAAGGTTCTGATCTCTTCCCTCATCCTGGGGACCCTCAACCACCACCACACACAGGACCAAACTCACAGGGTTGCCTTTCCCAGCCCTGCACCAGCTCTCTGAGGTGTTTCTTGCCCTCAGATTTGCGTATTCAGATTTGGGCAAGCAGTCTCCATCGAGATTCTGGCACACTCAAAGCCTGCCTGACAAAAATGACACAGCTTTGAGCTGAAATTGCTTGAGCCCAACCCTAATATTGCCAGCCCCACATAGTTTTTGTATATTTATAAACCCCTCAGGGTTTCTTCAGGCATCTCCCCTTCTCCAGACACCTCACTGGTGTGTTGCTAAGACTCTCAAACCTGGGATTTCAGCACTACAGCCCCCACAGAACTCCCCAGACTGGCAAGCATTTCCCCTTCTCTTTCCCCAAATGCAGAATTGATCACTTTTCCCCCTTTTTCCCCTCTTTTTTTTTCCCAGTTTCCTTGCCAGCCAACCATGCAAGATGCCTGGTCAGCTCTGTGTGACCTCTGCCTACACTTCTCTAAGTGCTAATTTAATTTGACAACTGAGCTGCTCATTCTCCATCTCCCCAGCGTGGCTCAATTCCTGATTACAAAACCTGAGTGTTAAACAGGAGGACAACCAACGCTGTGGCTGGGGTCAGAGGTGAAGGGAGAGCAGGGTTAAAAATAAGAAACCTGTATTTCCACCTGGGTAAGGCCAGTGTAAAATGATGACCCTGCTTCTGTTCCCAGAAAAGAAAAAAATTGCAGAGCATAGGGGTGTCCACAAACACACAGAGCTGGGGATTAGCAGAATCCAGGGAAAAGGTGAGTGTACAGAAAACTGAAATTTGTCTCAGTGTTCTAATTGGCTTTTCTTCTCCTCACTTCCAGAGTTCAGCTCCAGTCAGCAACTTGCTCACTCCCTTGAGCAGGGGAATGGGGGACAGAATCAGAAGGGTAAAAAGCTGCAAAATTCCTGGCCTGGGATAAAAACAGCCTCAGAGGGACAGCAAAATCCACACACACAAACAAAACAAATCAAAGAATTCCTTCACCACCTCCCATGGGCAGGCAGGTATTCACGCATCCCCAGGAAAGCTGGGCTCCATCGCTTGGGAAGACAAAACCCTTGAATGTGAGTGTCCCTTGCCTTTCCTTCGTGTCCTCATCACTTCCTAAGCTGGCCATGATGTCACACAGTCTGGAATGTCCCCTGGATCTGTTGGGATCAGCTGTCCTGGCTGTGTCCCCTCCCAAATCCTTGAGCACTCTCAGCCCCTCCATGCCAGGGTGGCGAGAGGAGCAGAGAAAGGCATCGTTGTGCAAACGCTGCTCAGCAATAAAAAAAATTAAAAAAAAAAAATTAAAAAAATTAAATAAGTAAATAATAAGTAAATAAGTAAATAATAATAATAAAAATCCCTGTGTTATCAACACTGTTTACAGCACAAATCCAAACTACATCCTCCCACTGTCATCTCTGTCCCAGACAAAACCAGCACACTCACCATAAAGCAAAAAAACAGGGAGAAGAAAAGGGACAGAATTCCAGTCCCTTGCAAAATAACACTAATTGCTCCATGATGATGATGATGTGACAGCCACACAGAGCGAGGTTTTTTCTTTTCAGCTGGAACAAGTAATTTGATGACAGGCTTGCAGCTTCTCCACCTACAGACCACAATCATGCAAATAACATCTTACCACCGAGGCACCTATTTGTGTAAGCACGGGCCTAATCACTCACATCCAAGGCATTCAGGAGGTATTATTAGGGCATGATAAGGCTTATTAGGGAACAATACAGCGTTCTAAAGGCACCACAACCTTCAGCTGTGCAGCAAGGAAACAGAACTGCAGCATCGGTGGCTTCACTTTCAAAATCCAAATATAAAAATGGCAGAATTCTGCACTAGAAGCAGCCACATTAGGCAAACCTATTTTTCTTGCCACCCTACATTCCAACAGGGTGTTTGTCTCCTATATAAACACCAGTTTGTATCTGACACCTGACAGCATGAACTCCATGTGAATCAAATGCTTGGCTTCAACTCCCAGCCTCATTTTGCATCAGAATGGTTAAATAACAGGTGCTGATTTTGCTGTTAAATTCATTATCCAGCACCCCATGTTCTATCTGGTGTTGGGTGAATTTTCTGATAAGGGTGCTTAGATAAAGTGCAGTCCAATATTTAAACATTTACAAATAAGATTAATGGATTAGCAACCAGTTTTAACCAGTTTTTTTCAGTATGGAAAGATTATCAACCCTACTTTTTCTTTATGCTCTGGAATTTTATAATATCAGTGTTGTTATTAAAGACACTTTACATATTCCTGTTCTCTTAGAAGGAAAGCAATATGTAGTCTATGAATTTTTGTTTTATGTGGACACCATTTTCTTAGTTTCACTTCTTGGATGGAAATAAATGTCTTAACCACAAACTTCTTTCCATTTATTTTTTTTTATTGCACCCAGTGCAACGTGACTTTTGATATAATAAAGACATTTGGTAAATATCTAAATCATGCCAGGGATTTAGAAAATACTTGGCCTAACAAAAGGAAGAATCAAGACACAATGGTGTCCTGAGAGAGTCACTGACAGAACTTATTTTTAGTTTTTGTGACTCTTCCCAAGAACTGCTTTAACCCCTTCGTCAGGGATCCTGCACTCCTAGCTCCCAGCTACCCTCCCCTTTGAGCAGGGCAGGACCTTCAAGTGACAAAGGCCACACTTTGATGAATCTGGAAAGCAACAGGTCGTTTCCAAAAAATCCTGGAGCAAAGGGAATTCTGAACTGGGACCACAAGGCTCCCCCCTCCTGCCAAGAGCAGTGGATGAATTTACAAGCCTCTCCTACAGCAAAGAGTTAATTTCAGCAGTGACAGCTTTCCATCCTGCTGCCCTTGCCTGGGAGCAAGATCACCGTTGTTCATGGCAAAATGAGTGCTTCAGGAATGAGCCTTTGCCACGGGTTTTGAGGGAAACATAGGCACCTTTCAACTAGATTTAGAAAATGGCTCTTTGTGTATTCTGCCTCCTTTGTTTGTGTACCAGAGAGTCACTTACTGCAGATTCTGTGAAATGTGAAAAATACAGCTATGTACACATTTAGCAACAATTTCTTACTGCAGCTGAAAAAGAAATTGCAGCTTTCTTGACTTACAGTCATGTTTAATATATTCCAGTAGCTTCTCATCTTAACCCTGCTGCTCTTCCAAGAATGAGTGTTCCCAGGTTTTTTTCAGCTTTCCACAGGTCACAGCTCAGATTTCAGGACACTCATGGATCACAAATTACATTCATGCTCAAAAGGCACAATCCCATCAGGAACAGTTGTCCAAATGGACTCTGCAGCATTGCTCCAAGTGTCCTGTACAGTCCTGCCCTTTGCCAAAGGGAAATTTGGTATTTTAACATGGAGACAGGGGAAGCAAGCAGCATGTCTGTTAATATGAAATGCATGCTTTTAGACAGATCATTTCTATCACTTTAGGCAACACAGAGACTCACAGAAATAAAATTTAAATTAAACTACTTTTTTTCCCTCTCCACCTTTAAGCAGGAGGACCTCAGTGCAGTCAAACTACCCAAGAGTACTGTATCACGTCTGTGAGGTAAATTGCCGAGGTACACACTGGTTTGTTTCTTTTTACTGCCCTCATTGTTTTGTAACCTCTTCATCGTCTCCCTCAGAACTGGTTTTAGAACCAAAGCACTACACAAAAAGCTACTGGATGAGCTAAAAGAAACAAGTAATTTCTTTGTCTTGGAAGTGTCCCTATAGGTAAACATTAGTTCTGCTCCCAAATGCTCCATCCATCTCTTATTTATACATCCAGAGTCACACCAAAGGTTTGCTCATTCTGACTCCCCATTTGGCCCTGTCACACCACTCCATTCTTTTATCAGACTTGTAACTCTCCCAGGCCTTTCCTTTCACACACACTGCCAATTCCAGGTCCAGAGTCCTCACCTCCATCTCCCTATGGAGATCTCTATCCCAGATGTTCAGCACTTTTATTGTCCTGTTTCATATCCCACCCTGAAGACTATTTCCTGCACCTTTTCCTATTCTGAAATACTGTTCTTCCTTCCTCTAACAGAAGCTGGTAGTGCTCCCTTTGCAGCTGGCATGCTTTCTTCAACAACGAAAAGAAAGTGAAAAAGAAAGGAAAGAGAAAAGGAGATTTAGAGTAAAGACAAGGGAGTGGGGGTGGGAAGAAACAAGCTTAATTCAAATATATAATTAAAAATATGTAGCTGACTTTGACAAGACTTTGAACAATTCTACAGATACAGCCACACAGACATGTGGGAGACATTGCCTTTTTTTTTTTTTTTTAATCTTAGGCTGCTGCACATTTAAAGTCAAATGCTTCACATTACAAGGACAGCAACCAACCCTTCCCCTGGGATGGCAAACAGCTGCCTGCTGGTGTATCTGGTTACTCCTCTGTCTATCACATCTAAAATCTCTTATCTCAGGCAACAAGAATTCCAAGGATGTTGCTCCTTGCCCTCAGCCCCACAGAGTACTCACATTTATGTGTGGAGCCATATAAAAATAGAGAAGACACCTATTTTGAAAGACACTCTGCACTCCAGGTCTCTGAGGCGTAACTGCGTGGAGCACACACACAACACAAAACCTTAAGGACTGTTTTTAGTGCCAGACTTTCAGCAAATGGAGGCACACAGCAGATAATGCTTTGTAACAGCTCACCAATTTTCCATTTTGGAAAATGCCAAAGCAAAGGGATGACGTGGAGGGAAGACCTTCAGACTCTACAACCATTAAGTTATTCCAGACTACTACCATTATTGAAGAGCAGGTATTTATCTTTATTAGTTTCACTGCAGTTTGGACAGGACATGCTAGAGATGCTGGTGTCTTCATGAAAAGGTGCTTTGATTAGAACTGGAGTTAAATTGTGTGTGTTTAACATTTATTTCTCTTGCACAGATGGAAAGAAATTGAGTCCTGACAGAAACCGAGAAGTTTCACGACCTTTTTTTTTTCCTTCCCCTCACAGGTCCTATATTCTATGAAGAATTATATAATACAAAACTGACACTTGACAATTACAAGTCAGCAAACATCAGCTGCAGTTTGCAGATACAGGAATCACCAGCAGTCATGCATTCAGTGGTAACTGAAAACTTAAATTTTTCCCATACATCACTTAATCACAGTTGGAATATGCCTGCTTTTCTGGATGGTTTAGTGAAAACACAAAATTTTCTCAATTGTGGCTTCATAACCACATAGTGGTGGTTGTAGGTGTGTCAAAATAATGTTTGTAAAGCATGGGGCGCTGAACACTGCTAGCATCCCAAACCAGGCAGGGAAGAAGAAATAAAAAGGTTACTGACAAAGCTGTTCTCCCCACTCCCACCTTATTGTTTCCATTGAACTAGAAAGTATTTTCAAATTCTAAGTTAGTTTTGTACACAGAGCTGGATTTAAGAGAAATCAGAAAAAAAAAAAGAAAGATGTGGCTGCCTCCAAAACTCTATAAAACCAAATGAAATATCCAATGAAACCACGGGTGACAAATCCACATGCATTATTTGAGGACTTGGCTTTGTGTCTCTGCTTGATTCATTCATGCACATTCTTGAAGCGAAGCTCAACCCAGCACTCCAAAATCAGTCACAATCTGGCTTCAGGAGTGATTATCTCACATTCCTGAAAAGTTCTGTTAGTGTGGGGTAAGAACAGGGCATTTAATCAGTAAAATTGCTTGGGTTTTAGCTGGATTCATCAGGCAGCTCTGGACGAGGTAAATGAACCACAGCACCAAAATGCAGCTGTAGAGAGGACTTAAGAACAGACAACTACAGAATTAATATGACTTCAGAGTAACTTTTTAATCCCAATTAAAAGTGCATCATAAATAGCTTTTGTCTAAGCAGATATTCAGAAGTTTTACAACAAAGGTAAGGACTACAGTACCAAAACTTAGGAAGAAATACTTTTTATTTTCTCAGCTACTGTTCAGAAAGCCCTGAGGAAACTGATCCCCAAATCCCTAAGAGATCTGCAGCAGAGAAGCTGAGAAGCACTCTGTGCAGACAACTCCCGGTAGTACTTGGTAGAAAACGAGGCACAACATACCTAGGCAGCTTGCTCAGGTCACACCTCCTCAACACCACATGAATTCCATGTATTCTTCCCTTTTGGCAGCTACTACAAAGAGAGACATGATTCTCCCTGGCAAGTATCCCGCTATTGGACAGGTAACAGTTTTTGCTAGCATGTAAGGTCAGACACCTGTTGTTCATCAGAAGTCACAAAAACACTGTTTCACTGCTGGAGAAAAACGGGAACAGCATGACTAGTAAGGCTTCAAACACAGCAGCCATAAATCCCTCAGTCACTCGGCATACAAAGTTACAAATGAACAAAGCTACTAGCTTTTTTTTTTTTTCCTTTTTTTTTTTTACAAAGAACAAGCTCAACAGACTTTAATTCAAATACATTTATAATAAGTAAACATTTCAAAATCAAAATCGGAGGGAGTGGACTGAAACACCCAGACAATCTGGCTTTACTCTCCACCCTCCTAGAGAAGGAATGGTTATTTCTCAGAGCAGTTTGATCAGTACAGAAGACTCCCACAAACTAAAAGCTTTTGTCTTGGTTAGGTATCAGCTATGTAGTAAAAGTACATTCAAGAAGTCCTTGTATCAATTTGGTGTTTTTCAAGTACCTGACAGCTGGTCCTTTTACAGATAACAAGCAGCCCCTTTTGGCATGCAGTGTCAAACCAAAATCCATCTCTCCCAGTTCACAGACAAACTGAGAATCCTATTTAGACGACATTTACCAGCTGACTCAGGTATTAATGTTAACTTCTCTAAAATGAAAACATTATGAAAGACTTATTTCCTATTTAGCAGTATCACATTTCCTATTGATAGATTTGGGTTGTGCTACTGATCACTTAGACGACATTCACCTAAGAAATTTTAAAAGAATAAAATCTGAATAATTAAAATACACACTATCTGGAAAAATATCACAGATGTATAAGAATAGGAAAAAAAAAAGTAAAAGGCTTTAATACATTTCATTGTTTTGTGCAGATATTTTTACAGACTATGGCCAATCAATGAAGAAATGAAATACAAATATTTCAGTCTTTTTTAGCTCGTTTTTCAAGACACTTGACTTGTACTTTGAGCTTAAGTAGTAGCTAAGTAGTTAATCCACTGATAAACAAACTCAGCAGAAAATAATTTTTTAGTTGTACCACTAAATCATTAAAATCATTAATATCATTAGTAGTACAGGAATTCAGTGCTGTACCACTAATAATATTTTTTCCTGGTTACTGCAGAGGTAAATTTGTAATCCAGGTAATTGGACTACAACAGTAGAAAAATCAAACTATCCCCATGTTGTGTTCAGGTAACGTTGCACAGAACAGCTTTAGATTAAATTTACATTTGTTTTTATTCATAGTATTGCAATGATGGGCAAAATTACCTCTAAAAGTAAACATGTATAAAAAAAAAGATTGTTAACATTTTATGATGACTAAACAAAATAAATGATAAGTAGGTATGAAGAAGTAAGATTCAAAACTCTGTAACCAGAGTTTATTTTCAATATAAAGTTTCGAGTGTCAATTTTTTTTACATTGGAATAAATTCATAGTTTGCTTGATATCTCAAGTTTTGAACTTCTCATCCTTATAAAGTGAATAAATCCCCAAAAGTCCTTACTTAACAGAAATAGCTTGAACACTACAATCTACTTAAGAGCAACAGAACACTTATAGCTGTACTATAAATGCTGGTTCAACAAAGTTGGGAAGGTGAAATTTGATTTGATAAATTCTCATTGCAGCAGACAAAAATGAAGCTTGCATTTTGTTTGCTGGCAGAAAAAGAATATTCAACTCACTAGAGTGCATATAACAAAACCAAACATGCAATCTATTGCTTTTAAAACTTTTACTGCAAGATAACATTAAAAGAACAGTAATTAGGTATCTATATTTTTTTTTTCCCAAAGAGAAAATATGTAAACAGGATAATAATTTTTTTCTGTATGTATATAGTTTCTCGGATCATTTCAGGGGGACAAAGGAGGGGGTGGTGTTTCTCAATAATCAGGACACTTTTAACTGTAATGGGTTTTCATTGCAAAAAAAAGAAAAAAGCCAACACTGTTCTAATTCAGCATTATACAAAAATACTGTGTTTCTTGCACTACTTTAACACAGCTGAAGGAAAAAAACCCGAATACCCCTATTTTGGCATTCAGGATTACATTTGCTCAGATCTTTTAGATTTCACAAAGCTGCTATCCAGTGTTGCCATGAAATACAGACTGTAAAATCTACGTAGCACAGGCTACTTCCAATGTCAATACTAAGTGGAAAGGAACATGAAGCAGTGCATTACACTACATTTCTGGAACTAGTACAGTAAGAGTGAAAACCTAGAAAAAGTTAACCTACAGTTTACAGAAGGAACTAATTATCTGCAGAAGCTGATTTTTTGGTTGTATATATATTTTTTTTTTTACACTGTGCGATTTTCTGCATCTGCTAATGTAAAAGACATTGAAAACTTGTTGCTTTCTTTGCTTTGTTTCCTATGTTCTCCCTTCCACCCACCCCCTATATTCCATACAACAAGCATTATGAATGTAAGCCCAAATATCCTAGACAATCCAGTGAACAGAGTTAGTGTAATGCACTGGTGTGAGGTGTGAAATAGAAAAAAAAAAAAATTCTCTCAGTCTTCGTCGAAGTTCTGCTGTAGAAGAAAGTTGGCAGCCAGGTTTTCATTCTTCTCGCAAGCGAAATATGCCTGTATCACAAGTCCTTCAGGAAATCCTAATGCCTTTAACTGAAGAAAAGAAACATATTTAGGAAGTGCATTTTGCATGTTAGGCTTCTTTGTATGTCCAGCATCTTGAGGTGTCACTTAAGCAATTACTGCCTTCTTGAAAATAGCACTGCTGCCTAGCTCAATGCAGATTTTTAGCAAGTGAAAAATAAGGTGCTGCCTCTGCCTTTAGTAAAGAGGATCCTCACTTGAAAAAGTGATTGCATTAAGTCTAATGAACCACCATAAAAACTTGTCACTTCTTTAGTGATACAGTAAGCCTAAAACAGACCTGGGTCACAGTATTGTCATGAAGTAATGGCACATTGCACTGCTGCAGAAAAAAAAAAAACAACTTCAAACAATGCTCATTTTAAGCAATTGTAAAAAGCTCCAAAGCACTTTTAACAAAAAATTGCCTGGAACAAAAGCTCCCAGCCTGTGATCTTTAGTAGGCTGTCCAGCACATCACATTAGGCCATATTTTCAATTTTTTATCTTAAAAAATTAACTACAAACTGCAGCCAAGACAAGTAAGCTGAGAGCAATCTGGTTTTCAGAAGTCAAGGAATTAATTAACATCTGGAACACTGCAACAACATGGCATGAGAACATCAGAGAAGAACTTAGTACTGTGCCAAGGGTTTAGCCAGCACTTAGGGGCACTCAGCAAATGAATTCTTGTTTTAGCCAAAGGCAAGTACACTCCACTATTTGGAGATTTTCTTAAAATCCTCACAGCACCTGCAAGGCACTTCATGTATGGGGCAGATCAAATAACTATGAGAAAAACTTGTGTCCTATTATCCCTCACCAGCCATTCTTAGATTTTATTTCTAGCCCACAGACAGCATGAAGGCATCAGCTACAACACTAAGACACTTAAATTTTGAGATTTGTCTTTCATGGAAAGAGAAAGAAGTATATGGATCTATGCTGGGTTTCAGAACAGGCTGTAGAGATAATAAAGTTCTCCTGCATAAAATTTAAAATGAAATGCAACAGACTAAAGATGATGATCTGTGAAGAAGTACATGGACAAATAGTTTTATTAGACTAATTTTATTATTTGCCAGTTTCCTCAAGATCTAGAGAACTGACACCTATATTCAAATAGGTATCTTCTAATGATCCTTACTTAAACTTCGGTTTTGCCAGATGAAAAAACATTGTCTTTGGAATACCAAACCACTACAACAGTATGACAAAACTCTTGCAATCTGTCCTGAGAAAAATCTCAGAGGCATTGCCATCTATGCAAAACCATATTTAGTCAGTTACACAGTATTTATGAATGCAATGTACCACCTCAGAGTACATCTTCATGCTTACCAGTACTTCTAGAAAATGACAATTTTCAGGGACAGACAAATAACTGGGTAAAGTTTTGACTTCAACTAATCTACTTAACTATGAGTGTTCTTACTTTCCAAGTACTTTGCAAACAGTGCTCAAGCAGCCAGGTCTTTGTACCTGGAGACCTGTCATGGTATGATCTAGAACAGCACTGGCTAAGGCTTCTGCAAGAGGGATTACTTCCTGAATAATTCCTGGGCAAAACCCATTTCCATCATTAATTATCACAGGATGGTCTCTGATCACTTAAAATGCTCTGCCTCTTCTCAGTAAGACAGATTTAAGATATTTTAGACTTAACTGCTATGAAGCAAGAGATGATTTGAAACAAGTGTGAAAATACCAAATATGATGCAAGAACTACTGAGCTAAACAAAGTAAAAGTTAGGTAGGTCCTAAGCATGCACTGGAGTCAACACCCAACAGCAACAAGAATTTCAAAGAAGGAAGGCTCACCCTTTCTATAGCTTCTTTTTCCTGAGGTGTTACTTGAATGTAGTTCATATGAGCATTCCCAGCATCTCCTATTCCTCCAGTGCTGGCACCATCATCACTGCCACTTAAACCTTGGCGAGACTCTAGAACTGGCTCATTCAACATGTGAATAAAATGTTCCTGGTGCTGGCTTATTTGCTGTGATGCACAGAACAGTAAAAGAAACACGTATATTTAAGTAACTGAAGTTTAAACGTGCCAAGAGACAAGTAAAAATATTTATTTTCAGAGAATTAAGAAGTCAAAGGGACGTGCAAAAAGTGCACAGAAGAAAAACGTTATATCTAACTACAACAAATACAATTGTTATGTTTAAATTCAACTGCAGTGATCCTTCCCACTTCCTCACCCCCCTGCACCTCTTATGAAGTCTCAAATTTGTATCCAATGTCACAGAAAATATATTCTGTACAGCAACAACTGCTGAAAAGCCAGCAATAGAATGTTGTAGCTGCTAGTAACATATTATCCCAGACAACATCAACATATGACGCTCTTGCAAAAGCTAAATCAGAATTAGCAAGCATTATTTTCTTGTTTTAAGATCCACCTGCAGTAGTTGGGGGTTTTCCCTTCCAATTTGCTGTAGCAATGCTGGCAACAGAGAAGGATTTTGCTGGATAATTTGTCTCATCTGCTGGAACTGAGGCTGATTTCGTAAAAACTCAAGCGGATGTCCTGAAAAAAAATCAGTGAAATAACATGGTTTTTTTTAAGTTACTGAGAATCTTAATAAAACGCATACCTACACTGCAATTTTAGACAGAAACAGGACATGAAAGTGGATAATACACCACTCACTGAAGAATAAAAGAATTTGCTTCCTCACTCTAGCTTTAAGGAAAACTTCTTTATCCTAAGATTAAACAATGCATTTCCTTTCCACTCAGTCTTAAGATCCAACAGCCTTGTCCTTATCTCCAACACTTTCCTCTGGATGTCTCATCTCTGGTTCATCTCAATCAGACACATCTACCCAATCCACTGTCTTGTCTCTTGTATCTTCAGCACCATTTCCAGACACACTTTTCCTATCCCTTCATTAGGCTCCTTTCATGTATTTATCTATCTCCCTTTAAGAAGGAGATAAATACATGATAAATATCCTTCTCTTCAGCAGGCACCAGCCACTGTCAAAGTGCTGCACTGCTGAGTGAGGAGTCCTAGGTCATTTATAGGTCTCTCCAGTGCTACACTTCATGGCTAAATTTCAGGTTTCTCCCTTGATATCCCAGCTTCTGTGTGGGAAATAAATTAATATAGTCACAGTGGACAGACCCCAGTCAGTCACAGAGTAGAAAATCAGAGATTAAGTGAGAGAAAACACAATCTGTGTTTTCTCATCTGTGGTCTTGCACTTCAGAATCCAGAATACTGAATTAAATTATGCAAGTTCGCTGCATTTTTTGAACACTTTGCACATGACATACAACAAGTCACTGTCCCAAGAAAGTACCACACCTGGAATTACCACGTTAACAGCTCTTACCCAATTCCCTCTGAAGAGCTCAAAAGCACCTGGCACTTAAAACTACTGAAAAATAGACTGGTTAAGGGCCCATTGTTTATCACATCTTCTCCAATACAGCCTTTCTTACCTCCTAGTGAGCTAGTAGTCGTGGGTATGGTCGCTACTGCTGCTGCCACTGCTGAAGACTGAGATGCACCAGTGCTTGGTGGTTGAGGGGGGTCAGCCACAGCCTGATTATCTCCAGGTATCCCCTAAAGCCACAGTTCACATCATTACCCACAGAATGCTGACAGACACGTTTCAACTGCATGCAGTATTTTGGTTTCAGAATGAAGGGGAAAAAATAAAAAACTTAATGCTTTCACTGCAAATACAAGGCAAGATCCTGGGAGTTATGCATTTATAACTGACAGAGAACACTGTGAAAAGATTAATTTTATTTTTTGGCAGGAAAAATCTGTGGTTTGTATAAAAAGGCAGTAAAGCATGCCCTGCATCACTTTAAAACACACTTTGCCTGATTAAAAATACTTGCTTTGAGTCCTGTTAAAAGATATTTGATGTGAATGAAAAAATTAAACTAAATACACTGTTCCACTATGTTATATTGTTGTGCAAAAGTGACATTACAGCAACAACCTGCAGTACAATATGTTACGATTAACAATTCCATACAACTGGCAAGGAACTGAGAAAAGATACAAGAACACAGCTCTTGGGACCTTTTTCCTCAATGAAAAGCTGTCATTTACTATATCTTAAAGGTGAAAAGATCTGTATGTCACCCAGCTTTAGCAAGTTAAAAAAAAAGTTAACTTCCCTTTTATTTTTTATGTGCAAGCAACTTTATATAGAAACTGACTGCTCAGAGGGCTGAAATGGACAAAGCTAAAACACAATACTACAATAAACTAGAATGCTGGTTATACAACGATACCTCACTCTGCTACTTTTCTCCTGCATGGAAATCCTTCCTACCCTCATCCTGCCTTCCTCACTGGCACTGAACTCCTGCACCAAGTCTGCCCTTTTAATCTACCTTTTTGAAGCCTGGAAACTTACTCATGGGACAGACACAAAGAATAGTATAACAAATCCTGTTGGAACAGCCCAGAGAAGTTACCCAAATGAGGGTCACCCACTTGTGTTGGGGAATTACAAAATGTAAGGAACTGAGTGGGTGAAAATATTACAGGGTAACCAGACAATGAAGAGGTTTGTCAAGCCTACCATAAAAATCACTGGTAGGTAATGTAGATTAAAAGTCCTGCTGTAACATGATCTTCACATGGTATGTTCATCATTACACCTGAACAAAAAGGACAAATACACAGCTAATATAGAGGGCACATCTAGAAAGGGAGAATTGGACAGTACTCCAAGCAATGCTCTTTGTCTAACCTGTTAATTAAGAAGAACATCAAGGTATAAATCACCTGATCATCAAGTGCACATTTAAGCCACTCAGGGGAATAAAAGCAAGATTTCCCTGTCACACACTTCATTACCTTCACATGGCTCAGTAAGCTTGGTACACATCCCTCCCTCTGCTGAGGGGGAGGAGGATTCCATTCATGGTATAATTCTGATGTAACTCTCCCTTATCAGTGGCTTACAGAGCACTGATTAAATACCTTTCCCATCAAATCAGTCATTTCTGGCAATCCAAGTATAATGTAACAATTTGGGTTAATCTTATGAAATTACTAGTTGATTTCACCTATTCACAGGCACACGTCATCACTGCAATCTGTGTCCAGATCAAACAACATGTGCTTCTTTAAACTCCTAAGTTTGCTCTTAAATGGAAGGACTGTGTAAACTAGTTCAAACAAATTTACTTAGAAATTATTTGTCATCTTGAACATCATCTTAACTCTTGAACACAAGCTTGAAGTATCCCTCTCCAAATAACAGAGACTGTGTACAGTTGCAATCAGACAATGCCAGTGAGGCATATGGACCTTGCTCACACAGCCACACAACAGAATAAAGCATGGTATTAAACCACACACAAGCCACTCTGAATGCAAACACTGCTTGGACAGCAAAAAAGGCCACACTGTTGCCTTATGGTGGATGGAACAATTGTTTACTGTTTAACGGAGCAGTACAGCAGTTTTTAGCTGACACTGCTCTCTGCAGGGCAATAACCACATCAGGTCCAGCTTCTGCACAGAATAGAGAACAAAATAGTTCCAGCAGGGAGGTGCTTAAAGTGATCATCTAGTCCCACTGACTGACCAATTTGTGGCTGACCAAAAGTTAAAGCCTGTAAA
Organism: Diglossa brunneiventris; assembly: GCA_019023105.1. Lineage (NCBI taxonomy): Eukaryota > Metazoa > Chordata > Aves > Passeriformes > Thraupidae > Diglossa > Diglossa brunneiventris. The sequence goes on along the minus strand of CM032382.1, from coordinate 9,448,531 downwards.
GGGCATTGTCCAAGTGCCTCTGGAATACTGACAGGCACAGGATGTTGACCACCTCTCTAGGAAATATGTTAAATATTTGACTATACTCACACTAAAGAAATGTTCCCTAAAAATATCCAAATATGGTTACTGAAGAGATGACAAAACTCCTTCTTAACTAGAGGTTTGGAAATCCTTGGATGAAAGAGAGATCTGAATGGAAATATCTCCAAAGATGAGTGTGGGACATAGGAAAAAAAGGATCACCTTTTGCAACTCCTTCCACAACCACAGGATTACATCTATAATCCCCAGTGATCATGCCATGAAAACTGAAGAATTCGCCATCTGAACCATGGACAACAAGTGGAATCTTCAGGGCTCATTTGAGGAACAGCTGTGCTTTAATTACAATTTAAGTCCTTCCCAACACCTTACCCTTGCTGTACCCAGGTTCTTTAAAGCTGGACAGTGTTGTTACACTTACAGATCTCAATGTCTTAATCCTAATCTGCAGATTATGTAAAAGATAGTGCTGATGTTAGTTTGTATGTAAGTAATGTAGAGAGAGGGTCAGAGAACAAGTAGCCTCAACAGATCAAATCAATAGTAGCTAAAAAGAAACTTTTTGTGATGCAGTAGGAGAGTAAGGAACATCTTCAGACCCCAGCAGATCCAGAACAGTTATAAAGACCATTTACAGCAAAAGGATTCTTCTAGAAGGACAGCAAAAAGTCTGCCATCTAATATGGTCTCCAAGAGCAAGACCATTCCTCCCTACTCCCTTTTCCAGCAGGAGGAAAAGGGGAAAAAAAAAAAAAGAAAAGGTATTTTCCAGTGAAGGAAAACACAACACATAAAAAGACATCTTACATAACAGAAGGATCCACTTTAGACACAGGACCACTTTAGCTACAGAAGGACCAAAAATTAAGGATTTAATTATAAAGATATTATAATAAGGATAAAAATGCAAGGACTGCTCATAGCAGTCAATGCATTTGGCAGATGTGCCATGTAGATCCATCATGGGGATACTCTATCTCTATTCTGGAGGTCCTGAACAGAAATAAAAAGAAATAAACTAGAGGAGGGGAATGCCAGAAACTGAGTGCACAAGAGTTGCACACTGTGTAGGACTGCCACACACACAGCAGGCCAAACACTTAGGGTAGGCACTGAATTCATGGTGTATTTACAGACTAGATGAACAGTAAACCCAACAATTTTACAACATGAAAAACAAATGTTTGAACTTGAGGACTTTGCCATGACAGAGAGTTGGGAGCTATTGCATTCACCCTTGCTTGGCCTAATGCTAGCTGGGAATTAAACTTTTCACATCTTGAACTCAAAACATTTGTTGTCAATTTAAAATCTGAAGATTACAGTCTTGGGAACATTAATGTAAATAGGAAGCATGCCAGGGACTTGTAACTACTGAAGGAAAACTTCATTAACAAAATTGAAGTTTTATAATTGGAGAGGGGGTGAAGATGCCAGATTTCTTATCAATCAATCAGAAATTCAATCCACATGTATTTTGCAAGGATTAGGTCAGGATATCTGGTTGCCAGATTTTAATAAAGTTCAGATCTGCTAAAAGGAAAAACCTCATCAGGGGAAAAATGGTGTGCCAGAGCAAAAATTAAATGCATCAGAAATACTGATTAAGCAAGAAAATTAGACAGATTCTACATGGTTACAATTCACCTGTCAGATTAAGGTATACAATAAGAAAAAATCCAAAAAAGCCCAGGGTTTTCACTGAAGTGAAACTACACTTCTATTTCCTCTCATGCCAATGAAGTTTGCTTAACTCTTCAAGCTTTATTTATCAAATGAAAATTCCTTATTTTCTAAAACACTGCTGAAATGAAAACACCAGTTAAATTAAGCAGAGTTCAAAAAAACCCTCTCAAACCTTTCTGTTTGTGAAGTATATTAAGAACACTGTGCTGTTAGCAAAATCAGTGAGTGGGAACCTAAGGAATGGTGATGATATAGATACAAAAGTACAACTAATGCTGCCACTAAGAGGTGACAAAACCATTGGCAGTTAAAGCTATCACTGTAACTGGGCATACTTTACAGACATATCCATATCAATCAACAAAAAATGAAAGCAAGAAGTAGTAGAGGTGGTTAGGGATTACTTCAGTGTTTTCTGTAACACACAATGTCTGTCAAAATTCCTATCTCATCTTTCCAGATGGCAAATGTCACACTCAGCAACTGAGTAACATTCAAAATAACACCAAATTTAAAGTGAATGGTATTAAATGGGAAACAAAGGTGCAGGTAAGGTAAGTGCTCACCATCAGAAGGTATTCCACTGCTCTGTCAGGGTTGTTGAAGCTGGCCCTCAGTGCTGCAATCACCTGCTCCCGCTCGTAGCCCATGGACATGATCTCAGTCACCATGTTCTCATAGGACTGACCGGTCACTACAAGTCACAGGACCACCATTTTAGGGGAATAAGATGAAAATAATCACACGCACACACAAAAAAAAAAAGTTTCAATGGGTAAGTGTAATTTCCACCTGAATTCCAGTCATTCATTGAAAAGAGTACTTCATATTAAACATGCCGTGGTTCTGTGGCTTTAATTCCAAATGTATTCAGTGGTTTCATTATGAATTTGATTGGAAATAGTGAAGGGTAACGAAGATAATGTAAACTTCTACTGACAAAAGCAGTACTTGTGATACTTCTGTACTTGTAATTGAAATAATGTTCTCTCTTCAAGTTTTCATTTAAGGTCAAGGGCATCCTCACAGCTAATATTCAATTCCTGATGTAATCAAGAGAAGTCTCCCACAGCTTACATTTGGAAATGTATTAATTTGAAATCTGCCTGTCAAATTATTAGCCATTGAGGATTTTCCAAATAAAGACTTTCTGCTATGCTGTTGTTAGATAGATGACAATTAGTGATTAGATATTGCTATATATTACAACAGGCTGGTGATGATGATCAAAGTAATTTAATCAACTTAATATGGACCAACTCAAATCATGCAGAAGACTTAAAAGTTGTATCTAGGAAACTCACTCAGGACTTCAGTGGGGGTTCAGGAAATCAAGTTATCTCATTTAATTTTTAATTTTTATCTCAATTTAACATTTGACTAGACATCCATCACATCAAATCCCCACCTCTTACAGCAAAAATAGATGAAAACTGTCCCACACCTGCAGCAATCAAGACAAAAGGTGCACACACTATGTATGGAACTATTTAAGGGCAGCTATTCACTAATGTCACTGTAAGGACAATAATTATCTCTTTCCATAATCCATTTAATATTCCTGCCTCAAATGCAGCAGCAAGCAGTAAAATTACAAAAAAAAAAAAAAGTAGCTATTCTACCATACATTGTAATTGGGCAAATCTTCAAGTTTATCTTCCTGGCAGGAAAAAAGCCACAAACAAACCTAGGCATTAAAATACCATCTCCTTCCTTGGGTAAAGGTATTCCTGATCTCAGTGAAATCCTACTACTGACTGACTCTGCAACTAGCAAGTTAGTGACAGGACAGCTAAACAATTAACAGTCATCATAAAAGACAACTAATTAATAATAATATTAAATATTAAAAAAAACTCAGAGGAACAAATAAAAGAGCTACTCTGTTAAGGCAAGTAAGTTGTAATTAAAAGAACCAAAGAAAACATGATGTTTTATTCCCTTAGGGAGAAGGTGTTTAACTTAAGCCAACATTAATACAGCCCCACTGCCTGTTTCTTAATGTGTGCTTCTAAACAATCAGTGGGTGTATGACTTAGGGCAGTATACTCAAGAACAAACAATAAACCAGCCCTAGCCCAAGGGTACTTGTGCATTATCCATAAACAAAGGGTTTAAAACCCTTTACTAATCTGAGTATTTATTATTTGGGCTTCAAAGTAATAGTGCCAACCTGAGTTTAAGGAATGGTAAGTTCTTCATGTCTTCATACAGAACTACAAGATCATTCATTTCACATCTACCTGCATTTTTTCAAACATGAAATTAAAAAATCACCTAAACTTTGCTCTAAAGATATATGCTTCTATACATGTCTTCAGGGAAGCAAAAAAGCCAAGCCAATAATTGTTCCAACACAATGATTTTGCTACTTCTGCTCACATTCTTCCTTACACAGCACTAGTTTACCCTTACTGCTCCTAAGAAACTAACCAAGCAGACAGAAAACCTGTTGATGTCATTAGTTACTACTTGAACACTTCTGTATTGCTTTTTCAATATTAGCACGGTAGAGACTAGAAGATCTGACACAGGAAAAAGATGCAAAAAGGCTGGCTAGCTCCTGTAGCACAGGCTGCTACATAAGGCATAATTAAAAGCCAAAGGAGAAAAAGAGAATTACTGAAAATGTACTCCATACAGTCTACTTCATAACTTGCGCAAGAGCGAGACCAAGAATAATAATTCAGAAGTTGCACACCAGCAATGTCATGATACAGAGTCAGGCCTATCTGTCCCTAGCACTAATGGAAATGCTTGAGGTCAATGCTGAATTGATTCTGCTCTTTGCTTTTCTCTTTCAAGCAACATTTTAAAGCTGGATTAACACTGAAATCCAGTTCATCACACTCTCCACAATAATTCTCGTCCTATGCCCTAAAGAAATCTTAGGCTGCTCCTGTGAAAGACGTGGTTGCACAAGGACTGCAAGACATGCAGATCTTCACGTAGCACACAAAGCCACATCAGTTTTCAGCATTTAACTGAAAACAACAGCAAATCATAGAAAAGGATCCCTGTTTTTAAAGCGAAGTCAATTAATTTCAGACAATGTAATTGAGAAGCCACAGTTAGAACATGTGTCAGATCCAACTTAGGATGTGAAAACATACTCCATCAATTTGTGCAAGCAAATTCCTTTCAGGACAGTTTTTAAAGAAAAGGAACAACAGAGTTCATGCCTATTGCCCTTGAAAATTTATTGGCTGACAACACTTACAGTATGCCTACCCAGAAAATCACACTCAATACCTCTTATTTCCAAACATGTTAGGGACACATGGGTTTACTCCATCAAAGTAACCAAAGAACTCCCATACAAAATGGATTGTGAGGTGATGCTCTTGAAATATTTTGGGTTTTTTTTCCCCAGTTTTGAAGAGATTTGAATCAAGACCACCAGCTTCATTTAACTTGCTGATCAACACTGTTAACACAAGTGTTGGTGATGACATCACCTTGGCCACTAAGATAATATGAATGGTAAAGGAACCACCTTTGGTAACAGCAATCACTTCAGCCAGTTTAGTTTTAGTGTTACATTTTTGTCTCCTGCTATCAGTCTCTATCAGCTATTTTGGATCACACAATTTAAAACAGTATGTCACACCTAAGATCTAAGCTGCAGCTGGACAGACTAAATCGTAGCTACCACTAAGTCATGTAAAATATTACTGCTGCTTAAATCACCCTGAGCTGCTTAATTACAGCACCTGCCTCCAATATATCCACATGAAAATGTAAGTGAAACTATTTACTTGGTTTCACTCTTTGTACCAAATTGGAGCTTCATATTTAAAGACAGAAAACAGAATATAAAAACCCCACCTCCTCCTTATTTCTGTACCTGAATTTGTTACACTCCAAAACAACCCAAAAATTTCAGTAGGAGTAAGGAGCTGTGGGTTTGCCTAATAATTTCCTAGCTACCCAAATCAGCATAAATGATGGGCAGAGCTTCCGGTTGTCTTTATTCTGTCTATTTCACTGAGAAACAAAGATTATTTAAACTGTCAAAATAAGAGTAAGTTGACTGTAAATACATGGAGGCATTCATTTCTCAGCCCAGACAGCAGCAGATCTGGTGAATTTATCTAATCTTAATGCGTCAAAAAGCGAAGTACTGTCAGTGCTGGAACAAGTGAATAATAAAGGCAGCCATTTTACCAGCCCTGCACTCTGGTGTGCAAAAGTGAAAAGCACACACATATTTACATCTAGTCTTCTATTCAAGCTACTTCAAAGTGAATAGTTAGAAGAGAAATTAAAGCAAACGGGGAAAAAAAGCAGGAGTGCAAGGATCCTCCTTTTACACAATAAAAATATATAAAGGGAAGTATTCTTCAGTAAAGAAGAATATTGAAGCTGGTTCCAAGCTATGAACCTCAGGTCTTGAAGCTGGTTCCAAGATATTAACTTCAGGTCTTAGAGAAGAGCACTTTGATTATAACTTTAACAATGACAGATACAGAAGAAAATGTCAACATCTGCGAATCTGTCATATTTCTGCTGCACCAAAATAATGTCTACATTTAAAAAAAAAACTCTCCACTTACCAAGTGCACTTATAGCATCCTCAAAAAGATTTGATCGAGATGTATCACCTGTTGTACTGCAAGATGAAGACAAGTGCAATGGTAATTACAAAACTTTGGAAAACTTCCTGTTTTTCAAAAAAAAAAAAGAAAAAGGAAAAAAAAAAGCAGCAGCAGCTGTAACTCTAATAGCCCCTTTTGTTTCTAAAAAACCAACAAAGCTTTCCAAAGAGCTCTCTTTTGGTCCTATAGTGAGAATAGATTTTACAAACTTACAATGCTAGCATTTTTAAAACAAGGCAAACCTTCCCCCGCTACCCCCCAGAAGTTTGGCTCTTGCCCATCTGCTCAGGGATTAGCCATCTGCTTGCTTGAATGCTTTAAAGGGTGGGAGAACAAGGTGGATTTTCAAAAGCACACAGCAGTCTCACTAACTGCTTCCCCACAGCCACCAGCTTGACCTCAATGAGGACCCAAGGAGGCTGGTGGCAAGCACTTATTAAAATCTCAGTATACTGCTTTCCCAGGAATATAAACTGCTAACATTTGCAATTGCTCCATCTCAAGTTATCAAAGTTGTTAAATTACAGGATTAAAGGCTCACCTCCATGAACAGCAAGGAACACAGAGGCACAACACTAGGCAGAGGAAGACCAATTTTAATCAGCCACAGCCAAGGCTGCCCAGTTCCCAGGGCTGCAAAATTAAAGCATCAGCCCCCTGGTCTCAGGGGGACACCCAGGGTGGGCCAGCAGGACTCCTTCAAGGGCATTATAGCCCACAAGGTGGTGCAACTCACTGTGGGGTGCCAGGAAAAAGTGTTGGGAGGAAGAAATCTAGAGGAAGAACCAAAGGCAGGGAAAGGAAAGCTTAAGGCACCATGCAGAAGAAAAGCATGGGCCAAGAGGGAGAGAAAGGGGAGAAAAAGGGCCAGTCATACATAAAATAAAAACACTTGCCTGGCTGTGCTCTGCACATCATCACCCATGCATCCTGTCTTTTTATTAAATTCTACTTCTAAAAATTCTTCATAATGTGGAGAGTGTCTCCATTCTACACGCACATATGTGAAATTCCAAGTGCTCACAGGGACAGGGAATTGTGAGATAGAGGGATCCAGACACCTGTGGAGCCAGCAACTGCTGAGACCACTGTGGAAGTGGGAAAGCCAAGGACGGTAGCCAGTTCCTGGGTGAGCCCTCTGTGGGTGTGTGCACATGCAATGGGAATCTGAGTATCAGGGCTTGAACAGGGTAGCAGGGCTCAGGCAGTCCCCATGCCTGGTACCAAGAACTTGGTGAACTCTAAGGGGCCAGCTATCAAAACAGAAATTCCTATTTTTCATTTGTGTTTTGTACATATTCATTTTGCAGTAGTGGGCTTTGCTCTAAACAGCCAGAGGGGAAGTGGATGTGGCTGATGTATCTTGCATGAGTGCTGGGATTTTCCCCTGCCTGAGCTGACCTAAGCAGCCAGACATGTATTTATAGGTATATCCATATTGTGTGTATATTTTGGGAATACATAGTCTTGATAACATGATAGACTTGAGGACATGGATCTGCAGAAGCCTCACATTTATCAGGCTACCAGAGTTGGTAACTCCTACCAGCAAGTGAAAGATCACCAGATTAATCTGAATGTTTTCAGAAGATGCCACTAAAAATCCAGCAAGGCGCTTACAGAGATCTCTGTAAGATCTATGCAAGAAATAATTTGTTCCAACAAGAATGCTTCACTAGAACCTGTCAGTAGTTAAGATTTACAATCAAAAAAAGATCAAAGACAAAGCAGGACACCAGCTGGCCTGGCCTTGGGTTGATAAATCTTGCCTTAGTAATTTAGCTTCTAAAGCAAATCAGAAACAGTATTCACTGAAATCAAGGCAGGTGATAACTTTGATGTCTATGTTAAATTATTTTGTTCCTCCCTGCCAAGTGTGTACACTGAGGGTCCCTTACTGCAGTTTTACAAAACTGCAATCTGTACATGAAAAAACACTATTTCAGTATGACAGATTGAACCCACTGGACAAACAGAGCAGGGAAAAAAAAAAAGAAAATAACCCCACTCATTAGTATTTTTTAACAACTAAGTTAATTTGACTGATAAATGAAACTTCATTTGCATTCCATTTCTAAGAGATACTAGTTTCTCAGAACTGCAAAATTAAAACATCAATTTGTGTATTTAGTGCAAGAAATTTGTGATGAGTTTTTCAAGACATTAGGCAATTGCAAGTTTTGCTTTGTTATCATCAAATCAGTATTCGACAGTGTTTAAATACAATCACTTAAAAAATACTGTCTTGTGCACCAGTATTCCCAGAAATAACACACAAATAATTAAAACCCAGAGCATGAAAAATGAAGATTTGATGCTATGCAGCACTTCAGGGGCCATTAAATTCCAGTTAACAACATTTTAATCCCAGTTGCGGTACTTCAGCAACTTAAGCAAAAAAAGGCAACAGCATGCAACAGGGATGAAACCTCTAACTTCCACTTGATTTTCTCAACTGTAGAAAATTGAGGTGAAAAGTTTTTCCAGGTCTCACAATTAATTACCTGCAGATAGGTCAAACAAACATTCAGGGAAAAAAAAAAAACAAACAAACAAACAAAAAAAAAAACCACAAAAAAACAAACCAACAAAAAACCAACCTTGTAGCTTTAAGGCATTATTACATGATTAAGAGCAATACCACATCCGACATTTTGGAACAAAAAGCTCTTTGCAGAAATTAAGAGACTCATACAGCAATAAGGAATTTGTGGTTTGAATCTGACCAACATTATCAAAAGCACAATCAGAGGGTTATAAGCAGGACAGGACACAATTCCTCCTCAGACTTCAAGAGCTTCGTGAGCAGTAGATGCCCATTGCAGGTGAATATCCTCAGTCCAAAAAAAAAACTTGCAGGATAGCAACTCTGAAATGCCTAAGAGGAGCTCAAGTCTTGTGTCATTTAACTCTCCTCTCCACAGGTTTGTTCCCAAGACCCCACTTCCCACAGGAGAAGACATAAGCAAGGAGAGGTGCTTCTTCCAACCAGTAATATCATACTTGAGTCAGACACAGACATTACAGTTAAGAAAGAAGAAAATTTATATAGAATAGAGAGAGTGACTGGCCTAACACCGTAATAAGAACTTAAAATCAAAACTAGAAGCAACAGAAACGGGAACCCATTTTTGGAGGCTTATCCATACCTGTCAATTGATGATGGACTGACAGCAGCTGGTGCCTCAGGTGGCTTTTCTTCTGGCTTCTCCTCTTTTGGAGCACTCACAGGTGCTGGTTCACAAGCCACTGCATCTGGTGCTGGTGGTGGAGGGACAGGAGCTGGCACAGGGGCAGGAACAGGGATTGGTGCAGCAACTGCTGTGGGAGCTGAAGTTGTTGAGCCAACAGTGGAAGTGGCATTTGACGGCTGAGTCGCTCCAGCTGCTGCTTTGGGCTACAGGAGGACAAAAGAGTTCAGGCACGGAACAAAGATCATAGATCCACGGCTCTCTGAGTTCTGTTAAGATCATTTGTGTTTGCTACCGCTGCCTCAACATCAAGCACAACATTAAAATGTTGCAAGACATTAATTCTCTCTTGCCCTTCACTGTGTTTAAACAAGCAACTGAGAGTGTCACTGAGGTACTCACACACCTGAGCGCTCACACTCTGAAGTGAAGTTCAAAGATCTAAATAATTACAGACCACAATATTTTAAATACAAAAACAATCCTGTGTTTTACAAAAGCACAATTTCCAGAAGAAACCAAGAGAGCTGCCAAAAAACATCTGCAGAACAAGCATAAGCTTTTCTCACCACTCAGATATGGAAAAAAGTGATTAAGACAGAAATCACATTTCATTATAAATGCTGTTTGCTAGAACACACGATGAGAAAAAAAATAAACTTCACCTGCAACATGTTTCAGTTATGCAATCTTTGCATTCAGAGCCCTACATCTCAATAACATCTCAAATACTTCAGTTCATGAAGTAAGCACCAAGGATACAGCAGAATGAAGGACTACCAAATTTACAGCAGAATATTTAGAGTGAATAAATACTTGTATGCAATTGTGAAATAATCTTCACATCTCTAATGGAAACCTGAATTTTTCTTGGATGCAGTATTAATCCCATTACATAGAAATAGCCCCAAGGGCTGACAAAGCTGACCCCAATCTTTGCCTTTCCAAGAGAAATAGTTGAACTTTAACAAAACTACTTATTCAAGGTGCACCACTTTCAGACATTGCCTGATTGAAGAAGAAAACATTCACTTCCTCCTTTTTGTCTGCAAGGAGAGGTAAAGCTTAAGAATGAATAGCTTCCAACATGATGGGCACAGCAAATAACATTTTAATAAGCACTCAGAGAAGAACACTGACACAGTAGGAATGCAAGGGGGGTTATTTTCTGCTGGATTCCTAAACCCTTAATGCAACAACGTCTGAGCATCAGACAAAGTTAGCAATCTGTGCCTACATGACTGGGTATGTCTTACCCACAGTAGAATCAGGAAAGGGCATTTGAGCTCCAAGACTAGCAAAAAGATTGTAAGACTGAAGAAATGCCCTAAGTACAGGTCCTTTATTATCAGAATATACTGAATTTAGCAGTTCTTCATGGAGATCTGCCTTCAGAATCATAGAATTGTTGAGGAGACCTCTAAAATGACTGAATCTAACCCAGCACAGCCACTCACACCACTAAACAGTGTCCCCAAGTGTCACAGCCACACATTTCTTGAACACTTCCAGGAGTGGCAATTGCACAACTTCTCTGGAGCCTTCTGTTATCAACAAAATGAAAATGGGACTCTGACATCTCATCTGCACCTGTTTTCTTGTACTGATAAATGCCCCTGTGGCAAAGCACAGACTAGGAAGCTGTTCATTCAGGAAGACAGCAACAACAGTTATCTTTAACAAGCCCACCGGTTTAATTATGTTTACTATTAACAGAGATAAATAAGGGGCTTCAGAATACATGTTTTCTTTGTCAGGAAGAGGAACTCTAGCTTCAAAATTAATTTAATATTCCAAAACACATATGAAGCCAGTTTGATTCAGGATCGCAATGGTCTGGAATGCCTGGAAAATCAGTGGCTTGATTCCTGGAAGCAGCCTGACAAGTGGTTCAGAGAAGAAATACTTCAAACACGTGTCACAGTCATTCCCTATAAATTGCACTTGCAGGCTTTCAAAACCCACAGGTTTGTTTACTGCCAGATGTACCCTGTCTCTACTGCTTTATGCTGTTGAGTTTGACAGGAGAAAAAGTCATGAACTATGAAAAGCAACATGGCAAGGCTGGAAGAGATCCATACAGAGGATTTAACCACAAACTACCTAGACTGCCTTCTTCCTTTTAATAATAAGGGAGAAAATAACAGAGAGACATGAAAGAATAAACAGTAAAATCAGCCATCAGAATTTTTTTTCTTTGATAGAAATACTCAGATCAGAGCAAAAGTAAAAATCAGCCTAGGCAAACCAAGACTATGAAGCAATATTTTTTGTCTATTCACACAAGTTTTTACTGTTGATCTGAATTTGCTTATGATGAAATTCCACTGGTTTTAAGAATGGATATATACAACTACTCATCACAAGAAAAAATAGAATTAAATTAATGAAGCTTCCTACTCAAAAGAAATGATTACTCACTTTTGTCACCATAACCACCACAAAGTTCTTCTCATCTATCTTGTATTCTTTAAGAGCAGTTTCATCATTAAGGATTTTACCTGGGAAATTGAACAGGCAGAAATTAAGTTGTTTAACAAATCAATAAATGATCTTGGGATTTCCTCACAAAAACATGTTTTATGCAGATTTATTAATAAATGTTAAACAACCCAACAAAAAGCAGTTTGGCCATTAAGCTTTGGCAGCACAGCTACAATTTTCTTCATGTGATGTACAGAGTAGTGGATAGCTTGAGAGCTGCTGTCCTAAGTGTTGCAGATGCTTTAAAGCCATTTAAAATAAAAGCATGAAATTTGGAAAGACTCACTGGAATCTGGAAAGATCCTTAACAAAGGTACATGTAATACAGAGGAAAGGCATTAACACACAAAAAGCTTAACCAAGTAACTTATGTCTGCTTACACAGTAAGGGAAATTCCTTTCTACTTATCTTCCATTTGCTCTTCAGATAAGAGCATTACCTGCAATAACAAGTGTGTGACCTTGCAACTTTAACAATTTGCAAGGCTAAAACATTAGAAAAAGCTAGAACCATTCCATAACTTGCCACCTTGACAGAAGGATGAAAAAGCTATCAGAGAAACCCAGAAATATCTGTTATACTATGACTTTTGATGTTTCATAAGTAGAGGTGGTACTGTGACAAAATAGATTTGCATCACTTCTACAAGACCTTAGGAACACAGTAAACCACATACTTTTTGCCTTTTCTTAGAATAAGCTGACTTAGAGGTAGCACCACAAATCAGAAAAACAAGTCTGTACTTCAGTGGGTTTTATAGCACTGATTTCTACTACATAGTTTTCAGGGAATATTTTACAATTTAAACTGATTAATTTTCTGAAGATGTGCCACAGACGACTTCCATTTCATAACCTCTCCAGTGGACTGCAACCAGAAGGACACATCCTTATCCTGACGATTGCAAGGAAATCAAGCAACACATACACTTTATGGCACTCAGAACACAAAGGACTGGTTCCACCAGTCTTGCAGGTCAAACATTCAAGGAAGTATTACATGTAGTGCAGTAATAGCAATACCTGTAGCATCTGACTCAGAACCTACAAGGGTTTACTCACAATTTTTATAGGCACTTCAGGGAAGGCTTTAATGAATGTGTTTGCAATATAATATATATACTTTATGAAAGTATACATACAGACATCCTGTCTTCTCAGAACCCACCACTCTCAGGGTTTCTAGAGCTCACCCTAATTCATGATGCCAACACAATGAACAATCAGAGCCTCTCTAATCAAAGTCAGCAGGGGGTATCACTTTGCTTTACCAAACTATGAAAATTCTACACCTCATTTTAAAAAAAAGTAAAAATGTCATCAATATACCCTCATACCTCTTGCGTAAGAAAAAAAAGAGAATCCATCTTTGTACAATATTATATTCTCAATCTTATTTCCTACATTTCCTACTGCTCGTGAGGATTATTCAATATTGCAGATACATTCTGACTTCACAAAACACTCGAGTCATGCCACAGAGTCTTAAGCAATCTTTAATTTTTGCAATCACAGAAACACAATATTATGACTAACATGCACTCTTAATACACACATTGCACAAAACCTTCTGCCTGGTTCACATTTCTTGGTTGTGCATGAGACTTCCACCTTCACCTTCCTGATGCGCACTCCCCCCAGTGAAGTACCAGGGACATAAAACTTGCTATGAGATGTAGTCCAGAGGAGCTGACAAACACAGAGACTCACAACTTCTCTCCCATCAGCATCTCTCTACTGTCAACAGTGGCTTTGGCTTATCACAAGTGAAAGAGACAACACTTGTTACAAAGCAGTACATGACAAAAGTGAAAAGTCCACCAAACTTTCTTTCAAACCCAGTTTTAGAGGAAAAAAAAACCCACTAGAGGGAGTACTGGAATAGCACCAAAGTTCTGAGATTATGTGAAAACAAAAAAATGGATTTCAGTATTAGCATCAGAATGAACAAGGCAAGTAAAATAAAGCTCAAATAAAGTTAATTTCATGTTTTTAACTGACATTAGCCTGCCTTTTGCTAGTACATAATGCACATTTCTAGTGACAGAGCTTAAAAGTATTGAAAGCACCTTTGTACAGCAAGGATTTGGTGGTGGGTTTGTTTTGTCAATCCAAAAGAAATAATCTAGCTTTTAATTCTCTGTAGTATATACAGCAGTGCTTCAGCTATACACAGCATAAATTGAAAAAGAATTAAGCCAGAACAGCAGCTTTGACCTGCTTAAATCCTGAATTCTTGTAAAAAAAAAAAAGCTATTTCCTCTTCACCCAGCATATCCCTAAGACATCATGTTACAAGAGACAAGATGACAGACACACATGCATTAAAACCTAAAAAATTCTAATACAAAATTAAGGATTCCCTTTGACATTGAGTTAATTTTTGTGTTTGTGACGGTTTTTATCCTGTCCGTACTTCAGTTCTTAGAATTCTTAGAAGACTTAACATTCACATCCAAGTCAAACAACAACATAAAATAAAGCATGTTCTGATAAGTTATCTTCAGAATATCCATTACCTGCATAAATTAGTTTTTGGCCAGCTACTGGAAAGGCATCTTTCCCCCTTTCTGATTCAATCTTCTCTTTCAGGGCCTTCACCTAAAGCACAAAAACAGTCTTAATGAAAACAAAGATCACAGTACAAACCTAATTAAGTATACTTCAAGTTTTTAAATACTGAAGAGTAGTTTCAATCATGCCTTGATTATGTCAAGTTTATCAGCCTTCAGAAAATGTCACTGTAACCACTTTGCAGAGCAACATGCCCCTTTCCCAAATAGTCTCCTGTGCAGAATCAAATCAGGTAATTAATTCTTCCATGAGAAGTTATTTGTATGAGTGCACAACACAGTGAAAAAGTAAATTAAGAAATTTGGGGAGCAAAAATGTTTTCATCTCTTGACCCATTTGCCCTGTTCTTTCCCTGAATGCAGAGGGTACAGCTGCTATAAACAGAGAGGAAGGTTTTCATCATCATAACCACTTTTCAGGGAATTCCTGAGGTGTTTTTTTTTGTAAGATCACCATGACATCCAACCTTGAAGTCCCCATATGCAAAGACTTGTGCAAAATGTTCAGACGCTTATCTTACATAAATTGTTTTCAACTCATCCCTCTCCACCACAATTTCTGGAGCTTCACACAGCAATTCTAAGCCTATACATTTACTGGCTTGCACTGATGCATCACCCACACTTTCACAGCACCAATAGCTCAAGTGGCACTGCTAGTTGTTGTCATGTATGAGAATGGTCTCAGATCTGCAGGAAAACTCTGTAATGCTGCCCTGAGGAGGTAAAGCAAGCTCCTGTAAAAGCATTCCTGCACTGACACATCTGCAGTCATGTTTTAAGACAAACTGCCTGCACACACAGTCAATTCTCCTTGCTTTTTTGCAGACACTCCCAGTATAAAGAAAACAAAGACAACCAATCTGCTATAAGCTTATTACTATAAGCTAACACCACCTTCTAAAGGTTGGGTTTTTTTTTTTTCCTGAATATTCAAAAAATCTATTTCATAAAGCTCTGCAAGGATACAGAACGCAACATATTGCTTCCCTCTATGGAACTAAACAAAAATAGGGAGCCAGCTCTTTTTCCCCAGCAGATGAAGAAAGGAAGCTTTTGGTATTTTGTACCATACATGCCATCCCAGCACCTGCCAAATGCTTTGGAGTTAGTCTCCAACCAGGCAGTTGCTCTCCCACAGCAAAACTAAGAGCAGCTCACTGCCACCCATAAGTCCTGAGGATAGTCAAATTTGACAGTAGTTTGCTGAAATCATCATCATTCTCACGTGCTTACTTTACAACAATCTGTCCTATCATTGGATTTACATTTATTTTTAAAGCATATTTTCTTGAAAATTAAAAATATGAACTTGTTAATTCCTCCCCCGTTTTAAGGATGGAAGTGACTCATGTTGCTACTGAACAATCTCCTTCACCACAGATAAGCCATCAAGGATTTTTTTCCTAAACTTTAATAATGTCTAATACTTCAAACAACTTTTGTTAAAGTCCTGCAGGCACTAGGGCAAATCCCTTGAATCATGTTAAAAGCATGTTATGTTTGCAAATGTCTACTTTTTAACACTCTCCTTATGTATTCTTACGCTCTTGTACCAATCAATCAAAGATAATGACTCCAGACTACTTCTTTTATACCCAGGTACCACGTTTGTCAGAGATTTGTAAGAAATATTGCAATGTGACTAACGTGCATCATCCATTTTCAGGGAGAAAATTAAAGTTTGTTTCATGTCCACTGCATAAATCAAGGTACTGGCTTAAAATGTCTAGTTAGTCTCCTTTATTTTCTATTGTTTTATTCCAGACAACAGTCTTTTTCCCACAGGGAACAAAACCAAGATGTGTTCTTTCAAACATAAATGTTTGAACAGCTAACAGTCCAGGTCAGGACACACTGAACACACATGTTGATTTACTGCACAATAATTGGATCCATGAGAAGGAGTTAAGATATTTACTGTAGGAGGATCCAACAATTCATTTGCCTTTGCTGACCACCTGTGGGTAGCATTTCCCCTCGTTATTACTGTGCTGTGATTGATGTACTGCAAGCAATCTGAGGCACTGCCGTCTTCCAAAACCTCCCAAAATAAGTCTGCAAACTCCCTTCCATAAGTCTGCAACAAACAGGACTATGCTTTCATCCCTTTGGCAGGTGGCATTCATCTCCAGACGTAGGCAAACTTCCATTTACACACAGAGCCAAGGGAAATGAGAAAAAAAAAAATTCTGGGAATCTGTTCCAGTGTTTCACCACCCTCACTGTACAAAATTTCTTCCTTCCATCTACTCTTAACAGGCCTGCTAGGAAGTCTGTCCCCATCTTTCCTATCAAGAATCTTCTGTTTGGCACTGGAAGGCTGTCCAAGATCTCCCCAGAGCCTTCTCTTCCCCAGCCTGAACAAGCCCAGCTCTCTCAGCCTGTCTCCATAGGAGAGGTGTTCCACCCTTTGAACATCTTCATGGCCTCCTCTGGAGCAGCTCCAAAAGGTCCACATCCTTCATGTGCTGAGCATCACCAAGAGCATGCAGCCCCATGTCCCACGGGATTACACCTAAGAAAACTAACTCAGCAGCCATAGGCAGTTTCAGCCTTGCTGGACATTCAGCAGGTGGCTGTGCTACAGCTGTACAGGCCCCTTCCACAACCCAAAAACCCTCTCTGTGTATTAATACTGACATAATTTTTATTATTGTGGTGGTCTAGGTCAGGACAGACTAAAGACATGTACTAATTACTATGCAGTACCTGGATCCACATGAAGCAGTTTGGCATTTACTGCCTCAGTGAAATGGTTATCAATGCAAATAGCATTAGTGTTCAGAACCATAGTGGTTCTGAACATAAAAACAAACTACAGGTTTTCTCCTAGAGAACAGAGACAATCTTTGGCTAAAGCTTGACAATACAGGGGCCACCATTAACTTCTTAATTCCTGAAAAGACTGAAAATCTGAGGAGAAAAGGCCGTTACACTTTTCAGCGCTGGTCTTTATTCTCTGCCTGTATTCTTATTACATACATCAATCAGTTTAAGAACAGATTATATCCTAAATTGGAACACAAATTACTTCAGTTCTCCAGCTGACAGCTTACAAAAATCTAAAAGAAATTTAAGCTTAACATAACTGAGACAATTTACAGTATTTTGCTATCTATGCCCAGGAACACTCATTTGCAAAGGGGAAGATCATTTACATGGGTCTCTCGTTTAAATGGACATTCACTCTACTGTGAACCTCTGCCATCCAAAGATACTCAATATCTTATGGTGACTGACAGTAATCCACCATGGGCTCCTAATCACAAATTTAAAATTCTGTCATGTCATTCAAGTTGCTCCTTTAAAACTGAAAATACATCAAATAGTCGAGTAATTTCAAGATTACATTCAAAAACATTTCAGAGCGTTGCTTAACTGCTTTATAAAGAATAGTGATTTAGATAAGGGAATCTGATCTGTCTCAAATGAACACAATGAACTGATTGGATCACACCTATTCAAAGGAACAAACAAAAGGACTTAAACCAACTCTTAACTGCTAGAGCTTGAACCTGCAAGAAAATGCAGTCAGCTGCAGACTTCATCATTCTCCTATTAGGGACACAAGTTCAAGAAAACACCCAGGCTAAAATAAAAAGAGCTTTCCTATCTTCTGGCTTTCATCACTGCCTAGCTGAGGAGGCCAGAAACACATCATTTGCAGAGGATACAATACTAATTCTCAGGGGAAAAAAAAAGGATAAGATCAGATACATCAATTTTAGAAGTAACATCCCAGTGGCATAGAATTTACTCTTGTAGTTCTATCTGGAGTGCTGAAGGCATAGTGAGAAATAACTGTGCCATTAATTCTGCTAAGAGAGGAAAATGCAAAACAACCTGTATGTCAGACAGTAATATGATCCACTTTCATTTAGATTTAAACCACAGCTGTTCCATTTTCAAGGAGGAGTTAAAAAAAACAGAGAGAAAGAGAGAGAGACCCTCTCAATGCTTTTCAGAAAATACAACTGCATCTTCCAGCTGCTGGTGCAGTGAAAGGCTGAAAAAAGCAA
Organism: Diglossa brunneiventris; assembly: GCA_019023105.1. Classification (NCBI taxonomy): domain Eukaryota; kingdom Metazoa; phylum Chordata; class Aves; order Passeriformes; family Thraupidae; genus Diglossa; species Diglossa brunneiventris. Next base: position 9,429,932 of record CM032382.1, on the reverse strand, counting down.
CACCCTAAACTTTGCCTCTAGCAAATTAGGTTGCTGAGAACCTAACTTCAGCACCACCATTGGTTATTAAGTGAAAATTAATTTTGGGAAAGCAGACCCAGCACACTGATCCATCAAACTGAGAAATCATTCATAGATTATGATTTATTTTACTCATAAATACAGACCCATAAACCAAACCTCCAGGCTTCCTAGCTTTATTCAACCTGATTAGGGTTCAAAATGTATTTCAGACCTCACCAAATCCCATTTTTCCTCTACCCTTATAAAATTTTACAGCACAATAAACAGAGCCTGTACTTTATGGCAATAACTTTAAGAATAAGCATCAATTCATCTACAAACACTTTACCACAAAGATTCAGAAACAGCACACTTACAAGCCAAGACGACTTTCTTCTGTCCCCTATGAACTCTGATGTGAAACTCTTCCTACTACTCAGAAACTGAACGCAATGTCCTCGAGAATATATTATGCCGTGCAATCTGTTTAATAAAGAGCTAGAGCTGACTGACTCCTAACTGAAAAACTGAGGTCTTCCAAAGAAATACCAGTCATCAACTGCATCCCAGACAGGCATCTAAAAATGGGTTTCATGAAATCACCAGTGCTGTGTTTCCCAGTTGCTCCTTGCAGTCACTTTTTGCCAGCTAAGCAAGCAGGGCATGCTGGGTTCCATCCAGGCAAGCAGTTCCCACTGATCACACACCCTCCCCCCTTCCCTCTCACACACCAATTTTCAGTTCTCACTCCTCATATAAATGCTAACACAGAAGAGGCAAGAATCATCAGTTTATTCAGAGACTCATTTCATAAATCCTAATGAAAAGGTGAACAGTGTACTTTCATTGGTTTTAATGTGTAATTACACGGGCAAGACAAATTGCTGAATTTTTTGAGATGTTGGGAGAAACTGAATATAAAGCTGGAATGGATCTCTAATGACATCAAGCCACAAACCCATCTTCCACACCATGATGTCCATCAGGAATCTGATGCACCCACAGACAAAGTTGCTTGCTGCCTCTACCATGAGGCTGCTACAAAGTTTACTCTGATATTGGAAGTCTTTTCTTAGATTCCACCCCAACTTAATTCATAGACTATTAATACTGATTTGTTCTTGTGCTGATGTTCTCATTCAAGCACAAGCAGCCTTCCCACATCCACTGGTGCTTGCCAGTGTAAAACATTTAGATAATTTCACCAAAACTTCGAGCTAAGCCAAGCAGGTCTCTTTAGTTTCCTTTCATGTCAGAGTCACAGTTTCCCACAGGCTCCAGGCACCTCTTTCCAAAGGTAGAAATTCATTGCCCTTGGAAACAGCTTGAAGCAGAACAGCATCACTATTCTCCCTGGATGTTTCAGGATCTATAGTCTTCAGGGCTTCACCTTTTAATGAACCCAATTCCAATTAATCCATGCTGCTCATTTGAGAGCTGTTTACCAAAGTCTGACCCTCAATTAGGCAGACAGGTACTAATATTAAACCTTGTGTTTTTCAATGACATCATGCTTCTGTTGATTCGTACTCAAATTCCTACCAAAGGAATTAAAGGACTCTGAAGAGATGGATCCCAAGACCAACTCTGAAAGACCCTCACTACCAACCTAGCTCTGCTGAATTGCTTCTCGTGGAGAATAAATGCTGCACAGAGGGTTTTTTTTTTTTAATTTACATTATAATTCTCTACCACTCTTCATCTTTTTCTGTAGTAAGCTAACATGTTTCTCCCAGACTTTGAGAAAAGTCATAGTTAGGCAAGGACAAAAGATTTTATTTCAAGGGCTTCCTCTTTTCCTCCTCCCTGAGGGAGGGCACCATAGTCCAAAAAATTGTTTAGAATTTAGGCTTAATATTCCTGAGTTTTCTCCTCCTACTGCCCTTGCAAATATATTTACCACATGTTATACTGCTAGATAGATAGTGCTCAAAGTCAGGCGAGGACAATGCAGCTGTATCAGACAATAAACCTGCTAATGAAGCAACAAAGTGACCAGTGCAACAGGTTTTACTACCCTTAATCAAACTCCGTGATCAGCAACTGATTAATGACAAATACTGTGCCTACTACTGAAAACACGCAGAGGATAAGAAATTACTAAGCTCATAAGTCAATGCTTTACAGTACTTTTACTGGTAAGAATCTATTTGGTTCCAGCTACTTCTTTCTACAAATCATAAAATCAAAAAAGAGGGTTTTTCTGGCACAAAACCCCATTTACAGTGTTCTCTTATATTTTCTTTCTAAACAGGACAGTCATATTTAGTCAGAAGGCAATAATAATGGTGGTTACATGAACAGATCATTGCCCTACTTCAGGCCTCAAAGGCATAACAGATACAGTAATTGGGAAGAACCACAGGAGAGGAAGAGCCTTGTGAATCCAGTCAGGCTTACGAGCTTAGTAAGTGCCTGGGAAAAAAAAACCAACAAAACAGTTGTACTCAAATAAACAAGGCATCTAGAATTACTCCAGCATTTAAAAACAGACAGGATAGAGCATTCATAAGCTCCTTTATTTACTTACTGAATTTACTGCTGCTGAAGTTTGCATACAAAAAAAAGAAGCAGCATCCTCTGAAGAAAAATAATCTGGAATTGTCAAGGTAAAAATCCAAACTTATCCCTGACATTTACTTTCTCTGCAATTACCTCTACCTTTCTAATTTCCTCTACAAAATTGAGCTCATCTACACACAAGTGAAGTTTTTAAGTCTAGTAATCGTTATGCACTGACCAGAGATCAAGAGAAATAATTTCTGATCTCAAAGCTGGCCTCCAGGCCTCCACACACTTCTGCCCCGCATTTCAAAATTGATGTATGCCCTGCCTGAAAGAGGAGACACCGGGGCCAGTTCTCTGATGCAAAAAGATGACTAAAAGCAGCTTTGTATTAACAGAGGAACACAAATGTCAACCTAAAGCAGGGCTTTCAGCTATCTGCAGCTTGAAGAAAAGTAGCAAGATGGACAGTCCTGCCTCTGAAGCCACAAAGGCTTGTTTTAGGAAGAAAGCTTACATTCTGAGTGGTGACTCTTGCACGGTCTTGCTGATTAGCACAAAAAATCCTCCTGTAGATTTGGGCTGACAATTTTTACAGTAGGCATATTCCCCAGAAAGTGATTTACAAGTATAAGAGTGACCACAGTTGTTTGAGTATGAAGAAAACTGGCAAGCCATTTCCATCAATGCGAAAAAGACACTTAAAAAAAACCTTTTCCAACACTGCATGCCTCTGACACAAAAACACAGGGAAAGACAAGGAGAGGGAGAAGCAGAGTCGGTGTGCAGACAACACTCTGTGTGCTCACAGCCACGGCAAGCCCTTCCCTCTCCTTTTCCCTTTGCTTTGGTGCTCCCTGCAGGGCAGCACGCAGAGGACAGCCATCCCCACAGGCTCTAGGTAAGACATGCTGCACATCATCCCCAAGTCCTGTGAAATAAAGAGAGATTTGTTTCACTGAGCCCACTCCACCCACAGGAACCTTGACCAAAGACACAAATCTTGGTGGGAGAAAATATTGCCGGCCGTACCCCTCAGTGCTTTAAATTTACACCCCCCCACCTCACACCTACAGATAACCTTTTCTGTGTTTCAGGAGTTCAAAGAAAATGTTTTCAAAAGGTTTGTCAGTAAATACAGGCATTTACACACAAGGGCAGCAATGGGACTCCAGCCAGCAGCAGGATCATCTGCTCATATTAATTATTTTAAATTAAAATGTACTCTCCTTTTTCACCAACTTTTAAAGGGAACACCTTCCAGCCTGTTGGTATCCATATCAAGGACAGATACACTTGCCTTCCAGTCATAACTGCAAAATAGACCTTAAATATACGTATAAAACCATCTTTAAGTGTGTACAATCTCTATATTTAACTTCTCAGTGTACTGGCCACCTTGGGAAGTTTAGATTTTGAGAAATACAGCACATAATACTGCCAAATTATTGAAAGTACAAAGCTAACTTTTCTTTGCTGACAGCTAAACTGGATAAGAACATTCTCAATAAAATAGTCGAAAAATTATGAGCAGAGCCATAGCATTTGAAAAATGGGCAATATGTAAAAACATATTCCAATATGAATAAAATAATTTTAGTTGTGTTAAGTAATTTATGCTATCTTATCCTTTCCCTTATTAAATTTTAAAAAAAAAAGTGTCATCCTGCCCAAAGTTCTTTGGAAATTTTATTTAAAACACTCGCTAGAATTTCAGGAAAATATTCTTGAACTTGTGAAAGCCTAGCCTTCTTCAGCCAAGAATCAGAACATCCTCCTCGCCTGAAAATCCTAACTCTAATCAGAAAAAAGAAAAGGACTATCCACCAAAGAAGAGCAGTAGCAAAAAGCCCCTGGAGAGTTAATTAAACAATCATAAATTGTAACAGACCAAAATTCCAAAATGCTACAGTCTGTGAAGAAAATATGAAAACAATGGGGGGGAAAAAATGGAGCTACTTTTATTCCAGTGATCTCTGAAGTTACAATTTTGCAGAGTCATGTATCAAACCACAAGCAGCAAGCACAAGCCCTTCAAATTCACACCTCCTCTGCCTGCGCAAGCACACAGAGACACACAATAATGAAATCCTAAAGAGAGGCAAGAACAACAAAACAATCCTCCAGAAGAGGATAAAGATACCTACTGTACAACCCAAAGAGTAATTTAAAAAGGAATACCAAGACCTGAAAAACATCTTTAACCTAGTAGGGTATCTCTGGGTTTTGAACTGAGCACTTTTCCTCTAACCATAAAATGATAAAACTCCCAGGGAAATACAAAAACAACGGCCTTACCCACAACTGCTGTAGGATTAACTGAAATAAATGTAGGAAGGAGGTTTTTAAGGACATGTTCACACTCATTCCCAAGTTACAAGCCCAGGAGTCAGCTTTCACCATTTCACTCTGCAGCAGCCCCTGATTTTTTCCAGAACTGCTACAAAGTTAGTTCTTCTGACACAGTAACGTTAGCATCCCGAAACCTCCACATAAAGCACACACATACTAAGGACACACCAGAACACGGCAGAAGCTCAGACTTCCACCGCTGAGCGTTCTGCTGACGCCGTGTTAAACAAGCTGGCTTTGCCTGGGTGTTCAAGTGCTGCGGTGGAACAGCGAAATGTGAAAGCCCATATTATGTGACACACAGACTGCAGCCAAAAAGGCTGCTGACATCCTGAATATTCCTTGCACTTCTCTGCATTTTGACAATCAGGTTTTTAGGTTAACAGCGCAGGGGGGAGCTGAAAACAAAACGGGACAGACTTAAACTTTTGCCTGGTGTTTCGCTTTCCAAGTTAAGAATGTTTGTTGGAGATTTTTTAAAGCCCTGCTTCGCGTCTATGCAGTGATAGCTACAAGAGAAGTGCCACATTTAAGAAGCCTACAGCGTCACCTCAGACAAAGAGATGTGGCCATAGAGGTCTGCACCAGTGTCAGACAGCGCTTATTATCTGCTCCTAACACAATGTTTAACATGTTTACTTTCTCACACAGAGCCAACAAAAAGAAGCAGCAGCTTGTGCAGATGGATACATGCTTTCATTTACCCTGGTTAAATCTAAATGCTCAAGCCCTGAGCGGCCCCACTCGGAACACCAGAATGGCCACAATGGGTAAATCCACCTGCATGTGGAGCTAGATGTGCCCATCATAAAACTTAAGGAAAAACAGCCAGGCTTGCAAAAATTTAATTTGATAACAGGCCTTCCCCAATAACAAGGCCTGAGGCTAAATATTTTCATCTTCTTTAGTCAGTCAGGATACCTGAGAGTGTCTTTGCCAAGCAAGGTAATAGCTTCAAGTAGAGTTTTCACTCACTCAGAATACTCAGTTGGCCAATATTTTAAAACACAACCAAACCAAAACTAGTCACACTAAAGAAGGCAAGTTTAAAATTCAACTGTGTGATTTAATAGGAAAAAGAAAAAAAGACCATTTGCTTGTGAAAGAGCTAATTAGCAAGGCTAATTAGTTATTGGGAAGTATGTTGCCTCAAATTATTGCTGGAGGTTGGTTTAAATAGTCCTACCAACGACAGCTCTCAGTTACAAGCATTAAATCTTTCTGCCTTGCACAGTAGCATCAAGTCCCTCCAGATTAACTGGGTATTGAGAGTAAGGGGAGAAATTGCTAGGAACACCAAAGCAATTTCACAGAACCAGAACCCAGCTTTGGAGCAACAGGTTTCCCGTGCCTATCACAGCTACATGGATTTTGGCCCTGTCACAGCACAGGGCAGAAATCCAAGTAAACAAGCCTACCTCTGAGAAACACACACATGGTCCAAAGACTAAAAGTAATGTTTCCCAAACTCCATGAAACACGTTTCAAGGTCTCAGGAAATTGATCTAAGGAACCAGCGCACTTTCAGCTAAAATCCGCGTATTCCAAAAAAATCTGACTGAGAACTTCAAAGCACACGCTTGTGAGGTACTTCCTCAACATAGCATATTTTAAAGTGTTTTCTGATTTTAAGACTCAGTTTGTAACTGAAAGGCTCAAAGATGAACTTCTCTTTACTAAGTTCTATGATTTTTAGTATTTCCAACAGTAATTTCTTAGAAATTTTCTAAAAAGCGTGCCATGGAAATTTAAAAACTTTTTTCACTTCTACAGCTAATAAATAATAAGATCAAGTCTCTATCCTGTCCTTTTTAAAACAAAGTTCCCCTCAAATTCTACCAGATTTCTTCTGTCTTACCACCCATTCCTGGCCAAAAGCTGAAATTATGCTCATGAGGAACATTTTTATTTTGAGCTCTTGTAGCAGCTACATTTATAAACACAGGGTGCAGTCTCATTTTCCCACAATCCAACTTCCAGTCATTGCATTCTGCTGTCTCATAAACTGGTGAGGGCTTTGACTGGCAACATTCCTTCAGTCCTCTCCTTGAGTTTACTTCCCAGGACCTTATTGAATGCAGAGAGCAAGAAGGGTAAAAAAAAAAAAAAAAACAAAAAAAAAAAAAAAACAAAGAAAAGAGAGTTTTCTCAGTAACAGCAAATACTTATGTTTTAAATATTTGAAGGTTTCTGACCCCTGCTTCTCCTAGGGCATTTGCCATGTCCCTCAGTCACAACGGTAACCCAAATGAGCTCTTAGTCCAACTTTCAACTGTCACCCTTTGTTTTTCTTATGATGGAAGAAGGTGAACCAACAGCCTTTATAAAAGCAGATACAATGCTCCATAGCTCTTAGAGCTTCACTGCCCACCTGTCACAGGAAAGGTGGCTGGAAAGGAAAGCTGCCAGCCTCTCCAGATCTTTCAGACCAAGGCCACGAGTGTGTCTGGGCTTGGCTATCAAAACAACCACCTCTGCTCAGGCAAGTGACAAGGCAACTTCCAACCCTGCCAACTCACTTAGGGCCCTTCCTACTGCATTTCCCTGAGGATTTTCCAGCGGGCTCCTGTGCACCAGAAGAAAACATTCACCTGGAAGCAAAACATGTCTCCTGCTCGCTCACAGCATCCAAAGGCGCCGGGGAGGGGCAAGGAGGCTGCTGTGAACCCCATCACACACCCCAACACGGAGGTGGTCAGCAGGGTCTCTGCTGCACTCCCTCCCAAGTGCAGACTGATTAATCACTGCAGCTCGCTCCATGAGGCCAAACAATAAAACCTCCACACACCTGCACAGCGATGCACCTGGCAGCAAACACCAGCCCCTCTCCAGATCACACTCCTGCCCTGGCAGAAACCCCCACAACCCTCCCAGCCTTTCCCTTGCGGGAATCCATGGAAGGATGGGAAGGACCACCACGTTTTCCTTCTGCTGGACCCCCAGCCCCACCCCGGGAGAGGGATGCTCCCGCAATATCCCCTCTCCCAGTGCTCCCATTACAAACCTGCGCCCCACTCACTGCCAACCCACGGCACCCCGCTTCCCGAAAGGAAAAACTTTCCTTTCCTACAGAGCTCCTCTCCTACCCAGGACTACGTGGTTATTTATTCCCCCTCCCACCTCCCGGGCTGTTTTCCCTTTCCACCTCCTGGGCTATTCCCCTTTCCACCTCGGAGCTATTCCCCCTTTCCACCTCGGAGCTATTCCCCCTTTCCACCTCCGGGGCGTTCTCCTCAAAAACAAGGGGGGAAAAAAAGTCCTTCCGCCGGAGGTTTGACCACGGCAGCCCCTTTCCTTCGGCGACGGGAAGTCACTCCTACCCACCAGCATCCTAAGGAAAAGGGGATCCCTCATCACCCCCGCCTGAGCTCACCCCCTCCCCGCGGCCCTAAATCCCCCAGAATCATCCCGGGCGGACACCGCACCACCCCCGCGGCCCTAACCCCTCAGTGAATCTCCAGCCACCTCCACAGGAGGAGTCCGTCCCTCCCTTTTCCCGGGGGGCGAGGGCACAGATCCCCACATCCCTGTCCACGGCCGCGTCCCGGGAATGGTGGTTGGAGATGGGGGGGGCGGGAGTGGGGGAGGGAAATGGCGGGGGCGGGGAGGGAGCCCGGGAATGGCCGCACCGTCTCCTCGGGGTCGATGTCGATGCGGAAGGTTTGCTGCTGCAGCGTCTTCAGCGTGATCTGCATGGCGGCGGGTACGTGCCGCGCTCCGGCCGCCCTCGTCCCTTCCCCGGGAAGAGGTGGCGGGGAAGAGGCCGGGAAAGGGAGGAGGAGGAGGGAGGCGGCGCCGGGCTCGGAGGGAGGGTGGGACGCGCATGCGCCGCCTCAGGCGCCCGGCACGGCGCAGGCGCGGGCGCGCATGAGGGCGGGGAGAGCGGGAGGAGGGGCGCGGGCAGAGAGGCAGAAATATGAAAATATATATTTATATATACGGGGAGGGAGAAGGAACGGCGCGATTGCGGGCGGAAAAGGTCTGCGAGTCCGGCCTGTGAGCGGACAGCAGCGTGTCAGCCCGGCCGTGGCGCTCAGTGACGCGTCCAGTCGTTGCCTGAGCACCTCCGGGGCAGTGACTCTGCAGTCTCCCTGGGCATCCCGTTCCAATGCCCAGTCACGCTTTCTGTGAAGAAATTTTTCCTCATACCCAACTAAATCTTCCCTGGCCCGGCCAGGGGAGATTAGTCCATCACCTCCCCGGACAGCTTGTTCCAATGCTTTTCACCATTTCTGTGAAAAAATTCTTCCTAATATCCAAATTAACCCCCCCCCCCCCACCCCCACCCCCGCCGCCCCGGCCCAACCTGAGGCTGTTGGTGAGCAGCTTTCTGAGGCTTTTCTTCTCCTCAGAATGTGGAGTCTCTGTGCTGGTGTGGTGGGAATGCTAAAGGCTTGCCCAGACTGAGAAACAAGGTGCATAATGTTACTGAAACACCTCTCTTCCAAATTGCATCTTTCAGTGCACATAGCAGCTGGGAGAAATCCCTGCCTTGCTAACTTCTTTATATTTAATTGCAATTCCTGGGGTATCAAGGACTCCGTGACTAAAAGTCACTAGATTAAGGATTTATGTGAATTCATGAGAAATTTCAGGGAATCATGGAATCGTTTAGGTTGGGAAAGACCTTTGAGATCAGCACTAAACCATGTCCAAGGGGCCACATCTACGCATCTTTTAAATCCCTCCAAGGATGCTGACTCCACCACCTCCCTGGACAGCCTGTTCCAATGCTTTTCACCATTTCTGTGAAAAGATTCTTCCTAACATCCAAATTAACCCCCCTCTGCCCCAGCCTGAGGCCGTTCCCTCTGCTCCTGTCCCTGTTCCCTGGGAGCACAGCCCGACCCCCCCGGCTGTCCCCTCCTGGCAGGAGCTGTGCAGAGCCACAAGGGCCCCCCTGAGCCTCCTTTGCTCCAGGCTGAGCCCCTTCCCAGCTCCCCCAGCCTCTCCTGGGGCTCCGTTCCCTTCCCAGCTCCGTTCCCTTCTCTGGACACGCTCCAGCCTCTCTATGTCCTTTGGGAAATGAGTGCCACAGGACACACCACTTGTAAGTTGTTACACAAGTTTATTGATACACGCTTGCGGGTTTATAGCGCCTCAGTTCCGCCAGTTCTGGTTTTGTGGAATATAAAAGACCATCTAGTCCCAACCCCTCTGCCATGGGCAGGGACACCTCCCACTAAACCAGATCACTCAAGGTTGCTTTATCCAACCTGTCCTTGAACACCACCAGGTGTTGGGGCATCCACAGCCTCCCCCAGGTAACCTGTTCCAGTGTCGCATCATCCTCACAGTAAAGAGTTTCTTCCCTATATCCAACCTAAATTTGGGATAAATAGGGGTGATTCCCCTAAAAAGGGGAGATTCCCTAAATCTCCCCCCTTTCAGTTTGTACCTATCCCTCCTTGTCCTACCACTACACTTCCCAACAAAGTGTCCCTTCCCTGTAGGCTCCTTCAGATACTGGAAACTTCTCCAGGGTGAACAGCCCCAACTTTCTCAACCTGACTTCACATGGAAGGAGCTCCTGATGAACTTGGTGGCCTCCTCTGGACTTGCTCCAGCCGTTCCATGTCCTTCTAACACTGAGGACCAAGAGCTGGATGCAGAGCTGCAGGTGAGGGTCTCGCAGGAGGAGGAGAGAGGCAGAATTGCCTCCTTTGGCCTGCTGCCCACACTGCTTTGGATGCAGCCCAGGATTCATTTGGCTTTCTGGGCTGTGAGTGCACGCTGCTGGCTCATGGTGAGTTTGGTAGTTTGCAGTTCAGTGTTTGAGTAGTTGATGCGTGCCTTTGATGAGTTATTAACCTGTGTTTGCCCTGGTGCTCCTTAGGTAATACAGGAGGAGACCTGCCACAAATAAACTTTAAAGTTGAGCCAGCTGTGTTGGCAAAGAGACCCTTTCCCCTGCACCTTGTAACCTCTTCCATCTGCAGGTGTGGGATCTCCCGGGGCATTTTCTTTGTATACAGGCTGTCTTTCTGCAGAAGGGGATACTTATGTCAGGCTGACTTCATGGCAGTTAAACTCCAAATTTCCTAGGATTGTGTAATGGCCAGAGAATTTCTAGCCTGCCACATTGTCAGCTTGATATTTGTAATAAGAACCATCTTCTAACTTTTTTTTTTTTTTTTTTTTTTACATTAGGCTTGGCTTCCTCACCGTTTCCTCCCAGCAGCACGGCCAGCAGACGGCATTGCCAGGCAGAGGGAAAGAGGGAGACCCCTTTCCCTGCAGGAATGAGGGAATGGGGACGTGCAACACATACACGCAGGGCTGGAGGTGCTGCTTCTGCCAGCGTCCTGCTCATGCTCTGACACACGGACAGCCAGAGCCTCCTGCAGCTTTCGCAACTGAAAAGAAACCGCTGACTGTTGTTAGTAGGAATCCAGCATTCTTGACAGCACAGAGTAACTTGCTTGCTCTGCGTGGAGAGCCGTTAAAAAAAAAAAAAAAAGAGAGAGAGGGAGAGAGAGAGGAAAAAAAAATCACTTGCTATTTTTTGCTTAGGTGGTTACAACTTAAAATATGCTGCTTGTTCACTTTCACTCCTGCCTGATACCTAAGTCTATACTTTGAAGATAAAAGGGATTTTTTTTTTGGTTTTTAAACTTTTCATTCAGCAGTCCAGATATGTAAGTGCTGAGCTTCACATGCAAACTAAAGGACCTCATGCTGAGGGGTTGTGTCAGTTTCACTACTCTTTTCTGCTCAGATTGTGTTGAAGTACTCATTCTGACTTCTGTGTTTGCTGGTTAGTGTGTGAAGCAGTTCTGCCCAGGGCTAAGGGTTCATTTGCACAGTGGCTGTTTTGCTCTGCTTGTAAAAGCCCCAGAATAATTGGGAAACAACTCCAGAGGCTGTGAACAGCTAAGGATGAAGGGTTTTTTCCTGGCCATTTATTTGAATTTTGAAATAGAATGAGGGCAAAAAAAAAGAAGCCGTGATTTTTTTTTTTCCTCTGAGTGGTTCAAGAACTTATGACAACTCACTATATGGGGAATATAATAAATAAACAGATTCTTGGTATTTCCTCTAGCTCAGCCCATTCAGCTCCATAAAATCTGGCAGGGCTTGGTTCTCCAGTTCTTTCTTGCAGTTGCAGAATTGAGGGTTGGACTTTCCCCAGAGCACTCTCATAATTTAGTTTCATAGTGCTTCTCCTTGACAGCCAGTGCTTGGTGATTTTTTTTTTTCATTCTGTGTCTGAAGTATTTTGGGTAATTGCCCTATGTACAGACTGAAGCATCACAGTTAGCTAACTTCATTTACAACAGTTTATATGCTGACTCAGTCAGCATACAAACCTCTCCTATGCAAAGAGAAAAAAACTGGGCTTGATTTGAGAGAGATGTGAAATGAAGCCAAAGACTTAGAAAGATGTTTTGGTGGCAAACACATACGATGATTACTTTTGGATTCTTGCTTCCAAGTAACTTGATTTCCCTGGTGCACTTGCTCCAGTTGTGTGCTGCCATGGCTTTGCCCCTCTCAGCTCTTTTTGGTTGTCCACGATTTCCCAGGAACTGCTCTCTATTCACACTCCTGGGTTCAAGGACCCTGATTGTTACAGAACCTGTGGTAACAGTATCAGTGTGCACATGTGTTGTCACCTCAGGTTATGTGCCTGTCACCTCTCCAGACACAAAAGAAGTCCCTGTTGCATGATACTCAGGTTTGTCTGCTTATCTTGGGAAAAGTTTCTGTGGTTTTCATGGCAAACACTGAGGCAAAGACTTGAGTCAATGTTCTTGGTAAGTCAATTCAGCCTCTGCACTAACATGCAGTGACTACCTACACCCTCCTTGTTACCTGGATCATCCCACTGTCTTAGAAATCTGTGTGCAATTCAGGCTGCCTTATCACTGCCATAATTTTTACAAGTCCTACCCAGATTCTATGACTGATGGCAGATAAAGGACGTGAAGGTGAACCTCACCCCAAAGAGCTGTTTGGGGAAGCAAGGGGTGAAATGGTGCTTGCAAGAAAGCAGCACATTCCATTTCAGACCTTTTGAGGTGGGTGCAGGCTTTTCAAAAGCAAGAGAACACTGACAGAAATGGCCTGAACAAGGCCCTGAAGGTGTAAAAAGCAACATTTTTTGTCTGTGTTGAACTGGGAGGAGGCATGCAGAGGGCAGTACTCCAGGCAGATGCTTGTCAGTCTGGATAACAGAGGTGATGGAAGGGAGAGGCAAGGTTTTGAGCTGCTGGTAGGGGTTAGGAAGAGTTGTTACACAGGTAGCAGAGCCCCAGAAGGGCAGCACAGCCTGGAGGGGCTTGGGATCAAATAGAGCACATGCTGGTAATGGAGAGGTGAGGGAAGTTAGCACCATCACTGACAGGCAGTAACATGACCTTACCCTTAATGAAAGGCAGCATTTCACACTTATTTCACAATAAGTGACCTATCCCCAAAAAGTGCTTCAGAAGCAGTCTTTTCCCACTGGTTGTGGGTGTGAAATAGAAATGAATTTAATGGGAGGTGTCCTAGGCTGTAGCATTTATTTGCCATTAGGGTGAGATTTTCCATTGAGTTGGCTGGTCTCTGCTGTTCCACACTTCTCCATGCAGATCTCTCACTGGCTTTCCCTGTATCACAAATTAATTGAGAACACCAGTGGACATTTTGTGAAGGCTGAACCAACTGCAGGCACATCTCTGGAGCAGGTGAACCTCTACTTAGATTCCAGTTTGCAGGAATCTAACTCATTAATTCACCCTCAATCTTATTCCACAGGCATTCTGGAGCTTTTTCTTTCTCCTGTTTGGCAGCATTGTTTCTTCTGGTACAGAAATAATTTGTGGGTTTACTTGTGCTGTGAAACTGCTACCACACTTCCTCAATTTATTGTGCAGAGGACTAACACTGAAGCAGGTTCACACTGTTTGTCATGATGGTAAAGAGCAGCTGTGCAGGTTAATGAGCTAATTAGACAGTGAGATATTAGGCAGTGACCATGGAGGCAGCGGTTATATGCAGCAAGGTGGTTGTACCCACTTCAGCCACTACCAGCTGCAGGAAGAAGAGGGTGTGTATCTTGCTTTTCTTTCGATTTTTCTGTAATCTCTCATGTCTGCACGCCTCATGGTCTGAAAAAAAAAGGTCAGCAAAAGGGACTGGATCATTCGGACTTGGAGACATCTCACTTTGAAGCAGTGGTACTGCCTTGGATGAGGGAAATAATTTTCAGCAGCACTCAGAAGCATGAAAATTCCCCTTGGAGTTCCTTCAGCCCTTGGACACCATGGATGTTAGCACTAGAGTCTGCAGAGAAGAACCTACAGTTCAATTTTATTGCACACACTGATGGAAAGTTATTATGAGATCAAAATGAAACGCCGTGGTTACTGATAAAAGGGACTAAAATTTCTTTTGTGCAGGGTTTGTACTTGAGAGCAATTTTATTTTTTATTTTGAGAGCAATTGCTTTTCTGTTGTTAGTTTTTTAGCCTGATTGACACTCAAACAGCTGCCAAGAATATTTGGAATTCACTATAAAATAACAGAGTGGCAGGTGCATTAGACTATCATCTTGACAGGCTTATACATTTATTATGCTAATTATGTGGGTGTAGTAATTGTATTAGGAGTATCTACATATTTTCCATCCGTAAAATCAGTACCAAGTATGGGGAAACCCGCAAAAGATTTCTCAGCTGACTCTAAACTGCAAATTTTCTTTAAACATACATTAAAAGTTCTCATTCAGCTGCAAAGCTTTTTACTTTAATTTATTTCCTCTATATAGAGATTTAGGAGAATGAGCTATAGTAAGTATATTAACTTCTTAGTTTGAAATCACTATTAATTTATTTTATACCATTTATTTAAGGAAGTAAGGGATAAGGGGTGGGGAGGGGCATCTCAGTCCAGGGTGTATCTGCAAGGCGTGCTGCCTTCAGGAGCTATTCCTACAGCATAGTCCAGCTTCACAACAGCACTGGGTTTGCAGTTGGAATCTAACCCCTTTATCTGTTTTATCTATATCTGTTTGTCTGTTTGTTTGTTTAATAGGCTCCCTTGCCATCAGGTCAGTGTCATTTTGCAGGAAATGAGGTGTGCCAAGAGAGGCCTAATGGGACTTGCAGTTGAGTACCAGGCTGCCCAGTGCTTCTTGCCCCAAGCATTTCAGAGAAGAGGTCATCTTCCAGGCTTGTAACAGCCATGGATATTGACTCTAGAAGCTTGTCCCAGCAGTGTCAGTGCCCTGACTGGCATTGGAATCAAACTCTTTAAATCTCTGTGTGCAGAAACGGCCAAGGAGAGGGAGGTATTGAATTCTGTATTCTTCAAGAGAGTTTATCTGGGAATAAAAAAAATATTTTTACCCATGCAAAGTTTACTTATTTAATCACTGGTTTATTTGGAGTGCCAGACAGCTAAAAGGGAAGGGAATAAAAATGATTGGGATTTGACAAATGCCTCTGAAGACAGTTATCTGATGTCTGTGTCTGTTAGCAGGAAGGGCTGCTGGGGGGGGCTCTAGGGGGGGTTTACAGTGTTTCAGAATGCAGACTCTTTGCCAACTCTTCTAATATTTAGGCTTTGTTTGAGCTTCTGTCCTGTCTGTGTCCCTGCCTGTTCTGTAATAACAAGGACAAACGGGAGCCGGAAGCTGCACATTGTCCTCCTGTGGTTCTGCAGAGCTGCTGTGGAAAGGCCAGACATCTGAATATTCCAAAGCAAGGCCAATAATTGCATGAGCCATTAGAATGGCAAATACTGCAGCCAGCCTATTTCTATTGACTGTTGTCACAGGGTGAGTCTTCCCAGCTTCAGGACGGGACCGAGCAGTTCCAGAGTGGATTGCTGAGTGCTCTATAAAAAGCTTCTAGGAAAATGACGTCAGGAATTGTCAGCAATTAATCTGGAACATCGATTCCAAGAATAATATTTATCTGAAAAATAGTGAATCAAATCCTGCAGGTCTAGCTGGGCCTACTATGAGTAAATTAGATCAGTTTATTTTTGTATGAGTCATTAATCATATTGCAGTCATCACTGTGGTTATCTGAAAGTGCTTTAATTTAATCAAAATGCAGTTAAAACTCATGTAAACAAATTTGGCCTAAGATGAACAGCCACATACACAGACCAGTCTTTTCCAGTGTGGTGTGAGGAATTAAACACCAAAACAGATCTTTCTACAGAAACCTGACTATGATTTTTACATTACTTGATTTTGAGCATGCACTTTCCAACACGTTGCTTTCTGCACTGACTGCCAGATAAAAGAGAACAATACACTGTGCTCTGAACCTTTTGTCACAGTGTTTGTAGCTTGTACAGGCCATCTGCTGTGGAGTAATGTTGCTGCTACAGTACGTTGTCTTCCTAGCATATGTGTAACCTGACAGCTGGGGAGTGTGAGCCCTCTGGATTCAACAGGAATTCACTTGGATCTGTAGTTATTCTGTCTACATAAAGCCTTGTGTAAAACAATACCAACTCCTAGGTCACAGACCAAAAAAGCATAGTAGTTGGCACAGATATGGGTAGTTCTACCCCAAACGTTTACTTGGAGGAGAAGAATGGATTCTGGAATGAATTCAGATCCTGAAGCTCAGAGCTTTGTCCTGCCAGACTTTGAAAACTTCCAAAGATCCCACAGCCTCCTCTGGCTCCTGCTATAGTGCATAATAATTCTTATTTTTTTTCCCTTCTAACCATATGCTGAACTTCTCTAGGTTCTGCTGATGTCACTGTCTTTTGCCCTCCTGCCAGGGAGCGTTCTTCACTTGGAAGACCCTGGCCCCATCCACTTGATCTCATCCCCACAGGCACAAGGGTGTGCTGTGAGCTGCCCCAAACCATTCTCTGTTCCATGTTGAACCAACCCCAACCCCACAGACCCTGGTCTCAGGGTGATTATTTCAGTCCCACAGTTCCAGTGGTCTCCCCTGAGCCCATCTGGTTTGTCAGTTCTGCCTGGGACCCCAAACAGGACACAGTGCCCCAGTGAAGCCTGGTGGGTGCTGCGCAGAGGAGATCACCCTTGCCCACCTCCCTGCACCCTGGATAGAAGAGAAAATATGTGCAAGTCTGTGGGGATAGATCCCAGAGTCCTGAGGGAATTGGCTGATGTTGCCAAGCCATTCTCCATCACATTTGAAAAGTCATGGCAGTCAGGGAAATTCCCTTGCCTGGAAAAATAGGGAGCATCACTCCTATTTTTAAAACCAGGAGAAAGGAAACACAGGGAGCTACAGACCAGTGAGCCTCACCTCTGTGCCTGGGAAAATCATGGACCAGATCCTTTTGAAGCAATGTTAGGGCACATGGAAGACAAGGAGGTGTTCTAAGATATCCAGCATGGCTTCCCTAAGAGAAAATTGTCTCTGCCCATCTGGTGGTCCTCTGTGATGGAGTGACTGCAATGGTCAGCAAGGGAAGATTGACCAATGTCATCCACCTGGGTTTCTGTGAGACCTTTGGAGAGACCTGGGTTTGAAGGGTGTAGGAGTGAGTGAAAGAGGAGTTGGCCGGATGGACACAGCCAGAGAGTTGTGGTCAGTGGTCAATGATTCCAGCTGGAGCCTGGTGATGAGTGGTCTCCCTCAGAGCTTTGTTCTGGGTCTGGGGTTCTTCAATACCTTCCTAAGTGACTCAGACAGGGAGAGCAGCTCCTGTTGGCAGCTGACACCAAGCTGCAGGTACAGTGACACACCTGAAGGATGGGGCCAGCCAGGGGCACCTGGACAATCTCAAGAATCTCTTATTGGGCCCAAAGAACCCAATAAGGTTCAGCAAGTCCAAGTGCCAGGTGCTGCACCTGAGGCAATCCCAGACACAAGCATAGATTGGCAGAAGAATGCATTGAGAGAAAGACTTTGGAGTTCTTCCGGTGGAATGAAAAGGTGGACAGGACCCAGCGGTGTGGGCTGGAAGCCCAGAAGGCCAGCTACACCCTGGGCTGCACCAAAAGCAAGGGGGAAAACATGTAAAGGGAAATGATTGTTCCCCTCTACCCTGCCCTTGTGAGACTCCACCTGGAGAGCTGCATCCAGCTCTGGATTCTCCAGCACAAGAAAGATGTGGACCTCTTAGAGCTGGTCCAGAGGAGGCCACAAAGATGCTCAGAATGCTGGAGCACCTGTGCTAAGGAGAGACCAGCTGAGAGAGTTGAGGTTGTTCAGCCTGAAGAAGTGAAGGGAAACCTTAGAGCACTTTCCAGTACCTAAAGGGGGGGCTACAAGAGACCTGGAGAGAGATTTTTTGCAAGGGCATGTAGTGATAAAACAAGGGGTAATAGCTTAAAGCTAAAAGAGGGCAGATATTTGGGGGAAAATCTTAATTCAGATGATAGTGAGGCCCTGACACAGACTTGACCAGAGAAGCTGTGAGTGCTCTGTATGGAAGTGTTCAAGGCCAGGCTATATGGGGCCCAGAGCTATCTGATCTAGTGAACGGCATCCCTGCTCTTGAGGATGGAGGGGAGAGATGGAACTATGTTATCTTAGGGGTCTCTTCCAACCCAAACCTTTCCAAGATTCTCTGAAAATCTCCTTGTGGGAGGAATCAGGGGAGCCCAGAGGGCTGGCCAGAAGTGCTGAGATGCGGGAAAAAAGCCTGTGGAACTTTGCACTGCAGCCTCCCAGGGAGACACAAGGTACTACCCAATGAACCTTCTTACCTCACGTGCCCGGAGTTCAGTGCCTCAGACAGAGTAACCTGATGGAGCCCTGGGAATCACAGGATCATTAGGTGCCTTCTGGGTGCACATAAAATCATCAGGGACCTCTCCCAGGCTCAAAAATGGCCTGAGAGTGGCCTCGCACTGTCATCAGCCACCTCACTCAACCCCCTCCAGACAAATCCCACCCAGGTCAATGGAATTGTGTAAGACAAGATTTTTGAGGAGACCCCTGAGCTGAATATCCTCTACTCCTGGATTTCCTCTGCTTCTTCATCCCTGCCTTTGGGCTAAAACACCTGGGAACAGCGCCAGTGGAAACTGAGAGGAAGAAGGCACCAAGAACCTCATTTTTGCCTGCATTTGCTGTCAATGTACTGCTGAATCCATTTGTCATATTTTCTTTACCTGATTTACTTCTTACATAGCAGCAGAAGCACTTCTTGAACCCTGGCTTAGCTTTGGTTCTTCTGATCACACCTCTGCATACCTCAGCAGAAATAACAGTATAATCTCTGTCATAAGCTCTCCTAATTCCTACTGTGCTTATAATTTTTTTTTTTTTTTTTTGCATTGCTCTGCCATGAATTCTCTTTTTAGCCAAACCAGCCTCCTAAAATATGTGTTGTGTTTTTTCCTTGGGCATCAGCAAGGACTTTCTTTTTGAGCTCCTTTGCCCTTCAAACCCCACAGGAGCTGGCTTCCATAAGAGCTGCCTCACACCTACCTCTTCCCTGAGCAAGCCACAGCTTTCTGTAGTGAGGATCAGGGTTATTGGCCTTCTTATTCCCCACCCTGGCCCAGGATCTTGAACTCCCCTGGGTCCAGATCACTGCAGTTATGCCCTGACCAGTTCTTCCTTATTTTTAAGTAGCATTTTAAGTAACACATCCAGACCAGCATAATCCCAGTTGGTACATCTAACATCTGTGTTATCCCTGACATCCTCTAGAAATCTCCCTAATGGCCTTTCCCTTGCTGCAGGTGCCAGGGATGATGAATCCCTCCAGGAGAACCAATTTTAGGCACCAGAAACTCAACCATGGCAGGAGCACTGTGGTTCTGTCTCCCACACTGTGCTCTATCTCAAATGTAGAATGCAGGAATATGAGACAGGGCCAGCATATCAAATATGAGTCCCCGTTTCCTAGAAATATCTTAAAACATAATAAAATCAGGGATTTTGTTGTAGGCTTTGTGTTGCTGTTTTGTTCAGGGTATTTTACTCCATATGACTCTCCTAATTAATTATGATGAGTCAGATACTGCTTCTCCTGTAACTGAATGTCTTCCTGTCTGCTGTATAATGTGTTTGTGATCAGTTTAAACCTGTTTAGTCTTGGGCCAGCACGACCACTTAGGTTTTCAGCATTCATTTGTATTCAGGTACAGAACTGTACTACTCTCAGCTTGCATTTTGTGAGACTAAATATGCCAAGTTTCTGTAGTTTTGCCTTCTTTCTCATGAATATTTTGGTTGTTATTCTCTGCAATTGTTCTGAGTTGTTTCAATGTTTCTTGAACTTGAGCTGGAGACAGTGCAGCATCTCACTGGTGTGGTTTGTTCTTCTGGATCTTGCTCACAGCTGTCTTCTTAGTGACATGTTGATACATTTAGGACACAGTTACACACACTTTCCTGTCTCTTTCAGCAGTTTTCAACCTCTGATCTCATAGAAATTCTTACTATTGTTGCCAAACAAGAGTCTGGAGTTTATACTGCTTGCATTTATACACTTTCTTCCAGTTTTCAGAGGAACATCTTTTTTCACATGGACAGCGTCTGTAAACTTTGAGCTAATAAAACTAAGTTTCTGCAAGGTGTTTCCACATTTTGCAACCCTGTCATTAAAGGAAACTCACAGTGAGTCCCCAGAGAATTTCTCAAAGATCTTACTCCTGAAATAAGGTCCTCTCTCTGCACCTGCTCTTCCTACTCTTCCTGGAGTCAGCTCCTTACCTGTTGTACCTTGATCACCATTCATGCCGGTAATGCTAATTATTTCTCAGATGACCTTGAGTTATGTGGATAATGTTTTGTCTGTGCAAAGGGCATCAGCAGAATATCCAGTATTTTTTGATGGCTCTTGGTACTCAAGACTATTTTTATATTTTGGATGGCTTCAGATGACTTGGGCTGAATGATGCCGGTGTTTGTGTCCCAAGTGGACACAAACACACATATCCCTGTTCCGTACTTCCCTTTAACGTTGTCAATGTCATTTTTTAGGAAAGCATCCACAGCCATTTGCACACAACTGCCACAGCAAGTGCTTGAATGCTAATGGGGCAGCAGGCTGGCAGGGAAGCACTGCCTTGCTTCATTAGGTGGCTGAGGAGCGTGCTGGGTGCTATCTTTAAGAGAGATCTGCACAGATTCTTAGTTGGCTGCAGTACACATTCCAGTTGAGCACTACTTACCAGCCAAATTTCAAGGTTCAGCAAGCAATTGAGCTAGGGCAGACGGAATAATTACAGAATTGTGAAAGGCTGAAATGTAAAACAGATGAACAGATTGTTCCCTCTACCTGTCAACCTCGGTGGGGGAAAAAAGTTCAGCTTCTAGGTAGTGGCAGTCTCTTAGCTCAGAGGGGCCTTCTCTCTCTCCCACAGCCCAGAATCATGCTTCAGACTGCATTGCACACAGCAGTCTCACATCTTTAGTTAGTGTATTTTGTGTTCTGACACCAGCTTATCACCAGGACTCATGTGCTCAGGTCCCTGCAATATACCATGTCCAAGAGTGCTGTTCCCAAGCAGAGTCTCTCAAGTCCACCTGGCCATTTCATATTTAGGGATGGATCCTACTGAACCTCTCAAGTAAAGCCTTTTCTAGTGCTAACTGAGCCACCTTTAGCTGATATGCCCTTCTCCATTGCAGCTCTTCTGTCTCTGTCTGCACTGTAGTGAGGGATTGCAGTACACAAGAGGGTACCAGGTTTGGCTCCAGTTTCCCATGGTTACCAGTGAAATCAAATACGAATAAAATAGAGGGCTGATTTCCTTGGGATTTAGTAGCATTTTTTTTTTTCTCCTCTTTACTCCCAAACTGGCTAAATTATTTTCTTCTTTTCTTTTTCTGCAGTTTCCCACTGCAAGTTTAAGAAGTGGTTCAGAGGAGTGGGGAGGATGCCTGACTGGGGGTAAAGAGGCCTGCCTGCTAATCCTGCCCAAAGTAAATGATCAGCTAATGGTTTTGATTTTAGCTGTATGTGGCTCAATCCTCTCCCACCCGGCAGACTCTGAAAAATGCAATGACTTGAAAATTAGCTTCACAATTTTTTTTTAAATTAAAATGAAAGAGGAAATTAAATTACTGCCAGTGAGAACAGAAGTAACAGTCGTTCACTAATGTTTGTCAGAAAACAGGTTCAGTGAAGGGGAAAATCAAAACTTGATCGGTATTGCTGGGTTTGTCTTCATACTTTCTTGGCTAAATGGTGTTTTCTGAGATCAAGGAGAGAGCCAAACAACAGCAATTCTGTTTCAGGATCTGTGCAGAGTTCTCTTGCATGTCAGGTTACAAATATTGGTAGTTACAGTGGCACTTCATTTCTGCTACAATTGTCACATACAAATAAGATTATTGGAAGTGCAAGAGTCCTGAAAGGGATAATTTGCTTGAGGTAAGAACTTTAAAAAAGCTGAGCATAAAGTCATTTAAGTTGGGTATAAAGGGCAAACATCAGATCAGGCAAAGCAGGCAGCGTTTAACCAAGCTTCAGTGAGACCCAGTGGAGAGGTCATGTCCAAGTTAACTGGCACTGAGGAGAGAAATTAGAGTTATCAGGATTATAAATTTATCAGGTATAAATTTTTCTTTCTCCGGAGCACTGCTGTTGCATGGTTGCTGTAAGAGAAGAGACTGAAAGGACCCTGCTTCCATGGAAGTGCACACTTTAAAAAGGAGCAGAAGAGAAGTAATGGGGAAAACAGAAAGAACCTGGCAGTGGAGCAACAACAGTACATGTTCAACAGTACTTCACATTGAGAGGCAAAAGACCCAAATAACCACAACCCTCAGCAGCGTGCTGCTTCTTATAAGGAACGGTGCTTTCACGTTTCCAGCTGGAGCACCAGAGACAGGCAGCTCATGTGAATTACATGCTTCTCCATGTACAAATGCCACCCAAAGCACTCAGGGTGGATTAAACCTCTGCTACCTGCTGAGAACGGGACAGAGGACGTGTCCTGGGCATGGAAACCCAAGTGATACCAGCCCCAGCTATTCAGCACAGCAGCCATGCACGATTGCTGCAGCTGGTTGCCATGGCTCAGGCCGTTCTGGGATCTCATCAGAGACTTCCAGCTTTGCAGAAGACACTCTCAGTGTCCTACTGGAGAAAAAAAAAAAAAGACAGGGCAAAGGAGCCTCCAAAAAAGCAGAAAGCTCCACAGCCAAGACTGCAGTGGAGATTATTTGGCTTAGCATGAATATTCAGGTCTGCATTCCCCAAGCAAAACAATTATGTTGTGCACCCCCATAGTAAAAATTTAATTGTAATATGATAAGTGCTGGTTTTTTTCCAATATGCAGTGTATTGGGTTGTGAAAAATAGTTAGCTCATGCCTCATCAAGTTCTGATTGCTGCTTCAGGTAGGAGATTCCCAAATCTTACTGCTCGCTTACTGCACTGCCTCATTTTTTCTCTGCCAAGTGACGTTGTCGTTTGCTCTCTGAAGTGAGAGTGTCACAGGAACCTTACTGCTTTGTGAATGTCACAGAATTTGTCAGAGTAACAGTCCAAACTTGCACAGCAGAAATCTGGAGTCGCATAAAACAGACTAGAAATCTCACTTTTGTGGGCCTTCAAAGGACATAAAGTCCTTTGGAATCTTTTGTCCCTGGAGTTTTATTTGTCAGTCTCAGTGCCATTTACAACTAAGATGTAAATCTTAGACCATCTGTACTTGCAGACTTCTTGCAGCTTCTTCTCATGTCTCTCATCTTTGAAGTGTAAGTCTGGTTTAAAGATAAGACTCCTGTCCTAACTTTGGGACCCAAGCAGAGAGGTTACTGTCTTGAAAGGAATCTTGCTGGAGAAACTTTTTCAAAAGCTGTGAAGTTGGTGCCCACTTCCCTCTTTCTTGAAATAGTTATTCCCTCTTTCCATGAAACTGAGGTGTCAGTTTACTGTTTTACATCCTTCTTTTATCCCTCTTTTTTTCCCCATTCCCTGGAGGGCTGCCCGGTCCCAAGAAGCTTTTGGGGATGTTTTTTTTTTCCAATTCTGCTGTCATTTTATTAGGAATCGGCAGTTGTGGGGCCAGCCCGCGGTCAGTTTTCCATGTGGGAATGGAAAAGTGCTGTGTGGATGTCGGGATCACTGCACTCTTTTTACCCGGACAGCAGATGGCATCGAAGCTCCAGAAACGTCACCGGCCTCTCGGACCATGACCAGGTTCTTTTTGCTTCGACATCTTGGTGCAAACATTATTATTTCAATAGGCTTCCATTTGGCCTGCTGTTAACTTAAAATAACCTTTTGACAGTAGTATATGTACACATTTTTAAAATTTGGTGATTTCTGCTGAAGCTTAACTTACTTTTCTCCTTTAGGGTACCTGGAGGAAATTTAAGAATTTATCTTATAATGCTTTTAAGTGAGGATTCATTTTAAGTCTGATTTCTCAAGTTCATTTTTTAGACTAATATTTGTTCTCCAGAAGTTTGGTTATTATGAATGCTGACTTGGGTAAAAGAGCAGATGTTAATCAAATGTATTAAAGTAATATTATTTCTAAATTGTATTGCTTCCTGATGTTAGACTTCACAGTTTATGTATAGCATTCAGTAAATTATGAATACTCAGTGCAAAACTGCTGCTTACATGTCTTTAAAAAACTAAAACAAAAAGCCCATAGTGAATACATAAGATCTAATGAATTCAGTTGCAAAGTTGATTCTGATTTCTATACTTTGTCAGAAGAAAGGAATTTGTAATTATCACTTCAGTTCTTATGAAAAGTACAGTATAACCCATTTGCTTTTTCATTTCCAGGATGGCAAGAGACAGCTGACTGTCTGTGTCTAATCTCACACACACCACAGTCTTCAAGGAAAGTGTCTTGTGCCAGTTTCTTTCCTAAGAAGCACTTTTTATAGGTGCAAACAGAACAGGAAAAAGTATTCAATTAGTAGGGTTTTTTCCTGCTGTTCTTCTTTTTAACAAAACCATTTTAACACTGCCAGAAAGAGGAATATTAAATTACAGATGATGGGGGAGTCCAAATAATTCTCTTAGCTCAACAGAACTTATCTATGGTAGAATATTTTTTTTCAGAAATCCAGAAAATAGTCCTTTAGGAGGAAAAAAAAGTGTTGAGCCATTTATCTGACTAAAATATTTATGGATGAAATAATTGTAGTTCATCCCTCCTAATTTGTGGTACTCAAATATCTTTCTGTGTGTCTGTGTTATGAACAATAAAATAGATAAGAGAAGCTTAAAAAGTGAAGTCCATTTGGCCTTAAATAAAAGAGGAGGCTAACCTTTTCTTGCAATGGGATTTCTTCTGACTTTCAGAATCATGGATTGCTCGAGATGTATGTAGACATTGGATGAGTAATTTTTGCCTGTTCCTAGTTTATCCATTGTAAATTCAGTTACTGGTGTTGGGACAACAGCAACATCTGGATCAAGAACTTTTTACATCCCTCAGTAGCGTGGATTCTGTGATAAATGTATTTGTTAAGGCTTTCTTGAAGTGTTACTTAGGTTTTAGGTAGTAGATTTTTTAGGTTATACAGGACATTCAAGTGTCTTCCTCTGTGATTGTTTTCCATATCATTAAAAATTAGACCTTGTATTAATTCTAATTCTACTATTATTGACTCTACTCTTAAAAACTATGCTAATTCTCTATTCTTAATTCTGTTTCACTGAGGTTACCCATGCTGGTTAATGATAGTTTTTTTCAGATATGTAATATGACAGAATTTATCACATTTTTACTAAATAAATAAATTTATCACATTTATACTAAATAAACTATGCTAGTTGTGAATAAGATTAATTTAATGCATATCTGTATGATTGCATACTTGCATAACATTCCCAATAAGACAAATAATACTCCTTCTTGAAGGACGCTTCAAAATGCCTAATTTTATTTATTTACTCACTCAACCGACATAATAATTTAATTGCTACTACACCATTGCGGTAAACAAAGGTAACAACTGTAGAAAACATAATGTGAAATGACGCTTGTTAAATATTGAATAAGTACTGAGGACTGCCAGGTTAAGTGATCACATGGCTGGCTCAGTATTCTGCTACCAGAAGCCCAAGTTTGCTCTCAGAACAAAACACAGGTGTGAAAAAGGAGGAATGGCAGGTGGGGGGGATCTGTCTGACCCAGGTTTTGATTCAGGCTGCTGGGCAAGGTCTCACTGCTTGGATTCACTGCACAGTGATCTGTGTGAGGCCTTGGAGCTCCCAGCGCTGTGTGACCCTGCCTGGGCAGCTCCTGAGCTCACTGCTTTTCCAGACGCAGCTGCTTTTCCAGGTTCCACCAGGTGGCAATGGCCAGAGAGTGTGGTGGTGTTCACAGGGGTCCCAGGATGAGGGAAGAGATGAGAATCTTGACTCCATGTTTCAAAAGGCTGATTTGTTATTTTATGATATATGTTATATTAAAACTATACTAAAAGAATAGAGGAAATTATTTCATCAGAAGGCTTGAAAGGAAAGAAATGGAATGAATACCAGAAGCTTGTGACTCTCAGAGAGTCCAAGCCAGCTCACTGTGATTGGCCATTAATTAGAAACAACCACATGAGCCCAATCACAGATGCACCTGTTGCATTCCACAGCAGCAGATAATCAATGTTTACATTTTGTTCCTGAGGCCTCTCAACTTCTCAGGAGGAAAAATCCCAAGGAAAGGATTTTCTATAAAATATGTCTGTGACAAGACAGCTCCATCCTGTTAGAACCCAGGACACAGAGAATGATTCTCTGCCTGTCCTGAGAAGTCCTGATCCCCAGGAGAACACTGCTTTTAACCTTCTTCGGTGGAGAAGGCTTCCAAGACTTTGGGATGAATTGGAATATATGCGTGTCTGAAATAGATAGTGGTGTAGTTTATTACAGGGTGAAAAACATAGAGTTTTGGGTTTTCAGTATGGAGGTAGATAGAGGACAAGATGGAGGATTTTGGGTGTTGTTTGATCTCCTTCTTGTTCTTCATCTATTAAATTTTCTGTAGTGTTGCTAGCACGGAGCGGTTGGTTAGAAAGAGCCACAATGCAAAGGTTGCATGAACAGACAAATAATTAGTTATTGGTAGAAAGGTAGAAATAAAATACGTTCCCTATACTCTAAATTCCAATGCCATCTGAACCCCCAGTGCTGCTGCAGTACAACTGACAAAGAGTTGCCTATTGTTCCAGCAGGATTCCTGCTCAGATGAATCTCCACAGAGGTTCGATTTTTTAGGAGATTGAGGGTGGTAATATCCGGACTGCCCGTTCTGCTGGCAGGAGAGAAAACTGGATTTGTGAGCAGATTTTGTCTGCAGGCTCTTTCTCTGCAATCATCAAAGCCAATGGAACGGTAGGGAGGGTCAAACAGAGGTGAGGATCAGTTGAACTAGTGTCCTCAGCTTCTTTCTTCGTGGTGGAGGCAGTGAGCAGGACTGTAACTGTGCTTAGGAGGCAAGCTTCAGTCAGCTGTCATTGTCTCTATGCCCACTGCAGACAGTCAATGACAATTAAAAGGCCTTCTCTGTTCCTCCAGCAGGTAGCTCAGGTTCTGTTAATTCTATCAGGTTCTAATAATTGTATTCCTCCCTAATTACCTGTGGAAAGGATCTTTTTCTCCTGCATGTTTTGAAGCCTCAGGTGCTCACCCACAGCCATAAATTTGCCTTATGCCTGTCTTATGTATGACCAGCGCTCAGAAGCACCTCTCTGATTCTCTGTTTCTCAGTCTCAACTTATTAGAGAAAGGGTGTACAGGCTCACAGCAAATCCTGCACGGGCAGGACAGGCTGTCTTCTCATGCCTTTGTGCAAGAAAACCACCATTTGTCAAAAGCAGCTTCATCGGATTATCAGCAGCTCACTCAAATGGCACATGCAAGCTGCTATCCATCTTCCAGTTAATTCAGTATTTGCTGGGAGAACAGCACAGTGCTGCACCAGCCACTAACCTTTCTGTGCCCCTTGGAGGGCAAAGGAGCTCAGGAGGACTGGAATATTTTCAGTTTCAAGGCATAAAATTGGCCTACACTCTTCATCAGAAGAAGGAACCATCGTAACAAGAAAACATCCTGTAAACAGTGAGTTACTGAAGGAGCTCCAATGCATAAGAGAGATATGAGAGAGATGGAAAAGGTGAGAACACCACAAAGAAATATAGAAATAGTGCTCCTGCATGCGGTGATGTAGTTAGCAAAGGAAAAATTCAGCCAGAGCTCAAATTGGCAGATGATGTCAAACACAGCAAATAAAAGGCTGTTATTGCTCTGTTACAGAGTGGAAGCACGACGAAGCTGCAGGTGTGCTGCTGAATGAGGATGGAAGGTTAATTAAAAATGCCCACAGAAAGGACAGAAGTACTCAGTGCCCTCTTCACATCAGTCATCATGGGTGAGATCAGCCCCCAGGTCTCTGTGCTGAGAAGCAATGACAAACAAATGTATCAGAGAGTTCATTTAAGGACCATCTCCACAAACTGGACATCTATAGATACCTTCCCCAGTTTCTGGGGGGGAAAAAGAATCACGATGAGAGTGATTAGCCATGGGAGCTAGGAAAGTGGTGGACTTTTCTCGATGAAAGTATTCAAGAGACAGTTTGACAGAGAATGGAGAACTTAATCTAAGGCACTGCTTTCCCTTGAAGTTTGAAGTCCTGTTCAAATCTGGACCTTTATGTCATTTTTATGATCACCTCTGGTTTCTGCAGAAGAATTACAATGAATGAAAGAAGTAAGTAGTCAGATTACAAACCCATTGCACATTTCCAGTGGTGACTTTAATAAACACTTGTACGTAGCTCATCCCTTCAGTTTAAACTTTATTTCTCTTTTTCTTGCATGTCTGACAGTCCTGTCCCCCTGCACTAATATCACAGAAGCAGCTGCAGAGAGAGAGGTTTTATTCCCCCAAACACTGAATTTTTTTATTCTGAATTATTTGCTCATAATGTTTGAGCTTTGGCTTCTGTCATTAGCTCTTAACTTCTGTTTAGGGGTCAGGGGAAAAGCACTTTTTCTTAATGATAAAATTTTGTTGTAATTTCTGGTATTTGCAGCTACTCACCAAGTTATGCCTTACAGAGAAAGATGTGATAATTTCTTCACATCTCCCACTTGAATAATTTCCGCTTTGTTCCGCTTTGAGCGGGGTACACCCCGCTCTGCTTTTTGGAAAGCTTTTGTGTTACCGCACAGAACTCTTTCTCAAATTTGTGCCTTAAAATTGAGGCACAATTTTGCACCTCCATTCCAGGAAATTCTGTCCTCAAAACTATCCCTCAAAGATTTTGGCAGGTCTGATTTTTGAGGTCTTAGCGAGGAACATCTGATTTTCCACCCTGCACCAGAACAATATCCAGCTGACTACTGTGTTTTTTTCAGGAGTGAATAATGTTTACTCCCCTAGGGTGTCCTGGAGCCTTTTAGGGCCTCACCAGACAGCAGTGGTGTGAAGAAGAAGAGGCTGTGCTGTCACAAACCTGCAAATACTCTCCCAAATATTGCCTTTTGAGTTCCTCTGGGCTGAGTCAACATTGCTGCATCTTCAGGCTCTGTCTCTTGGACACTCCACAGCCTTGGTAGCTGGGATTTCACAGCCTCCCAGCCCTGGTGCTGACATCCAGAGTGCTCTGGTTAATTCCTTCCCCAAGCTGCAGGTCCAAGAGCTCTCTGAGCTTGCCACATGGTTTCCCCAGGACACGTATGATTGCCAGCAAGCCTAATTGCTTTTTGGCTGATGCAAGACATTCGGAGGGGAGGAAAAAAATTCATCAAAAAAAGAAAGGGCACATTGTACACATTTAGCCTGCCTCTGTGCCCCCGTGGCCATGCAACCTTAAGGTTTGGATTAAAGGCTTTTAAAGAGCCCACCCTTCTTTGTCTCCCTTTTTCCTTCTGAAAGTGGTCTTTTCCTCTCCTTCCAGCAGATGTTTTTCTGCTCTCAGTCTTTCCTCATTTTTTGGCATGACTGAAGAGAGAGCACTTCCTGGGTTGTCATTAGTCTCCTTGTCAAGAGCCTCACGGATCAGGCCTGTCAGATGTGCAAAATCTATCACCACCTCATCCACAGTTTACTTGTTACCCTGCCGAGTTTCAGATTGGAATAATTAGTTTGCCTTGAGCCATTGCCAATTATTTTGCTGCTGTATGATTAAATGGACTGTAACTGAATAGCTGGTCACCAAGATTTAATGACTCTCCACTGTTATATCTAGCCAAGTTGAAGGGTTTTTTTTTTTTTCCCTTTCTGTCACCTCCCAGAGGACTTCAGCAGAATCTGAAGGCAAAAGGTCGCAGGCATGCACAACGAGAGCAGAATTTGCAATGTAGAACAGAATAACATAGAGGGTCCCTAGTACCAGACAGAGTTTATAAGCAGGGTGGTTAACAGGTTGTTTTGCATACACACAGAGACAGACACAAATAAGAAAAGTGCAAAATGAACTTACTTATAAGAGCTATATATTTTTTCCTGATCAAGAAAAATATTTTCCTGATTAAGAAAAATACTCTTCTTTAATATGCAACCCAGCTGGATCAAAGCATACTTTTAAATAGAAAGTTATATGCTCAAGAAAATGGATTCTTCATCTATGACTAGGATTCTTGCAATAAATTAGTGTTTGTTTCCCCAAATTGATCTCCTGGAACTTAGACATTTGTTCTCTAGTTGTAAATTTTCACCTCACTAGAAAAAAAGGCATAGTCTATTTTTAATATGTCTATGCCAAGTTTTGATTACTATTATGTAACTCAGCTGTTGAAATTGTAAATCTATTAAAATGAAAGGATTTTGTTTGAATCTTGGACTGAAACATCGTGAGCAATTAATCTACAGTCTGGACCAGCACATTTGAGCACATCAGCAAAAAGATGTTGATAGTTCTGTGTCTTGCTCAGAAAAGAAATCACAATGTCTCTATGGTTCAATCTGTTAAACAAGGCTTACAGCAAATATGGGTTTGTGGGTGATCAGCAAAAGCACTGATGTGATTTTTGTAGCTGGATGTAGATGTGTAGATCTGACCTATTAATTCAATCATGTACGTGCAAAGCAGTGCCTCTTACATCCCCTGGTATTGCAAACCAAAGCAATGCAATTGCAATCAAAGCCAAGCAATGATTTATCACACCAACATCCTCTTGATGAGAAAACTGAATCACTGAAGGCTTTCTCTGCTCACATCAATGAAGAAAGAGACACTGCCATTCATTCACATTCTTCTGGCAACTGCAATATGCAGGTACTGCCCCAAACACAACAGGCTTTTCCTTGTCCTGGAATGTTCCTGCTGCCCAGCACCACCACCACCACCACAGACAGTGAGCTGGCAGCTCTGCATCCCATGGAGACCTTTGGCTGCCTGAACCCCTCTCCTTAAGCTCCTCTTTTCCAGCCAGGACAAAATGCTGAGTGCCTCTCTGACCTGGACAAGGCCAGCTGGCACGGTCTGGTGGCACACATTGGTTCAGTGAGGGAAGAGGCCACTTATTCCTGTCTAGCCAGCCATGGTTCCAGACATGGGGGAGAAGCTGGCACGTCTGCCAGGAGCATCTGCCTGGGCTGCACCACATCTCTGTTCTTGTCACCACAGAGAAACAGACCCTGAGCAGAAGGAGCAGTGGGAGAGCCTTTGGGTGCAAGGCATGAGCTGGCAGTGGGATGCAATGCCTGCAGGATCCCAGCAGCAAGCAGGGATCATCAGGGATTCAGGGGTTTAGCCACAGAAATGTTGTGTCTTTGAATTCAAAACAATGTTCTGGCTGTCTGGAGGCTTGGGGCAGGTTGGAAGAAGAGGCAGGGACAGGAAGGATATGCAGGAGGAGCAGCCTGTCCCAACAATCATCTGAGTTGGCAGTGACAAAATCTGGGGCTGGAGCAAAGCCCAACCCCAGGAGCCCAACAGGGACAGATTTCTCAGATGATTACACTGTGAAAGTCTAGGACCAGTGAGGTAAGCCCAAGACCTGCATTTTCAGACTAATGCTGATTTTTGTTGGTTCATAAGTAACTTTGACAGGATTGTTTCTGGACTTCAGACTTTAATCAAAGCTTCAGGATAAGATGCTAAGAAGAAAAAGAGTATCTATCAAAAATAACTCCTCACAGTCAAAGCATATATACTAAAAAACCTTCAAATCTGGTTTAATCACCATTCAATCCTACTGCTGTTAAAGAGAAGAAGAGCATGTAAGGGAGTGCTAAAATAAGATACAATAAGTGCATTTACAAACAAGCTGAGTAATAGACAAAAGAAAACCCCAATTCTGAGTGTGTTTGTCTGCATAGAACCTTAAATATCCAGTGGAGTAAGGTTGTGCAGCTGCAGAGATACTATCACTGTTTCTGTCTTCACTATCAACCCACAGATTTTCACAGATTTTCACAGTTCTTATGGGGAAACTAATTGCCAAGTTTGGATGAAACTTGCAAGCGATTTTGGAAGTCATACAAACTGTTTTCACAGAAGCTAAATCCTAACTAGACCTTAACTAACCTTAAGCAATTCCACTATACCTGCAGGTACTGCTGTGTACGAGCACTAATTAATTTTTGGCTAATTAAAATTATTCAGAGGCGGGTACAGCTATCTCTGGTTTTAATGTAATCACTAGGTAAGCCTGGGTGGAAATCAGAAACCCTTGTTTTGCATCTTCAGAAGTTGATTGTGGGCACATCCATCTGTGCAAAAAAGAAATATGATTCTCTCCTGCAGACAGCAGATAAATATCATGTCAGCTCTCCTCTGCTGCTGAATCCCTGGATGATCCTGTTATCTTCCTTTCATTGTTATTCTCCCTGGCAGCAGGAGCCCTTTCAGCAGCCCTTACTCTGTGCCCGGGGTGGGAGGTGGGGTGTGAGGCACTCAGCCACAGCACCCCCAGGCATATCCTCATCTCCGTTTCACCAGGGACCAGCTCTGGGAACCTGAGCACAACACTTCATTTGTGGTCTGCTGGCTTCTTCTCCACATTTTTTTGTTTCTCTTGTCTATTCAGCCTGTAATCTTTTCAAAGGCTGGGACTGTCTCTGACTGTCTAGACACACAGGACCTATTACAATGGGACATTGATTTCTGATGGGGTCTCCATCTGCTTGCTGTATTGCAAATGATTGCTGCTAACTTTGAAAGAGCTACATTTCAGCATCAGGGTTCAGCAGTAATAAGGACATTTGGACTTTATTGCAAAGGTAAATAATGCCTCTGCTAATGTACTAATGAACAGAGAAATAATCTATTTCAAAATCACAGAAGTTTATAGGTTAAAGGTGGATTATGTGGTTTTTCATGCTTGGCCAATGATGTATGCTCTTGCATTCCTTCTCTGCTATCTGGTGAAGCCAACTGAAATGCCTGACAAGTGGCTTAGTTTTTCTGTGCAGTATATGTAATATATACTGCTATTTCTTAGCACTTCTTTGTTGTTGTTCTTACCACTACAGCCTCTGAATGCCTCAAAACAGCTCAAGATTTTATTTGTAATACATAAATGTTATTGTACCCATTTTACAGAGTGAAATATAAGGGCATGAAGTGATACATAGACACGTAAAAATTATCTTCCAAGGAAGAAAAATCCAGATGCCCTGTCTAATGCTTTAATCATGGGTCTAGCCTTTCTACAGTACAGTATTTTATTGGAAAGCCTCAAGGAAATCTCTCCTTGACACATGAAAAATAATAAGTGTGATTCCTGCCAAGATTTTTTTTTTCTTTTTTTTTGAGTTGACAAAACCGTTGCCATGTCAAAGCAGTTCTCAGAATTGCATCTTTTGTCTCATTCTCACACCCTTTTCCTCTGCTTATGCAGGCAAGCAAGAAGATTCTGGGAAGCCGCATCTTCCTTTAGAAATATTCCTTTTTTTCCCCCAAAGATGTGACCACCTAAGAGAGCAGAGGGGAGGCGCAGGGCAGGGAGGATGTTTGGCACGGGGTGGATGAGCAGCGAGAGACATCCCTCTGTCCCTTTATGGTGTAACAGCTGCAGCACTGCCACAGGCCCCCGAGAAGACAGAAATAATGTGTTTGTGGCCAATTGTTCAGCCTTGGCAAGTGACCCTGGAGAGTCAGTGTTAGCAGCTATTGATACCAGGAGCAACGGCCTCTTCCTGCTTTTGTAAGAGCACACTTTGGATTACCCAGGGTGCTCCGCAATCCTGCTTTTTGAAACATGCCCAGCTCACCAGGCATCCCAACCTAATGGGGGGAAAAAATAATAATTAAAAAAAAAAAACCCACACACACACGAAACCAAAAAAAAAAAAAAAAAAAAAACCAGCAAAGGCTACTATGCAGAGCAGCATTTGAATAGACAGCAGCCAATTTGCCAGTACAATAATTCTGCATTGAGCTGATTCCTAGATATGAATATCCCTTTCAGGGAGAGCTTCCCAAATGAGGGAAATCCAGAAGCTGGCTTTTGAGAGTGAAATTCCCTGGGAATTCAGCATACAGCTTTGCCTGGCAGTGTTCCCACCAAAGAACCAACAAAAAGCAACTGGCTCTAATCCTTCTCCTTATGTATTTTGGCAGCTTTCTTCCATTTAAAAGGAAAATTAAAATAAAAGTCCATCTTGCTCCCACACTGGAAGAAGTCCAAGATACACACATTGGGAGTACAGGAACTGGCATTTAAGGTCCTCCTGACACTTTTTATGCTGGGTCTTTGATCACACAGAAAAAGGCAGTTTATTTTTGCCTTTTATGGTCTTAAAACAAAAAGTTGGTCTTGGAAGCTGTCTGCAATACAATTTGGTGTTCAGCCTTCCTGATAAAACTGTTCCAAACAGTGCCATAAAACAACAAACACCCCAATAATCCTGGTGAGGCCTCCCGTGTATCTCTTCTGAACCATGAATTTTGTGAAGATTAAAATAAATGTGAGACCAGAACTGCACCTTTGTTTTGTTTTGTCATTTGTGTGACCATTTTTTTTAAAAAGCAGCAAATGTTTGGGAGCTCAAGACTGCACTAAGACAGAAACACACAGGCTTTTTAGTGTCACAAGCCTTTATGATTTTTAGATAAGATGAGGTCTGAGATAAAGTTGTGGGGAAGATACAGTGTGAGATGATGGCAAAAAGCCATTTGTGTCGCTTCTGCTGCCCCTCAGGCATGCTGTCCTCAGACAAGCACATCAGAAAGTCTGATCCAGGATTTTTATAAACTCTGCTGCTCTGTCCAGGTCAGCTCTAAGTGATGTGTTTTCTCTGTCAAGCATTTAGTCATGCAGGGTATTAGCTCCTAGTATTTGTAGAGAACCTCTGTTCACTACGACACTTTGACCTTTATATGGGAACAAAAACAAGACATTGCAGTTGTCCAAGTGATTTATACTAAAGATGTTATGAATTGGCATTTAAAATAGGTATTGTTCTCATGTAGCAAGCATCAGGCCTTGTGTTTTATCAGATAACACGTCTTAATTTGGCTGTTAGGGAAAAGTCATATCTTACCCACATGAAATACTCTTGTTTATCCCAGGAGTGGTTTGGAGAGGGCAGAATTCCCACACTGGGAATAAAAAATTATCTGCTTTTATTCAGACAAGACGTAGAAGGGCAAATATGGTCAGCTTAAAATGTCAGATCCTCAGATGTTGTGATGTCCTAGAATCAGTGGAAAATCTACACATACAGAGTGCCTAGCAAGCGTCTTATTTGAATACTCTGGAATTTAACAAATTCTAACTAAAAACGCTGAAGAGAAAGGTGTGCACTACTACATATACCAGGCAAGAATCAGCAGAACGAAATTCAGTTCTCCTTTTAAATGAAAACTGATAGCAGATGAGGCATGAGATCTTGTCTAGCAGGTTTTGATACTCAGACAGGAAAGGCTAAAATGGATAGATAAAGCAAGGTTGTTTCTAGCAGCATCTCTGACTGAGTGGTGATGGTTTTCCATGCTGGTGCATCCTCACCAGTGGAGATGGAATTCATCAAGAGGTTCATAAGACAGAAGAGGCCCCCGTTTTGACATGCTGCTCTGTTGTTTTTAGGGACATAACTTCTGTTCAAATGAAGGACATTTGGGCAGATGAAAAAATGAAGCTGCAGCTGGCAGGGGTTACTGATGGGAATTACAACATGACAACCAAGGCTGTCTGTAGGGTACAGCAGAGGCCTCAGCTCATGCCTCCACATACCTTGGCTGACAGCAGCATTTCAAACCTGTCGTGGAGATCTCGCCAGGGGCTAATTCTGCTGTTTCATTTTCCTGATCATAGAATCAAATGTGTGTGTGTGTGTGTGCTGAGAGCTGCAAGTCTCAGTGGGGACTGCTCTGGGGGATGCCTGCAACGCAGAGTGCAGTGCAAAAACGAGTCTGACCTCAGCAGCATCCCACTCTGATTGAACTGAGAAGGAAAACAAAGCCTGCAGGCTGCACAAAAGGTAGGGAATAGCACGGGACACACACCAGCCTGGCAGGTAATTCCAGTCCTGGATGACAGAGCTGTTGGGGTGAACCAGTGAGGGGACACTGCTTTCAGAGAGCACTGTGTTGAAGAACAGCCCAGAGAGAATTGTCCCAGAATTCCCACCTGGGATTCTTGACAGCGTCCCTTATTTGCTCTGTATGTGCAGGTTTCCTTTGTGGTTTCCTCTTCCTCCTCATCAACCTGTTGGAGCCAGTCCAGGGGAGACCACCAGGATGAGCAGAGGGATGGAGCAGCTCCACTGTGAGGAAAGACTGAGAGAATTGGGCTTGTTCAGCCTTGGGAAGAGGAGGCTTCAGGGTGACCCAATTGCCCCTTCCAGTGCCTGAAGGAGCCAACAAAAAAGATGGAGAGAAACTATTTATGAGGGAGTGACAGGACAAGGGGGAATGGCTTCAAACTGAAAGAGAGTAGGTTGTTTTGATGGCAATTCTAACCCCAATCTTGCTGACTTCTCTGACTGCTATGTAGTTTTTTTCTACAATAAAATATTTTTATTAAAACAGCACAGGGGGAAAGGTGTTTTCTGATATTTGATGCTGTCCTGCCCCATTTGGATTGTGCGGGCTTTCATACCCTGCAACAGCTGGAAATGCACTGAAATTTTGGGTTCACCATACAGCAAGTGCAGGTCTAACTGCACAACTCATTCAGTGACTGACTGAACTCTGGTTTCACTTCTGCAAATCTGGAGTTGCATCTGTCTGACAAATTGTGGCTGCAGATTTAGCTGGATACATTGTGGGATAGTTCTTCCTAACCACACGTCAGTGGTAATGAAATCATGTTTCACAACACTTCACTGTCAAAGGAACACGTTCAGCAGAACTTTTCACAGACATCAGAAATTGTCTATTTGGAGCAAAATGGTTCTTGAGCAGCAGACAGTGGTGAGGATTCAGCTGGTTTTTTACAAGTACAAGTACAAAACAACCATGAGGGAAGTCAGGTGGGTCTCCAGGGCATCAGTACATTGCTAAACTGGCAGTATCCAGGCAATCCAACCATTTCTCCTCTGATCCTCTGCACTGTTCTTGCCTGACACTTCCCTCTTATTTGGAAACTGGATCTGGCTTTTTTTCCCCTCTTCATCCTTTCCGGGCAGGTGCTGAGGTGCTGCTCACGTTTCCTTCTCCTGCTACCAAAGGTTTTCTGCTTCTGTGGGAAGGGGCAGCAGGAAGGAGCATGAGCCTTTGTCTCAGCCAGCACTGTTCACTGCCCAGCACATTTACTGACAGACAAAAATAAAACCCTGAGCAAGAAGAGAGCAGCAGAGGTGCAGTGACATGATCTGATCTCCTCCTCCCATCATGTGGGTGGTAGACTCCTGCAGAGGAATCAGATTTTGGCCCTTTCGGTCATGACAATTCAAGAAATCCTCAGAGAGACGAAAGGCCTAAAAAAGTTAATCAATACAACAATGCCTGCTTCATCTACCACAGCTCCCAAGACAGGGAATGAAGACAAATTTCCATTTACTCAGTGGTGTGGTAGCCCAAAGCTACCACTTCCCAAAGGATCAGAAATGGTCATGCTCTGTGTTGATGGCCTGTTTAGATGCTTTTACCTGGAGTAAATCAAAAGTAGTACTAAGTATCCTATGCCAGGAAAAAAAAAAAAAAAAAAAAAGTGAGAAATTTCAATTACTGCAGAATGCCATGGAAAGAGCACATTTAAGGACAGCTGGAGCAGAGAACACCTGTGATATCCAGTGTATGGCAATCACTTTGTGCTTCTTTTGGCTGGAACACAGCTAATTTCCTTCACACAGGAGTGTGGCTGTGCTTTGGATCCGTGCTGGGAGCTGTGCTGATGACGCAGGGATGTGTTGGTTGTGGAAGCTCAGAGTTTGCCCATCAAGGACCTGGGAGGGGACACAGCCAGGACAGCTGAGCCCAGCTGGCCCAAGGGATGCTCCAGACCATGTGGGATTGGGCTCAGCACACAGAAGGAAGGGGGGACATCTGCAGTGATGGCTCTGTCTTCCCAAGCCACCTGTGATGGAGCCTGGCTCTGCTGGGCCTGGCTGAGCACTGCCTGCCCATGGGGAGCAGGGAATGAGTTCCTTGTCTTGCTTTGCTTGTGTGTGCAGCTGTTGCTTTTGCTATTGAATTGTCTTTGTCCCATCCCAGGAGTTTTTTCATTTTTGTTATTCCATTTTTGCCCCCACTTCACTGGTGGGTACGTGAGCAAGCAGCTGTGTGCTACTTACTCACTGTCAGTCCTTTTTGGCACCCAAAATGGGCCACGAAGGCCTTGAGATAATGACAGATTTGACTGGAATGTGCCTTTTAGACCTGCCACTGGCTTGCGTTTGGTATGCAGTGCAGTTGGCTGGCCATGAAGAAAGACGTGGCCTATTTTAGACAGCTACAGTTGAAGGTGTGGATAAAGATGGAATACAAGAGAATTGCTCATCATCCAGGTTGGCCCCATGCTACCACATGTGTGATTCCTGCATGCTCTCCTTCCAGGAAGACAAGCAGAAATCTGGTACAGTCTTTCTCTAGAAAGAGGATGATAAGGAATGGAAATAAAAATGCTGTGCCACACGCAGTCCTCTTTCTCTGCTTTAGTAAGAGCTCCACTCTTCCCCACCTCACCATGCGCGGCTTACACCCTGGTGATTCTTGCTTGAAGATCGCTCGCCGCACAGAACCATGTCAGATGTCTACCCCTGGTAGTCTTGAACCTGAAGCCGATTCAGATGTCTGGAGTCTTGACCCCTTAGTCATGAAAGGATAGGTGTTCATGAACCAGCATGTGTTTTCGGTTGGAAATAGGGGTATTCTATTTCTATCTGTTAGAGGAGGAGCAGTTATCTGTTATTTATTAGTTATTAATTGGACAC
Organism: Diglossa brunneiventris; assembly: GCA_019023105.1. Classification (NCBI taxonomy): domain Eukaryota; kingdom Metazoa; phylum Chordata; class Aves; order Passeriformes; family Thraupidae; genus Diglossa; species Diglossa brunneiventris. The sequence continues at coordinate 9,390,935 of CM032382.1, read as the reverse complement.
TTTTTTCTTTATCTCTTCCACAACCAATCCTCCCTCCAGGAGATCTCTTCTGTTAATGGGCCAGTGACTGTCACTGCTTGACTGATCAAATTCCATCATCCCATGGGGAGATGCTCCGCCCAGGGGAGGAGCCAAGCATTCCTACCTGGATACAATCTGAGGTTTGGGACACCACAGCAGCCTTTTCCCAGTGGAAGACCAGGCCCATCTACACCACCCATGGACCTTCAGAGGAAAACTCCACCCTTGTCCAGGATCCCTGCTCCAACAGAACCACATCTGCCGCTCCAAGAAGGCTACAGCCACCATTTAATGGGATTGCCACCAGCACCCTGACCCACAGGGTGTCAGGTTCTATTCTGACTCTGTCAGTAGTTTTTTTTTTACTGTTGCATTTGTCTTTTTAGATTTCCTAGTTAAGAACTGTTATTCCTGCTCCTATATCTTTGCCTGAGAGCCTTTTAATTTCAAAATTATAATAATTTGGAGGGAGGGGGTTTACATTTTCCATTTCAGGGGAGGCTCCTGCCTTCCTCAGCAGATCATGTCTTGTCAAACCAAGACAACATAGGATCATTCAACTGTCCCCTGTGCTATTCCTACTCGTCTACTTTTTCCACAAAATGCTATTCAGTTCTCAAGCTGAACTAAGAACTGATTGTCTGCCGTGTCTGATAGAGCCACACTCATTGTGGAAATGCCTGGATGTGTCTTAGCTGCTGTAGATTTTGTGGGAGTTTTATTCTCTGCTAACTCTGCTGCAGAGGAGGAGCAGAGCACTGGACACTGCTGCTTGATGGGAGGCGGCAGCTTCCAGCTCAGGAGTGAGACCTTCCATCTGTTCTTACAGCCATTGCAGCTTGCTCAAAACCTTCTGATAAAATCCACACCCTGGAAAGCATCTTAGAAAAACAACAACTGCACTTGTTTTGTCCCACCTCCCACATAAATCAGGCTTCCATTTGCCTTTGCTGCTAACAAATGGTTGGGTTTCCCCACAGGAGAGGTAAAGCAGAGTCCCTCTCTGAGCCATTTGCATCTTTGTAGGCACTGGTGGCTGGAAAAAATGTCCTGGGATACACTTACACCCCTGGGTCCAAGATGTTCTCATGTGCTGGATGTCCTGGGCTTATTTTTGTTAATAAGATTATTAATTAATTAATTAGTTAATTAATATTATGATTATACTATAATTATATACATATTTTATATAGTATATATAATGTATACAAGATATAGTTAGAAATATAACATATATAATTATTTTATAATTATATTAATATTATAATATTATAATTATTAATTAATAAATAATATGTCCTGTGCTCCAAGAGAATTAATTCTCAGCCCTCAGCCTGCACCTCCTCCTGAGGTCTAGCTGTGCTATTTTGGCTGTAAAAAGGAAGCAGCTGAGCGGAGCAATTTTGGGCAAAGGACCCTTTGTGGCGTTCCATGAAACTTTCCAAAGTGAGGCCATCATGATGGCACCTCAATGATAGCTTCAGCTTTGTGTGCTTGTAGATCTGCCTTTTTTGGGGGATTGCAGCCTGGGTGGACAGCAGTGAACTCCTCAATAACTCTCCTTGCAGCTCAGCTGGGGTGTCTAGAAGGCCAAGGAGTCTTTCCTTCCCATGAACCCATTGTGATTAACTGGGAAGGAACTTTTCTGTATGTGTCAGAGTGGCCACAGAGCCACCAGCAGAGACCAGGGGCCACACCAGTGTCTGCTAAGAGGCAGCTCTGGCACTCAGACCTTTCCAGGAGCAGCACTTTGCCCAAAGCCATACAGGCAAGGCCACCTCACCCCTGCACCTCCCTGAATTCCAGATGTGACTCCTCCAAACTCCCTCCTGCCTGTCATTTTTTTGCTGCAGAGCAGCTCCAGGGCCTGGCCTCCTGCTTGTTTCCTGTGGAAATTCCTGAAAGTCTTACGAGAGGTTAGCAAAATGTTGTCTTGCAGAGCTGCCAGCATACCAGGTAGGGAAAAATCTTTGGAGATCAAAGAGCCTTCCTGCTGGCAGCTGCTTCTGAGAGCAGCCCAGTGCTGGTGACTCTGAGCACAGCCCCTGCTTTAGTCCCAGTCCAAAGCCAGAATCACCACCTACTCCTAACCGAGACCCAGAATGAGCTGTGCAGAGCACCCCTCACATGTTCAGGGTGCACAGAAATTGTCAACATTTTGGAAGGACACCTTCTTCCCCTTCTTTTCCTTCCCCCTTGAAATTAGATTAGCAACTCCCCTCAGGATTTCAGAATGCAAAGGCTTGGATCAGCTCTAACACTCACACATCGTAATGTGTTTTATGCCCTTATTTAGGGCCAAGCAGTGATCTGTGTGCTCAGTTTTCAGAAGAACTGCCTATTCCTTGGCACAGCCTCTCTGTTTCACAAGTACTCAGGCAGAGCAGCCTGTCAGCCAGAGCCTGGCACTCCTGAAGGCAACAGGATGAAGAGGGGACACAAATGTGGTTTTCAGATCACCAGTGCTGCAGGCTGCTCAGCAGAAGGAGGAAATGAGCAAGAACCAGAATAGAGGCAAGAGCTGCTCAATTTTTATTTTTTTTTTATCCGGGGGTGAAGGTGGGGAAAAGCAAAGTCACAGCTCTAACAATCTGCTCTAGGCAGGGTAACTCAGAGTTGCTCCAGGCCATTATCAACATCTTCCTACACATGCACGTAATTAACACTGATTGGTCCTAAAGAATCATTAATTTTGGTGTCCTCCTGTCCCATCCACAACCTTACTTTTGGCAGAAATTTTGAGTTCCTCTTGACCCTCGCACTTGATCACTGGAATTGCTGATGCAGATAAGGAGGAGATGTGCTCATACAACTTCTCCCACTGGGACATTCACTGAAAAGCTTCCCTCCATATATGAGGCTGTTCCCATAACAGATTCCCTTTGTTGTATTTAGGCCCTTCCATATTTTGGTTTTATTCCCTGTGGTGTCGGGAGCCCAAAAATCACATTTTTTTAAAATAAAAGGGGAAGCTTTAAAGTGATGCTGTGCCCTCACTAGTACAACACCACTGGTTTCCAGGCTTTTTCTCTTTTGCCTGTTAATCTTGCAGCCCTCACAGAGTCATCCTGGCCTCCTGAGCAGCCAGAATGATGCCCAGAGATGCACCAGAGGAACAAGTCCTCTCTGCTGCTCTTTCCCTGCTGCTAAAGGGGACTCTCTGCTGTTTGCCTTCAACACAAGGAAATCTTATTTCCTCCAGCCTGATGAGCAAATAGAAGAGTCAGAGCACTGGCCTCTTCCTCTCTGCTTCCTACAGCAACATTGCCTTCCTTCTGAGGCCCACAGGTCCCCCCTTGCTCCCGAGAATGAGCCTTTGTCACACTTTAACCCTGCAAATGTCAAGTCTGAGCATTGTTCCAATGATGTCTCTGTGTCCCTTTGCCCTGCTCCCACCCACCGTTTTTTGCCTCTGTCCTCCTCCACGTTTGCCTCATTTCCTTTTCCTTTTCCTGCACCAGGCACCTGTTAAGCTGGAGCAGAAATGGAAAAGAAATGTCTTGTGAAATGGGCAGGGAGGTGGGTCATAACAATTGCAAAAGCAGTTAAGCAGCAGAGCAGCACTCTTATGGGGCTTTTCTCTTCCAAGCACTGTGATTTTTCTGCTGGGAGTGCAGTCAAGCTTATAAATTTGCTATTTAATCTGCCATGTTCATGGCAGTGCAAGCAATCAACAAATTAGCACCATTTAATTTCTTTTCATTGTATCTGTTGGGCACCATCCCGTTCTCAGAAGAGAGAGCTGCTTTTTCTTTTTTCTTTTCTTTTTTTTTTCCCCTTTATTTTCTTTTTCCCTTTTAATAACCTTGAACTGCTCTGAGGACTGCAGCGGTGCTGCATCTGGCAGTGTGTCACACAGACCACACAGAGAGAGGAGGTCAGCCTGGGGCAAGCACCAAAATTCTTGCACAGCATCAGCTGAGGCTGATTGGGAAATGCATTGGCAGGGGCTCAATCCCCCCCTGCCTCACTCTGAGCCTCCAGAAGGAGGCACCTGTGGAGCTCAGGTGAGTCTCCCCAGCCCCTCTGGCCAGGAAAGGGCTCCTTGCCCTGGCAAGCAGGGATGGCTGGGATGGGTGTCCTTCCCTGAGCTCTGTGCTGGAAGCAGCTGTGAGGGTCTGAGCCAGCAGATTGCCCCTGCAAGGGCAGATGTGGCAGCTTAAAAATTCATAGGAGGCCTGTGCAGCACCTCCAGAGAGGGGGAACATCAGTCAGCAAGCCCCATGCAGCAAAATGATGAGCACCAGCTGCTGCAGGACTATGACGGTGTTCACAGGGGGTCCGAGGATGAGGGAAGAGATGAGGATCTGACTACATGTTTCAGAAGGCTTGATTTATTATTTTATGATATATATTATATTAAAACTATACTAAAATAATAGAAGAAAGGATTTCATCAGAAGGCTAGCTAAGAATAGAAAAAGAAGGAATGATAACAAAGGCTTGTGGCTTGGACTCTCTGTCCGAGCCAGCTGGCTGTGATTGGCCATTAATTAGAAACAACCACATGAGACCAATCACAGATGCACCTGTTGCATTGCACAGCAGCAGATAATCAATGTTTACATTTTGCTCCTGAGGCCTCTCAGCTTCTCAGGAGGAAAAATCCTAAGGAAAGGATTTTCCATAAAAGATGTCTGTGACAGCAGGACCAGTGGGTCCTGACTAGAATTATGCCAGCTTACCCTTTGGTCCTCTGTCTTTGGTGCCTCGCTGTGGAAATGGTCTGAACTTTATCAGTTTTAGTGGATCAAAGTAATTTCTTTCTGTTTGCAGCAGAAGAGTTCTTGTTTTCAAGTCTCTATCAAAGTTCCTCCAAGGATTTTGGCTTGTCTTTACAGGGCAAACCGCCCCCCTCTCCTGATGATTCACATGGAGAGGAGGATGTGACCCTTTCACCACTTCATTCCTGTCAAGATTTTTTGGAGCACAGAGCCAAAGATTATCATTCCAGATCAGGAAAATTGCCTGGGTTTACCTCCACCACGCAGAAAGCTCTTAAGTGTTGGACATTTTGTTGATTTTAGGCATGCCCAAGGGTTTCTTCTTCAATTGCTGATTGACACTGGCCAAACCAAGACAAAAAACACAAGGTTTTTCTTTGAATTGCACAGTGGACTGATCAGGAGAGTGGTAAAAATTTACTTCACTGTAAAGAGAAGTAAATTTTTTTATTTGTAATTAAGATGATCTTTCCCTGGTGGGTGACATTTGGCAAGTCACTTCACCTGCCTTGTCTCCTCTTAAACTGTATTAACTCATCCTCTCTCTTTTTTTTTTCTGCTCTGAGGTCAGCAAAACAGGTGGTGGGCTTTGGTCTGTGGTTGCCCAAACCTGGTCTCCACATCGCCTTCTAATAGTGAGAATCTAGAAATGAAAATATTCAGGACCAGGACATTGCCACAAAGTAGAAATCTGTTGCTTTGCCTATGTAATTTGTATTTTCACCACCCTGCTCCATCCATCAGGTCTCCCAGGGACTTTCTTACTAAACAATAAGTGAAGTGGGTATTTTCTTGGGTCAGATGGGAATTTGTTAAAGCAAAAAAAATTCATGTAGAAATGAATTATTAAAGGTGCTGCACTCCAGAGAAAGAGTTTTCATTGCTTTAAAGTGGGGTTGTATTCTTGGCTCACTGCAAAGAGCAGCGGAGAATTATTTGTTTTGGGATCCTGGTGTAGATATTTGCCAAAGGGACTCAGCTGTCATAGCAATCCTGCAACGTGTACCCAGGAGCAAAGGGCTCTGGTGTCACGGTGACCTGGTGGGTGCGTGGCAAAGGGAGCAAAGGGTTCAACTGACAAAACAGCTGAACTTTCATAAGGCAGAAGCTGTGAGAGAAGTCATTCTGCTCTGGAGGGAAAAAAAAAAACCAAAAAAACCTTCTTCAAAGCATACAGCATCATTAAAATGTGTCCCATTTAATTGCTGTGTGGGTGGGATGGTCTACCAACAATCTGCTGGAACGGTATCTTGCACTTATCTGAAGCAGATAAGCTCTTGCCTCTGCCTTTTTTTTATTTAGTTTATTTTTTTTTTCCACTGTAAAACAAGGCGAGTTACTTAGCTAGAGAGTCTTTTAATTAATCAGTGCTGAGGTTTGATCAGTGTGCTGCTGTCTCACAACCTTTTTTTCTACTATAAAAACCAGGGACTTGTATTTCATTTTTCACTTCACAAGTGCAGGGCCCTGAGCCGACTTGTGGTTTTAAGATGTTACTGTGACAGAAGCGCTGCCACTGGGTTTTGTTTGTTTTTATCTTTGTGCTGCAATCCTCTGGCCCAGCACAGGCAGAGGATACTTGCATCCTGTCCCCTTGCACCAGGGTAATTCTGTATTAGGGAAAGATGGGTCACTTCAGCAAAGTAGGAGCTTTCAAGTGGGTTTGAGAGACGAGTCTCAGCCCAGCATGAAACAGGGCAGCAAGAGCTTAAAGGGTAATTTTATCTTTTTTTTTCAAAGACTAAAATGTGGGGTTTATCCTGTCTTTTTTTTTTTTTTTTTCCCACTGGCAGAAGGTCTATGCTGTAAAAGTTACCACATTTTCCACGGTGTCTGACTGCATGGGATAGGAACATACCTTTCCCTCCACTTAAATCCAAAAAAAAAGGTTGGCAAATTATGAGTGCAGCAAAAACAGGAGCAACAGCATGTAGATGAAGAAAACACTACACTGCACTGGACTGCAGAATCAAAACAGCCCCTTTTGTACCCCAGGAGGAGTAAAGAATGAGATTTCTTCTCCTTTCTCTCCCTTCTGTGCTCTTTCTTTGTGATGCATATTCTTATGCCTGTGGTTAAGAAAAACCCAACAAAACCAAGTCACTGGACAGGCATGCACCAGCAACCCTCAATTTCTAAATCTCACATTCTCTCTTTAGCAGCTGTTTCTGCTGTAGATATTAAAGTTCTGCTGGGTGAACCATGAAGGGGAAGCACTCTCTTTCATGGGCAGTGTGTGTTTTGCAAGTTGGTGAGCAGCTTTCTGAGGCTTTTCTTCTCCTCAGAATGTGGAATTTCTGTGCTGGTGTGGTGGGAATGCTGAAGGCCTGCTTAGACTGAGAAACAAGGTGTATAATGTTAATATATCCTCCAAATTGCATCTTTCAGTGCACACAGCAGCTGGGAGCAATCCCTGCCTTGCTAACTTCTTTATATTTAATTGCAATTCCCGGGCTATCAAGGACTCAGTGACTAAAAGTCACTAGGGTCAGGAGTTAGGTGAATTAATGAGAAATTTCAGGGGATCACAGAATCATTTAGAGATCACTTTGAGATCAGTGAGTCCAACCATTAAGCGCAGTAGTGAGAGCACTGGACATAGAAAGGAGATGTCACCATAGCAAATGATCTCCGAGCAGTGCCACGTGTGACATAGAAACACAAGAAATCTCAACTGTGTTTCCAAGGGAAGCCTGTGGTACAAGAAAGACTCCTCTCTCCTTGATGAACTGAAAATTGATTATCTGAAGAGTAGTGATAGACTGAGAGTTAGTGATCTGAGAGGTAGATGTGTTAGAAATTTAGTAGGGGGAGGAGGGATGTTTTTAGAAAGTTTTCATTCTGAGTTCTGTGTGTGTTTCTTTCTAGATATGGTTGGAAATTAATAAAGTTTTTCTTCTTCATTCCTAAGTTAGAGCCTGCTTTGCTCTATTCCTAGTCCCATCTCACATCAGACACCAGACAAAATATATTTTCATAGATGCACTGACATTGTGCCAGCGTCAAACCGTGACACCCAGCACTAAACCATGTCCCCAGGAGCCACATCTACACATCTTTTAAATCCCTCCAAGGATGCTGACTCCATCACCTCCCTGGACAGCCTGTTCCAATGCTTTTCACCGTTTCTGTGAAAAAATTCTTCCTAACATCCAAATTAACCCCCCTCTGCCCCAGCCTGAGGCCGTTCCCTCTGCTCCTGTCCCTGTTCCCTGGGAGCACAGCCCGACCCCCCCGGCTGTCCCCTCCTGGCAGGAGCTGTGCAGAGCCACAAGAGCCCCCCTGAGCCTCCTTTGCTCCAGGCTGAGCCCCTTCCCAGCTCCCCCAGCCTCTCCTGGGGCTCCGTTCCCTTCCCAGCTCCGTTCCCGTCCCTGGCCGCGCTGCAGCCCCTCCATTGCCTGTGTGAGGGCCCAGAGGTGCCGCAGCCCTCGAGGTGCGGCCTCAGCAGGGCCGGCACAGGGACGGGCCCTGCCCCGCTCCTGCCGCCGCCCCACGGCTGGCACAGCCCCGGGGCCATCGGCCTCTCGGCCCCCTGGGCACCCCTGCGCTGTGTCCGGCCCCTGTTGACAAAATACCCCATAAAAAAAAAAAAAAAAGGCAAAATGCCGGCAGAAAAGATTCAGGCACACCAGGGTGGTTTTGTTTTCCTCTGAGCTCCTTGGAGACCGTGAGCTGCTCTCTGGTCACAGCTGCCGGTTAAATTGGGGGTGTTAGTGCAGAGTGGAAGCCACACTGGAGATCAAGGAACTCCCGCCAGGCCAGATCTGTTTGCTCCTGATGGCAGGCCTGAGCACAGGCCAGCTCCCAGCTCCCTCCCTGGCCATTTTTAACCTGGTTTTAAAAGGTAAAATAAAAGAGTTTCAGGCCATTGCCTGCTTTGCATGACATGCTGTGTAGCCATGATATTTTCTGAAAAATCTCTTTGCCAGGATTTTTCTCCTGAGAAGCTGAGAGGCCTCAGAGGAAAAGAAAAACCATAATTATCTGCTGCTGTGGAATGCAACAGGTGCATCTGGGATTGGTCTCATGTGGTTGTTTCTAATTAATGGCCAATCACAGTCCAACTGTCTCGGACTCTCTGGTCAGTCACAAGATTTTATTACCATTCCATTCTTTTTCTATTCCTTACAAGCCTTCTGATAAAATCCTTTCTTCTATTATTTTAGTATAGTTTTAATAGATCAATTTATTTTAATATAATATATATTATATATTATATTAAATATCATATATTTAATATAATGTATAAATAATATATATTTATGTATAATATTAATATCTAACTATTATATATAATATGTATATTTATATATAAATATAAATATTATACATATCATATAATATATTTTTTCAAATATATATATATAATCATCCTGGGACCCCTGTGAACACCACCACAATGCTGAAGCAGAGATGGAGCTGCTTATTTGGTGGGGCTGTGTTTAGCCCAACACCAATATATAATGTATATTAAATATATATATTTATATGTATATACATTACATATAATACATAATATATTATAATTAATATAATCTATATATTATATATTTATCTATATATTTATATATAAATATAAATTTATATATATATATATATATATATTATATATATATATATATATATATATATAATCATCCTGGGACCCCTGTGAACGCCACCACAATGCTGAAGCAGAGATGGAGCTGCTTCTTTGGTGAGTTTAGCCCAAGACCAGGCAGTCATCTGCAACCTGGAGCTCACCCATGCCCTGCAGCACCTCACAACCTTCAGCTCCCTGAAGAGTGCTGAAATTCAGGCAGAATGCTGGAAACTGTGGTGATGGCTTTCCAAGACCTGAAAGAACCAGGGAACAGGGAGCCACAAGTGACCAGGGTCCAGCAGAGCCAGGGTGCAGGTGGCAGTGGTTTGCTGCTGTGGGAAAAGCAAGGAAATGAAGGTTGTAAGGTGTGCAAACAGGGTTTTTATGTACAACACACACAGAGCAATTCCCTTCTCTGCATGGCAGCTGTGTCCCATTTTGGAAATAATTTCCAGTCCGTGGTGGGAATGGTGAGAAGTCTGGAAAGGGCCAGAATGGGAGAAAGATTGTGAAGTGATTCAAGACGACCATGACAGAGAATTTCAAATCCTTAAGAATGAGAGGTAGAAAAAGAATGGAAATCTGCACAGCTGGAGGGGTGATGAGCTCAAGCTCTGATGTTGAAGCTTGGGCAGTCCTGCAGGAAAGGGGCACCAGGAGAGAGGGTGGAGCCTCTGTCAGGGGATGTGTTGAAGAGTAGGTTATAATAAAACATTCACTGGGAATGACCTGGACACAGCTGAGCCTGCCTTGGACTAAGAAAATGGACTTAGTGGTCTCCTGAGGTCTGTCCTGACAGACTTGCCTGCCTTTAGTAATGGTGATGGCACGAAGTATGAAAACTGGAACAAGACCAGTTGCTAGGCTGAGTTTGGAGGTCAGTGTCAAATATCCCCTTCCCACCCACACCTACCCCTTGTGCTGGAAAACCAGCACACTGCTGGTTTTGCACTCACAGAGGCTGCTTTCTTTGGTTTCTAGGAGATGGATGCTCAGCCCTGAATTCATCCATGGATTCACAGTTCACACCACCACAGCTTTGTGCTCTGCCAGAGGGGCCAAGGATGTGCCCACCCTCCTGCTCTGAGTGGATGACAAAATCAGAGCAGGACATAAATGCATGGTGGTCTCCTTGACATAGATAAACACACTTTTCCCACAAACACAGTGAATTTACCCTTTCTTCTAAGTGCAGGTGATCACTGGGCACGGAGAGCTTAAAAAACCATCTTGTGCCCATACAATTTGGGGTGCAGTGGCCTTTATGCCCTTGAGTGATCTGCTCTCATAAAATTCACTGGTGTCCAAAACTCTGGAAGGACTCAGCAAGCTGGACAAGCTGGAGCTTCTCACCAGTGTGTCATCCCAGTGGCATTCACCAGTGACTCACCAGCAGCACGACAGTGGTGGCAGCTGCATTAATGCCTGTGGCTTCTCTCACACTGCAGCACAAATGTGGTTTTTTTTACCATTGTTGTCTTGGAAATAATGTTTGAAGTGTGTGAGCTCTCTCTGGAGAAGCTGCCGCCTTGTTGCAGGTCTCTGCTGCAAAAAAAAATTAAAGCAAACTGAGCTTTCCTCCTCTGATGCACTGCGCCCTATCAAATGGGGATAAATACTGGTGACTTCCACAATAACTCCTTAATGCCTGAGAAGCCTCTTCAAGGTTCATTTCCACAAGCTCTGCAAGGAGGCAGGCAGGCAGCAGCAAGGCTTATCCAGGGGAAAAAGTGGAAAGGCAGACCTGACTGAAAATCAGGGGTAACACTTCAGTGCCAAAGTGCAGAAAGTCCTAGATGCTGCTGTTCTGCTTTCTGTCTCTCAGTCCTGGCTCATTCCAGCTATCACACCTCATCTAGCCAGTCCTGGAGCATGGAGACTTGTGTCTACCTGGTTTTTGCCCTGAAAAGCCATTTCAGGAATTGCTTGCCCAGGCCAAGAATAACAAGGAATACCTGTCTCTCCCAAAGGAGGGGAATCACACTGAGCAGACTGGAGGCGGCAGCACCTCTCTGAAAAACCCCAGCAGGTTCTGAGCTGCTTTTGGGGATCTCTGGAGCTTTCTGATGTACCACTTCCACCAGGGGAGTCTGCAGCCACAAGCCCCCTTCCTCCAGGGATCCACCTGGGCTGGGTGCTCTCGGGTTTCTGTGGTTGAGATGACCCCTGAGGTGCTAGAAAGTCTTTTTTTTTCCCAGCCCTGTGACCAAAGAAGAACTTGAGAGTCGCTGGTTCTGCTTTTCAAGGTTGTTTATTTTCTCTTATCTATCACGTTCTTTCTCTGAGCTGCTGAGGTCTGCCCAGCAGGTCAGGTTGTGACACAGTGACTGATGAAAGGTTGGTGTTAGCTTTTTATGCCAAGAACTATGTGCACTTTATTTACAATAATTTTCCAATACCTATCACCTATGTTAGATGGTCTGTCTCTACCCTAAACCAATCCAAAAGTGCCACTATTCCAGCAGAAGATGAAGGGGTAGAAGGAGAAGGAGAAGGAGGAGGAGGAGGAGAAGGAGAAGGAGAAGGAGAAGGAGAAGGAGAAGGAGAAGGAGAAGGAGAAGGAGAAGGAGAAGGAGAAGGAGAAGGAGAAGGAGAAGGAGGAGGACAGGACACGCCCAGATTGCTCCATTTTGCCTCTTGAACCCCCGTTCTAAAAACCCCCAAATTCTACTTTTTCACACTGTGATAAAGTCACTATCATTCTACTCAAACTCTTGTGGCTTGTAACTCCTCACACAAGGTTGATAATTGTTTCCATGGGTTAAAATTGAAGGCATGTGAGTCTTTGACTCTGTGCCAAGGTCTCTGAGCCCCCTGCCAGGCTCTGGAGTCCTCCAGGGCAGCCAGAGGAATGTCCTGGGGTCCCACTGGGAGCTGCCTCTGAGGTCTCACAGCTCACCTGGCAGGGGTCCTGAGCATCTCATGGGCACCTTTCCCAAGAGGATGTGATAGTGATGTGAACAGCATCACCTTCACCTATCCTTTGCAAATTAAGACTTCAGTTCCCTAAACCATTAGAGCAGCTTGCCCTTTTTTTTCAGCCTCGATGTTGGGATTTGAAATGCAGGGAGTTCTCAGAACTCTGGGCCTGTAAGGCAAAGATTAGAATTAAACAGAGGATTTGATCTGAGACTTTGGAAAAGGCTCCCAAACTGAGGGGCTAGAAGCGAGAATGTGGATTTAGTTTAGAGCAGACACGTGTTAAGTGGAAGAAAGTTTCAAATTTTAGAGTTTAAGATATAAAAATTAAAGTAGTTACAAAGGTAAACAAGGAGTTTAGAATACAGTACTGCAGGTTTGTGTGTCATAACATGACTGTCTAAGGAAGCTTACACTGTAGCACTGGTCCATAAGACTAAATATTTAAGGATTGGGTCCAAAACATAAATATCCTTGTTGGCAGTCTTTTATTGGTCAGTAACTCCTTAAAAGGTCTTGTAACTAAGGGTGTTGTGACCTTCTGAACCATGGGGTAAAGATGTGAGCCAAACTCACCCTTCCTGTCTACGTAGAAGATAAGAACAATAAATCACATCATCAAAAACAACTCAGAGGTCCTATCTCTAACTCATTCAAAATACCTTCAAAAATCCCCATACCTGGGTACTTTGCTGTTATTAATTCATTGTAGATCACAATCCCACCACAAAATAGCACTAATCCATTCTTTACCTGTGCCAATGAAGAACCTTTATGGAGAGAGAAACAAATACAGGTAAAAAGTTGGAAGGTTGGGTTCTTTCCTTTGTTGTTTGTTTTCTGGAAAACAACCTAGGCAAAAGAGCATCACTTAAAAAATACTTTGTCTTGCTGGCTCAAATCTGATTTTGATTCTCAAAATGTCAATTTTAAAAGTAAAACATCATATTTTCTGTGTGAAGTCACACAGTGTTCTGTTCTCACTCATACCAATGCAGAGTGTGGAGGGTTCATTTTTGTTTCCTTTAACTATTGCAAAGCAAGTCTAAGCTTTCTTCAACTCTTCAAGGAAAATAAAAACCCCTATTTCCATGACATCTATCCAGGCCTGCTATAATTACAATATCAGCTGGCTCTTTTCATTTTCATGTTTACTGCATTAAGAACGTAATGAATTGCAGTCTGACTCCCCTGTGGGAACAGTGAAGTATTATTGCAGTATAAAATAATTAATTTCTTGTTAATTAATGGCAAGCTGGATTCAGGTCCACACAGTGCAAACCCTGGAGAGGAGCCACCAGGGAGCAGGTGGTGGTTTCACTGTTACCTGCAAGAGGTGGCAATGCCCCCAAGCCTTCCTTCTCCCACTTCCTCAGGGAATTTTACTCCTATTTGGAGGCTGGGAGTGGGCACCATTCATCCTGGCTGCCTGAGAGGTTGGAAAATCCCTCACCTGTAAGACAAGGGCTGGAGGAGTAATCCAGCCAGCAAAAAAGGAGGGTTGGGGGCAGCGTGTGTGTGTGCAAAAATCAACGTTGTGCTACTTGGCTTTGCATTTTGCAGGGATAAAAACCCCACGCTTGCTTGCTGATGGAAGTTTCTCTTGGCTTTTTTTTTTTTTGCAAAGCAACACCACCACACACTGGTGGCTGCACAGCAGCTGGGCACAGTGCTCAGGGTGCTGATGAACATAGTCAGCAGCAGAGAAGGTGGAGGGAATTCCACTCAGGGACTCTTCTCCAGGAAGCCAGCAAGTCATTTTCAAAGCCAGCCTGAATTCTCACCTCGAAACCAGTTCCCCCTCCTCGTCTCATCCTGGTGCAGAGCAAAACAGACCCTCAGTGCTCATGAGGATTGTATTAACCTTCAAAGAAGAGCCCAATAAAAGATTTGAGAGTTAGTGATCTGAGAGGTAGATGTATTAGAAGTTTAGTAGGGGGAGGAGGGATGTTTTAGAAAGTTTCATTCTGAGTTCTGTGTGTTTTCTTTTCTAGATATGGTTGTAAGTTAATAAAGTTTTTCTTCTTCATTCCTAAGTTAGAGCCTGCTTTGCTCTGTTCCTAGTCCCATCTCACATCAGACACCAGACAAAATATATTTTCATAGACGCAGTGACATTGTGCCAGCGTCAAACCGTGACACCCAGCACTAAACCATGTCCCCAGGAGCCACATCTACACATCTTTTAAATCCCTCCAAGGATGCTGACTCCACCACCTCCCTGGACAGCTTGTTCCAATGCTTTTCACCATTCCTGTGCCCTATTTCAGCTGACCTTGGCTGGCTCTCATCCAATATTCCCATTATTCCCCTCCCTCCTCAAGGGAAGGGGGAAAATGAAGTGACGAAAGGGTCATGGGTTGAGTTAAGGACAGGGAGAGATTACTCACAAATTGCCATCACAGTCAAAACAGACAGCTTGGGGGAATAAATTGTTTCTTGCCAATCAAACAGATTAGTGTAATGAGAAATAAGAACAAACCCAAAAGCATCTTCCTTGTGCTCTTCCTTTCCTTCAGCTTCACTCCAGATTTTTTTCTACCTCCTCCTCCCCAGCTGGGATGGGAATGGGGCTTTGGTCACTTATCACACATTGCCTCTCCTTTCTCTTGCCCTGCTCCACTTTCTCCTGAGTGCTTCAGTTCTCCATGGACTGCTCCAGCATGGATGCTTTCCACAGGGAACAAACTGCTCCATCATCCCTTAATCCAAAAACACCTGCTCATAATCCTTCCAGTTTCTGTGATATTTATCTTAAAGCTCATCCCAAGGATGTTCAGTCTACCATTCCTCTGTCAGATGTCAACTGGTAGGTTCTAGGTCCTCCAAATTTACCCAATTGTAGACAACAGTTCATTTAAATAAAAATTCCCTCTCTCCCCCAGAAATGAAACAAAGCAAAGATCTAGTCCTGTTACTTGCAGAGAGAAAAGGTAGGACATTAAAGTTCACATGATAATGAAAAAGAAACAACTAGTGTCTAGCTATTAAGCTAGACATGCTGGCTAATGACCTGCCCCAAAATCTTCGAAGTCCCGCTCTGTCCTCATCCTATATGTCTTCTTCCTGTATTTCCTACGTTGCCTGCAAATGATTAGAAAAGCAGCAAGCTGTCAAGAGAAAATGGGCTCAGGATATCAAGCGGCCATAAAGGAAAGAAAAAATGTTTGACGGTTCAAATTTCTGCTTTAGATATGATAACTCAGGATCTTTCACTAAATCAGGACAATTGCACCTTTTCCCTCGAAAAAAGCCAAACCCCCCAACTCCCAGCCTGATGGAACAGCTCAGGAGCAGACAGATGGTGTTCTCTGCTGTTGCAGTTAATAATAGGCTGTCAAGCCTAAGACCAGTAAACAGCTCCAGCATTGAGGCCAGCAGGATTTCTTCTAGACCTCTGGATGCAAAGCAAAGTGTGTCAGGACGAGTGCCCTGCTTTCCTTCACTGGGCTGCTCCCCTTTGGGGCAAACCCCCCTCCTCTGATGATTCACATGGAGAGGAGATGTGACCCTTTCACCACTTCATTCCTGTCAGGCTTTTTTGGAGCAGGGAGGCAAAGATTATCATTCCAGATCGGCAGAATTGCCCTTAAGTCACAGATTAGTGGCGTGGCTGGAGGCAGAGCTGTGGGTGGCTTTTTTGATGTCCACACAGCCCCACAAAGGGGTGCACTCCTCTCATTTTGCATTGGTTGTAGCCAGCAGGACAAGGCCTGCCCTGGTTTGCATTTTTGGCTTTTTTTGGTCAGGTGATGATGAGCAAAGCCAAAAAGCTTCCAAGGAGTGACAAACAGGAAAAGAAAAAAAGATTGCTGGCAGGGGGTTTGTCCTTCCCACTGAGGGGCACAGG